>OZ035857.1:4038772-4638772 GCA_964034905.1 Itoplectis maculator | reverse complement strand
ACGAGGGAAGAGGAAAAGGCTTTCAAAATCGCGGTACTCGAGAACACTGACCTACGTCACTGCGCACACTGCCGACAGTTCGGCGACATGGAGAACGCGGGAGAGCGAAGTGGCGAACGGGAGCTGGAAAGGGCGACGCGGGTCGGCTATGAGAAGGGCTGCGAAAATGTTGCGGACTCGCGTGGCGAACGAGCGAACAGGCGTAATGCGAAAGACCCGTGTGATGTATGAAAAGATGCGACGTTGGTCGGTTTGTGTCGGTGAGAAAGTCACGGATGAACATGGTATATCGGTGTACATATGTATATCGTGATGTATATATGCTGAAGGAGAAGGAAGTTTTGGAGGAGGGGGGTGCAGGACTGGAGTTTTGCGAGGGGGTTGGTTTGTGTGATGTGGTGTGTGGTGTGTGTGTGTGTTGGCTTTTAAGAGGTTGGAAAAGGGGTTGGGTGGTGGAGGGGGTGGAAATGGTCCGAGGTCTGGGCCGGGTGTAGGGAAGAGAGTGGTTCACACAGGCGACGCGCACTGCGCTGCCATCTCGTGCAAACTACACTTGCTCACCCGTTACCCGGAGCCTCAGACGCGCCAGAGTCTCATTCTCCGGAGAGGGTGGAAGCGGGTGGCCGGGGGAGGGGTTAGGGGGGTTGGGTGGTTTGAGGGGGTTGGGGGGCTCAGTGCAGTGCCAGCTTCATCCACCGCCGATTCATCCCCTTCCTCCCTCCTCCCTCCTTCCTTCTCCCTTCTCCCTTCTCCCTCCACCCTTCTCCCTTCTCCCTCACCCTTCCGCCACCCACCGGAGAGATAAGCCGCCCGCGAACAACCAGCTTTCAAAGAGTTTTCGGTATTTCTCAATGCTGAAGGATTGAGGGGGGGGGGCACCCCCACCGCAAGGGGGGGGGGGGGTTGTTAGCCGGTAGAGTTAGGGGCTCCGAGAATTTGACGAGGATAGAATTTCTTTGTTGTGTGAAAGAGAAATCGTGAATAGGAGCCACCCGAATTTCTAGACGTCTTTGTTGTGAAGCCGCGAGGCTTCTGGGATATAAGGAGTTATGTGGAGTATTTGAATGATGATCAGGTATCTTATTCTGTGAAAATTTAGTCGGGGAGCGTGAAGGTAAAAAATGATTCGGTTATTTTGAGCGGGTGTCTCTGTTAAAAGATCGTGAGCAACCATTTTTATTGGTTTATTCGGTCTTTGATTGGTCGTTGGGAAACTGGTAGTTCCTTGTTTAATATCGCGAAATTTGGGGGTTTGTCAGGAAAAAAGAATTTTACTCTGATGTGTCTTTATGTTCTGGTCGGTCTCTTTTGCGTCTGCTTGGCTTGGAAAAAAGTCAGAGCAGTCGGAAACGTCGGTTTCACATACGACAATCTGCTCGTAATGCATGGATTATCCGGGCCGTTATCGAAACTTGGCATGGCAAACCTTGGCGCTTTTGAGTACGACCTGCAGACGCTTTGCGGTACATACATTTCCATCTATGCATGTATATACAGATATGCACTATATAATGAAACGACCAAAACGATTACACGCTTCTGTAATACGTACAGTGATATACCCGCTTGATATGAACCCTACGTCGAATCTTTGCGGTTCTGTATCCTCGGTCGCCGTTCCACATAGCCTCGCAATGTCAAAGCCAGGGAACTTCAGTCTCTCTCGGCACGGAACAATCGCGCTCCAGTTGTTTTGCATATTCCAAAGCTCTCTCTGTGCCCAAAGTGAAGCACAGTAGAGTCAGGGATAAAAGCAGAAGGAACACCATTTGCCGAGCGACTGATGAAGACAGCACTGACGAGACTGCGGAGTCCGAAATATAAAAGGACCAAAGTGCTCGCTTTTTTGTTACCCGCGACTGCAACAACAAATCCATCAGAGAGGAATTCGGATATCAAAGCAGCCTTTTTGCAATTACAAATTCGTCTCTGTGTTTGAAGATCCTGATTTCAACTCAACCCTGAGTTTTTAAAAGCGTTAGGAGAATTTTTTGCAATATTTTGGAGAACTTAGTAGAACTCAAAGCATGAAAGTAAAATTCTGACTGAGTTACAAACATATCGTTCCTACACTTGGCCTTGATGCGGCTAGGCAAGCGCGCGACGAATGAAAAAAAAAAGTTTTATGACTAGAGGACTTTAATTAAAAGCCCTGAAGGGACCAAAGAGCTCGATTTTGCAATTACAAATTTGTCTCTACGTTTAACGATCCTGGTTTCAACTCAATCCTAAGTTTTCAAAAGAATCAGGAGAATTTTTTGCAAAATTTTCAAGAACTTAGTATAACTTGAAGCATGAAAGTAAAATTCTAATCCCCGCAGTCTACGTGTCGGACTGAGTTGGAAACATATCGTTTCCACACTCGGCCTTGATGCGGCTAGGCAACCGCGCGACGAATGAAAAAAAAAGGAAAAGAAAAAGATTTATGACTAGAAAGACTTTAATTAAAAGCGCCTGAAGCCCGAGAGTGTGAACAATGCCGCCATTGCATTTTGCGTCAGTTGACAGGTCCACCTCTGATATTGGATTCCGTAAGCGGTTCACTGTTAAAACATCAAGCGCCACGCGAACTCGTCTGCGTTTCACGCAAATCGATGCACAAAGTCGAAACACACGTATCAACCGTGTCCGATGTGCGGTCGTAGCAGTTTTTTTTTCTACTTTAGGTGCAGTGGTAGCTTTTTTTCTCTCCCCATGTACCTTTTCACTTGTCGCAATATTGACGTGCGGAGGAAGCTAAACATTTCAATGCGAATGAAAATTTGATCGAAGAAACGTAAGCATGCTGGAATTCCTACACTGTTAGAAATCCAGGGTGTTAAATCTAATTATTGCGGACTTTAGATGAGTGTTAACTCACTTGGTGTTAAAAGTACCACTTTTCAGAGTGATCACATAATCAGGTGTGTCAAAACTCCCCAAGAAAACAAAAAAAAAAACGAACACAAAAACGAACGAACAAAATCCGACGATGTAGTTGAATATCATTCAACTTATTCAAGTAAAATGTGTTTGAAATTTTGAGGTTATGATGCAAATTGACACCAGTTACTGAACACTAATCGTTGACACAGTATAGACTCTATCAACACTGCGAAGGGTCAATTTTTTAACACTGGATTTTTAAGAGTGTAATAGCAAATGCAATCGACAAATAAACGAGGTGTTGAAATTGGTTAATCATTTTAAAAAAGACCCTCAACATTCACTAGGCCCATCAAAACAACGAAAAAGCTACGCGTCAAAATAACGAGAAAGCGTCCCTCCGCAAAGCAAAAATCTTCCACAACCGCGATATCCATGGCCACCACACCGAAGTCCTACACGACTGGATTGATCCGCTTGTACCTCGAATCGCTACCTACTCTGCTTGAAATAAGAGCATTAGATAGGATTTCCTTGTTACACAACAAAGAGGCTCTTAATATCTGATCTCATGTCTACAAGTGAATGCGCAGTGTGCTGCACATCCAGAGTTCGTTGATGGCTTCCAAAGCTCCTTAGGCCGCTTCAAACTCTGCGAACCCAACTCTGTCCGCAGGCGTTCGCCATCGAGAACGCTCGATTCTCACTTGTAGCTCCGGCGAGTTTATCGCCAATTAGAGTCGAACCGCTCAACCAACTTTCGTCTTATCGCATGTGGGATGGAAGTCGTTTGTTTGTTCGCCTTTTGCAACGTGTCAGCGGACTCAATGTCCACCGAACGTCCGACATGGACGTTCTACGTTGTCGGCTGAAAAATCTCTTTTCAACGAGCAGCAAAATCGTGCTCATCGAGGCAGATCCGTGGAAGAGAGATAATGAAGAACCGCGGTGACGGTATCTGGGTCGAGTCCAAGATCATTAGGATGGTCGGACACGTTCGATTGTGCTTGAGTCGCGTCCAACTTTTGTCTCCGGCCATCCAGACCTCCCCGCCTCATGCTCGAGCTGAGCTCCATCCTTGGTTTCCCTCCAATCTCCTCCGATGGCAAAAGCTCCAGTAGGGGGCTGATTGTAATGTCACGGAAAATAACAATTCTCGTCTTGTTCGACTTTCAACGAGGATTCTTTTTTCGACACTGACTCTTTCGACGGATCCTTCTTGGTGAGATTTATGATTAGGGTCTTTTTCCGATGTATTTTTATACGTTTGGTATAGCGTTTTTGTATGCAATTGATCTTCAGTCAAGATCTGACGATCTAGTTCTCAAATATATTTAAACAATAGATATATTTGAGAACTGGAAACCTGGAGAACGGAAAATAACAATTTCCGTTTTGTTCGACTTCCAGCGAGGATTCGTTTTTCGACGCTGACTCTTTCGACGGATCCTTTTTGATGAGATTTATGATTAGGGTCTTTTCGCGTTGTATTTTGATACGTTTGGTATTGCGTTTTTGTACGCAATTGATCTTCAGCCAAGATCTGGCCATTCAACGTATGTGACTAGGGTGTCTGGAAAAGTGTGCGTTTCAGTATCGTAAATAATAGACTCGGGTGACACGAAGATAGGTGGGCGCCTGGTTTCTCCTCTCTCCTCTGTCCTCCATTTTCCGTATAGCGCAGTACCAACTCGTGGAACGACGCTAGTCATGCGGAAATCTGGACTCGATAAGTTTCCCAAAATACCAGACACACCGGATTGCCATGCGAACACGTCACCGAAATATCTGAACACTCCTCAAAATCCACGAGGCTGACATTTTTTACAAATAAACTGATTTTCTTTGTCTACGAACTGGGTAACATTTTTGCAACGTGTCGGTTATCGTAGCGAATGAAAAACTTTTCAGTTAATATGCAGACACGACTGCGTGTATAGAGTTTTCTACGCACAGTCGCGACTGAAGTGACTCGAGATTAACCCAAGGTTCCCCAGAAGTCATTAGTGCCGCACAGGCGGCGAACTAAACAAAACTTTAGCTCCGCATGAAACGGCTGCGCCGACGAGGAGCTCGCTTTATGCCTGCAGATATCGAGTACGTGCGCATTCGTTCGTTTCTCGTCCGTTCGGCATATCGCCGCAGTCGTAAAGTCCCTGGGTTTGCGAGAGACGCAACGCTCGGTTATATTGCCCGGGGGCTATTACGTCAGGCGCGTTTGCAATGCTATAATAGACGTTTACGAGCTTCGATAGCGAGGGAGGGGAGGAAGACCTCGTTCCAACTGTGTAGATGCACTTGAAAAGCGTTGCAGGCCGAAGGGGATGTAGTACCATGCGCCGAAGTAGATAAGGCCGGTATGCGATCAGACGCGGGCCGCGGGAGAACCGCCGAGTCGATAAAATCACTGCCACTGATTCACCGTAACCCATCCGACTATCCCACTGAGCTCACTCATTTCCGTACAAATGACGGTAAATATCGAATGCGAATCGGCCGAATAATTTTCCCAAAAACTTTTCACCCAGCTTACCAATCACTTTGACCCACTTGCGACACGACAAAGATCCCCGAAAATTTATCGAGATTGCTGGAAGTTGAGAAATAAAATTCGCGAGAACAGCAATTGAGACGCGTTATGGCATTTGGCTCGTTGCCTGTCGATAAGCATGTGAAAAAAAGTTATGATAGTTTTTTTTAATAATTTGTTTTAGTTTTATAATTTGAAGCACGTCACATTTTCGCGGTGGTTTAGTAATCAGCTGATTAATTTATTTAGCACAACATTTCCGTACAAATAACGATAAATATCAAATGCGAATGGGCAGAATAATTTTCCCAAATACTTTTCTCCTATCTTACCAATCACTTTGACCCACTTGCGACACGACAAAAATTCTCAGAAATTTATCGAGGTTGTTTGAATGTGAGAAATAAAATTCGCGAGAACAGCAATTGTGGCGCGTTATGGCATTTGGCTCGTTGCCTGTCGATCAGCGTGTGAAAAAAAAAAAGTTGTTAGTTTCTTTTTAAATACTTTGTTTTAGTTTAAAAAATTTAAAGCACGTCACATTTTCGCGGTATTTTAATAGTCAGCTGATTAATTTATTTAACACAACCTAAACACTGAATCACTGTTTATATATTTTTTTTCTATAACTCGACGCGCTCGTCTTCGGCGGAACGTTCGAATGTGCGCGTTCGGGCCGCGGGCACCTGCGACAGTCGGCGACTAGTTGCAGCGGTGCGAGCGAACTGTTTTGTCCACGTGTTTTACGAGCACAAGGCTCGATCGATGTCTGAGCGTTCGTATTTACCTTCACGACCGTGCTGCCACTAAATGGCGGTTTTCGTAAACCAAAAAGTCACCCCTTGATATTCACAAGTTGGTTCTTTCTCTCTCTTTGACTCTCGCTCCTTCTCTCTCTTTCTCTTTCTCTCCAGGGAGAAACTTGCACGCGAGGTCGGTTAATATATAAATCACGAACCACTGACCCAACTTGTGCCTGAACTTCTTCGTGCACCTGATTAATTTAATCCAGCTGTTTGTTCCAGAAGGACTCGGGGTCAACGCCTCGAACTGCGATTTAATTCAATTTTGCGAAGTGGCACAATTGGAGTCGCTTGTTACATCCGAGACGGGTTCCATTAGAGTTTATGTATTTTTTAGCGCTTCTTTTTATTGTTCTGATGTGCTGGCCATGAATTTACTAGTTTAATGCTTTTAACAGTTTTTTTTATCACACACGTAAAACAACCCGGAAGCCTCAAGGTTTGAATTTGTAGATTGAATCAAATTGATTAATTTCTTGAAAAATTGTCAGGTCCCGTATTTTAATAATTGGAAAACTGGGTTAAATGTTTGCACATTGGTTACTAGTTTAATGGTTTTAACCTTTTTTTATCGTACACGCAAAACAATCCGGAAGCCTCAAGGTTTGAATTTGTAGATTGAATCAAATTGATTCATTTCTCGAAAATGGTCAGGTCTCGTATTTAATGATTAAAAAACTGGGTTAAATGTTTGCACATTGGATTAAGGTCATGTATGGAGAATTGCAGGTGTAAGAGATAACATCGAAAACTTCTTCGAAGGACGATGAGAATACTTCTCAGAAAATGCGCACTTTAGCGACGAAGGAAAATTACCCTTGGCGCTTTATCCAGTGAAGATGCACGAATTCGTTACCGATGGTCGGTAAGGCAGATTTTTCGTTGTACGAGCTTTTACAGAATTTCGTGATACCGACGTTCAGCACACGGTTGGATTTACCCCCGGATTATTTTATCGACCCTGACTCAAAAGAGCTTACAGTGCCAGTGAAGTGTAACAGATGGCGACTTGGAAAAAATATCAGCTATATACCCGAGTCTTTGGAGCTTAAGGGGGGAAATACATAGAAACGACGACGAGTTTCGAGATTTTTTTCCAACGAAACTACTCGACCAACATGCATGCATGCACAAAAATGTCGCTGGACATTTTTCTGCAAAAATCATTTTTATACCTTCTAATGTGCAATAAAATACCCTAAAAATTTAAAAACTATTGATCGGGTAGTTTGGTTAGATAAAAATCCTGACGTTTGTCGTCGTATTGATGTATTTCCCCACTTAAACCGCACTACTCGAGAACAAAAGATAAAAAGAGACGGAAAGACCTCGATGAACCAGCCCTTGGGCAGCCTCCACAAAAATGGACCTTATTGTTGACCCTACATAAAAGGATCTAATTTTCGTGCTCAAATCAACCTACCTTAGTTAGCGCCTCGAAGCCGAGAATATGCTGCGTTCCATCGGGATGCAGGATCCTGTCGACGGAATTAGGCTTGGACACTCCATCATGAAGAATGGACTCCTTGAGTTGAGGCGGCGAGGGTGGCGGCGGCAGCTGTTCTTCAACACCTCCGGTGCTGTACCTCGTCTTCTGGAACAAAGTAAAAAATGACCCGTCCTTAATATCGCAACAGCGGCTCCGGTAAAATCGAATATTAAAAAAAAACACCCCCCCCCCCCCCCCGCCCCTTAAACAGGTCCACACTGCAAAAATTTGGGAACTATGTTACATTATTGAAACGACTATTTTCTATAAGATGAAGTACTGGACTATTATTAAGTGCTGCGAGGGTTGGTAGGTCTACTTTAATCAAATGTCATGCGTCGTCGTCACAGTATCAATCGTTAAAGTAGTTCTAGCGTGCAACGGTGTTCGATCTCCACAAAAGAGGAAATTAAGACAGAATTTTGATCACTTCTTGATAATGGAAAATTGGAAAATTTGGAATTTTCCAAAAATGAATGAATGAATTTGGATTTTTATTTTTTTTTTATTTTTGGGAAATTTTTGGGAATTTTTCGGGTTTCGGGTGATTACGCTAGAACTACCTTTATGCGGTCAAACTCACCAAAAGAACGATCTTTATGCGTTCCAACTCACTAAAAGATCATGTTAGCCACTACTTACTACCCATCACTACTTCTCACGTCCCTAACATTAATCGACGCAATACCAAACCGCAAACGTGACAACAATATTCAGTTACAGTTCCCTCCGGAGCCGAACGTCGACCACATGAAATCCATATTAACACACAAATCAACCTTGTTCGGGACCACAGTATTCCCTGAATTGCGCGACGGTAAATTCACGAAGATCATGACGGCGCATTGAACACCCACACACACACGCGAGAGGTATCGACATGCAACGGGCGTTGTTGGCCGCCAAAGGTCGGGTAGTCGACTGACATTGGCCGAGACGCGGGTCACCGTCTGTTACGATCTTAACAGGTGAGCATTGGGGCTTTAACGGGTGGTTGGAATTATATCGTTGGCGAGGCGTCGATGCCTTCAACGTCAGTGGCAACGGCGCCGTCAGACCGAGTCAACCAAGGGTCGTGTGCGGCTAATCGCGCGAAATCCTACGGATGTGTCGAACCCTCCTAGGGCTTCGGATGATAAAGTTCCCGCACGTATATCGGACTACGGTCAAGTGCACGACACATGCGAAGTGCCTTGGTGGGGTGTGCTTGGCACTTGTCTTATTGCCGTCGTTAAAACACTCCGTGGATCTATTAAGGTAGTCTGAGCGGTACAGTCCCAGGAAATGTGAGATTCACAAAAATTCAGATAGAATTTCGAACGTTTCCCAATGGAATAAAAATGTGAAAAGAATCAAGCATATGGAAGGTGTTTGAAAGGTTGATTTTGCGTTAGAAGAATTCCCCAAAAGTTATTAACGAATTGGTGAAAAAAAAACTTCTTCAACAAATTACGCGGAAACCTAACTTTTTTCTGGTGAAAATAATATGTCTATTTTTCTCAATACGTATGCATTTTTTCCGATTTTTTTCGTTATTTTCTTGAGCTATTTTTGGCCAATTTCAAAATTAAATAAAAAGTCTGAGAAAATTCATACGTAATAAGAAAAATAGACAAATTATTGTCATCAGCAAAAAAAGTTAGATTGCCGGGGAAAATGTTAAACAAATTAAAAAAAAAATCAATTTGTTAATAAATTTTTGGAATTATTATTATGCAAAATCAATCTTTCAAACACCTTCTATATGCTTGATTTTTTCAGATTTTTATTCCATTGGAAAACGTCCAAAATTCTCCCTGAATCTTTCTAAATCTCACGTTCTGTGGGACTGTACCTCTCGGAATACCTTAAGACACTCCGTGGATCTATTAACGACAACCACCACCCTGAAGATAATTGCCGGGTTTCGCAATTAGGCCCTAAGGAGAAGACGAAAAGCTCGACACGTTCATAATGGTTACACCTACGTCTCATCCAGACACGCCGAGTTTCTCACTTCTTCTGGTAATTATTTCCGCCTTCACGACGAATACGTCTTCGGAATAATACAAGTTTAATACCGCTGGTACAATTAAACGGAGCTTAACGATGCGCGTTATCTTGCGTATATATGCAACCCGGAACCGCGTAAGCTCTACGTACCCGACGAATTAGTTAGAACTTTCGGAACAGCGTAGTTAACATAAGCGACGATTCGGCCGCCAGCGTTTATGTTCCGATCTTCATAATGGGTCTCGAATCCTTGTTCCCATTTCCGCCTGGGTCACGATCCTCGACGAAGTCCTCCACGTCATCTTCCACTCGTATCTCGTCGCGAATGGCTCGGACAGATTGATCGTAACTGTGCCAATCGATACCCAATTGACAGCTCAAGTTCATCCCGGAAACTTGAGCATAATAAAAAAATACGTGACTATATCGAATTTTAATCAATCCTAACCACAAAATATCGATGAAAAATAATTGCCACTTCATTGCCCCACGTGAAATAAAACAGGTATCGTCTTACGAGCAACAGGCTACAAGTCCATGACACTCTACGAGCCTGTGAAAACATTTATGTGCTCGGATAATTTACAACGAGCGCAGTTTCAATGCACACATAACTCGGAGCTTAAATATAGCTTTGTGAAAATAAGCAAACGCTTCCGGGGGTCTTGGAGCTTAACTCAAGCGACGCTCGGTCAGTCGAACAGGGGCGATGTGTGGGAGGAGGGGAGGAGGGTTGCCAGGGGGGGATTAAACAGGGAAAATCAGAAATCGATATCCAGTCAAGGCTACACGTGCGCAGTGATTATGTGTATGTGCGTGTATATGTCCATGTGTTCTATATATCAGCATGTGTACGTGTGTATTGCGTGTGAAGCTTCGCAGCGCCGGAAATAAGCTCAAACGTTCGAGCGTACCGCGCATTCGTTGATGGATGCACCTACTGCAATGCCCATTGAAATCATTGATTGATATGCCTACGGGGAGAGAGCAAGAGAGACGAAGAGAGTGGGATGGAGAGAGGGGGGGGGGGGGGGGGGTAGAGACCAGAAAGCGTCATGGCTTCTACCCTGCGCGGTTGACTCACGGTGTTCCAGCAGCAGCAGCACCAGCGTCGGCCGAACCGCTGTCGATGATCCGACGTTTCGGTGTCGAAGCGGCGCCGATGATGATTCGAACTGTCACCGCCGCAATGATCGCCATCACCCGTCGCGCCTCGGTTATTTATGAACGCGCACCGTCCGCCGTTGACCATCGACGTCAGCCCGCGGCATCGTTTGGACCTTCGGCGTTTGCGAATTTTCATCGGCACCGCGTAAACGTAGTCGCTGAAACGACGACGCGAATGACGCACTATTGATACCCAGTCGATCATTGCAATCAAACGTTGCGGTTTCTTCTAACGATTCAATATGGCTGGAGTACTATTTCGTTGAGGTAGTTTTCACATCCCTTTGTGTCACTGTCCGCGATGAAGGCGAAGTCATTTATTAGCCGGCGCGATCATGGCGTCATCTCTGGTCTTTCAAGCCTCGACGACTAAATTTTCATCGGCACCGCGTAAACGTACTCGCTGAAACAACGACGCGAATGACGCACTGTTGATACCCAGTCGATCATTGCAATCAAACGTTGCGGTTTCTTCTAACGATTCCAATATGGCTAGAGTACTATTTCGTTGAGGTAGTTTTCACATCCCTTTGTGTCACTGTTCGCGATGAACGCCAAGTCGTTTATTAGCCAGCGCGATCATGGCGTCAACTCTGGTCTCGTCGAACCAGTTCAGAAGTCACCGCGTCGGCGATAGAGTTGCGCGTTGAGCTTTTCAGACCTTTCTGGATCTTTCAAGCCTCGACGACTACACACCCTCGGTTCTCCTCTGTCTCCGGGCGACTGTCTCGTTGCCAGGCTCTTCAAACGGGCGCGAAAGTGCTGTCTATTGTCGCTGAGTTGCTGAATACGGAAAGACGAATGTGGGTTAGCAGGAGTAGCATGTAGGCGTCGGAGAGAGAGAGAGAGCAAGCCACAAGTAGGAGATGTCGAGGGGATGATGACTTCGTCGTGGCTCTGTTACATTCAACTGGGCCTGGTGAAGACGTCTATAGGCCAGATTGGTACACTGTTCTCCCCTCTCCGCAAAGGGATATTGCGTGACTGCAACGAGAAGGGCGTATTATGCTGAATGAAAGCCGTGACCGGATACTTGCATCCCAGCTTCGGGATGAAGTTGCGCAACTCGGCTGCCCTTATTTCAATATCGATCGTACCTTTCAAAGGTGGAAGGTAATCCGATAGTTGCACCTTCGATAGTTCCTTTGATGTGCAATGATCTTGAGGTCTGCCATTCAACCTGCAAAAGCCGATTGGAGTTGCGTCATAGGGTCCCTTCGACTTTACTTGTCACGTGTTTTGTATCCAGAACAATTTTATATGTCGTTAGGTCTGATAATTGATATTGGTGGGCCTGACAGTTGATATGGGCAATTACGTCAGGTCCAATCAATTCTTTGTGTCAAAATCGATGTGGTAAAACTTGCAGGATGTGTGCGGATCACTGTTCTGTTCACTTAACTCCACTATCATGGAAAACTGGGTGCAGTCGAAGCGACGAAATCACGCAAACTTGAGATACTGATGACTTTAAGTGGTGTCCTTATTTACAGTACACTTCTAAATAGCCCAGCGACAATAACTAACGAGTATCCTTTGCAAGTAGAGTCTTCAATGGAGATCCAATTGACGTCGGGGATCTTTGGTACCGTTCCAACGGTTGATTATCGAAGTACCGTTGAACCGGTGAATGATAGGGTTTGCGGAGGTGGAACTTTGCGGTATAGTTGAGGCATATGGCGCAGTCAAAAGACTGATTGAAACCTGGTATTGCTCGGGCGCTGCTATGGCTCGGGTTTAATTAGTCCTGATGTGGATAACGACCCCAATCGGGCGATGGACTTGATCCACCGGATCGCAAGTTGCGTGTCCGCCAGGCAAAAGTGTGTTCGAAGTGAACGACGGCGCCGATGAGACTGGTCCCTGGTTTCTCGTGGTTCCGCGTTATGTTCAACGTTTTCGGATGCTCAACCCGGGAATCGAAGGCCTTTCCAACCGTGCAGACTCAAAGGCAGACGGAAACTGGCTAATTTCGACACATGCAGCGAATGTGGAACCTACGCCGTATCATTAGGCTATTCACTCGTGCTTGGCTAAATTCAACCCCAGGCCCCCACGCATGCTATCGTCGACGAAGCTGGAGGAGCTTGCGATATTGGAATCAGTGCTTCATCCGTATAGCTTCATCTTGACGGCATCGACGACGACGACGACGACGACGACGACGACGACGACGACGCCAGACGACGTCAACTACGCTGGGGGGATAACGGATCAATTTACCGGGGCTACACCGCAGGGCGCCACTATCAATCTGATTATCCCGACCGAAGTTGACGCTTGGCAGAAATGAACGATTTATCGATTCCAAGCGAATTTACAAATAAATTGCTAATTTAAGTGTCTAATTACCACCCGACGAAAATAATGAAAATAATTCCTACGATATTATGACTGTGCAATTCCACGCTTGGAGGTCGAAGAGGGGTGAGATAAATGAACATCGAAACAGCGTTTTCCCGACTATTTCATTATTATAATTTGTTCGACCAGCAGAAATATCGGTTTCCCTCTGGGCAACATTCATGCGGCATTAGCCGATCTCGAAATTCCACATTCGCGTCGGGGGACGCGAAAGGCCAGTAAGTGAGGCGAATCGTGCGGAGAAATACGAATCGACGAATCAGAGAGAAGGGTAGGATGAGAGGTTTGTGATTATGAGATCCAGTCCGGCGTTCGCGTTATCATTTCAATAATCTATCACCCCAGCCCGAATATTCAAATATGCGAGTATAATAGAGCCGCGATAATTGGCTGATCAATTCGGGCAATTGGAAAGTGAACCTCGCCGCTGATCGGAGTAATCCGGACCTTTAATTAAATGTAAAACGTCATCGATATTCAATGTCCAGTGTTATTAACGCCGGAAAATAAAATGTTTCAAGTCTTCGACGTGGCAAAAAGGTTCGAAATACATTTTATTTGCTCAACGTGGTCCGCTTTAACTTCTGCGCGAACGCAGATTCAACGAGACAAAAGCGAACGATGCAGGTCCGAGGCACCTCGATAGCTTCGTATCGCGCGGTGAGGTGAAACAGAAACTACTATTTCCGCGGACACAGGCGACGTGTGCGTTGCAACGAGGAAATGCAATGACGTCACGCGCACTGTTTATACGAACTGTGGAACAGCGAGTGCATAGAGCGAGTCGGCTATTCAGCTCGTCTACCCTACATAACGTTCAGGACATTATTGACCCATAAGCCGCGCGTCAAACCTACAACATTCGATATACTCGGAGGTCAACGAAAGATCTTGGGTCACGTTGAATCATTCTGCCAAAATAACGCAACATCCTTGTAACCATTTTATACTCCGAGCCCCCAACCAATGTTATAATTACTTTCAATGAGCTTTCCATGTTTTTCATCTTATCTAAATTTACTGAGCGTTAATATTATAACCATTTCATACTAGGAGCCCCTAACCAATGTTATAATTACTTTCAATGAACTTTCCATGCTTTCCAACTTGTATAAATTTATAGAGAGTCAATAATCAAATTCCACATCATCGAATGTCCCACCCCGTTTCCAATTCTTTTCAATTTCCAATGTAACAAAAGCTTACATGCATTATTATTATCATTATTATCACTAACTTTCCATTCTCCTTGGAAAATTCTGTCAAAATAACGCAACAGTCTCATATCAATTTTACACTTGGAGCCCCAACCAATGTTATAATGACTTTTAATAAGCTTTCCATATTCCCCAACTTATCTAAATTTATAGAGCGTCAATAATCAAATACCACATAATCGAATATCTCACCCCGTTTCCAATTCTTTTCAATTCCCAATGTAACAAAAGCTTACATGCATTATTATTATCATTATTATCACTAACTTTCCATTCTCCTTGGAGGGCGTAACGAGGTTATGATTCCGCGCTCTTTCACCGCGAGTCCGCAAGCTCCGCGCCAGCTTGCGGTTTGCGTTTGAAATGAATGCGCATCCGCGGCGTCGCGGGAGGACACAATAGACCCCCCGCGTATCAGGGCGAAGGAAATCGACGGGGAGAGAGCTCCCCCCACCTCTCTATTTCTCTCTCCCCGTCGAGGAGCGTCGCGAGAGATGAGACTCTAGGCCAGACAGAATAAAGCCAAGAGATGAGGAAAACTCGAGAGGTTGAGGACGCGGAACGTTCGCGAGCGTGTCAGGAGGGCAACGGAAAGCATTGTGCACGGTCGTGCACTTATCCCTCATCCCTCGGTCGTCCTATACCCGCGCGCACTCGTTTTCTTATACCAGTCACCCAGCTTTCTTACTTGCTCTTTTCTTCCTCCTGCCCCCCCCCCCCCCCCTCCCCCGCCCTCCCCCCGAGGGGGTAGCAGAAGACAGAAAGACGGAATGGAAAGAATGGGGGTTGGAGGTTGGGGGGTGAGGGGTGGGGGAGGACGAGAAAAAAAGTCGCGCGTTGAAAAGCCCGTTTCTGCTTTTGACGCGACTAGAATTGGCTTTTCCGCCTCTCGTTCGCAACCACCCCCGGGGGGGTGAGGGGGTGGGAGCCACCCCTCGCCCCCACCTTCCCTCCGAGATCTCCGGGGCACACGCATCGTCGCTGGTAACGGGAGCACCTCGACGTCTATTATTCTCTTGTCGCTTGCGGACTTGCGATAAAACACCGCAATTTGCGACTCGACAGATTTTTCCACCCCATCGTAGTCATCCCCCCCCCCCGCGTTTCTATGACAATTTTTGAATTATTTCGCGTGGGAATTTTTTTTGGAATTATTATGGCGCCGAAATTATAGATTATTAGGCATATCGGTCGGCTGGATAAAATATTCGGGCATTGAATATGCAGATGTGACTAACGTTTAATTTTTTTACTTCAGAGCGATTTTATTTTAGGATCATTATTCAGTCATCAATATTTAACGAATTTAATTTATTTAAACATAAAAAAAACATCGGGGGACAGAATGTCTACGTAGAGCAAAAAAGCGAACGAGTATCGAGGTGAAAAGTGGAGAACGTGAAAAATAGTGAAATCCCCGAAATAGTAAAATACGTCCACGGCCGATGTCGACTTTCGGGGCTACTTTCACATCGAATGTGTGTTTGTCGTTCACTTGACAGTCGACATCGCGGTGCGAAGCTGCGACACGTGTCAACTCAAACTCAATCCCCATTCTGTGCTCGACGCTCGTCGCGCTAGCGCAAAAGTCTTTGCTTCTCTTTCTCCATGTTTACTCGGTACACAGACGCGTTCGATAAGTTACCGGCGAGTGTCAACTTTACCGCTGTAACTCCCGCGGATACGGGAGGAAAGCAAAAAAAAAATGGTGTGTGCGCTCCAGTTTTCCCTGCGACCCGTTCGGTAAAATTCCTCGGGTCACGGGGCGCATGCGTCGAACGCCGGGAGTCTCGCGATGTGTCGGTAAGCAAGAAAGAGTACGATACGGAGTCGGGTCGGGAAAATCAATTTCGTCGTACGGTTCGCGAAGTCGCAACTTGGTCGCGCTTTCACACCGAGCTGCGATGTTGCTCGCCGATTCGACGCTCATCGCAACTTTTGATTACGGGTTCATCGATAAAAAAAAATAAGTAAAAATAAAAAAATTAACATGCACTCTTTTTTTTTTTTTTTTTTTTTTTCACCAGAATAAATAGATTTATTTTAGAGCTGGGCAGTACTTTAAGAACCTGGTACTTGCGAAGTACTGAAAATACAGTGATTGAAGTACAGAGTACTTAACAAATACAGTACTTGAAGTACAACGTACTTAATAAATACAGTACTTGAAGTACAACGTACTTAACAAATACAGTACTTGAAGATCAAAGTACTTAACAAATGCAGTACTTGAAGTACAGAGTACTTAACAAATACAGTACTTGAAGTACAGAGTACTTAACAAATACAGTACTTGAAGTACAGAGTACTTAACAAATACAGTACTTGAAGTACCCTATACTTCCACTATTTTGTATTCTTGGTACTTCAAATACACAAGAATTCGAAGTACTTTTAGTACTTTGTTCTTTGTACTTCAAACACTTTCTGGTACTTTGCGCAGCTCTGATTCATTTTTGCTGTGAGAAAACGCTTAATTAACGCAACGTGCATGCTTAACTATTGTTGTGTCATGCGAACGTTTCGTCTCATTATCGTCATTGCATTAATTCAGTGATGACTTTTGCAGCCTCTCGTGTGCCTTTGACTCTTTGCTACAGATTGTCATTTAATATTTTACACGTGCACGCTAAATTATGGATTCTCGGGGACCGAGCATTATCGTCGGCGAATTACCATTTAAATTACGAACCTGATTGTGGTCAATGTGTACGGGGCCATCAGGACTGGCCGATCTACGGCCGTAAATGTTCAACAGTGTCTGAGTCAACGGGAAGGCGGAAGCTGGGCCACCCTGAAAATGATTAAATCATAGAAAAAAATGAGATGAGTGATGATGATGACACGTAGATGATGACGTGCGAACATTGGAGACCAAATGATGCGGTGGAAAAAAGATGGTTATTTATTTCTATAACAATCGCTGCAAGTAGATGTCTTTCCATATTTCCTTAAAAAGAAAAAAAAAAATTATAGCTCTGTCGGTATTGCAGGTAGATAGAGCACGTCGAATGTTCAAGTCCAATGGGGAAGGCGAACTTCACGCGCCGCCAGAATGTTTTATTTCCTACCATCCGGCAGGTGTCACGTGTTCGTTCATTTTGAAAAGGGATCAGGATAACGCACGTTCGTCGACAACGTCAGTTGTCCAAAAAAAAAAAAAAAAAAAAAAAAAAAAAAACGAGGCAGACCGACTCAACTACGGTAAAGTTGAGGTGAAATAAACTTCATCGTGCGACGAAAATTACGAACGCAGCGACATTTCCAACCATCCATAACTCCGTTTACCTACTGCGTACCTACTCCGTTTACCTACATTTCCAACCATCCATAACTCCGTTTACCTACTGCGTTTACCGAACTATCAACTCGTTAATGACTCCCCGGTGACAGAAGTGAATTTTTTTGGCTGTTGGTTTAATTGAACATCAATCGCTTACAGCGCAAAAAAAACGAATTGCTCACTGTGAACTTCACAAACGTTTGTGTGCAACCACAAACCACATAAAAAAAACCATTAACCTGGAATAACATGGTATTCCATGGTATCACGGGTTATAATACACCAGATAAATGAACTGTATTACAAACCAGCCCAGTGGCTCCGAAATGAAATATAATAACTCGTGTTTGCGCACGTGTAAAAAAAAACACATATTTATCGTCGTAAGCGTGGATCTCCTGTGCGGGGATTATCGTATTTCATTTGACCCACGACGTCACCGAGCGTGGGACGCGTGGGCAGGCATAAAAATATCGCCCTTGGGCTCCATGGGTGATTTACGCGAGAAAAAAAAAAAAAAGAAAAAATCGAGATTCGTCTCGCGTGTTTCCCCACCCCCCAAACATATATATAACCATCGCCCATCGCGGTGTCAACTTTTGTTGTGTATCGTCGGAGGAATATTTTGACCGTGGACCTCAGCGGGGGACGTAATTGGAGGGTATTCGAGAGGATCGAGCCGTAAGCCCTTGGAGAAATTGCGGCTATCTCGGGGACAGGTCAGTATCCGTCCCGAGAGGGACTTAAATGGAATCCGACGAGGTCTACAACCCGCTCACTGCTGGGTTTACTATCCGCTATGTGCACGGCGACAACTAGCGCCACTGTAGCCGGTTTGCGAACTATTGGAACAATTTTTTATCCGCGACAACATAGGAAACGGTGTGTAAATATTAATTTATTCCTAATCTATCCTAATTATATCCTAATGATATCCTAATGTGGGGGGAACCCACATTAGGAGTTTCAAAAAATCTGATTTTTTTTATTGCATATATCGTTAGCTTAACTATCTAAGAATACGCTGTCAAAATTTCAAAGCATAATTCGAAGTTTTCTAGATTTTGTGACGATAGAACCGAGCGCTTGTCGTGTACAAGCTACAGGGTCGAAGCAGGGTTTTAGACAGGGTTTTATTAAATTCTAATAAATACTTCCTACCTAAAGAAAAATCCTAAAAAACCAGTGAAAATGAGCTTCCTAATGTGGGTTCTCCCCTTCAGAAGATTTCTGTATCCCACGATGGAGTAAACACACCTAATATGTTTTATTTTCTTCGGAGTCATGATTTTTAATTGTCATGCAGCGAAAATTATTCCGAAGTGGCTGGAAAATACGCTGACGCCATATGCGGTTACTGAAAAAAAAAATGTCTAACAGTGACACGGTCTGCCACCCCGAGCGTTGGCGTCACTTCCTCCCCCCCCCCCCCCCACTTTCTACCACCGTGCAGAATCCAGGTAGGATCGCAGAAGTACGAGCGCCGAGGCATCGGTACAACCATTACTACCTGGTGGTTATACATTCATCCGCGGAGGGAGGGGAGGGGGGGGCGGGGGCAGCCTAGGTCCATCGGGAGGGGTAGAAGCACTAATTTACTTTTCCAACGATTATACGCGGACGAGCTTTCACTACCGGGGGCTTCTCTTAAAATTTCATTTTACGCTCAGACGTCTGCATCATCGCGATGTCTGCCGCGCGCGCTACGCGGCGCATTATATAACTCTCGGCTATCTCGGGGCTTGGTCTTCATTACCATCGCAATATCTCACACCGGCCGGCGCGCGAGTTCTTTCGTTTCTGGTGGGGGACCCGCGCACCAGTCGCGATTTGCGACGTAGCAAATTAAATGCCGGGGAAGAAGTAAAAGAAATACTAATAGTACGATAATAATAATAATAATAATAATAATAATTAAAAAAAATGATATAGTAATAATCGAAAAAAATGAGAAAACGCTTTCGAGGCAACTGGCCAATGTGTTTGCACCGTCCATAAGCCAGAGGGTCGTCTGAGAATAAGCTCGAATGTTTTCCCGGATCCCGGAGAAATCTCTGTCGTTCGTCCCGAAACACTCGGCCGGCCCGGCTGGAGTGACGAGCCGGAGATAAGACACAGCGAACGGAAAACCGAGTAAAGTCTTCATCCCGCCTGAAGAGCGACGAGCTTTCTCGTCGCTGAAAACTATCGCGCACGACAGACCGAACTAAATGAAATCCGACAGACGCACGTTTCCTCGATAAGCTCGGCACGTTCGTCCCCCCCCCCCCCCCCCCCCGACGAGTCGTTCGACCGTGTGTGCGTGTCTGGGTTTTTTTTTTCACTCCTGTTACAAATCTCTTTTCCAGCCACTGTGTGTCTATACATAGGTATAAGATTCCACGACGAGGATCAGCATAACCTGAGGGGTCGGGGAAAATTGTAGACCGAGCTGTTCTCGGGGGCGAATGAGAGATTCGCGAAAATGCGACGGAGCGCGACGACGAGTCGTAGGGGGGGGCGGGGGGTATTACAGAGCTTGCGGTTGGGTATATAAGGCACGTGAGATTTCCCGTGAGCTTGCAATAGTCGTTGAGAAAAGAATGAGGGGTTCGAGTTGAGCGGAGGAGCGTCGCAAGAGCCGCGGAGGGTGGGAGTGGGTGGGTGAAAAAGGAAGGGGCAGGGTAGGAGGGGGCAGCTTCGAGTTCTCTTTACTCGAGGAATTTTTCATTTGTGGCTCCACACGGACCATCCCGCCGCGCGGAGATGGAGAAAAGGAAAAATGTAGATGATCGCGTACCACCCCCGCCGACGCGCGGGAAAAGCTTCGGAAAATATTTTTCTTCGACTGTGTAATATTCCTCGACGTTTGAGGATCGCCCCCCGTTACTTCCGTCTGTAATTCCTTTCATCCGGTTAGCAACGCGCTTTGATCTGTACGATTATGGCATTTCTGACCGTTAACGCGCGGAAGTTTGGTGCATTTCACGGGCGGATTCGTGAAGACAGATTTTTTAGGGTGCTTTTTGTGAGGAATTTTATTTTGCGTGCTGAGTGAAGAATTCATTTTTTATGCTTTTTATCGTTTTTTTTAAGCCCAACTTGATTCTCTTCATGAAAAAGTACTGAATCGCGAGTCGTATCATCGACAGTCCCGGTCAGCCCAGTTGGCCATTTCCAAGCCTGCGAAATAATCAAATCACTGCGTCACCAGGTTTGGTGGGAGAGGGGGGACGAGGTTGTGCATCACATTACAGACATGACAGACGACAGATTTTTTCATATGCTTTTTGTGAGAAATTTTATTTTGCATGCTTTTCGCGACGATTTTTTTTTTTTTTATGCATTTTACCATTTTTGCTTTCTCATAGAGGAAGCTTTATTTTTTTCATGCCCAACTTTATTCTCTTCATGGAAAAATGTAGAATCGCGAGTCGACCGGGTGACTCTTATCACCGAGAGTCCCAGTCAGCCTCGTTGGCTATCTGCACCACTGCGAAATAATTAAATCACCGCGTCTCCAGAGTGATAGGGAGGCGAGGGAGGGAGGGGGGCATCGCATTACTCAGACGCGAACATACATGACAATCCTCCATGGGCGCAACTTCTCATTTAATACATCTCTTTCATTTGAGGGTCTTTCAATACCGCGAGACCATTGTGCTCAGGAGAACAATTTTTGTATTGCCGTCGGCGGGGAACAAAAGTGTCGGACAATCAATCGTTTTACCCACTCCGCTCGCGACTTCTCAATGCATTGTAACCCTTTTTCGTCGTCGAAACGATGTACGCGGTGCCCGCAGTGAAAATCCATAGTCAAATGCTCTTCCGCCCCTCCTACGTCCTACCCCCTCCCCCCGCCTGGAGAGAATGGCGGGTTCGGTGGGAGACAAAGGCCCGCGAAATTTTCCCCGGCTAAAATTGAGATGCACGATCGTCGGAATACGTCGAGGGGCAATGCAATAGACGCTCTTTCCACGGCAACATCCACTTTCGCGCCGCCCCTTCCGCCCTTCGCTCTCCGTCTCCTCCGTCTCCCCTGGTCCACCCCTCGCTTCGATTTATCCACCCCATCCCCAACCGACCATCCCGCCCGATCGACTCGGGAAACGCGCGCCACCCTTCCATTATTTCAAGGGTCGAGCGCGCGGCATGCGCGACCTGTCTGACTCTCCGTGTCTACCACCACTTACGCGAAAACGGGCAACGCGGCCCGGGAAAGGCCAAACGATCCAGCACGTAGAAAAGTAATTGAACGGGGGCGGCACGATATCATCGTGAAATTCAAGTCATTCACGAAAATGGCATAATTTTTTTTGTTCTTTTTTTCCTTTCATTTCAGCGACTTTCAATAAGGTTGGCAAATGTTGTAAGTAGAGTGAGTCAATGTGAGATCAGACCAGCGGCAATTTTTTTTACCTTGTGGCAAATTTTTTATTTTTATTTTTAATCACGTTATTTGTTTTCTGTATCAGCGACTTTTAATAAGCTTGGATAAAGTTATAAGTAGAGTGAGTCAATGTGAGATCAGCCCAGTGCCAATTTTTTCATATCGGACTGGTTGGCAAATTTTTTATTTTTATTTTTAATCATGTTATTTGTTTTTCGTTTCACCGACTTTCAACAAGCTTGGAAAATGCTATGAGTAGAGTGGGTCAATGTGAGATCAGACCAGCGCCAATTATATAATTTTCGAGCAGGTGCAGGATTTTTAATATTTAATTTCAATCATGGGTCAAGTTGTCGCAACGATAATTTGATTAAAACGTAATTAACTCCACCCGGGCAAGAATGAATTTCGATATATATGGAATTCGCCTCAAACTCACTTAGAATTCATCGGTTTGAATATTAAATCAACTTTCACGGGACCCAACGAAAAAAAAATAAAATCAAACTTCGCGAACTTCGAACACCCGAATCCCGGACGAAGTTTCAGTGGCGCGTTCGATTTTCGACCGCAATTTCGCGGCGCGTCGAGAGGCGACGACCACGAAGCTTGCGCCGGGTGAATCGGTAAAAGCGTAAGAGGAGGATCAGAAGCAGAGCCGAGGAAACAGAGAAACAAGAAGGGATGTTTTCATTCATGATAACAAGCGAGGTACATACGGATTGTTATCCCACGGCTCGAAAGTGGTACATGCGCTGTTTTATTTTATTTTATTTTTATCCTCGCGGCGTAAGACAGGTAGAGACGATATGGCCAGGGTGGCTCACGATTTCACGATTCCCGCAGTCCAACGCCCGCTGATCGAATACAAATCCGCTTGAAAAGAATGGCGATTCGAGGGGGCACGTGAATCTCAATTTTGTTTTTCTCCCGTGATACGTTTTCTCGGTCTCTCCCTCCGAGTCTTCCCCGACTCTTCTCTTTCGTTTGTTCGAATGCACCGCACCTTGATCGGTATATCCGGGAGTGCATAGAACGTACACGTGGAATACATTTGAATGATAGGTGTACTCGACGTATTCTCGGCGGAGAGTCGCGCATTGAGCGGCTTGAAACACACGGACGAACTCATATGCATATATATATTTTATACATACGTTATACACACATCTCGACATATACACTATATAAATAAATTCATATATGCGCGTTTATTGCATAGATAGACGTTATGTACTACGCACATAAGCGACGATTTATATGTTCATGCGTCATATACACATCTAGACATGTATTTTCTATGGGGGATTCCACGGTACATTCGCTACCCAAAAAAAGAAAAATCTCAATTTTTTTTCTGAAAATCGGGTTCAGTTGTGTCTATAGAAGGACCAAATTTCAAAATAAAAATTAACAATATTAAAAATTAAACAATTCATTCTGGATATATTTCTTCTTATTGGCCATGAAAAACGTACATTTTCGTTTTTTAATGATTTCGATGCGTTTAATAGTTTCTGAGATATTACAGATTAAATGAAAAACGAAAAAACGAAAAAATTGTCATATACCAGCCAAATATATATATATATTTTTATTTTGAAATTCGGTCGATCTATAGACACAACTGAACCCGGTTTTTAGAAACAAATTCGGATTTTTATTTTGGGTGGCAAAAGTGCCGTGGAATTCCCCATATATAGTATCCATATAAACGTGTTTATTGTCTATATAACCCTTATGTACTACGCACATAAGCAACCACGTATATGTTCATACATCATATACACATCTAGACATGTATAATATATATAGTTTATAAATTCATATACACGCGTTTATTGCGTACATGGACGTTATGTACTACGCACATAAGCGGCCATGTTTCTCAGGAGAGCGAGTTAGGTGGAATCGGCAGAATATCCTTATACTTCCGTGTTGGGGGAGGGGGGAGGGGGTGAGGGAGCGTGCATTGCGGTGCCAGAGCACGTAGCCCATTCCCCCGAGGCAATGAGCGTATATCGCGATCGATAACTTGAAAACTGTGCGCGTCGGTCGCGTCCGCACAGCCTCCTCGCACGCTCACCGTGTGTACGATTCGCATCCACCGCGTGCGTCGCAAAATGTCTGTACATGATTGAGGTATGTTGGTGCCTCGTCGGGGAGGCGCGTACCACGCGGCTGCAGCAGCGCTGCCGGGTGATACGCGGGCTCCTCCACTTGCAATGCACTCCGTCGCTAGCGCGAATCTATTTTCATCGGATGAGACTAGTGCGACGATCCTCGTATTAATTTCACCGAGATTTCGCAATTTCGCGAGATTAATAAATTTACGAAACGTCGAGGACAAATGCGTTTTTCACATATCAAAATGGAGGCTTCGTAATTTTAATGCTTTTCATTGAGCGAAAGATCGCACCCCGAGTATAATGATTCAATAATAAAAAATAACAATAATAATATAATAATGATTCAATTATGGGTTTTCTTTTTTTCACCAGAGAGTGAATATTTTTGATTCGCGACAACAATGCGAAAATCAGAAAACGAGGGTCACCCCCCACCCCCGTCTGCTACGTTATCGAACCAGCGTCAAATCCACCAGATCCTTCGATTCGATCTCTCGACTCTTGAGTCCACATAAAAGCGAGATATCGTTTTGCCCTGAGAAATCTCTTTTCTATCGGAAGTATCGGAGTAACGACAGTAGTCGACGAAAATAGTGGCTGCTCTGGAGCTGCTCGAGGATCGAACATGTGTTCGATCGAAACTGACGTTTTTTTCCCTCTTCCTCCTTCTCGTCCTCCTCCGTTTGTTTTATTCGGCACATGTGCGCTTGACAAATGGAACGAGCGAGCGTTTCGGGGTGGAACGGGTGGGGAGGGGGTTACGAAAAGGGATAACAAGAAGTGGAAAAAGCCGGGGAGAAGTTTTCACTCCCGCGTTTTATATATAGGATATATCTATATCGTCGCGTTTTATATATAGAACGTACAATCGCGAAAAGATATTGGATACTTCGCGAATGGTCAAAGTACTCGCGGGATGTCGACGTTTTCCTTCGCGACGCGCGGAGTACGCGACCTTTGGAAAACATTCGGACGGGAATCCAGTCGGCTTCTCGGCCTCCGAAAAATCCGAGTGGTCTTACATCACGTGAACCGGTAGAGCATCGCGAGTTCAAAGATATCCCGGGGCTTGCCCGCCACTAATGTTATAAGTAGAGAGGGTCAATGTGAGATCAGACCAGTGCAAATTTATTTATTTTGATTTTTTATCATGTTATTTAGTTTTCGTGTCAGCGACTTTCAGTATGCTTGTTAAATTTTCTGAGTAGAGTGGGTCAATGTAAGATCAGAGCAGTGCCAATTTTTTTATTTTTCCCCAGAGGGCACATTTTTTAATTCTGTTTTTAATCATGTTATTTTTTTCGTTTGAGCGACTTTCAATAAGCTTGAAAAATATAATAAGTAGAGTGGGTCAATGTGAGATCAGCCTAATGCCAATTTTTTAATTTTGGACCTGGTGGCAAATTTTTTATTTTTATTTTTAACCATGTTATTGGTTTTTCGTGACGTCGACGTTTTCCTTCGCGACCCGCGGAGTACGCGGCCTTTGGAAAACATTCGGACGTGAATCCAGTCGGCTTCTCGGTCTCCGAAAAATCCGAGTGGTCTTACATCATGTGAACCGGTGGAGCATCGCGAGTCCAAAGATATCCCGGGGTTTTCTCGCCGCTCCCCACGGGAATCGCGTGCCACACCGGAAGACGAGCCGGAGAATTGAAAGGTTTTTTCAGTCGTCGTAGACGCTCGCGAGTCAACCTACGTCAGGATCCGGTCGCAAACGAATATAGACAGCCCGCCGCGTCCTTTAACGTAGGAGCCGCATTCCCCGCCGAATAAAGTATCAACTTCGATGATACGTCGGGCGTAACGCGCGCCGGTCTTGACCGCGCGGAGCTTTTCGTTTCAACGTAATAACCCGGTCGTGAGAATTCCCAACGGAGTGGGAGCCGATATATTGGACACGGAGAAAAAAATTGGCGGAATTGCAACGACAAAAATGATCGTACAAAAAAAGAAATAGTACAGGTATCAAATAAAAATATTGCGGGAGGCGAGACACCGAAAAAATCAAATTGTGTGCATTTTTTTTCCGTTGAAAATAAATTGCAATTTTCATCGTTGATTTTTTTTTATTTTTTTTATAATCCGTGACCTGGTAATAGAGTCTTCGAGCTCTGGACCTTAATCACGTGGTTGAGATCGACGAGACAAAGAAGCGGCGAGAGCATTTGTTTTCGCATATAATTATCGCGTCGCAACTCGCGAGCTGCCGGTACCAGGGAGAAGGTGTGGATAGCGACATGGAAAAAAAATTGGCAGAATTCCGACGACAAAAATGATTGTATAAAAAAATAGTACCGGATATCAAATAAAAATATTGCGGGAGACGAATCACCGGAAAAATCGAATTGTGTGGACGGCTGTTGCACCGGCAGCGTGCGAATTTAATAAAACAACAATATACAAACAATAATCACGGATGATTTTTTTTTTAACAAAACGCAATTTTTATCGTTTTTTTTTCTTTATTTAAAACCCGTGTTCCTGGTAATGATTGTATAAAAAAAAGATAGTACCGGATATCAAATAAAAATATTGCGGGAGCCAAATTGACGAAAGAATCAAATTGGTGCACTGGAGTCGTGCGAATTTAATTTAAAAAAAAAATTGTATATATATATGACAAACAATAATCACGGATGAATTTTTTTTCTTGAAAACAAATCGTAAATTTTATCGTTGTTTTTTTTTTTCTTTTTTTTATAATCCGTGTAGCTGGTAATAGAGTCTTCGAGCCCTGGACATTATGCACGTGGTTAAGATTGCCGAGACAGAGAAGTGGCGAGAGCATTTGTTTTCGCATATAATTATCGCGTCGCAGCTCGTGAGCTGCCGGTACCAGGGATGGATACCAGGGTGGATGGTGCGGCCCGGGAGGGGAGGAGATCGAGGGGGGTGTGGATATATAACGACGCGGCGAGAGGAAACGTCGAGTAATTCAGGGTAGTGATTTATACAGAAAAAAAAGGAAAAACGTATACGCGGTATATATACGAGTCTCCCGTGGGTGCACAATTATAGCGAGGAGAAAAGATATTGTTGAGGAGCCTCGCGGCCTCGACGGGCGAGGGGAGAAAGTCTCACGCGCGGTTTCGGTGAAAAGGGGGTTGTGCACTTCGCGCTCCTGCGCTATATAGCTCATGGCTCTGCCTGAGAGTAATAGCGCTACGAGGCTTTCAGAGCACCGGCGGCTCCCCTGTCGGGAGGCACCGCGTAGGTGTTCTATACGTCGCGAAGTAACGACCTCATTATCAGCCACCAGCTGGCAACTAGCGTTCCCCGAGTCTGTGGGAGGTGAGATGGTGGGGTGATGGGGAACGAGTGGTAGAGGGGGGTAGGGAAGGGCACATTAGGCACCGATGTTTATGCGTGCTTTTATTAAGCGGCAACCTCGATGCTCACACGTTCGTCCCCGCCGCCTTATCGAATTTGTCGCTCTCAGCGTTGCACGTATTTTCCCGGGGGTTGTAAAAAAAACACACACACGAAGCACGACATCTCGCCTCACGTAATTTTGCAGTGATTTGCGAACGTAAACATTGCGTTTATCTGTAAAAATGAAATTTTGATTTTATAAACTCTTTCCAATGGCAAATTTTCCGCTGATTCCGAAAAGCACCGCTGTTTCCCCGAAAAATCTAAAATTGAAGGAAAAAACGCGAAAAATGAATTTTTACTTTTTAAAAAATTTGTAATTTTTTCACTAAAATCGATATAATTTTTTTTGGATCAATTTGGGATCCAAAAAAAATCACACGAGATATCTTTGCGCTGTTGCGCTCTTATAAAGCTTTAAAAAGCTAAATCGCAACTAAAAAACCCTTGTTCAGTTGATTAAAAAAAAAAAAAAAAGGAAATTTATCGGTTTGCTGGTCAGAAATCGTAGATCTGGCCGCCGGGCCGAAAACCGCCCAAATCAGGGTTACGAAATTTATTTTTACAAAATATCGACTTTTAACCTATACCATCGTTCTCAAGTCGCATATTCTACCCCTGATAACACGGGTTACAACCCTTTTTTAGTTGATTTTGACAAAAAAAATGTTTGGCCGAACAGTTTGTCAGAAATCGTAGATCTGGCCGCCGGGCCAAAAACCGCTCAAATCGGGGTCACGAAATGTATTTTCTCAAAATATCGACTTTTAACCTATACCATCGTTCTCAAGTCGCATATTCTACCCCTGAAAACACCGCTTACAACCCTTTTTTAGTTGATTTTGAAAAAAAAAATTTTTGGCCGAACAATTTGTCAGAAATCGTAGATCTGGCCGCCGGGCCGAAAACCGCTCAAATCGGGGTCACGAAATTTATTTTCTCAAAATATCGACTTTTAACCTATACCATCGTTCTCAAGTCACACATTCTACCCCTGAAAACACTGGTTACAACCCTTTTTTAGTTGATTTTGAAAAAAAAAATTTTTGGCCGAACAATTTGTCAGAAATCGTAGATCTGGCCGCCGGGCCGAAAACCGCTCAAATCGGGGTCACGAAATTTATTTTCTCAAAATATCGATTTTTAACCTATACCATCGTTCTCAAGTCGCATATTCTACCCCTGATAACACGGGTTACAACCCTTTTTTAGTTGATTTTGAAAAAAAAACATTTTTGACCGAACAGTTTGTCAGAAATCGTAGATCTGGCCGTCGGGTCGAAAACCGCTCAAATCGGGGTCACGAAATTTATTTTCTCAAAATATCGACTTTTAACCTATACCATCATTCTCAAGTCGCATATTCTACCCCTGAAAACACCGGTTACAACCCTTTTTTAGTTGATTTTGACAAAAAAAAAATTTTGGCCGAACAGTTTGTCAGAAATCGTAGATTTGGCCGTCGGGCCGAAAACCGCTCAAATCGGTGTCACCGTAAGTTTGTCGTAATGAGTGCTGCAGCAATTAACTTGCGATAATTAACGTCTTGGGTCCGTCGTCGTTTTTTTTTTTTTTTATAATTCTTCTTGCGATAGTCGAGAATGTTAATCAACCGAATGCGAGCTGTTTAGGACTAGCGCGGTGGGAGCATCGCACTCACGCGCTATTTTCGTGTATTCGCGTAGTCGAGTGTATAATAATGTGACCAGACGGTGTGCGCAGCCGCTCGAGCGTCGTAACCTCCAAGGGGAGGTTTCGCTTGCATTAACCACGGGCACGTAGACGTCGCGCCGGACTCTCCACTTCTTTTCCCTCGCCGTCGGCCTTAAAGCATGGAAATTTCCAAGTTCATTTATTCATAGACCGAGTGCACCCTATATGCGGAATATGAAAGTGCGTCTCGCGGTGCATGCAACGCGTGGGGCGATACGAATAAAAAATAAAAAATGAAAAAATAAAACCTGTTACACGATACTTTCGCGATACAATATTTTATTTTTTCATCGCTTTCTCGACTGCGACGAAATGGGCAACATTTGTATCGTTTAGGTAAAATAAGAAAAAATCATTAAATTTCATTTTAGCGATATGAAATGTTTTGCTATGTATTTCAGAGCTGGGCAGTACTTCAAGTACCCGGCACTTGCGAAGTACTGAAAGTGCAGTACTTGAAGTACAAAGAACTTCAAAAATACTTAAATTTCTGTACACAGATTTAATACACGAATATTTTAAGTACTTATAGTATTTTGTACTTTGTACTTATAGTACTTTCTGGTACTTTACGCAGCTCTGATGTATTTTCCAGGCCCATCAATCCGATCCGAAGAGACAAAAAATAAATAAATAAATTAATTAATAAAAATGATAATACTACAAAATTGGGAAAAATAAATGTCGAACCGCCGCACATGGAGTAATCATAGAAAAATAATCGTGGCGGTCGCCGATGGCGTTTCGCGAGTGTATTTCCGCCCGGTACGCGGGCGCCCCATATGCCGGAGCCATTGTGTACGTACACGCGTGAGCTTTTTATTCCGAGCAACGTTTGGTACTCGCTCGGGCGAAACACGCTCGTCGCTGGTATTGGGGGGGGGGGGGGGGGGGGGGGGGTGCGGACGCGACGCGCGGGCAATCGACAGAGATATTTTGAGGGGTTGCATGCGCAGCGTTATTAAAAAGTCGACCAAGCCGAAGCGATTTACCGAGTTGCAACGATCGCCCGGCCATTCGGCGGTCGTCATATTCATAAAGGCTGGCTTATGAAATTGGCGCCAGGGGGTAGACGCGGTGGAGCGGAGGGGGGGCTAAAATGTTACCGCTATTCCATAACACGACCGCAGCGCAGCCGTTTATATTATACGTTAGTTATAAAAATTGCATTTTTTTTAACGCGGCAACCGCGACGCAAAGCATATTTCTATTAGCGTCGCGGCTGGTCGCCATTATCGCACGTGGGATGCGCGGGGGGTCGTTTTTCCTCTTGCGGTAAACGACAAATTATGACCGCCCGAGCGAGGTTCACGGATCTCCGGGAGGTCAAGAGGCCGGTGGAACATCGACTTTTCTGTATAGTAAATAAAGGACGCCATCGCTTTTGAGAGCACTTGTCCAGTTCTACTCTAAAATGTTAAAAATACGGTGTTAAAAATTGACCCCTCGTAGTGTTGATGGAGTCTACACCGTGTCAACGACTAGTGTTCAATAACTGGTGTCAATTTACATCGTAACCTCAAATTTTCAAACAAATTTTAATTGAAATCAGTTGAAAGAAATTCAACGACATCATCGGATTTTGTTCGTTCAAAACATAAATATGTCGAAAGTTTCATGAACGAGGGCAACAATTTTCACACACTTGATATGTGAATTTGACACCCTGGAAATTGGTACTTTTAACACCAAGTGGGTCAAAACTGATAAAAAGTCTACACCAATTAGGTTTAACACCCTGGATTTATAACAGCGAAGTACCTATCCAAAAACATTTAATACATTTTTAATCAGTACGGTTAGCTTACCGCTGGATAGTTATTTTATTTCAAGACTAGCCGACTGATGGCGCTATCAGCATCAAAAATACCTGGATAGTTTCTGTCAAGTGGCTGCATAAAAATCATAGACTTGGAAATCTGGCCGAACGCTAGACTCAATCCAGTATACCACAGACAACTTTCTACACGGGCTGCGGATGTTGGGGTTGAAAATACGCCAGGTGGTTGGCCAGGGTGACGTTGGAACGTGTTATAGTTAAGGGCGAGACTGGTCCAACGCGCGCTGGGTGAAGGATTATGTCTAATTAACGCTTCCCAAGTGAACATGAATCAGATTGGCAGGTGCGGGATAAGTTGTGTCAGGGGCCTTCGAGGCTGGTAACGTCGAGAGTCTGCCGAAGGTGACTTCAAAGCCGAGATAATCTTTGCAAGTTTGGCGCCAATGTTACGACACAGGTGCCAGGAAAGTTTGCGCTGTAGCTGCTACACGTAGGGACGCCCCCCTCCCCCCCACCTTCTTCCCTCCTCCCAAAAGTTGAACCCACGAGCTGGACACTCTGACAATTAGTCCGAGCCTACGGCGTGACAGCCGCTGCAATAGCGAACGCCCCACCTTCATAGCCTTGAAGACGCAACACTGTTAATTACTGGACGGCAGGTGTAGACTTCAGGCGTGAAGCTGTCATAGCATGGAAGACGTATTTTCCTGGGACTTTCAAGGAGATCCTAAAATTCAACATTCTTAATTAAGTCGTTTAAAGCTAAGCTTAAGATGTGTCCATGTATGATCAACGAGGTTGAAGTGAATCACTTGAAAATTCAAGTAATATTGAATCGTTGCAGCCCAAAACTGGTGTCATCGACGTCTCATTGACATTCGATTCATCGATGACAGTCCCGGACCTATCCAAATAATTTGCATTTGCTGATCTACAGTCTGGCGATACAAAAATGCATCTTGCTTTAATTTAGTACCATACTATGTAATGAACTATGTCAAGCAAGCCTATTACGTATTCACAACGGCCTATCAATGATGCACCTCTAAATAATAATCCCTCAACGTGTCCTACAAAGTTGTAGTACGAAGTCAACTCTTCCCGAGGGTTCCGCGCGACTTCATTGTTAATGGCACACACGAGGCATTAACATTAAGGCGTTTCCATTATCGGAAATGGGCTGGCGGGGGATGATTCACGGGGGGACAGGGGAAGGTCTACTCGAAGGGCCAAGGGATGTGTGTGTGCGTGTGTACCTACCCTGCAACCTCGGGGAAACTTGACGAGCGCGCTCGCTAAGTGCTCAGCGCGAGCGCTTGATCCGGCCTAGAGTGTACTCATCCCAAACAAGCCGCACCAGCTTCTGGGAACATCGACACGAGCGGGTCTCCTATAATAGCTCATGCAGCGCAGGAACATTGAACTCAAGACCAGAGGAGTAACTGAGACATCCTTCTCTTCGTGTACATATAGATATATGGACATGCATATAGACATATATCTATGCACCCGGTGTATAATTCGAGTAGGACTATCAAACCGACACTCATCTCTTCGAGGCCATCAGTTTCTCTACTTCGTATCTCAAACCAGGATAGGGGAAGGAAGACCGATAAGGCCACTGTTTCCTTTCGATATTCGCTGGTTCGGCAGTCACTTGATCCGTGCAAATGGGACATTCAACCGATTGTACGGCCCTCCAACAGTCCAACATCGACAAAGCCGGTAAGGAGCGATAAACAAAGTCCTAACATAGCCGAAAGGCTCATATATCAAAATTACACTAGGTTCTTATCACCCATGCCTGATCAACGAAAGCTTAAAAATGACACACTGTAACCTCCAAAATAAAAATGAAATTGTTTTCATAATCATTAACAGTCTAACATTGATACCCGACTTTTTTACATGAGCACGTGATGCCTCATAATTCTGCCGATGTGACCAACAAAATGTCGCCGCCGCCAGAGATTGCCCAAAATGGTGGACGCCGTCGGGAATCGCACAAAATGGCTTCCACGCCACCGGTGGAAATATGGCTCCGCTATTTTTAATCCCCAACTGCTGTTCTAACCTACAAAAACAAATTAAAATACCTCAGTGTTCGCGGGTGTGAAACGAGTTGGTCCGGACACCGGCGCCGGTGTTTCTCGCTCCGGCGCTTCCGGTGCCAGTTCCGTCGCTGGCGGCGCTGCGAGCAAGTTTAAAGCCGCATCCAGTTGTACGCAACAGAAAATAACGACGATGGGGAGAGAATCGTGTGCCGTGAGCTTGAGAGAAAACACTCGGAGTCAGACATTCACCGCACATTCCCTACCCCTTGTCGCCTTCCCTCTTCCTCCCCTCGGCTCTACCCCGACAACTACCATCCGGTGGTACCCGGTGCAGTCGATCGTCGCGGTTCAGTTTCTTCGTCCACCGCGAGGGAACCCCTCCTGCGTCCTGGTTTCTAATCAAAATAAATCGAATTGCAGATTAAGCCTGAACTCGGTTTGCACGGCTTCGTTGGTGGTAGCAGCGAGAAGTGGGGAGAGGGAACGATGAACCTCGGCGTCGTTGCACGACGACCACGCGACGGGGATGAGGGGGTATGGTGCAACCCTTGGATGTCTCCTCAGTCTTCGCCGCGTCGACGCCATCGCCTCACACCTCACAAACCAGGCAGCCAACCCTCCAACCTCAACCTCACTAAACCGTAAACTCCGCTGCTGTTCCTCTCGATATCTGTTGTCGGTGTTGTCTCTGCGTCTCACTTAGCCTTCGTTCCCCCAACATCCCCTCATCCTTTTCTTCCTACCCCGTCGGCACACGGCCGACAGGAAACAGACGATGGCAAGGAAATTGTTTTTACGAGAAAGTTTGCCTTATCGCGCGAATCGCCCTCAGGGCTTGGATCTCGGTCGCTTAGCCAGCACTCATGGCGCCTTCGCTGCTGCTGCTGCTATCCACCACCACCAGGCGTCCCCGGGATTCATTAGAGCGAGAAGTTGTCCTCCGGTGCTAAGTTTCTCGCGTTTCCTGCTCTTGCACTCTTGCCACTCGGTTCTGCGCTAAATCCTCGCTGTCTGGCTTGGCTTAATTCATTCGATTTAGGAATGTCACGCTGCTTTCGCTGCTCCGGTGATGTCGCTGTCGATGCTGCTGCGAAATACCCACTCGAATCAGCTCGCAAAGGGTGCAGTTCGCGTTATATGTTCCGCGGCGTGTTTTCGATTTTTCTTTTTCCTCGTTTTTTCTCCTCTTTTTTGTTGTTGTTGTTTTTTTATTCTAGTGGTTCGACCCGGGCGTCAACGAGGGTGGGAAAATCCTCGGTTCCGGGTGCATTTGACGAAAGCTCCAGCTGGACAGTCTCCCACTCTCCGGAGCCATTAGCGCCTCGTCTCTTCGGGATAAATCTCGACGTCACGGTGTAAAACTTTGCAATTCTCGATAGTGTGTGCGGCTGGTAACTAGAGCCTCGCTTCCTGTTTTTCGCGTTGATTATCGTGGGGGGAACGAAAAATGAAAAAACAAAAGATGTCAATTTGTGGGTGATGAACGAAAAAGGTGATACAGAAAAAAATGGGCAGTTCGTTCCGAGTGATTGGCATCGCGTTTGAGTACAATCATACGTGGTGCCCTCCATGGGCGACGCACCACGCCTTCAATTATTTGATTTTTGATTTTTCGATTTTTTTTTCATGCGGCCGAGGGTTTCGCTGTACACACGTCACGAAAATACTACTTCTGTGATACTCTCGGCTCACTGCGTATAGAGAAAAAGCACACAGCGTTGAAAATTTATAGTGAAAATTAACTTTTACTTTTCAAGGTGTAACGAAAATAGACTCGGAATTGGAGCCCTGCGCCTCTAATTTTTTTTTTTTTTTTTTTCATTCGGCCCAAGATTTCGCTTTACATTACAAAAATATCACTTTTGTGATACTCTTGGCTCACATAATGGAGAACGAAACGTTGAAAATTTATCATAAAAATTAACTATTATTTGACAAGGTGTAACAAAAAACAGTTTCACTTTTCATTACTTTTCGCGACTTTCAAATGATCTCGGGTTTCTCCGCCATTATAAAGGGATAGGCCCGATTGGTTTCGAACTGTTCGAACTTATAATTAATACTTCCCTTCCCGTTCTTGCCCCGTTCCTCATCGCTGGCGGCACCAGCCGAACCCTTCTGACAGCTGCATGCACCGCAGCCTCCACTGGCGAACTGGTGGGAGGGGGGGGGGGGGGGGGAGGGTTGTAGGGGGTAGGGGGTAACACACACTGACTTAGTTCGCGGACGTTTCATCCTGCCTACAGAGGCTGCGCGCCGCGGCGAGAGCGGCCTCGAATAATACTTCGAGTTTAATTAAATTAAACTTTGTCCGTTCGCGAAAACCCGCGGTCCGAGCTCGGTTTTACCCGCTCGTAAAATTTTTCCGCTCAATTAAGGCCGTTGCGTCAAAACTTTTTTGCCACACCCCTCGTCATCGCGCTGTTCCCGCCGAATAACCGCGCGTGCACATTTATTTTTTTCCTCATTCGATCCGCATTCCAATTATTCCCGCAATTGCGGCCTTTCATTACCGAAATATTTTAGCATTATGCGCGTGTGGTTTTCGAAGTGGGTGCTTTGAAGTGCGACGATTATGGGACAACGGGGCCAAATTGCACAGCAGAATCTGGTTCTGCTGGTACTGCTATTGCTGATATGGATTTTAGAGATAATTTTTTTTAATGCTGAGTTGATTTCAACGCACGCGATACCGATTGTCATAGCGATACATGGAAGTAGATGGCTATTTGGCGATGCATGATTCATTTCACTACCAAATTATAGCTCTTTAGGGGTGGAAGTTTGAAACAAAGTCGCGCCATTTCACCCCCACTCGTGTCCTCCCCCCCCCCCCCCCCACCACTCCTGTGTGTACACTCGGCATTGTCAGGTCGCAATATAGGCAGGCGCAGAGTAGTTAATCTCCACTGGAAGTATAGAGCCAGATGAACATTGCCGGAGAGCACTTCACTGCGATTTGCATTGTTTGAAATTACACGCTAGGCGGAAATTATGGAGTTCAGTAATAAAACTCGAACACACACACCGCGCTGCACGAATCCGACGCGGGCTTTCACATTCTGACTTATTGAAACGCTAAATGAGAGAAAATCGAGAGAGAGAGAGAGAGAGAGAGAGAGAGAAAAAAACTGGAGCAATATAATTTTTGGATGAAATTCTCCGTGTTTTTTTTTTTTTTTATCGAGCACTCATCTCGTCTCTGTGATCCGATTTATGCGGATTTGGAAATTCGATGACAAAATCCCCGGAGCAGATAAATCGTGTCGACATTTTCTTTAATGTTATTTGCGTGTTTACATTTTATCTCTGCGATGCATTTTTTCAGGAATTAATTCAAACGTTTATTTAAATTCAACATTTATCTTGAAACACACAGTGCTTTTTTCTTCTGGTACTGTCGCAGTGATATAATATAAATCGACCGGTTAGATATCACTGCGAATGCCGTAATTACAATCGCTCACCCAGGACTCCAGGCGTAACTGGGTAACAAGAACGTATAACCAGTCGTGCACACTGATTATAACAAGCCACAGGACAAAATTTAATTATCCGTGCGATATTATTACGGGCCGCTTGTCTGCGCTGACGCGATACGCTGAATCCGCGTGGCGTAACCCGTACAAGCTGGACGCGCGTAATCATGTTCGACCACTGCGAAGCATCAATATTGACGTAGAAATGGACGGACAAATTTCGTACACCGCTAGATCTATTCGATATGCGCGCGCGTAACGGGATGAGTTGCGTACATATCGGGATGAGCTACGTGTATACGAGAATAATGCCGCGATATCCCCTTAGTCCCACTTACGACCTTATCGTAGATCGTCCAAAGCCTAAATCACTTGGACGCAAACTCTAAACGCCGTCCAATGACAACTCAAGAGACAACTATTTTTTCCTCATCGATACAGCTAATCGGGTGTCGTAGACTAAACGTACAAGATCTTGTTTTAGTCGAATCAGCACCTTCCTTTAATCCAACCCCAACAAAGTTCACATCTAATTGAGATCTTTGCATGCGAAGCTTCAAGATCAGAGTGAAAACGCCTGCATTCTTGTTGAGTCTGTGAGCACCGAGTCTGAAGATCCAAATATGGTTTCAGGGTGAGTATTCCAGGACCTCGGCCGGGTGCAAATGTCTCTTGGCTTCAGCGAGGCATTGCAAAGCGCTTGCATCCATAATGGTGCACTATCTGCGCGAGGTGTCGTCACCTACACACGTTGACGTGGCAAACAGGTCTAACAGAAGGACGTAGCAGGAAGCCGAAAAGCAGACAGAGTGAACGGCAAGAGTGAGAAAGAAGAATGGTGCGCGTTCCGTCAGTCGGAGTGTCCTTACGTTCGCCACATCCATCAAGCAGGATGAGACGCCCTTGTCTACGTACTACGTACGGGTAACAGGTTCGTCGCAGGATGTGAGACAACAACGACGACGACTCGTCACCCGCTTCGAGGCATCGCAGCATCTCCCTGGCACGCATACCTTAGGCACGCGTAAAATACTAGCGACCAACAAATTGGAAACGCCACGACACCCCACGTATCGCGCCAAGGGAGCCTGAGAGATTGGTGCACGCTTCAGAGACGACTCTGTGTATAGAGGCAGCCAATATTTTAGAACGAACCGGGGCATCTGTCTTTTTCGTGCCAACATCAGCAATTTCTTGGGTTTTAATACCAGGAAGCCAGATCTCAACGTCGTTTGCTTCCGCAGGTTTTCATTCGGTACTTCACTTGGATACGTTGATGTCCATCAAGGTAATTGGGACCACCTGGAAGGTCTTACAGGCAGACGTAAAAGGGTGCCTATATTTTTTCAAACACATTTCAGGTGTTTCCAACAAATGCGAGGCCAGATCATAAGGTACACCTTGAATGAATGGTCGCGAATAAATTAGCCACACGTGGTTCATTGCCAGAAAGGGAATTAATAGAAAGGTTAGTCTATTTGTCTCTTTGTTAATTTAGGTAACTCCGGCTGTCAAAGGCTAAACAACATCCCCCAAGCAACACAATGGAACGGTGCTCCTTTGAGGTCAAACGGAGGTTACTCAATGAACCGCCGATTTGAAAACAGAAAAAAACGTGGATACACAAAAGTACCGTAATTAATTAACAAAGGGATTTTCCGAATGTGTTGATATATGGCCCACAGACGAATGTGCCCGTATTTGCGGGGCGTTCTGCTGCCGCTGCAACGTATTCCGCCGCACCTCGTGGTCACACGCTTCGCTAACCGTAGTCTGCGGCCGTCACGCTGCGCTTCCGCGCGCTGCCCACCTCGTACGTATATACAAACGCACGCGACAAACGTACGTACACCCGAATGGCAGCGAGAGCGGAGCATCTCGGGCATAAATTACGCAGCGACCAGCACGATCTTGCGCATTTAACACCGAAAGTCGACGAACAGCGGCTGTGAGAGGAAGCGAGAAGAGCAGCAGCAGCAGCAGTACAGTTGTCTGGTGAACGGTATGGTAGCTGCTAGGAAGCTTCCGTGCCGCTAATTACTCAGCAGTTGACAAAGTACTGATGCTCGTGGTCTCTTCAGGCGACTGCGTTATTCCTGGATGAGGGATGGGAATGGATCTTCAGCTAAAGCTACACCCGCGACAAGCTGAATATTAGTCGACGAATATTGCACCAAGGACAATGCATGTTTTTGTTGACTTGATTTGCATTTCTGCTGCGCAATGAAATCGAGACATAGCTTGGGACGGACCTTCTCAGTGACAGCGTTGCATTATTAGATACGTTTTGCTGTCTATGGGTGACGTGGCATGACTTATAGAACCTGGACCAAGTCGCGTAATAAAAATACCTACCTGCCTCATCCGCACTCAGTCTTTTTCAGAAGGTAAAAGGAGGCGTCGCAATTTTTGTCAACAAGTACCGGTGACCCAACCCTCCACGTACGTGCTAACGAAGCTTTCCGACCCAGGATCTATGGCGAGCAATTAGAAGGATGGGATGGGCGTCAACCCAACATTGTTTTCCGGGTGTGGAATGCGCCGTGTTACTGGGATCCACTCGCGCTCTTTGCTCCTCCCTTCACCCGCTGAACACGTACATTTCTCACGAGACGAGACCGTAGGTCGTTTTCACCTCTTCCCTTTCCCTTCTCTTCCACCATTGCTGGTTTCTACCACCGGGAAAACGATGCTGAGGTGGGACAAGATACAATGTGGAGGAGGTCTCATGGAAAGCAGAGGAGGGGAAGATGTACAAGGGGCAATGTTTCGCGCGATTAACCGTCAAAGGGTGTGAGCCGTCGAGGAAGAACGACAAAGCACTTTATTGTCTGATGGTCTGTGCGATCTCTCGCGCACCTTCAGGGCTCCATCTGGCTCTTCTTTGCCAGCTGCAGATAAAAATAAATGAGTATCACCGGGTTCGGAGCTTAAACGGAAACTATCATCTTGATTTATCGCGAGAGAAGTCTGGGCATATCACTCGCATGACTGTGGATTCATGGGGTTGAGTCCAACGACGAGGGTAGCCCATTGCGATTACGGTAAACGATGTGTCTGAAGTTCAAGTGGGACGAAGGTGAATGTACAGCACGTGAAGATGCACATTCACGTGATCTAGTGCAGGGCTGTATTTTTTATCGAATTGTTTGGATATGGCCAGCAGTCGTCATCACTCATCAGGCTGGCCTTTGTGCGAGATGAATTGGATTCCGTGCTCATTCAGGATGATAATCCAGGATTCATTGATAAACACCGAGTGATAAAATTGTACAATTGGGGTAATGCGATTTGTGGAGATTTTTCTGGTGAATAGGAAGAGACTGGAGGTGAAGTAGCTGAAAGCTGGAAAAGGGTGGTAGGATGAGATACTGAGTTTGTCAGAAAAGGGTCTCTACCTGCAATAGCATCCTGTGAAATATTGCGCGTTACTATTTCAACAACGCTGCCGAGATAAGCTTGCATCCTGCTGAGGGACGTACCTCAACGTGGTGACGCCGCTCTAGGGTCCAAGACGGCGATTAATTATTTTTCAGATAATTTTATCGCACCACCGAGAATCCAACACAGCGACGCGATTGCAATTTCGTTTTATCCGCCAAGTTTTAATACAGGCGGTCCAACCGAAGCGGGTAAATCTTTGGGTTATGGAAACGTTGCAATTTTGATTAGGCCCTCGCTGGGCGGCCGGTGGCGACGCCGGGAAGTCAAATTTCCTCGAGACTACTCAAAGCTAGCCGGTAACCAGTCAGCTTGGGTGTATAAGGACCCGGAGGAGGAGATCAAAGCGGGAATTTCAAATGGCACGATAGTTTCCTAATCGATGTCAACGCTTAGGCGAACTGAGGGAAACACGTATTCGCACACAGTGACGCACACAACGACGCACGGAAATTGCTTGTGGCGGAGGGCAAAAGCATCATTTACGGCTTGTAAATTACGCTTACATAGCCCACTCAAACGGTTGTGATACATAGTATATTTCTCGTGTTTACAGACAGAGTACTGCGGGCAACGTATTAGCTACGGCAGCGCGTAGGACTTGGTATGTCCTACCGAGCGGACGGTTCTCGTATGCCCGGGAGAGAAATGCTATCCGACAGTTTGTTAATGAATGCGGTACCGTCGTTCGAAAGGTCCGGATGCGTCGACCTCGCGGTGGATGCTCACGGACTGTAGTATACATGTAGTCTCAGGACATCTATGATACTTCGGTTAATAGCTCGGGGTACGCCCTCGCTATTCCTCCGCACTAAATCATCGCGGTAACGCGGCTCTGCCCGCCGGGTTTGCCCGGGACACGCCGAAAATTGTCAGCCGTTGTAGCAGTGAAAATAATTTGAACGTATGACTCACTGGGCTGGCTTGGTCAATACGTTGATTGCCACGATGCAAAAAGGTTGCTCGCTGTATGACAAAAAAAAACCGTGAAATATGGATACGGTATAATTTTGCCCTAATCGAGACCCTTTCACTGAAAATCGATTTGTTATTTATTATAAACCCTATTATCCCTCTTCCAGGCTTGATGCCTTCTTGGGGGATGATTAACGTGGGTGAGACAGGCGTTCTTAGCATGAGATAGTAATAGTGCCTTGGCAACCCGCTACATTCTATAAACGTACACGTCTCAACACACACCCATTTATGGGTTGAACCAGCTTTTTCTTTATAGATGATTCATCCAAGCCTGGAAGTGTGGGTGATATCCGGATTAAACCTAAGAAAGAAAATGGCTAATTGGCTGGACGAGAGGTGGGCGAGAGACCCTTATTGATTATCCCGTTGCCGGAGGAAAAAAAAACATTGTTCACTTCTTAACAATGTGCGGAGCATCCTCCTCTGCATTGGCCAAGTTAATTAATCGAGCGGGTAATTAAAATTAGTTTTTCAGGCTATCGAGTCGGCGGATTATGATCAGCAGCCTTGCAGCTTGTAATAAACTTGTTGCTTCATTAGAATCCAGAAGCTATATAGTTAGTATATGGTATATATCACATGTACAGCTAGGGTGAAGGAGTTTCAAGGACCAAGCGACGATAAAACCGGATGCTAAGCTGGGCTAATTCCATATTGATGACCCGATCATCGATTCCGACAGTCTCGCCTCGACCCTCAATAACAACGGAACCGGTAGATGGGGTCGTCAGCGCGAGTCGTGATATTGGAAAATTTCCTGCCAAGTCTCCCCGGTTGAGAACGCGATAAATCTAAGGAGCGGACTCTTTGCCAGTGCAAAAGGGTCACCAAGGGGATCGACATCCGTGCGGTACTTACGTAAGTAGGTTTGGAAGTCGAGTTGCCCGACGGGACAACGAGGCTTTATGCATTTTTGGCACTGAAAGCGACCTCGGCCCAACGGACGAAAGGCACATAGAGCTACATCTATACCCAAACCAGGCAACCGAGGTGAGCGGAAGTCAAGTCACCACGCACAGCGAGTCAACATGGAGGAGTATCACCGAGAGACGGGATTTCAGCCACTCCAGAGGCGAGAGAGCACTTTTCGTGTTTTCCTCGGCTTCGCGTAAAAGTTAGTTTGACCCGTTGGGTGGATTAACGGGCTTGGCGACGCGAAGCCGGCGTGTGACCCGCCAATGCCTGGCCCGATCCGGCGGAGCTGCGATAGCAAGAGCTGAAAATTTCGATTTTGCCCCCCGGGCTGCATGTGCCACTGCTTTCCGACGTGTTTACCCAAATGCGAGAATATATATCTCACCCCTCAACTCCCAATCCCACCCCTCTCGCGCCCTGGCATAGCCAGGCTAGACGGGAAAACGCGAGCTCTAAATCCAGCCAGAAGGCCAAAGTTGAATACGAAAGAAATGGTCGGAAGTAACGAAACGTACGTGTGCGCTGCTGTCACCGGTTGATCGAGATTAAGATTAGCTGCTGAAATGGCCTCAGTTGCTGTGGAAGGTTTTGATTATTTAGTCACATAAAAAATAAAATCGGGATAGGGCACACCAACGTCAATCACGCCCAATTATTCGCAAAAACTTCCCCAGTGCAGTGTACGACATGCAACGTTCCCATCACTATCGAACACCTACTGTAATTGACTGTCCATCCTTGACCAACATACGACGAAACCTATCTCTACCCTCAAATATGAAGACTTGTTTGAAGACAGAAGAACAGTGTAAAGAAACTATCGAATTTCTTAAACAGACAAGCATGTACGATACAATATAAGTGTATTTATTTTGTAAGCTCTTACAGTGATCGATAAAAACCTCGAAGTTAATGCGACATTAAATAAAACCTTGAAAGAAATAAAATAAAATAAAATCACATAAAAAAAGATTTATGAGATTTTTTCGCTTAGTGTCAACAATATTTCACCTCTGCAAGTTTTGATAATCACTGAATGATACAGGATCTCCGTACCGCAGTGAAACAACGGCTACCGATTACTAGCAAAACATTTGACCAAGAAGCGAGAGAGAGAGAGATTATTGCATCGTCAGGGCATTCACCGCTCGAAATATCAGCAACGACCTGGCACCGAACAGTTACTCGAAACCAGAAAGTTTCATGCCGATTCCCTCTTTCACCCCCTCCCCCACCAGGGCGCGGGTGAGAGTTCGTCGACGCAGTTACCGCACCCCGGAAAGTTTGAGAGCTAAAGTGACCTTCGAGAAAAATGAAAAATAAATGAAAAAAAATAGAACTGCAGAGAGAGAGAAGCAAATTAAAACAAAACGAAGGAAATACACAAAAGTTAGGGGCGAGATGGGGAGGCGATGCAGGCTCGAGTATCAACGCCTCGAGGGGCATAACTTTCCATTTGTCCCGGAGTATTTAGAAAGTTTTACAGTAACCTTTTGCTTCTGTGTGCAGTCGACCGTTTTTTTGCCACACACTGCGACAACTCGATCGGATACCGAATCAGACGATTACTATACCCTTGGAAAAAATAGGAAAGCATTCGGTTGGACAAAAAAAAATTGTGCTGTTTGATTGAAAATATTGCTCATCTCATGAAAAACAAATTGTTAGTGCACTCATTGTTACTTCTTTCTTTCGTTTAATTAATATAAATTTGACAGTCTCGCGGGAAATTGAAAGGAAGTGGATCTCATCGAGATAGGTTGGGCCGCCCGGGCTTCTCATAATGGACAGAATATTTCGCATGCAACTGGATATACAGCGCAGCCTGGTGAGAGATCACGCGAATCTCTTATAATTGAAATGTGCATTGTACAAACGGGGACCCAGCGGGGATCACGAATTTAACTAGTAATGAAACGTAAACAGTACAGGGTTTTCCATAATCCCAACATTTTTCAAATTTCGCCTCTCGCGATTTGAAATCAAGATACACTGATACATTCACAATTTCTTTTTCAGCGTGTGGTAATGAGAACCTATGTGACCGCTATGTGGCCGCTAAGGGTTAAAGGCGAATTGTTTTTTTGTTGCTTTTTACTGCATGCGGCAAACCAGGAAAGTCTGATTAAATCATAGCGAATTTATGAACATATCACGATTTTTCAGTTAGTTATGATCCTAACAACTTTGCACCACGACCTGCGACGACGCAACCATAATGACAGCCATTTGATGTTTACCCGCGAGGCGCGACATATTTTTACGGCGAGCTTTGTGGCGTTGCGTTTGACAGACTCCATGTGAGCATACTTTATATGCATAGCGCTCGATCATAGTTGTCCTACACGTAGAGCGGGCACACAGGACCTTCAGAGATGTAGTGTGCGATGCGCTGTGTGACGTTGTTGTGCTCGTGGCGTGTGCATAGTCAAAGAGCAGACGGCCTGATGGATCTCGTGGCAATGGCGGTGGGTGGATGTTTGATGGACCCGGTTTGTCCTAATATTACCGAAGTGATCGGGCGAGGCGGAACGGGACGAAGAGGAGAAACGAGCCGAGCTGACCGCTTAATCAAAGTGCTTGTACTTTGGGAAGGATTATCTGTACAAACCGCAGACGCGGCCCGCATACTCCTGCCACACGTGATTCGCCACCATGAACTCTGGGGGCTAATTCCTGAAACCCGATATACGGCATCTTATGACCTACATAGACTGCCCAAAGAGCTCTCCAAATGATGAAGTCGCTTAGGGAATTCGTTATTTTGGAGGATTCAAATTATTTTTTATTTTAGGCGATTATTGACATGGTCAACTCCAAAATTCCTTCGAGTGTTATCATCAAAAGACCTAAACTATGAATTTACTCAATTTCAAGTAGGTAGAGCACACCCCTCTAGTAGTATGTAATCGTTTGTGCATAGACATGCTGCATAATGGTTCCATGTCACGCCTGTAAAATCGGTATCTGTATCAGATAACAATGAGTTGTAGGCACACCGAGACTTTTGTGAGGATGCCTCAAGGGTAAACGTAGTTGTGAACGCAACCTGGCGGACACTAACGAACCACAGTAGACAAAGTGTAGTACAAACAGATACGAACTAATGTCATCTGCAGCGCGAACCGGTTTGCAACGGTCCACCATACCGCTCCATTTAGCCAACCCAACACCCACCGGCTTTGGAGCCCCAAATATCATTTTGTCCAAGGCTCTTTCATCGTAACTACGTTTCGCGTTATCTTCTTCAGGTTGGAACGCGAACTTCCGCAAGGACTACCGGCATCCCCGGAGAGCGCTAAACTTGATATAACACGCGCTGAATTGCTGATGTCGCGTCGGGGCCCACACGATCCAACCCTCCGCCATTCATGTCGTCCACAGATGAAATTTCGTTTTACCGTATGGAAATGGGCAAAGGGGCTTCATACGCACGCTGATTGCACTGATTCTGTGTGTCGATAAAGCAGGTCGTCTTCGATATATATTTTTTCAGTTGGCAAGAAGACCTAGCGAATATTTCGTAGACTGTCGTCGCCAAGGTAAAATGACACTCGTCGAATGATACCAGACACGATACATCTGCATCGATCAGAAAGCGCAGATAGTGGCTTCTGGTAAAAGTGAAAAATTCGTGGCGAACTTCGGCGCTCGGCGCGAGCCACCGACGTTATTTTTCATCCTCGCAGCGTCTGTCGGATGGTAAATTGGGTCTTCCAGTCATTTTAGAAAACGTTGCTAATGTTTAGAGCGCATATGATTTTTTAAATAAACTTTTTTTCTTTTTGCAAAATACTCAATATTTGCAAAGATATAGCTGTTTAAAAACGCAAATTTTAAACTATACATTTGAACGCGCCGGAAACGCCCGACTTTGCCCGAACCGATCTGTGACGTCACGATGTTGTTGCCGAACGCGATTACCAGGCGTTATACGTACTGTAGTTTCATTTTTATTTAATTTCATGGTATTTGAATACATACATGTAAATATGAATGTGGCAACAAGTTATCGCTGATGTTTTGTACCCCTGGGCAAAATACGGTGAAAAACGCGCCCGATGATGCGTTTATCACTGCTCCGCGCGGAGAACCCGAAAAGAGGTTATGTATTCAAACAGCCAGACGTCGCGACAAATTGACAAAATCGGATTATTTTTGTTGCGAGGATCCTCTTGTCGAAAATTGTACAAATGATTTTTTTTTAATTTGGCACACAGTATGTCAATACACATATGGAAATATACCGTACGATATTTTTTTTTTTTTTTTTTTCCATCACATGCAGAAGCGGCACTTCTTTTCTTACTGATTATATTATTTTCTAGCTGAAAGACGACATGGATAATTATGTGCTTTTCTGCTTAATGGAGCATATAAAAATGACAGCTGGTGTTGTACCGTACGTTTTTGTTTGTCAACCTGACAGAAAACGTACAGCGAACACCATTGAGCTTGTCACTTTCTTTTATGAATTCCAACACCATAAACATGTATATGTTTTGCAGGTTTCGTGAATTCGCCTTCACGAGACCTGCTTTTAAGCGATTCATCATATTTGGCACGTTTTTTTGTCGGAAATGTATTGTTTGTCACGTTACGAAACGGCAACGCGGGCGACGTTTGAAAGTTCGCGGCAACGTAACAACATCGTGACGTCACACGCTCGGGCACCAATAGCGTTGCGTTTTCAACGATTTGAATTTTCGTCAATATTAAAACGTTAATATTAAATAAATATAAACAATTTGACCAATTATATCTTGATGAATCGGTTTCTTAATGCATTTTACTTAATATATGTATCGAATTTGCCGATTCTAAATTTTTGTGGAAGACCCAATTGATACTTCTCGAGGGTGCTGAGTGTATAGATTCGCACCAGGCCAGACGGAAGATATATAAGTCATTCCATATGAAGCGGGCCACCCCAATTTTGAGTTGTCTGAACAAATTTGCAGAATTTTTTTATGATGTTCAGAGTGTTAAGACTATCCATGAATTATTTCAGATTTTTTAATCTTACCGTTTACCGAAAATTTAATAGTGTTTTTTTTTTTTTATTTTACTTCGATTAGCTCTATCTCTAAAACTATTCATTGCACAAAAAAAATGTGTTGCGATGAAAGTTTGGGCATTGTAATAGTCTTTATGATGACATTTTTTTATAATTTTCCCGAACAATTTCCAGTCTTTTTGGGAAAAAATAATGTCGTACAATTTTTTTTTCGATAAGAGGAACCATTTTGATTTTTTCAAAATTTGTTCCATACTCCGTTATTACGTTGACAAGATGTACTAAAATTGGCATGATGGCAAATCCATATCTTCAACTCAAAATTGGGGTTGGCCCGCTTCGTATGGAATGCCTCATATGTAACTTGCAAGGGGAAAAATAAGATGGCTTGAAACGGGCGCTACGATCAGCTCTGAAGATTACACCGGTGTTTGATCTGTCGTTGCTTTGTTTGATTGATTCACTGTGGCGTATCTCATGGGTTCCAATGATATTCGGCATTGTCCGCAGAAGCGGTCAGTGTAACACGTGCGGCCCTTACTGTTACGCAATCAATCGATATGACGAATGATGATATCCATGTGCACCCATACAGAGGCTACATTCCCATCTATAAATAGGTGTAGGCATGGGACATTCCGCGTCAAGTGATCCATCTCCATTTTTCGATGATGTCAAAAAAGACTTCGCATACCTTTTTTAGGAAAGTTAGAAAATATTCCACCAACTATTCCTGTTGCCTGGTAGAATAAAAAATGTGTAAAAAAGTTTAGTGCATTCAGGGGGGTTGAACTTTCATCGACCGCCCTTCTGGGAATAATGCTAACCGTGTTACGGCAAACCGACCGTAGTACCAGGAATGTTAACCGTGAGATGATACGCACAGTCGTAAAATGTGGTAAAACCGCAACCATTGGGTGCCTCGTTCCATTTTGAAATCCCTTAATATGCGGAACGTCAAAAAGTTACCTGTGCTTTTTCACTGCTCTCTCTCAATTAAAACCGAGAGTTGTTGGAAATAGTAGTAAAATATGTCTGATTCAACACGTCGTGCGCATACAGCGAGCTTCAATCTACGTGTTAACTTTTCGTTTTTTGTTTTTGTTTCAAACTCGATTGTTCGTAGTCTCGTGAATAAATTGGTTTCGAAACGCCGGAAGGGCGCATTGGGCTGTCCTAATATACAGTCGATTTCCAGATGGATGTGCAACACGTGCGCGAAAATACAACCGAGAGCACCGCCATTTGTTTCGCTGATACCTCAAAAGTAATACAGTACGTTTAAATGGAAAACAAAATTTTGCCGGGGGCTGATTTGTTTGGTTTTTGACGTTTGGTGGGATGGAAAATGTCAAAACGTTACGAAAATGTTACGAATCTTTTTTTGGCGACTGATGAAAACTGGGGTAACGCATTCACTTGACACGGAACGCTCCGAGCATGTTGGTACAGCACATATATGTAACAAGACTGCTGTACGCTCAGTTTACATAAACGTTTCCGAAACATCGGGTAATTTCGTGACGCGGAAACAACTATAGAACATGCTTCCATGTGTACTATAGGTTGCTACATGCACAGACGTCGCGCCTGCTGGGGTAGAGTCGCCCCATTAATAAATTGGTGTCGAATAATGTTGATGCGCGTTGGTGACCCGAATGACAGCGCAATTAGCAATTAAAATCGTGACTTTGGGCAACTATTGATTATCCTATCGCTGTACATAACGCCATCAACGTATTTGCACAGTCGAATCCGTCCGGTTTACTCCATTTTTTTTATCCGATTGTTTATATCGCTAACTCCGCAACACAAGACCCAAAGACAAAATAACCGCGTCAAAAAATTCACGACAGAATACCCAAAAAAAAAATATCCGAACGAAAAAATAACCACAATAAAAATTCCCAAGCGACTAGATGACCCGAGCGACCAAAAGCCCATAGTTCAAACAACACAGCAAATCGGAGAGCTCGAAGAATCGAGAATCGGAGCTATCAATTATTCGAATATCAATTCTTTTGTTTTTTTCGGAAAATATCCATGTTTATTTTTTCATTTATAGCGGAAAATAATCGCAGAGTTTTACAACTACAGCGGAAAATATCCATATGTTTTTATCTATAGCGGAAAATATCTAAAGAGTCTGTCAAATATAACGGAAAATATCCATATGATTTTCATCTACAGCGGAGAATATTCATAGAACTTTGTCGTGGATGATTATATTCCGAGGGTTATTTTTTCATATTATTTTGACGTTGGATATTTTTTCCAAGATATTATGGGATAAAAGGACGGGGCACCATATCGCTACCATTCGATTATTTGGTTCTTTAAAAAAATAAAATAAAGGAATAATCCACTCAAGATAAAAATGTAAATTTATGCTTACATCGTTCTGCGCGAAGGTCGGTGTGATGGGTCCGTCGCTCGCCTCCCACTTGTCGGCGATACGAATGGTTTCCGCGGTTTTCTGCTGCACCGATTTCGACTCGTCCAGCAGCGTCAGCTCGTAAAACTCCTGGATATCTGAAAAATATCGAGAAAACGTATTGTGTGATTGAAACGAGTACGATACATCTTCCTGTGTGTGATATTATATCGCTTGGCGAATACGCCCGACCCAGCTGGGGGGGAAGGGAAAATTCGTACGTGCGCGAGGCTTTTGAATATAAAATCGACAAACTTTTGATTTTATCTATTTCCGATATAAAACAACTGGGCTGTAAGTACCTTATATACATCGTACGGATTTTTCCACTCGCATTGGCCGGAGGATCGAAGCGCTCGTTTGAAGTAATTGTTTACCGATCGCTGCGATACTTTCAAAAAGTACGTGTAAAAATTGATTTTTCAATTTTCTCCTGGTCAAAGCCAAAAAAACGCCTTTGCCAAAGCTTTCATATTATCATTTTCCCGTATCATACATTTGCATAAAAAAAATTAGTACTGTTGGTGGACATAACCAAAAAAAAAAAAATAACGATCATCCTCATTTCAATCGGGAGCTTTTACACGTGTGTACTGGACAAGCTTTTGATTTGATCTACTTCCGATATAAAACAACTGGGCTGTAAGTACCGCATATACATTCCACGGATTTTTCCACTTGCATTGGCCGGAAAGTCGAAGTGCTCGCTTGAAGTAATTGTTTACCGATCGTTACGACACTTTCAAAAAGCACGTGGAAAAATTGATTTTTCAATTTTCTCGTGGTCAAAGCCAAAAGAAGCCTTTCTCAAAGCTTTCATATTATCATTTCCCCGTATCATACATTTGCATAAAAAAATCCGTACCATTTGTGGACATAACCAAAAAAAGTAACAACTACCCTCATTTCAATCGGGAGCTTTTACACGTGCGTACCGGAGAATTTTCCCCGGTTCGCCGAATCAATATACTAACGGGTGGGGGGGCACAATGGTCATATCGCGACGCAGAGGACAACGATGAATATGCAGTATATATGGGAGAATCGGCATTGCAGATTACGAAAATGCATTCGAGCCATAATTTTGCCTCTCTTCCATATTCACAGCCGGTTCGCCCGGCTCATCCACGGTGCCCTCCCTCCTCCACGTTCGAAAATTTGGTTCGTCGAACGGCAAAGTAGCATTCGCGCGTTAAGGTCGCCACTGGTTATTTGTCGGAAAAGCTCAAATAACATTCCCCGTTGACTGAGTGAAATGGGACCAGCGCTCATGACTCCGGGGCAAAGAGTGGAGCTTGGGGGGGGGGGGGGGGGGGGGCGTAGTTTTGGACTGTTTTATAACAGTCCAAATTATATATTGAAGCGAAAGAGCTAGTCTCGCACGAAACGATAGAATCACGAGCGAGCCGGGTTATAAAGGTCAGTGTATCCAGTGGGAGCGTCGCGATAAGGAGAGGACATAATTTTCAATAGTTTAGAACGTAGAGTGTGACCATATAACGTGGTTGGAGGTCATAGAGGGTGAGAGGGTAGACGTGAGACATTCGGATATAGAACTGGTCTCTATGTGTGGTCCATGTGTCTATGTAATAATTGTCTATGTGTGTGCATCACGTGTGCAACGTGCGCTCACCCCTCGTGAACTGCCTGGGAGAATATACATCACATTCCCCGCTGCTCGCTACGTGTCTACCGCAGGGTCGTCTGGGTCGCGCCGGGAAGCCCGTAACTCCTTGGGTTGTGTGCGAGAGGCCTTCGCGAAACCGTTTCTGCGGATAGAGCAGTCCGTGACAATACGGCGATCGAGGGAAATACTGCCAGCCAGCAGCAGTAGCAGCGACGCCCAAGAAACTCGTCCGCAGTACGAGGAGGAGGAGGAGGATGCACCAAAAGCGCGGTCGCTGTAGCAGAGACGAGGAGGTATATGAGACACTCCACTCCGTCGTTTCGACGCTGCTGAGCTCCTCTTGGCAAATACGTTGTCATCTTTCCGCTTGTAAAGATTTTCCTCGGCTCCAAGTGGATCAATCAAAAAAGCCTGGATAAGGCAGATTAAGGAGTCACCGCTGAAGAGGAGCTTAGGGTCACTTGACATCAGCCCAGCGATTTTGTTGGCACGACAATCGCGACGAGACTTGTCGAGTGGAAACTCTTTCCAATCATAATAATAATGATGATGATAGAAATAAGAATAGAGGTGATACAAGATAAGCCAGTAAATTGATTGAGAGTAGTCTATACGAAAGTATTGGAAAGTGCACCAAAAGCGCAGCCGCTGTAGTGGAGACGAAGGAGCATATGAGACACTCCATTCCGTCGTTTCGACGCTGCTAAGCTCCACTTGGCAAATACGCTGTCATCTTTCCGCTTGTAAAGATTTCCTCGGCTCCAAGTGGATCAATCAAAAAAGCCTGGATAAGGCAGATTAAGGAGTCACGGCTGAAGAGGAGCTTAGAGTCACTTGACATCAGCCCAGCGATTTTGTTGGCACGACAATCGCGACGAGACTCGTCGAGTGGGAACTCTTTTCAATCATATTAATAATGATGATGATACAAATAAGAATAGAGGTGATACAAGATAAGCCAGTAAATGGATTTGGAATTTGAGACCAGTTATACATGGAATTCACGTTGCCATGTGGAAACAGGAACAATTCCAATTCCAAATTCCGCGGGGATGCTCGGAGACACAATGGATCCTCGCTTGATAATTCGATTCATAAGTGTTCATTAGCTTCACTAATAGAAGTTTCGGGTACTTTATGAGCGCCTGGCGGATAAATTTAATTAGCATTAAATATTGCTTCGATATCCTACGGTGATAAACTTTGAGCAAGTGTTATCATCGCGCTGGTTGGTAACAATATAGTGAAAATTAAGCGAGGGGGTAGTTCAGGGCTAGGGCTGGAAAATCGAGTTATATATTCCTTAATATCCGACTTCGCGCGTCTTACTGGCATATAATGAGGAAGTATGATAGTTAGGAGGCTTAAAGTTATAGCGCGGTATCCCCCGAGGAGACACCAGTAAACGCGGTAACACCCCTCGCGCTGACATATATATAAAGGCACGGGCGAACGATATTTCGCTCTGCGGCAGAACCGGCAGGAGAAGTCGGGCCGTGGGCCTCCCGAGAGAGGCTCATTGATTTCCCGGGTTATACAGCCGCACCATAACTTGCGCAGGATTTTTTTTTATTCGACGCCATCAGACGCGAGACGTGTGACTTATGCCATGAAGAGCGTCGAGGCGCCACATGCGAGGCAAAGTTGAAACTGTTTGTATTATAAACTCATTTGTTTGCACTGTCAAAACGCGATATACCGGTAAATTCGCAGCGTGATATTTCACCTGAAGTATGTGTGACATTTCTGCAAGTGTCCCATATGGAAACAAAATATAATGGGAAATATTTACTCCTATGTTGGTAAGACTAAATGTTGATATGAAGAGCGATTTAGTTGAATCAATTGCAGGAACTCAGGCTATAAATCGATTTTTTTCCTTATAATTAGAAATTCGAACGATTGTGATTTTCATACGGCGAGTGCAGACGGATTCTGAGATATTCCACCTTGAGTATGTGTAAAATGTATGCAAGCGGCAAATATGAAAGCCAAAATATACTGGGAAATATTTACGCAAGTAAAACTCACAAGTAAAACTGTGACCGATTGTATTTTTCATAATGCGACTACCGACACAGATTCTGAGATACTCAGCACAAAATGTCAATGAACATCAGGGGTACCAGTTAGGGTACACGTGGTTGGTGACAAGTGCTGAGACAGACACCAAAGCTCCTTGAATTCTGCGTTTTAATTAGAGGCTCTTTGAACAACGAGGCGGCGGCGGAAACCATGAAAGTCTTTATAGAAGTCTCTCATCCTACGTTTTAGTGCATTAAATTAATTTTTCTCTTGTTCTTCAGGTTAGCCTCTTTAAAAAACTTCTGAAACAAGAATTTGGACTTTGTACTGTCAACATTTTTTGACGTCATTTCTCATGTTCTAGAATATTTCTTATATTTATCTGGCACAACATTATTGGACATGCGAGTTGCGTTATTATGTTGAAGTTTGCATTGTTGTAAGCAACGAAAATTAAAAAAAAAAATATTCTAATGAACCAAAAGGATAGTATCGGGTATAAAAAGTTATTATAACGATTGATTGTTATAGTAACTTTTTAGAATCGCCAGAATAATTTTTTTCTTCTTTTTTCGTTGCATTCCAACGATGCAAACTTCAACATCATGTTGCGTTACGTCTCACTCAGTCCATCGGCATGTGAGTCATTTAATAAAGGTTCGTTCAAGAATTTTTCTTTTTTCTGTTTCAGAAATCATAGATCCGAATTCCGGTCGACGTTTACGGAATTCCATACGCGCTTTTGCAAATTCCACTGTCTGGCTCTCCCCGTCCGATGTCATATTTCACTTTCCATCCGCGCGTCGTCGTCGAGGGAGAATTATAGCCCAGGCTGATGCCGGCTTCTTGATACCCTCGCCCTAGTCGGAGACTGTCGCAAAAGGAAGGTCTGTACAGGCTCGCGCGGCAAAGACCTCGGCGGTTATTACATTATAAATTCTTCGACGCTGGTCCGATTTCTCGTCTGACGATATATCAATTTAATTTCAATCTGTGCCCACAAATCCCGAATATTCATCGACGCTTTTCCCCCTTTTTTTCTTCACGTTACACTCGGCATTCCGCCGTCGTCGTGATTGATCAGCATATTTTACATCCGCCGTATAATCCAATAAAATCCGGCTGAGATTCACGATCTCGAAAAAAAAAAAAAAAATCGTAAAAAAATGTGAGTGGGGGTCAAAATAATGAATGACCAAAATGACGAATGGCTAAAATAGCAAATTTGAAAATAATGAACGTCTGAATCCAGAATAGCAATCATTATAACATTTGATATTTTATTTTAACATTTGATATTAACTGCATTTTAATAAAATGGGGGGTCAAAATAACGAATGGCTTAAATAACAAATTCCTTGATGATGACCATTCTAGATTCAGACATCATTTTTAAATTCACTATTTTCGCCATTCGCTATTTTGACACCCACCCGTTCTCCGCATATTATGATTATTATTATTATTTTATTATGACGTCCCTTTACAACTGACACCAAATACAAAATTATACATTGTAAGAAGCATAAATACAAATGCAAAATACAAATAGATAACAATAAATGAAAGAAGCAAAAGAGGGCGCATGATGCTCAAAATGTAAATAAATGAAATGAAATTTCAAATAAAAAAATCCACTGTTATCATCTGCTCTTTAATTTTCGTATTTATTATTTTAAAAAGAATCAAATCGTTATCCTTCATTCGCTCATTGTGTCACCATTTCCCATCCGCGTCCTCCGCACTCGAGGCTCTGTGGATACAAGCCGAGCGATATATTTTTGCTCTCTTCGAGCCTCGCAGAAGGCAATCGAAACTTAACGGTGAGCCGGTGGAGCAGTAGACGGTGGAAACTCCATAGACACTCGCAGAACCCACACAAACTTCGCAGTGAGTGCCAACGATAAGATGTGGGAGGGGTGGAAGGGGTGAGGAGGGGGGGGGGGGGGGGGGGGAGAGCAATGAAAAAAAGTAATAGGTTGGACGGTGGGAAATACCGACGACGCGGTTCCGTTAATTTTCCTCGAGTGTAAGTGTATATCCTCGAGTCGCACGCGCTCCGTCGCAGTGCTCGATGGGGAATAAGCTCCCTCTCTCGCCTCTCGCCAAGAGCTTATCGTTCTTTCCTTCGGCACGAAGGAAGGCGGCCATTTACACTTCAATCCGCTTTTTCCGCTCGCTTTTCAACACCTATTACTGAAAAGTAAAAAAGTGAAAATAAAAAAAAAACGAATATAAACGAGTCTACCTTTCCAGACGTATTATTTATATATATTTTTTTATACTCGGTATATAGCGAGTCGATAAAAATGCGGCGAAACACGTTACCCGTGTCTGCGTCGTTTACTTTTCGGCGTCGTAAAACTTTACGGACAGAAGTGCTTTTCGTGTGTATCTACGCACGAGTCTCGGTGCATTTAGCACCCCAGCCAGTGTTGCTGCAGCAATGTTTATCCAATGAATATCGTCGACGCAGTAGGTTACAGCCTCGGGGCGACGGCGGACTGCGCAGACTTCCGTACTCTTTGCCACGACTACTGCAACACCGGCACCATTACATCGCGCTTCGTCGCGTTTCGTTCGCCGAAGTTTCGCCGCCCCTGGAAGTTACCAGACCTTGCGCACTGTTCACGCCACTTTAAACTCTCATCCGGTTTGCGACTATTTTGCAAGAGATTAAAATGCTCCTCGGGACACGGCGTTAAACCCGAGGGCGACTCCGACGTGAAGGACGAGGTGGGGGGGGGGGGGCATAAAATGGGGATGACCAATGTTACATGTCACTTTTCATTATGCAGCTAAATCCTGTCTAGCGTCGTACTATTTTTTTTCTCTCACGGATTCAGGTAAACTTGCATTTTCAGGCTGGTGCATTCATGACTTCACTATCAGTTCAACATTATTCTGGAGAGAACTTTAACATGTTACAATAGGAATAGTGTAATCCTACCGTGAAGAAAAATGTTCCCTGTCTTTATCACAGCACATTATTTGATAAAAGCTGCTTTGAAAGTTGGGCTATTGTAGAACAATTCTACTTAATTATTTTCAATAACATTTAGAATTATCGTTGCATAACCAGTGAAAATACTTATCACAACAGCAAAGGGACTCACAGCTTACGCAATGGAGGCTGAGTTGAGCATACGAGTACACACACCCTGTGATGATTGGCGCGCAGTAACTAAGCAGAATGAGCACGTTGAGAGCTTTGTTGTGTAACCAGCATAACCGTAAACAAGCGCTGCTACCGACTGCAGTGCACACGTTCTCAGAGCTTACTCAGGCACTTGAACCTTGTCCAGCTTCGCTACTGCGTTAACGATACACTTGAATGTTGTATTAAGCAGTCGTTATTGGTCCAAATCAATATCCGCATATGTGTAGTCAATGTGGATCTTCAAATGATCAAATTCGAAATGATTTAATTTTTTTTACCAAGTGGTTCAAGTCTAGGTTCATCATTTTAGCCCCAGGCTCTTCATGACATCGATCTGCTGCTGACTAGATAAATCGTTTCAACGCCAAAGAATCCCGCATAAGTATATCACACCCCTGTACTGTTGCATTTTCCTGAGGCACTCACACACCTGTTTCCAGGCATTCAACTTGCCCCGCTTCCATCTCGTTGCTTCCAGACTCTCGTCTGGCACTACCTGTGTTCAATCGGTGTACACCAGGATTCATCATAAGTGAGAGTTTACCGAACTACTCGCTTGGTTCATTCAACCGTAGTCGTTTGCCCGATCGCGAACGTTGTTGCTCACGGCTCAGTGAACTTCGTTAATACGTACTCGAACTGAATTTCTATAACAGACCGATGCACATCTCAATTGTTGCCTCCTCCAGATCCGGATTAACAGTCTTCGCATTTTTTTTTTCGTTGCTAACCAAAAATTGATATATTTTTTTTGTTCGCCGAATGATTATCATGTACAAACTTTACTGGCTGTTGATTTGCATGTTAACCGACAAAATAGTGGGGTTGGAAGTTACAATGAATCGCACTGATCACCCGACCAACTCCGAACATTCGGCGTTCGCTTAACAATCAAGCCACGCCCGACATGCATGTGTCGATTGCTAATTGCCTTCGCAATCAGTGTAAACAAATTTTATTTGTCCCGCCGGCGCTGCGTTCGGACTAAATAACGCGCTTAATCGCGTTGAGGAGTGGCCGACTTTCCAGCTCGTTCAAAAATCCTTGCAATTTGTCATTCGATTTATTAGGTTCTTTTTAATATGAGGTTAGCCAGCGTAGGAGTTTTGCTATCGAACTTCGACAGCAAAACTCGAAAGCTGACAACCAAAAGTTGATAAAGTCGCCACCAACATTTTATTAGTTGAACGTATCCGATCAAATATTTTACGCAGACCTGATTTTATTTGCACACTATACTGACGTTCCTGGAAAATCAATCAATGCACGAAGGGGATTGGACATTTTCGAGATATTCGGGATAAGCTATCGCGACATCAGCTCATTACGGGTTGACGGGTTGATAGGGGCCGACCCGATCCAACGCACTGACGCGTGCATTTGGCCGATAGGCCGACGTCACGTTAAATTTGACACTGATCGGAACTTGTTGTTCGTAGCCACTTTGATGACGACGAACCGGAGCGACCACGGATCGCGCCAACAATGAATCTCGAAGTACGGGAGGGAAAAACGAATGATGTCAATTTACCGCGAGCCAATGTCATAATTCAAACGGCTTCCGGGAATATGACTTTCCGTAGAGCCAACGGTGCCGTGGATGTTCAGGTTACCGTCCAATAGTCCTCAGCAATTATGTTGCACCTCGCTAAGTATGACTAATTGCATTGAACTATCCGAACCTTCAGGGGTATCTACTTATTTTTCATGCTTCCAAGAGGCACTCAATTCGGTTTTGACGAGTGCTGTTTCGGTCCTCCTGCCGTCATCACATCGACCTGCAACGCAACGTCCATTCGCATACCTACATTTGTTGTGTACACAAAACAGCTCCGCGCACGCGGAATATGCGCGTAAGTGCGTAAACACGACCCTATTAATTATTATTCTACGAGCCCAGCGTGTTTATTCTGCTCGGTAGCACCACTCCGCTTACATTACAGATCTAGAGGCTCTCCCGTCCGCAACTTCCCTCGCGCTTCAACCCATTCAGGCATCCCCGCCGAGCAAGAAGTTGGAAACAATAACGAGAGGTGATGCCTGCCGACGGGGTAGAAGGAGGCTTTCCGCAGTAGTTTAGCAATAAAAAGCCCGGCGATACGCGTACACCAGGCACTGTAAAGAAAGAGCCAGGCCAGGAGTTTCCACCAGCGAAGCTCTAAAAGGGTTGACAAAGGGCGACTAAAGTGCAGCGTTGAACTCGGATAAAATCAAATGGCGGCCACGAGTGGAGAAAAAAATAATTCAATGCAACGGCAGAGAAAAAAAAGCCAATCTCAAAACTCCGGACGGCCGGAAGTATCATAGAAAATTTTAATTTTATCATTTCGCGCCAGTTTTGTAAAACTTAGTGGCCTTGGTGGGATATCCTAAGATCAGCGGTTTGCGAGGAAAGTTGCAACTTTCCTCGTTAGGCCAGCAAAGAAAACAAAGAAAATACCAGAAACGGCGAATGAGCTGAATTCATAGTTATCAAGGAACCTCCCTGCTGAGATCGTCGAAAATGTATGGACATTTTTGTCATCGCAAAGAATCTAAAAAGTGAAGTGTATATGGAACAGCATTTTAGAGTAGGAACATGTTAAGTATACTCCGCCTCGCATCAGTAGAACAGTCGTATCGAGGTCGTTGAAGGGAGACGTTCATTAGCTTTACCGGTTAATTTGTTTTTACGAGGGTCACGTAAGCCACGGTACTATGAACCCACGATGAACCTTTGCGGTGGGACGTTCGTTTTCCGAAAAGGGCGGAACGTCGAAGTTTTCTCGAGTGTACTGCCGACTTCCACCCGAACTTACGACTCCGTTCCGCTTACTGCGTGGCTATGGTGATGCCGCCACTAGGGGGATTACGTACAGCCGAGGCGGAGTTTAAAGCGCGCGCCATCCTCGATTTTTATCCAAAGAGTGTCAAAATATATTTTCCACCTCGCTGGCGGAAAAGCGGCTCGTGCGAGCCGAGTCTGGGGATTAATCAGCTCAAGGGTGCCCAAGGCTGGTGCGACGATAAAAAAAAAAAAAAAAAAAAAAAAAACAATTCATGGCACAAAAGGGCGTTGTTAAATATGCGTCTGGTAAATTATGGTTCATGTGAAAAAGTAGAAAGAGTCAAAAGAATTTTCAAGCGTGGGTCGCTTGTCGGGGGTGGCACACGAGCTCATTGAACGTTGCGTCTGCTTCCTCGTTGATAAGAGGAAAAGCGAGGTCGGTTGAGCGAGGCTGGGTGTGACCTACATGCGAACCTCTAACGCGACCCGCTTTGTTCTACCCTGTCGACGCTCTAGCGACGAATTTTCTGAGACAAATACATCACCGAGAAAGCTAAATTGAAGCCGCCGAGTATATGAACGTCGGACAAAAAGGTAATGAGCGAGCTGCGGGCTGGGGAGTCGGCTACCTTGCGACATGGGGTTTCTTGTCGTGTGGTTACTTCACGATTATGACGTTAGCACGTTAGCAGACCCAACGTCACTTAACAAGATTCACGTACTCCTTCCTGTCGACTAAATTATAGGAAAATGGAATTTCTTTTAGGAACATTTTGCTGGTGTCATATGTTTGGCGGTCCATTGGTAGTCCATAGGAAGATCCATAGGAAGGTCCAAGTCTTCAATGCCAAGGATGCCTAATTCACCAAGATCATCCGCCTTGTCATGGTATTTCATCTTCATAACGACCTTGAAGCCGCCAAATTTATGAACGTCAGACAAAAAGATAATGAGCAACGTCTAGGAGATTCAGCTCGCATGCCTTACACCTTGCAGCATGGGGTTTCTTGTCATGCGTTTGGTTCACGATTATGACATCAGCAAACCCTGTGTCACTTAATGAGATCACCTACTCCTTTCTGCCGACTAAATTATAGGAAAATGGAATTCCTTTTAGGAACATTTTGCTGCTGTCAGGAAACTGGAGATGTTGTGACACGAGGAAGCACCAGATGATATATGGTTGGCGGTCCGTTGATGGTCCACAGGAAGATCCAATGGATGGTCCAAGTGTTCAATGCCAAGGGTGCATAATTCACCACGATCGTTGGCCTTGTTGTCATGGATTTTCATCTTTATAACGACGCGTTGCGAATCGTCGATCAAACAAGGCACCTCAACTCCCTGAGATGTCGAGTGTACAGTGCAGTAAGCGGCAAGATAAATTGATGGAACTCTTTCGTATCACCGGTCCATCAGATATACACTTCATTACAAACCATTTATCACGTCTTTTCATATTTATTATCGCACCTATCCCGCAGGTCGCGCACAGTGTCAGGTATTTACACTCGTATCAACTTACAACGCGCCGCGAAGCGTAACCGACGGCATCAGCCCCGACAACCGTCATTATTCATCGAGCAAAACACTACTTTATCCTAGTATCCTATAATACTTCATTATCAACGTTATCGGATTAAAATGAAGTGGCCATGGCTCGTGGAGACAGTGTCGTGGTGGCATCCAATAAAATATAATGGAAATGAAACTGCAGTGCAAATAGCGAACTCAGAGGATATTATGATTATGCGTCAACTGCTCTTAGTAGTACAGCTCATTCCACGGTAAAATTGTTCACTTTCAGTGTCGTTATCGGATACAGATTCAAATTGATTGCGCAATTTGTCGACCCAAACGATGGCGACCAATGTCGTCAATAAATGACAATCTTGAGGGATGCGTTTATCGAAAAGCATCACGGATATACTTGGGTGAAAATCATCGATTTCGCTTAATCATCGTTAGAGGTACCGATCGACTGCCGCGGATAGAATCAAACAGAAGGTTGATAAAGAACGACCAAGAGAGAAAATCGAGTCTGTAACCAAGAATCTCGAGGAAACGAACTGTAAAACTAAAGGTACGTGAAACGAGGGAGGTCGGGTCCGGTGTACACTCTTCTTGCGAGCGTAGGAGTTCGATCGAGTGTGGAGCGGCGGATGCACTCGATGGATAGGCTTACGGGTTTTTCCTTTTTACTCCAACCTCTCGTCCTCCTCCGTGTCCGGCGGTCGGGAAAGGAGCTCAAATGGATTGGAAGGAATCCGCGATCATTTAACGTCCGTCCACGCAACCTATATATTTGATGGTCTCGCGAGAAAAGCACCGTGCGTTGCTCCTCGGTTCCTTGATACCGATGCCACCGACAAGATGAAATGGTACGGCGGTCAATCGAATTTTCATCAGGAGTTCCTTGGGACATTGCCGCCTAGCCGGAAAAATCAATAAATAATATTCAATTCGTATTTTATTTGAGGGCCCATAAAAAAATTATACGATGAGTTTGCTGTCAATATACGAATTTACAAATGATGATTCAAGCTTTCACATTTTGCATGTTGCCTTTTTAGGAAATTTCAGTAGATAACAGAAGATAATGACCAGGTGCTAAGGCAGACGAATCGTTGATAGGATTCCTAGCCACTAGCGTTTCCTTCCTAGATTTTGAATTTGCACTGTCTTTGAAACTGCAGTTTGTCAGTGTAGACGTACCGGTGATAGTAGAGATGTGACGTAAGCCCGAAGTGTTTCGGCCACAAGAACCATATCGACTCGAGTCGACTGGTCTACTGAAGCGGCATAGCCTCTCCGCTCTCTGTGTGGTGTAAGTGAGGTGCACGAAGCGCGTCCAGGTCGAAAGCGTATTCTGGCCGAGGCAATAAGCCTGGAAGTCCGATGGTGCGGCTCCAATGGCATTAGGGAACCTATTGTCGTCCAATAAACCTTCTCACCTCGCCGAATGGGAGCTTCCTTCCACGCTGATCCCGCTATTATACGCTGTTCGCCAGCTGGATAATTCGAAACTCGCCCCGGTTGATGAGGACTCGGAGAACTTCTGTCTCGAGGTCTGACAATCAGACACCGCCGTTCCTACAGACACTGGAAGGACTTAGAGGTCCTTATCGTGCTTTCTCATTTTGCCAGGATTACCCTGTTAATGCGTGTGCACCTCAAAGCCTTTTTGATGCTGTGTACCTGAGAGTTTAGGTGAACTCATTATTTGGTACCTGATAAGATAATTATCTTCCTGGCACGAAGGAGAAAAAGAATCTGACTTTGAATGGCACTTTTTCTACACGGGTGCCCACGGTAAAATAATTAGGTCCGAATGACAGGTTAACCCTGTTAATGGGTTGCAGCTCAAGGTTTTTTCATGCTGTATATCAGCGAGTTTAGGTGAACATTTTATTTGTCACCTGATAAGGTAATAATCTCCCTAGCACGATAAAGAAAAATCTGACTTTGAATGTCACCATTTCAACACGGGTGACCACGGCAAAATAATTAGGTCCGAATGACAGGTACAACACAGAGGCGCGAGAAAGCCAAGGCTAAATTCTCGCCCTGAGGAATGCCAACGACCCGTTTGCGAATAATTTATCCGCCAGCCGGTGGGCCAGTCTCCGCCGCCGCAGAGAAGGGGCTTGTAGTACCTCCTACGTGTAGCTAAGTATAGGTAATTATCACGACTGCCGTCACCGCGCGACGGCGGCGGCAGGACGGTCGTATAATTCCGTGCCATCTCTGGGCTTGCCAGGGTTTCGCCTGCTCGCGTTCATAACGCCAGCGCTAAGCTTACCCCATTTTCAAGCCCCCGGGAAGACGGAGGGCAGGCAAAAGCGCGTCGGCTGGCTGGAATGTAGAAAAAATATGCGTACAGTTTGCCCGCGAGCCGCGTTGGTTACCGCGAGTAAAAAAAATGTAATAACGCGATTTTGCGGCGGAACTCGCGTGTTAAACTCGCTTTCACGAATGTCCTCGGCTTCGCGGCGGGTATAAAAAATAAAACGGAGCAAAAAAAAATGGGAAGAAAAACGTTCGCGAGAGGTACCACTCGAAATGTGCCTCATTTTTTTGAATTTTTCAGACTATTTACCGCGCAATGCTTGGCACTTGGATGCGCTGCTGCCGGTTGTTGCTGCTGCTGCTGCTTGGGTTCCGCGAGGAGGACGTAAAAACCGATTTAGCTGGCACGCGGTCACTGTTTCTAGCTAATCGAGTCTCCGAGGGCACTTTACACTGGACATTTATTGCGCTTCCAGCCAGAGGTACTACACTACACACCAGACAAGGGAGATAGAAGCAGACACGGTGAAGAAAAAAAATATGAGAAAGCTCTCAGCTCTCTCTCTCTCTCTCTCTTCACTTCCACCGTCTAGCTTTTTTTTATCGCAGTTAACAACAAAAGTGCAGAGTTTTATGTTTGGTGTAAACAATGGTTTTAGCTGCCGGTTCATTTATAAATTATTGGCACAAAACGTCGACCTTTCAACGATCCACCGACTGGATAATAATTCAGGGAAAATATTTCGGAAAATCCACTGTGTTATATTGCGATTATTTTCAAAATAATCACTCATCGAATAAAATGTATGCAAATGAGCGAGATTCAATTTTCTGATTATTTGAAACCACAAAGTGCGTTTTAACCGCTGTTTAAAACCAGCTTAAACAGAGCATTTTTGTATTCCAGGAATAACTACTAAATATGAAAATTAGGATTTGCTCTTTCGCTGTGCAATGCTCGCCCTGACTGCGGTTTGATAAATTATCCTCCGCTATCTTCTTTGCCCTCCGCGCCGGGGCCGAGAATACAATAAATATACAATAAATTTGTGCCAGTGAATTCGCGGAAGGTCGTAAAGTTCCGGGCAGCGCGGGCGAAACGTCCGATAATCATCGTGCCAAAAGGGGTCTTTAAAATATATCACCCGGAACGCTGTTTCGAGTGCTGACTCTGGCGTTTTCTTTATGTTCAACAGCGGAAAATACCGAGAGGAACTACGGCACTGTAGTTTCTGTGAAATAGATCCGAGCATAGTACATAATACGTAGGTCACATAAGCTCACAGGTCTCTATGGCTCGAGTATAAATCATCAGGAATTTTCACACTGCCTTTTCAAACACATTTTTTTTTATTACACCAAGTATAAAAGAAAAGTAGGCATCCTATAAAAAAAATGATTTGTCCCTGGCTGCACTTCTTTTAAACTTATTTTCAATTTCTTCTTGTCAATCCATTCGGATCTGCATTAAAAATAAAGACGAAAAAAAAATACAAAACATCCCTAATACATTGGACGCGTTGATCGCAGAGTCGCATCAAGCGACGGGCACATTTCCGTTCTTTCACCCCGGGCATCGCCACTATTCACCCGGTCCATGACCAGCAGCAGTGGACACAGACCCCACGTAACAAACTCGAGAGGCGATATCACGCTGTCGCCCCTGCTGGCCCCCAACACGAACATGCTTTCAGCTTTAAAGCCTCAGCCTCCGCGATATCGCGTTCACGCTCCCGCGGTGCTACCCGGCGCTCACTCTTGTCTGCTCCTAGCCACTCTCTCCCTCTCTCTCGCTCCGAGAGTTTTCGCCCGCCGGTAAAACTATTTTATAACTAGGTCGAGTGGTCGCCGAGCGGAGCAGGTAAAGCGAAAGAATTACGCGAACGGAACATTTTGCGTACTCCGTCTCTTCCGGTGATCGTGGAAAATAAAAATCACTCCGAGAAGACACCCTTCTATCGCGAGAAGACACCCTAATAGCCTACCTATAGGATAGACCTACCGTTTCCTGCCACCTTAGGACCGATTGTGGCCATCACATTGAAAGGAATAAAACAACACATTTAATGGCATAAAAAAACGTTGCGTAGATAAATCGGTGAATTTATATGTATTTGTTCGAAACGTTAATATGTGATTATGGGGAAAAAAATAATTTGAAGAATAAAATAATGCTGAAAAATCTCTTGCAAAAATATTAAACCGAATCTAATATATTAGCCAAGTAAACCTAGGGTTTATTTAAGCGAGTGGCCACTAACGGTACATTTACCCTAGTTGAGCTAACATTGCCTGGAGTTGATCAAGAGATGTAACAGTTCTTCCAATTATCCAGCTGCAGAATTGACGCACAAGCTTCCAGAGCTTTAGGGTAACATCGTCCACCATACTCAGTGGAAGCTGCGATATCGTTTCGACTTTGCGCAAACTCTTTTACCTTATCACTCGCCCCGGCAACACGCAAGAGGCTTCTGGCCAAAGTGTAAATCGGGTACACAAAGTTTACTTCCATGGCGCTTGAGGGGGTCTGGCGGGTTGTGGGGGTGTCCTTTAGTCTGCCCCGGCTCATTTTCCGCAAAGTTATCTCAGTTCGCACACGATGATATTCCAATCAGCCGGGCGAGTGAACGCGTTATCTCGCCTTGGACACACACAGCGCCACCACCCGGCAGCAGACACACCCTCTTGCACCCAGCTCGGTGGGCATATGCCCCGTGTTACTGCACCCCAGTCCTACCCCATTTTGCTCAAGGACGTGGTGTTCTCCATGTGGTAACCGTGGAACACAGTGAATCTATTTATTCACTGTTGGGATACCCGTGGCTCCCCGTTGAGAAAATGGAACTGTGCACGTGAGGAAGACAGCGAAAGTGCAGTACACCTTAGTTATCACACGCTCAGTGATAACTAACGCCCTGCTTCAGGTGTTTGCCAAGGACAATGAGCGACTTGGACCAGGGTAACATGATAAATCATGAATAGCGTGTAAGGCTAGTCCACATGGTATGATGATTCAATATGAGTGCAGAATTCGCATCGGATACAAAATTCGTCCATTTTTATTTTCAAACCAAACTACATATAAAGTTCAATAATTACACATAAACAGGATCTCCCAAGACACCTGCGAGTGTGGTTCCTGGATTCATCCAAAGCCTCTCACTTGTTTTATCACCAGCTCTTGTACCTCCCACTGGACTGAAGTGAGTGCGCTGCATCCATATCGATTCGACGAAAGATGGTCCATAAGAGGAGACAACGGAACTGGGTTTCGTTTCGATCATCGATACTGTGTCACGTAAAGCGACGTCATAAGGTAGCAGCCCCATCCATAAAACACCATGGCCACTGTGTAGTGTCCTATTTGTGAGATATTGGTACAAACCTCTTTACGATCAAGTTTACATGATCGACACACCTGTTTGTCACGAATTTGACGTTAGCACCAAACGTTGAATGTCAAGATCCTCGTAAGATTCAGTTGACACTGGACTGGCTGGTTGTTAGCGAAAGCTCGAATCAGTGCAGTTCATCCAACTTTGTGCAGTGCGAATCGCGAGGCCGAACGCTACGTGACTGAACGAAAATCGTGGGGGGAAACGCGGTTATAAAACCCTCGGCTAGGTGGTGGAGTCTCTCTTGGAAAGTTATCGCTGAGCCGGCGATTCTGTTCTAGCACAGGTTCAGGTTAGCCGAGGTTCATCGCCGTACGTGTATTCCCCGGCTCGTTCGACTCACGATCCAAGCGTCGTATGAGGCAGTAAGAGCAGAGCAAAAGATCTGAGAAGCGTGGCCCACGTCGATACGGCATCCCGCGAGAGATCCTCGTGAGAGGAATGTGATGATTGGCACGTCGAACGTGACAACACGATGTCGACGTCGTCCAGGATTGGAACTGCCACCCCAACAAGGGTAGAAAAACTTGCATACGTCACATATAACTGCCAGGTTATATTTAGGAAGGTATTCGCAAAGTGGACCAGGATCTTAGACACAGAGGGCGTGCCTGTCTTTTTCCTGAGATGAAGGGATGTAATGCATTCCACAATCTGGTTCAACTTGCGAATAACTTTCAAGATATTACTTTCTAACCTCATACCTAACGCATAGCTCGTGTCCCTCCTGTCTGACAGATTTTTAACATTGTTTCCCTGGTTGAAGTGGATTCGTGGGTCGTAACGTCAGTCATGACCCATGTTACCAATCTGACCCATGTTTAAATTCAAGTTTCACCCCTTCCCGCTGCCAAGACATGACATTGATGACGTGTCCACGCATCCACCTTACTTTTTGTAGGGTAGATGCACTGGTTCTGCTCACTGTACCAGTTATGGCCATTTTCACTATAATTCATTTCAAATTATGGTTTTCCTGCATTTTCATATTGAAATTAGAAAAGTATTCATACAAGTTCACAAGATTATCGACACAATTTTGTTTTGTTTTAACAATACAAATAATTTTGTCCTTTTGAAATCGATGGCCACAACTGGACCAAAGGCGGCCAAAACCGGTCCTTCTATCCTATTTTGACAAAACAATCTTGTTTCATTATTGAAACGTTTTGCGATCAACCATATTTCGTCGTTCACTAATATTCGTTTCGTTACTGCACTCTGTAACCATTATGTTACCGGGATTACGAGGCACAATCTCCTTTTCAACAAGATTATGGTACTCCATTAGGGGGCATTTCCATCGAGCGACAGCGTCGCCCGCGAACGGTATTACAGGCGCCGCCGACACCTCGCCCGGATAGATTATACATTATATCCCCGTCCGGATTGAATCACAGACCTCAAGCGAAGGGACGCTAACGCGACAACCATAAATAATCCAAACAACAGAACTGGTCATGCGACCCGTCGTGTTTTTCACGCTAGAAAACGAGCAGAGAATTATCCTCAAAGACTCGAAGTCATTAGACGACTTCGAAACACGATCCAATCGCTTTTTTTCGCTCCGTTCGATTTTCACAATCGACGCTCTGAGTTGGATATAACACGTCAAAGGACGAATTTGTTTTCCGTCTCTGTCTTTATCACCAGCCCACGTGTGTATCTATATCCAAACGGTTCTGGCCAGGAGTCCGCAGCCCGGAGAGTGCGGAGAGGCCAGCGGAGACCCCAGTGGTATTCGGATACCAAGTGAAATACGTGACCCGTTGGGTTTCAGCGTTGGAATAGGAGCGGCAAAGGACCGGGCGAGTTGTGTGCTGGTACCGGTGCAGCAAGCCAGTGCGGCGAGAATTTCCACCGTAGAAACCGGGGTTTGCGAGGCTGCTGCTGCTGCTGGTGCCTCGCTCTTTCTTTTTTTTCCGTCGCTGCTGTTACACCAGGGCTGTGTCACTACAGTTTACCCTCTTTCTCACAGTATCCTGTTCGTCCCTCCCGGAATACACACATACATGGACCATACAGACGTACAGACATACAGACAGACCTACACTCGCCAGGGATCCCTCTATATCGTCGACCGAAGTCGCCGGGACATGCAAATAAAAGTTGTTTTGCTTCCGCTTGTAGGTCGCCGTCCATCCATGTAAACGAGCTTCCCCGGAACTCAACCGTCCAACAACCGCCCTCTCGGTATGCACGGTACAGAGAAGATTCGCGCTGATGTGGATGCACCTGCTGTGAATGTCTTGATGTCGCTCGTCTGCGACTCTCGTAAATTCGGGCTATTTTTTTTCTTGCCTTTTACGTCCGTAACAAGACGACTTCCGCACCGCCATATCCGCACCAGTCGCGTCCCACGTCACACAGAGAATTCGGTTTGACGTTGACCTCCCAACCAATGCCTTCTTAATTCACAGCTTGGAAAGCTGCACCATCAGAACGACATTTGCGTTGAACGAAACATGCAAAGTTAATTCGAACGAATGGAACGATCAAGTCCATCCGATGTACTTTATTCGGCTTTGACAACGTAATACTTCTGATTGGCGGTAACGAAATTCTGCGAGCAGTTTGGGTTGTGTATGAAGGGAGACGTGGGATTTTTCGTGCCTTCGGCTCACGCTTTGCTCGTTTGGTCGAGCGGATCGGCGTACGTGACTCAACTCGCATACAGAACCCCAAGAATATTTTCTTCCGTTTCATGTGTAGCCGTGAGCTAGAGAAAAAAGTTTGAAAAAATCCTACCTCTTTTAGCGTTTGCAGGGCTGTTGTAATGCAAGACGGCATTTCAGCACAGTGAGGCGAGAGTGCATTTACATTGTGCCTCATATTACGCTGTTGAGCCTGAGGGCTTTTCATTTGACTCAATTCTGGCTGCATTTTGAAGTGTATACTCAACGGCGAGTATATGCACAGCTTTGTGTACACGAGATGGCGAGATGGTTTATAATGTAACAAGTTGCGATATTTGATCCACTGTTGGTCAGGAGGTTTTAAAAAGCGGTGGGACGTCAAGAAAATTTTCATGAAGTTTTGTTGATAGGTTGCGTTCATCTGGAGCAAAATTAATGATGGTCAACCAAAGTTCGTGGATTATCAGATATTGCAGAAATGGTACAATGTTTATGTTATCACTAATCATTGTACCATTTATCCAACTATTCTCTACTCCGTAGACTTTTAGTTCAGGTTATCATCTCAACTAAAAGTCTACAGAGTACAGAATAATTTTACATCATAACATCAAGGAAGCCTCATCAACGTCTGATACAGTGCAACTTTTTCAGCTGTTCCCCGAAGCTTCTTTTGTTTTTATCTGTCTTTCTTTTTGCACTTTTTACTATGAGATCGTTATGTACCTAGTTATTATTTGCAACACTTTTATACCTCCATCATCTTTTGTAAAAGGGATCTTCCGGTTTAAATAAATAAATAACGCAAAGAATATTTAATATATTTTCTGGCGTCTTGTCTTATCCATAAAGCACAATACCTTCTTTCGGCGGGACGTATCCATGAACCTCACAGTAACTTCCGGCCGGTCCAGCAGCCCCCGGTGTGTCCAGGGTGAACAAAGTGTTCGCCGAAGACACGGTGAGCCCGTCTTCCGGAGTGTTAATCAAACTCGCGGCCAGCGACGCCGAGCACTGCTGATGTTGCAGACGCTGCTGACGATGTTGCTGCTGATGTTGCTGATCGCCGCGCCGTTGCGTATTGTGCTGCTGCGAGACGAGCAACTCCTCGCGACGGCACTTCGAGCAACGACCCATCTCCGAGCGAAAGCGCAACATCCATACCATACCGAATAGTGCCATAGCAACCTCGAGAACGGGTAACCTGCTCGGCGTGTGACTCTTCATGCTCGTCGCAGTGCCAAGGTCATCGAGGCCGCTGGTGTCCTCCCGATACATCCCCAATTGTTTTTTCACTTTTAGGGGCCCCGCAATTTCCTCGTGACAAACGACCGGGCGTTGCGACCCGTTTTGTCCTCGTCTTCGGTGGTCTCAACGTCGTGACCTCTACTTTACCCCTTCTTCCACTTTCGAGCTTGGTACCAGGCGAACCCTGCGAACACCCCTTGGTCGTTTCTGCCTCTACAGTACCCTGGACTCGTCTGGACTCTCCTCCATCGTCGGGTTTTTCGTCTCTTTCGTCTCCTCACCCCGTAATATATCTATAGCACTACTACAGCGTGCTGGTAACTGGTTCGCTTTGACCCTCTCAGTTTCAACCGCGCTTTTTCCGACTCCCGCGCACTGGTCACCATATTTGTCCACTTCCAACTTAACTTCCTCGCCACTTCTCCAACGAGGGTCGCCCCCCAGCAGTTGCGACCACCACTGCCACCGCTTCCACTCACAAAGCACTCCACCAGTTCTTTCGGCTGATTTTCCGGCTCGACTGCGCGACTTATCGTCTACCATCGAGGCCGCGAGCTCCCCTTCGCTTATCGAGGCATTTAGGGTGCCGGTACGGCCGAACCGAGGCACTTGGTCAACGCCAAGAGGTCACGAACTCTGTTCAATCCTGAGGTGCGTGCTGCTGGCTTCCAGATACGATTTTGCGCATTTTTCCGTACGTACACCGACGCCACTCCGGCACGACTGACGATTGAACATTTTAACCGGCGTTGAGAATGCCGCGGGTAATATGTTTGCCTCAGGTTTTAGAATTCCACCTGTAGTGGATAGTGGGGTTGAAGTTTTGCTGCCGGATACGCGATAGTCTTTCGGGTTAACGCGCTCATTAAAATAGTCACGATCATTAATGCAGCACTCGTGAGTTTTGCTCATAGAAAAATAGAAGAACGAAGAGAGCCCGAGAAACCGTAGCCTCTTTGCGCATCATACGATACTAGTAGGATGATACGGCGTGGACGACGTGTGCAGCCTTGGCACTCCTGGCTTTACTCGTTAACTCAGCTTTGCCTCGGACGCACCGAGGCATTATTTTTATCCACGGTCTTTCGGCCTCCGTCGATTCCCATTTAAACTCCTATCCGAGTCAGGTATTTTTTTTCTTGCTTCTTTTTTTATCTCTGATTAATTAAAAAGGAACTCGGTTTGGCTTGGCCAGTCTTCTAAAAGAAGCCAGATATTTTATATACGTTTTAATAATCTGCTTCAGCTGATTGGACAGTCTTCCGGTAGGTTGAGTAACCCACGGAAAAAAATGTTAAAGTTACCTCGGGCTCTCGAGTGTGAGCAACGAGATTTTGCTTGTGGTCCGGGTCAAAATGCATTTCCGGGCGTCAGAAGCCACGTATCTCCGCGACATTTTGAAAGTCACAACTCTGGAACGACGATTGCAGCGCGTCATTGTGTCGTAACCGCAAGGTGTGCATCGTTCCCTTCTGGTGACTATAGGTGTGCCTCTATAGCGCCGATATATTTGCTTTACACTCGAACGAACCGCCCTGACGGCGCCGGGGCTCTGGCTCTTTAGACATCGGAGACCTTTCTTTTCATTGAATTCACAGGCCAGTAGCAGCAGCAGCAGCAGCACCAACAGTGCCTACAGCCTGAAAAACGTATCGCCGAGTGCTTCCAGCGGCACGAAGATCTCGAGTTACTCGAATACACTCTTACACACTCGTTTACCGCACTCTCATGCAGCATCTGGAACTTGGACCTAAAAGAAGAAAAATAAAACACGCTCGTTCGTAGAAAAATTTCAGCAGACAAGAGAATGTGCAGCGCTGGATCAGCGACAGAGAGACCAATTCCGCTGGATTCGTCGATTGCATTGTCTAAAATATAATGTGGGTAAGGTTGTTATTTATGCTGGAAATTAATGCAGTGGGCATTTTTCATTTCTCATTTACACCTTAAACGTCCGCGTTAAACGAAAAAGTATTGGATTTGCAATCATAAGAGTAAAACTCATTTGTTACGTTGTTGTTTTTTTCGGTAACGTTGTTCTTTATGCTGGAAATTAATGCAGTAGTTATTATTCATTTCTCATTTGCACCTTAAACGTCCATGTTAAACGGAAAAGTATTGGATTTGCAATCACGAGAGCAAAACTTGACGTGTAATGTTATGTATGGTGACAGTTAGATTATATGAATGGACTACACCAACGCAACGGGTTGTCATACGTGAATCATTGGGGTTTGTACCTGCGACATTGCTATAAATCTTCGAAGCTTTGGAAATATAATAAATTCTCAAACCGAACGCTGTATGAAGGGGGGGGGGGGGGGAGTGGGAGGGGGAACGACATAGAGAGAACTATATTCCAGCGGCCAACAACAGTGGGAGTTGCTTCGCAGTAAACTGTGCAATTGAACTGAGGCTTGATGCATGGCTCTCAGCACGCCCGAAAAAGGCACTGTTGCCCAGTTGCTGTCGTTATGTTGAGAATCCATTTCGCGCAGAATCCAAGCCACGGAAGCCATGAAATTCAATTTGTCCTTTATAAAATTACACAGCAAACACGTCAAACGCAGTTAGAAGTCAAACTCGTGAAACGAAGTAATGAACAAAACCATTTCTTGCCAATACCAAATGGACAATAGATCAGTAGTTGTGTTCTCCAACAGGGACTTTTGTGAATTCTCATTCGTCGGAGAAATTCATTCAGACTAAACGTACATCGCACCGTCAGCAAAATCCTGATGGTTTGAATCTCACCATACCACACACTGTACGTCCAGTGCCGGGAATTCATACGCACCAACCATAACCCTGTTATATCTTTGACTCATGTGACAGCTCAAACATCCCGAGAAACAGCGAGTCGAGTATTTCGAAACGCTGACGAGTATAGATGTTACATCCAGCGTTATTTTCCTCTATTAAAAAGTTCGTTAGCAACTATTGTTGTCGATTTGTTTAGCCTTTGATTGGTCGTTACGAAACTGGCATTGTTCGTTCATTGTTCGTATTTAATATCACGAAATATGGCAGTTTGTCAGAAAAAAAAATTTGATTTTTGCGTTTTTCTCCTCGAATTTCCGATTTTTCGGGCAAACTGAGCTAAGTGAACATTTTGCTGTTCTTTTACGGTTATGTTACGGTAAAGCAAATAAAACGTAACCAAAAAGGAACCTCAGAATGACAGTACCTTGTAAGTGATCGTCAAGAAACCACAAAATTACGGTCACTCGCGCCCGTTAGGGTTGCATAGTCTCTTGTAGGTCTAATATAGGAATTATGCGTTTCTTTATCGACTGAACTAAATCTACTCCAGCAGCCCCCTAACGCTGTGTGCTTTGAGTGGGGGAGGCCAGATACAGTCTTCAACACCTGGTTCGTCGTCGCGAATAAAGTGATGACTTCATTACCACGCACCTGTATGACGAGTCTACACATTAAATAATATAAAATATGATATTAGGAATTAGGAATAGTCTCCCCAGAAATACTCTGAAAGGATATGTAAATACCTCGCCGGAAAGAAAGGCAGACCCGTAAAAAGTCCCGCATCAAGCGGTGAATATTCGCTGACGTGATGTTTTCACCACATTTGCACCGCCAGGGATTTTCCCGCGAGCCAAGTGTGTCATCACGTCCCTCTGTTATACCTCTGGTGGGATGGACGTCCTGACGACAGGACCCACCAGGGAGTTCTCCGCATTTCTCGGGATAATTAACCGGCGAATGAGGACATGCAAAAAAAAAACTTTAAGGTTTCTCGTTCCCTAACCAAAGAGGAATCGGTGGGCGTTTTTAAAATTGTACTAGGGTTAAGCAGTACGGGCGCTAAAGCGCCCGTGTCCCTTTCTATCAATTTTGACATTTGACATAGACGACAAAATGTCAATACACGATCAGTGTGTCTGACGACACCGCCGACCAATCATAGCACGAATAGAACGGCTTCACATGAACATAGCTGACAGCCACCCACTTTTTAGAAGAGGATTTCATTGTTTTTTTTTTATCTTTTTAATTCTTGGCTTTCATCTTTTTTAAAACGGAAACTAATGCCAATAATTTGAATCTAAACTCGTCTTTGCGATGCCACCACTATAGGTTGGTAGGAGGCTGAAGTTGTAGAAACTGTGACTTTGTCGCCAGGATCTAAAATAGGTGGTACGCACACTGCTCGCGCAATGTTTAGCCACTGATCGGCTTAACTCGCGAGGGGCGCTAAACCGCTTTTCCTATCGAGTTCCGGAACTCACGGAATCCTCTTTCACCCTTGGAAATACGTGAGCCATGCACCAGCAGCAGCAGCAGCAGCAGCAGCAGCAGCAGAAGCGGCAGCGGTTCCTCGACGCGTCGTCAGGCTCGGTGTATGTACATACTCCACTCGAATCTCCTCTAGGATCTGTTCCACGTCGCACCACGTGTAGAATGTGCCCGGGTACGATGCATATTTTTGTTCGCGGTAGTTGAGCCCAGCCTCTTGGCAGGGTCCCTGGGAGATTGAGAGGTGTCTCCTGGGGTCCGACGTCCCGGCTAGGAAAACGCTTATTTTACAACCTAATGCTGCAGCACGCAGCGGAGATTTAAATCCAGTGCTGCTTGCTGCACACGTGGCGTGGTTTGCTGCGCGTGGAACGTTGGAGCGCTTGTCGAAGGATAATATGGGATGTATTTCTCGAGAGGATTCTGTCGAACGGACGGACGAGATTGAACGGATAGGATAGGGTAGGAGCGTTGAAGGACTATAGCCATCGGTTTGCAATTATAACTTGATTGTGTACGGTGAAATCATCCATCCTTGTTTCCGACGGGGGCCGAAAGCCTATAGAGTCGACCGCGTTCACTGCAGGGATTTGCATATTCAAACTCATTCCCTTTTCCCACTCGTGGATACACACACACACACACACCGGCTTGCGGGCTTTGTGCGTTTACAAGAGGCTGCACAAAAGCTGGCCCAGTCGATGGGCAAACGCGTTTTCTCTCAAGTGAGGTCTGCTTGGCGGCTTACCAACTCACACGGTCGAAAGGGAATGTGTTAACAAGGCCCTATGCCCAGACACAGCGAAAGCATTTGAGATTGCGACAGGCCGGAATTATCGATTCGTACACGGTGAACGTGTGCACTTGTGCGAAGAGAGCCCGATGTGTTTGTGGCGCGGTGGATTGGAGATAGGAAGGTAGAAGCTAGAGTAGCCGGAGAAATGCTCGACTCGCCACGTTTGCTGACTAAGCAATGTGTGTCTGGTCTGGGAAAACTTTTCCGGTCACATTTGAAGAAAAGTTAAATCTCGGGGAATTTGTGAAAACCTGAAGGGTAAATTTCTGCATGTTATTGCAATTCTTTGCCAGATTTTGACAATGAATGATATTGGATTATCGGTGCGGACTCATCAGCAAGACATGTGAGACCTTCCTTTAAGACGTTTTAGGACAGTTACTTGAATGACGCTTCGCGATGCCAGGTTTAGCTGTACTAGGAACGTCCGATGTTTGCAACCAAAAGCAAACCTACAAGTAACGCAAAAGTAACCGACAGTTCGTTAAAAGTCGTTTTTCGATTAATTTGAGGTCACGATTTTTTACATTTACTCTTATTTTCAGACCAAAATTATCACTGACGCTAACTCGCTTATATTCACATCACATCTCTCTCAAATTTTAACTACGCACGTAGCGTTTTAACGACGTATAGTGCAAACTACGAAATAACACCATTTACCGAGAAATGTCGGTAACTAAATCCCTCATTCAAGCCTTTAAAAATTAAAGGGCTGCTGCTGGAGAAAACTCCAGCAGCCCTTTAATTTTTCACAGCTATATTCCACCGGCAAAACTGCAGTATATAACGTTTCGCCGGCAAACGACACGCATGACGTAGCCGCGCCGGCGCCTGCTGCAAGTTTGTTCGTGCGAGAAATTGTCCGCAAGTTTAGCACGCTCAGGCGAAGGTAGCTAATTATTGGAGGAGCCGGTGGTGCGAAGGTTCCGTTCACCTTAGCATACGCGTTGAAGCAACGATGTACACCTGTGGGTACACGGGATACGTCTAACATAAATGGAATAGAGCGAGACGAGATGTTGACGCGATGAGAAATCTCGACAGCTCTTCAGATGGAACTGTCAAATCATGTCAAATGACAACCATCAATTTTTGGTGCTATATTTTTTTAGTCAAGGTAGGGTAGACGCACTGTTTGTCAAACCTATGGCCACAAGGGGTTACTAAGATGGCCAAAAACGTCATAAGACGACGCATCTTATCGTTGCAGCAGTAAGAAAAAAAGTTGAATCAGCTGAAGACTGAAGGCTCTCATATGACAGAATATTATTCAGACGAATGAACGAATCAAAAGGCCTTTTGCCAGGATTATCTCTTTCTTAATTAAATAGAAAATCATCCGCAGAGTGAAACACGCGATGCTCGTCGCTCTTGCACAAATTTGCTCGTGGGTCCCGTTTTTGTATTTACACAGTTATATCCACATCTCCGTTATCCTAAGTACACCTCGGGTACGGACGTGTCTATATCTACTCATTGAAAGTTTTAGAGTATTCGTGCACTGCTCGTGACAAGGATTTACCACCGAGATGCGGTCGTAAGTCGAGTGTGCGGCGGGGGTGCACAGGTTATGCACAGCAGTACATACGGCTTGATGCTTTTCAACTCTCATTTGGTTGACGGTTCATTAGATCTGTCAGGCACAGAGATAACGAGTGGAGTTGCACGGAGAGAGTCAGCTACCAGACCCGAATCTTCGAAGCTCTCCGAACTGAGTGGTTCGTTACACACCTCGACGAACTGTACACTATTCTCGAGATATGCAGCGTCTAAGATTGAATTCGCGAATTTATAATCAGGAGCTCCGCGTATTTTTTGCACACGACTGAAATTATTCGAAGCAATGGTGTAATAAATGTACTCGCTTCATTCTAAAAGAAGGAAGGCGGAAGATTCTTTGTAATCGCTGATGTAGAACGCCATAGCTGATGTAGTCTGTTGCCACGAATCCCAAGACCAGAGACTGAGAATAGCAATTATGACGACTTTGAAAGTGGCTACAAAAATAAATAACGCTCAATAGAAGTTGTTTTATAAAAATGACATTAAAAATGACGAAAACCTAAGTTATTGGTTCCAGCGACGAAAGTGAAACCGTCAGATTTTTTCATTTGGTTATTTCGAAGGTCATTTTGACAATTTCGAAAGTTTCTTCTGTGCAAAAACAACTTTTATTGAGCGTTTTTTTCATGATCACTTCGACAGTTTTTTTTAGGAAAAAATGAAAGTTGTCGAGATTGATATGGAACCAACATGTTTGTCAAGTGAACCTGGGTCTCTCCCATCGTGAGAATGTGAAGTATGATTCGTTTCAATGTGATGTAATTTTTTAAAACCCTGCCAGAAGAAGGGTATCAGGTAGATCACATCTCTATGATCCAGTGGATACGGTGTGAATCCCAAGAGTGCCCAGAGTATTCGTTAGATTGCAAAAGCTTGTGGGCAGATCTCAATGTCTCGACGGAAATGATTTCTTCCAGACAGGGTTTGGTAGTACTAGTCGTTCGTTCGATACGGCGCTTGTCTCTCGAGGTTGAAGAGCTCCGGATCATTGAAACACTGACGCCCTGGGGGCTTCGCTTATTGCCTTCCAACGGGTGGCCACGGCAACACGGGTTCTATAAATCCCCGGGGGCAGTAATTCCAGGTCTCGATTCCAGGGATAGAAGTGGAATAGGCAAGGCTTTTCCCGTCCTAAAATATAGACGTCACTTTCGGAGTCCCAACGTTGCCGTCGGTAAATGTAATTGCCAGTCCGCGTTTCTGGGCAACGCCTGGCTTCCAGGGGGGCGAAATGTAATTTTGAGGCGAACGTCTACATATCTCGAAAATTCAGTGGCATATAACGCGGCGAGACACATGAGCGACCGCGAATGTGCACTTAGACGATATTATTTTGCCCGGCCATAAGATATTACAACAAGACAGTATTTTGTTGCAATATAATGTGCAATGGAATATTCATGGATGTTGAATTCAGATATATACCTGTAGGATGCGGTCGTCCTCACTCTCGTCTGCTGCCTTGCTGGGAGCAGGATAAGGCTGGGGCGTGGGTCTGGCCGTGGAAAATTCAATTTCGCTCCGCGATGCATGTAATTACCGAGGACTTGAGTAACATTGCTGCCGGCATGGTGGGAATGGAAAAAGCGAAAGCTCGTTGGCCACGGTAAACGTATGAAGGCAGATCCTGGAAAGAAGACCTGGGGAAAGAAGCCTCTTCTTGTTTCAACAATGGTTTCAACCAGGAGAAGACGACGATGGCGAAATTTTCCGCAGGTGGGTGGTACACGACAAGGAGAACTTTATCCAAGGCAGGTTTACGCGAGACGACAGCTACCGGAAAGTTTTTCTCCGCTCTTTGGACGGATAAAATGGAGAGGAGTCCGAGAGATGGGCAAAGAGAAGCGAGTGCAAAGGGCAGTTTGAGACGAAGGGGTCCCCAAGGGTCGAGGTACAACTGAGCTGGTCGTCCCAGTGTCAAGGGTCTGATCATCAAGACCTCCTTTTTATTAGCGTGAATACAACGTCACGACCAGCTGGTCTCCTAGGGGAACCGATGTACCCGGTCCAGAATGGTGACTTTAATTTTTTTTTCATAGGTTATTTTCAAATTAAATTTAACCACGTTTATCCCGTCTCTCGAATGTCTCGTGAGCTGAATACACTGTTAAATAACTCGTGAGCTGAATACTAGTGTTCAATAACTGATGTCAATTTGCATCATAACCTCAATATTTTAAACACATTTTACTTGAATACAGTTGAAAAAAATACAGCGATATAGTCGGATAGTGTTCGTTCAATGAGTCGTCACTGATGGATAGTATTTCATCGAAATTCATCATCTTGTCCCAAACATAAATATGTCGAAAGTTTCATGAATGAGGTCAACAATTTTGACACATTGGATTATGTGAATGAGACACCGTGGAACGTGCTGCTTTTAACACGAAGTGGGTCAACACTGATCAAAAGTCCACACCAATTAGGTTTAACACCCTGGATTTTTAACAGTGTGAAGGAACAAGGTGCCAGTGGATGTGAACAAGGATAAACGTGGACAAGAGAAAAGCAAACAAAAAGGATTTGTTTGCTTTTCTCTCGAGCTTTTCTCGATTGGTCTTCACATATCTTATTCTATTCCGATAACCAATGGACTGACGTAGATTTCTCCGAGGACCCGGCGCATCGAGATCTCATTTTCTCTACTGCAAACAAATCCGGGTTCCCATGAGGATTAGAGAAATCGTTCGGCGGCCAAAGTGCTCTTCTGCTGCACAACGTAAGGCTTTCTCTCTCTCTCTCTCTCCCTCTCCCTCTCCCTCTCCCTCTCCCTCTCCCTCTCCCTCTCTTTTTCTTCTCTTTCTGTCTTTCGTACTCATGTGCAGCCCTATACGTGGCTCTCTGCATACATTGTTATTGCATGGGGTTCCTTCTCATTTATCAAGCTGTACCGCGGCAGCGCGTTGAGAAAACCCAGGCCGCTGAATTCCGCGCAGCACAGGCGCAGAGCGACTGGATTTAAATGGATACTCCGCGTCCAATTAGCACGCGGATTGTGAGCTTCGTAGTTCACTCGTGACACTTTGAATATATTATTATTATTATTTTAAATCTCGTCCACGACGCGCACCCGTACAATGCAGCTCATTGTCAGCCGCGTGCGCCTTGCGTGTACGGGTAAAAATGTATAATTTGCATAAAATATAATAAAAGGTGAGCGAGCAGTGAAGAGAGGAGGCAAAAAGAAGATCTGGTAACGCACACACACTCAGGATGCAAAAAACCCGTCGGCTGCACGAAGCTGCTCTGAAGGTTTTGATCGGCAGTGAAGCGGCTTAAAAATTACGCGAATTTTTCGTAACTTTGAAAAAAAAAAGACAAGAAAAATCCTCTAGAATAACTGTAAAATCGAAGTAAGCCCGGTTTTACTCGGTCGAGATGCACGTATTTCGTTGTTGTATTCGTAGCAAAGAGACTTAAAAATGGTAAATTCTAAAGAGTCCTTGATGGAACAATAGAGCCAGAAGGTACAATGACCGCATCAGGTATTGTGTTACAATCACGAAGCCAGGTGGCTTTTTTATTATCAGTGTTGAAATCAGTGTTTATTATCACCAGTGTTGAAAAGACCCAAAAGTAATCAAGCTCCACCGGAAACATTCGGATGACTGGAGAAAAAAAAATACAAGTGTTTTCTTACGCTATTTATCAGCCGTTGATGACTTATCGTTATTTTCAGTTTCGTTTAAAAAAAGCGAGCTTATGATGTTGCAGTTTGCATCGTTGGAATACAACGAAAATTAAAAAGAAAAATTATTATAACAAACCCACAAGATCGTACGGGGTCTAAAAAGTCATAATAGTAATTAATGGTTGTAATAACTCTTTAGAATCGATAGATTCATGTCAGAATCATTTAAATATTTTTTATTTTTTTGATTTTCGTTGCATTCCAACGACGCAAACTTCAGCATCACGCGAGCTTGAAGTGAGTAAAGAGAAACAGGCAAATTACGTGAAAGGCATGGAGAGCGTCAAAGATGCCAAGCCAAGAAGGCGGTGAGAGCATACTCGCTTGTTTACATGCCGTTATTTCGACTCAGCCATGCGAGGCTTATTATTTTCTTTTAAAGCAAGTGATCCACGTAGACGACAGATATAATAGCTCAGGTCGGTGGCCACGGTTGATGCACCTCAACATATCGCTGTCTGCAGTCCACCCCCTTGGTTCCACTGTACCCAGTGGTGTTCTCCCTGCGCCGGGTACATCGTCAGGGTGGAGTGGGAACCAATAGGAGTGGGATGAAAAAACTAGGTACCACGAAGTAGCATTAAAAGTTGACACTACGAGCTGGTCAACTTCGAGAACCGCCGAACGGAATTCGCTACTCCACCTATCTCGGGGCTTTCGAGGGTTGAAGGAAAACCCCGGAGAGCAGCTCCTCTCGGTCTCGCTCGAGTAGCTGACCAGGCATTGTTACTTACGATCCTCGCCCGTCCCGGAGGACCATTGCACGCGACAGCCCGGAGGGACCAGCGGCGATTTACAACGAAACTTTTTGTGATATTTCACGTTTCCGCGATGTCATCGATGCCCCCGCCGAGTGCTGCTTGAATAAACTCGCGAAGTGGCTTTCATCCCTGGTCCCAACCCACCGATAGCGATGGGTGTGATATAGCGAAAAGTCCTTCCACCGCCTCGCGACATATTCTACTTTGGACACAAAACGAATGACACGGAAAACGCAGCCAGACGCGCGGTATCTGTTTTCCGATGCAACTTGTCCCCCGGATATAATTGTTGGAGCGTGAAAAAAAATAGCGGGTACTGAAAAACTCCAAGGGAGATGTCAAAGTCGCACACAGAGTGCATTGCAAGAGGACGACTCTGAGTCGAGCTCTGAGTTGTACAGGAGTTTGGAAACTGCCGCTTGTCGCGTGTATATGAAAAATGACAGTAGTCGCTGTGGCCAAAGTCTTCCTGGGGAAAAGTCGTGAATGCAGAGAGCACGAGTGGATCAGACGTCACGGGGGCAAACTTTTGAAATGATATACGCGGGCTTCACTTGCGCTCACGGAAGCGCCACGGTCAAACAGCAACGGTCGTACAATTGCTACAACATTTGTAGGGCTTTGCCGTTTGCTTGGAAGTTGGAGTTCAAGGCGATGCCGAAGAGAGACTCCAGTTCACCTGACACAAGTCCGAGAGAGATGGGAAAATAAGTTCCCTGAATCTCACACGGAAGCTGTGAAGATTGCGGAATAAGGACAAGGTATGAAGACAAGTTTATGAAGAACTGAAAAAGAATAAACTTTTTTTTTACTGCAGTAAGCGTTAAAGGGGTATCAGAACCACTTTGTAGCCAATGATGGTGAAGAACTCTTTGGCACTCCAGAGTCTTTATCCTCCTGGCAATCAGCAACTTCTAATAAATACATAAAACAATCTATTTAATAGTCTGAAGAATTAACTCTCATTTATTTAACTGTATCACGTGCAATCGTAAAATTTGCCTTAATCGTAGTGCTGCAATGGGGCACAACTAAGGGAGTTCTCTCCTTTAGGAGTCTCTAGGCTTCCTTCCAGGAGTAACCGTCACGCCTCACTACAACGATTCTCCCTGGCAAGTTTGGCGTCTCCGATCGAGCTGCTACGTGCAACACAGCTCAATAAGCGGGCACGGGTTACGTAATCTCCAAAACTGTAACGTCCGACTATTCCAAAGCTCGGAGGGGATGTAATTGTTTGTTGGGTCATATACCTATGTAGATTCGTAAGCTATGGACTCACACAGCGCTTCCACATTTACAACAGTGCTTGCCGAGTACCCAGCACGGATTTTCATACACCTCTGCTTAGCACACCCTTCTACGTGCACAGGTAAGCGGATGTAGCGTTCACGCATGCAGGAGAGACGCCCGTAGCTTCGGGGTTTACGCCGAATTAATTGGAATACGTGTGCAACGAAAGTTATTTGCATGAAGCGATCCGTAGCCCAGATATGCTGCACGTAATTCGGCCTGTCCTCCATGCTCGGATACCACCGAGGTGACCATAGAAAGTCCGTCGAGTTTCCGATTAAATTCGTAGATCCGCTTCCTGTTTGCGACGCTATTTAACCCCTCTGGGATATGAAATATCAACGATTACTCTTCGGCGAATCAGTGTATTGAACTTGCCAGGTTGCTAGCTGAGATATTCATTGTATCGATGTAACTTCCACTTGAATCTTTCACACAGTCACAGAGAAGACACACCATTTGAGACGAAGCAAAAATATTCGTACAGTTGGAGATAGCAAAAAAAAACTGTATGACTAAAGTACTTTGAATCTCTAAAACAGATATGAAAAAGTGCGGCATGATCGTAAAGCTATGTGGATGTTTCTCGACGCGACAAACGACGTGGAATGCGTGTTGGTCCTCTTGAAGTATTGGAACGAGGAGAAGATGGGGCGAGAGAGGGACGACCGACGTTTTACGACGAAATGTTGCACACTGCAGTGGTGGAGTTTCCCTGTAAGAGACTTCTCCGGGCTTGCAGTTCATGCATAATGATTTAGTTTCGCGTAGACATTTACTCTCAACCCCCTCGTTTACTTTCCGCCGGTCCTCAGCGACTGAGCGTTTTGCTCTGGGCCCCTGAAGGTCTTTGCCTTCCGCGAAAGCTTCCTCACGGCGCTTTTCGTCCCAGACCTCTGAAGATTGCTGTTGCAATAACGTAACGCTTGCTGTTGCTGCTGGTGCACGGTTGATATAGGGACCGAGGAGCGAAGAAGTCTAAGCGTTCCCCTCGGGCTATACATTGGAAGACACTTCCCAGGTATCGAGGCACCGTCACGTTGAGAATCCGGAAACGATGATAAGAAGAAGGGGTGATCTTAGCATGAAGCGAAGCCAAGAATATATATTTCAGAGTACCCAAGTCCTGAGCACCTACTTACTCCTAAGAGCTCGTCGTCTACACTTTATTAGCGTCATTTCCGTCGTTGTTAATGCACCACCACTTCAAAACGAGAGCCTACAATGTCGGACTGAAATTTAGCAGGTTGACAGATCATTTCATTGACTGCAAGTGACGATACCAAAAATATTGATCCTAATAAATAGTTGGGCAAAAAAATGTGTGAATAGATTTTAGGGAAACCATTTTGTCCACTTTCCAATCCTACGAATTCCCCGGTTGAAATGTGAGTCATCCACATCGGCAGCATCCAACCAGCCAGCAAAGCTGGGCTATCGTATAAAAAGCTTAGATAGATGATAATGGACGAACCGTATAATTGAGCCACAACGCCCACGCATAGCAGACGGGACAGCGGTGCTGTTTATCACGACGAGGGTTTCGATAATTGCGATTAATTTGCGACACCGGAGACTCAACAATTCGACATCGTGTTTATTCGGATGACTGGAGCGCCAACGGCGTGCGCGCGAGATAGACAGTCATGCGGATCAAGTTTATGGTTCGCACCGTTGGTACACGATTCCGGGATACCCGATAGTGATAATAAACACGGACGTCGACGATTTGGTTGGTGTTGGTGATTCGACGTGCACTGCAAAGGCTTCGATGCACCGAACATCAGCTAAACACATAGCGTATGGCAGACATCGATGTGGGGTCATGATATTAGAAGGGAGTAGGTATATAATGTCGCTAATGCTAATTCTTTTCATACGTCGAGATGCCACCGAGCCTCATGATACCAGAATAGCTGTACTAACTTTCTCAGCAGTTTAATAATACTTAGCCACGACCCTTGACTAATTCTGAGCTCGTTATACTACAACAAAACTTTACCCGGCATTACTTCCTTATGGTTCACGAGCCAAACATAATATGTTGAGCTTCGACGTTGCTAAGGCAAGAGGAGGTAAGTTTCGCTCAGTTCATTAGGATCATTAGTGAGTGATGTACGTAAGTGTCGCCTCTTATAAGGTTAGGCGTGAGATTGTTTCGTCGCACCCGACATCGATCTACCTTGCCACAAAATCTTGCATCACCCTACCTGAAGGTACCGATAGGTTCAATGTGATCAAAGTTCGTAAACCAGTGGGATGAACGCAGCGTGGACAGTCAAACGTATGGTGGGGTATTGTTCATGCTTAGTCAAGAGTTGAACAACCCCCTCTATACGCTATCAGTTCACAATCACGCCTACTCCTGTGCACATCCACGCAGTTCATCGTATAGAGGTCGTTCAGATCACTACAGAACGCGATAACGACATTAATTGAAGGACACAAGCGAGAATCGCGTTCGTTACAACTGAAAGTATAGTATAGGACCCAGGCCCGGCTCGACGATTATTGCTTAATCAGATAGGTGGGACATCATCAGCGGCAATAGGGCCGACATGAACGGGTTATCGCGGGACAGCTGGGGTTTAGCGATGCGTGGATCACCCCCTCCACCGTCTCGCTCTGGTACCGGCGCTGCCGCGCGCCCGATCTCATCGTCATTTCAAAAGCTCTGACAGGAGGGCTAATGGACCGCGGTTCGCATGGGCTTTCGCCCTGAAAATCGACACACATCAACGCTCCAGAGAATTCGAATGTGCTCGTCGATTCTAATGGCCACGCGACATGGGAACGAGAGAGCCTGATTGGCCAGAAAGCAAGTTGCCTGGCACACGGTCCACGCATTCGATCGTTTAGGCCAGCGGGTGCCCAACGAACTGTGTTACTATGAAAACTTTCGTATCGTGGATATGAGGAGAGTCTAGTCATGATTGTTGGGTCAGGTCATTGTTGAAGCTTTGAGGTTTTTCTAAGAGGCTTTTGAGGCGTAGAAAAACGTGTAGTCAGCTATTTTGCTGCTGGTGACGTTGTTGCTGCTACTTCAACTAATAATATTTTATCTAAATACATGTTAGCATCACTCAAATCGTTTATTGCACAATGGATTGCCAAGCATCGATGGCTGCCAAGTTTTCCAGCCAGTGGGATGAGAACCCGGGGGGAGGGGGGATTGAAGCTCGCTGCGGAATGGCTGCGCGACGATGAAGCTTTAGCAGCCGCCAGAAGGGAAAACGAAATTGCAAACGTTAAGTTTGTTACACCCGGGGACGCCGCGACGGTGGCCTTGGCAAGAGGGACGCGAGACCCAACGCCGCGGAGTTGCGAAATTGCGAGACGTAAGTTCTTGCTTTCTTTGACACAGTCTGCGGAACGGTTATGAAGTTGTCGGTATGGTACCAGAGGGCGCTGCCACTAAACCGCGGCTCGGCTCTGAAAATGAGAAGAGGTTGATCCTATTTGCGGACACAAAATCAGGAGAGAAGTTTTTCTTGGAAAGAAACACAGGTGGGCCGCCGATACACCGTGGCTTTGGAACTTCATCCGCCGACGGTTCGCGCCGCTGTACGTTTTTTTTCCTTCCTAATTATATTAGGTTTAGGCAGAGGCGATGAGAAAATGGCACCGAAAATCACGGTGGAAATTGCAAACAAGTGATGTACTACACGCCTTGTTGGACCGATTCTAATAAAGGGCCATAATACAAATTGAAGAAAATTTTTCCTAGGGTCTTGTTAGAATCGGTTCAACGATAACTTCGAATCAGCGTCTCACGCCCCTCTCCCCTTTCTTCTTATCCCTCGGTCGTTTACCACGGATCGTAAATGAAAGTAGTGAGCGCGCCGCAAGGTGATAAAAGTTTTTACGAACTCGTTCGGAAAGAACGTCGCGAGCACAAACCTCACGGCGGTTCCACCCGATAGAAAGGCTGTTTTTTTCATCGCTACGTATAAAAAAAAAATACATAACCAACCGAGAAAAATTGAAAATCATACGTTTGTCGTTCCGAATCGAGTACAAAACAATTCGGGTCCATTGGTCGTCGATATAAAGTTTTAATTGAGAATTCCGTATGCTGAAAGAATCTGGGGTGTCACGAAGCACGCGGGGGTCGCACGGTATCGTCGTGCAACCGGCCATGAACATTTAAATTCGCCGGGCTAAACCCCCGGTGCCACTAATGAAATTAGTGGATTAAAGGCCGAGGCAAACGAATCGAAATGGGCAGGAATTCGGTTTAATTCGGCGGACGAGCGTCCTAAATCTCCGCTGTGTTGGTCACAGTGAAGAGGCGGGTGGGAGGGGGCGGGGGGGGGGGGGGGGAGAGCTGCGGGTCACCCGAACGAGGGAGAAATCCAATCTCTTTCGAATCCGCAGGATTATTAACCGAAAATCCACCCCGCGGTTCTGTGTTCGGGTTTATTCAATATCGTTAAGCCTTTTTCGCAAAATTTTCATCTCCACGAGTGTTAATATTGAATTGCAGCTCCTGTTGAAAATACAGGCGACGTGTGCACGTTGCGTCGATATTAAGTTAACGTTCGGAATTTGCTCTGCAGCGAGGGAGTGTATTGGTTGGGACAGATGGAAATGGAAAACGTATTGTGTTTTACATGATTTCGATGGCGTCTATCGCGCAATGATTTCTCATTGCGCTTTGTCAACATGCAGAAGTGGTACACCGAGGGGAATACAGGCACCGTGGCGGATGCGTGTACGTACGATGGCTTCTGGAAACACCGATGATTACGCGGCTCGTCCGCAGGGGGAGCGATGCCGAGTGATGACAGGGAGTCCTGTTGATCAAACCATGAGTCCTACCTACACCCTACCCCTTATCCACCGACACCGCGCTGCCGAACGAGCGAAGCCGTGCAGCCTGCTTATGTTACCAATGGTCGTAGGCGAATCCCATGTGTTGCACATTGCACAGAACTAGCGTGCTCAAATGCTCTTTTAGCCAATTAGTAACTGAATAACATGAGTTACGCAACGCGCAAAGCTATATTTTCACTATATTACAGATGGAGATTCAAAGATTCAGTTACTATGATTTTGTTTACGATATTCTGGACAATGGAACGACTGGAAATCGTGTCGAAAATATTTTTACAATATTTTTCCAAAATGAATGAAAATTGCAGAGCATTGTTTAAGGAAAACCGTTTTTTTACCGGAAGCCATTCGTCATTTTCATCCCCCGGTGTTTGACAATTATTTAAAAAGCTCGAATCCCATGTGTTGCACATTGCGCAGAAGTAGCGTGCCCAAATGCTTTTTTAGCTAATTAGTAACTGAATAACACGAGGCACGCAACGCACAAAGCTACATTTTAACCATACTAGGCTGGCGCGCGTGCCCGAGATACTTTTGCGCTGCTACGCTCTTATAAAGTTTTAAAAGGGTAAATCGCAACTGAAAAACCCTTGTTCAGTTACTTTTGATAAAAAAAAAAAAAAGGGAATTTGTCATTTTGCTTGTCAGAAATCGTAGATCTGGCCGCCGGGCTGAAAACCGCCCAAATCGGGGTCACGAAATTTATTTTGTCAAATTATCGACTTTTAACCTATACCATCGTTCTCAAGTCGCATATTCTACCCCTGAAAACACTGGTTACAACCCTTTTTTAGTTGATTTAAAAAAAAAAAAATTTTGGCCGAACAGTTTGTCAGAAATCGTAGATCTGGCCGCCGGGCCGAAAACCGCCCAAATCGGGGTCATGAAATTTATTTTTACAAAATATCGACTTTTAACCTATACCATCGTTCTCAAGTCGCATATTCTACCCCTGAAAACACTGGTTACAACCCTTTTTTAGTTGATTAAAAAAAAAAAAAAATTTTGGCCGAACAGTTTGTCAGAAATCGTAGATCTGGCCGCCAGGCCGAAAACCGCCCAAATCGGGGTCACGAAATTTATTTTTACAAAATGTCGACTTTTAACCTATACCATCGTTCTCAAGTCGCATATTCTACCCCTGAAAACACTGGTTACAACCCTTTTTTAGTTGATTTAAAAAAAAAAAATTGTTGGCCGAACAGTTTGTCAGAAATCGTAGATCTGGCTGCCAGGCCGAAAACCGCCCTAATCGGGGTCACGAAATTTATTTTTTCAAAATATCGACTTTTAACCTATACCATCGTTCTCAAGTCGCATATTCTACCCCTGAAAACACTGCCATCAACCTTTTTCTAGTGGATTAAAAAAAAATACGATCTTTGACAGAACTGTCAAAGTTATCAAGAACAAATGAACCTGGACTCGGTCTGAGAGTCCCAGCCAATCACAGCTCGAATAGATTGCTAACAATGCTTTCCGTTACTCATACTTTTTAAAAGAGGGATTACCGATGGAGATTCAAAGATTCAGTTACTATGATTTTGTTTGCGATATTCTGGACAATGGAACAGCTGCAAATCCTGTCGAAAATATTTTTACAATATTTTGGCAAAATGAATGAAAATTGCAGAGCATTAAGGAAAACCGTTTGTTTTACCGGAAGCCATTCGTCATTTTCATCCCCCGGCGTTTGACAATTATTGAAAAAGCTCGAAACACATAGAATACTCTGAGCGCAGGTTTCATGCGATACGCAGCAACGACATCGAGCCAACAGGTCGAGCGGGTGTGTCCGAATCGCACGGTGGAATACACTGCGATGAAATAGATACAATGTTTGCCGTGAGAATATCTTCTCGACTGGAAAAAAACAAACGCCGATGGTAAAAATAACATTGACGGTGATGCAAGCACGAAAATGATATAAACAGAGCGATCACTCGTATCGCCGGTTTTATTTAATAATCAATGTTTATTCGACCGGAATTTGTTGGTGGGATTACCATTTGAATATTTCCGTGTGGAAATTTGTCTGGGAAAAACTGTTTTGAATCCAGTATCTGGACAGTTTTTCTTATCTAACATTTTTGGAGAGAAACTAGCTATAACGTAGTCAGCATATGCCAGACGACTCTAGATTTTGGCTAGTCTTTCTAGATAGAGTATTAAAGCGAAATCTGCCTAAATTATATCTATTATGACCATAGCAAAAATGAATTGTTATTCACGTGGGGGTGTCTGAAATATCGCTTCATCCGAATTGAAGAGGTCTTAAAGTTGAAAGGTCAGATTCACCGCCTGGCGCTGTAACCCGCGACCACGTCCACATCACGTACTTACGCATCATCAAACTGAAGGCGCGCGGCTTTCCGGAAGCCGTGTGATAGTAAAATATGAGGCATTCATTCTTTTCTCGGGGAAGTTTAGTCACGTGCCCCTTTTTTACGACACGATGAGTGAAATATGTGGCAAGGCGACTCAGTTAAATGGCTTCTATTCTGCGTTCAACTGGTTGGTCTCGTTTTATAAGCATTTGCGAGGTATAATTGAGTGACATCTGTATGTTAAAGGGTCTTTGTTCGAATGCAAAAAAAAATCCAGATTCCATTTATCCGATGAAAAATTACATTAATTTTAGTGAAGTAACAAAATTGGAAAAAAGTGAAAAATTATTTTTCGCGTTTTTCTCCTCGAATTTTTGATTTTTCGAGCGAAGAATTAACAGAATAAAACAAAAATAGATTATTGTCCCTAGCTAATATTTAAAAAACCCTCTATTAATCCACATCAGATGCCGAATAAGAACGACTTATGAGGCAATAAATTTCGCAGCTTAGAATGTCAGCGATTCAAAAAATGCCACGCGCCTTGGCTGCAGATACCGAAGCTATTATTTCGCCGATCTAGTCGCCCGGACCTGGTCTCCAGTCGCCGCGGCTTTTCTCTTTTTATCAACGGCAGATAAGACGGCAAGTTGGCCGTTGCTCGAGGCTTGACGGTGGAATGTACTGCGCGCGGTAAAAAGTCGTCCGTCAGGATTCCGAGCGTCCGCACCGTTGCAACTCCGTCTTCTTACTCCTCGAAAATCCGCGCGCACATCTGCCCCTCCATATCGCCGGCGCCCCTACATCCGAGGGGCCATGCCGCGCGGCGCTTGGGCGTTTGTTCACTTGCGTGTTACGGCTCGCTTGTGAAACTATCTTCGCCCTCATCCATTATGCACTGAATTCGCAAGAAGAGCGACGACTTTATTCTCGCTCACCTGTCTTCATGTTAGTTGTGCGCGAATGCCTTCGACGGCGACGACGACGCCGTCGTCGGGGTCGTCGTCGTCGTCGTCGTCGGGTTCTCTACACCAGCCACGTACCCTATTCCAGTGGGTGGAATTTCAGATTGCTCGCCGCTCAGGGCGATAGTTCTTGCACTCTCACAACCGGTCGACAGCGACATTCTGATGCTCCGTCTACATTCGCCGCCGTGTTTCCCCCCGGGGTATCCTTAAATTATCAACGACCCGGACGAATCAACAAAGATATCACGAAAAAAGCCCCAATTCACGTTGTTTCATTTTTTACCTTTTACTCCGTATCCGAAGGAAACGTGAGAACTGCATTTTTCGAAAAAAAAACACGAAAAAATAATGGGATCCAATCGATAGCGACATTTTGATGCTCCGTCTACATTCGCCGCCGTGTTTCCCTCCGTGGTATCCTTAAATTATCAACGACCCGGACAAATCACGAAAAAAGCCCCAATTCACGTTATTTAATTTTTACCCCTTTACTCCGTATACGAAGTAAACGTGAGAACTGCGTTTTTCGACAAAAAACACAACAAAATAATGGAATAATGCATTTTTAAATACATACATTTTTTAAAAATCACAAAAATAAGCGCTAACGTCAGACATATCACCCGTCGTTTATACTCAGTTTACGCACGTCTGTCAGCCGGGCTATTCTGAAGCCGCTCGCGTCGAGAGGCGTGCGCACGCTCTGCACGTTCTATTTACACGTTACGTGCACGTTTCCCGAAGCGAGTGATTCGAGAATAACGCGCATGAGCAACAAATGCCCGCAGCTATTATACTGCTTTTCGTCCTCTTGTCGTATTCTGCAAATTTACATAACATGACGTATGCCGTTTCTGGGTCGAGAAAATTTTGCAGTGTATTGAGGTAATCGTGATCACCGTGGTTGTTATCACGTGGCGACTGTTCATAGTTACATCATGACAATAGCTTTGAGTTTGGAAAATGCAGAATGAAAAAAAGTAACGCACGATGCTTTTTGATGTTCCGATGATTGGTTTGAACACAATACACTCTTTTCCTACCGCCGAAACGTGGTTAATATCATCTGAGATCAACCCAGTTCAACCACAGCCAAAAGTCTAAGAATCTCGTGCAGCCAGCAACGTTTGAATTCAATATCCATTGTTTCGTCAGTCCTTTGAGAGGTCTCGCTACGATTCTCTGAACACCGTGGACCAAGATTCAATGAGAATTAATTGAGACAAAGGAGAATAAGTGACAGACACTATTTCGTTGCAGTGCAGAATCCTTTCAGGATCTACTCTCGAAGAGTTCTGAAGAAAGGAAGCTAAAAGGATTGGGTGTTGGAATTCTCGAAGCATGGTTAGATTCACTTGTTATGGGAAAGGACGTCTCCTACTTTCTTGTTACATACGTAGGTAATAAAAGACTAATTATTAAAAATAAAGGTCGTGCTTCATTATGCAAGGAACGAAGATTACAATTAAACTACGAAACGATACAATTTTTGTGATGCCGTTCGCGATTATTAATTTTTGGTGTAAAAAAAAACTAACTGTTATTCTGCCTTTGAAGGTAAAATAATGAGAACTCATTGCATGTTATGTCAGCATCGTTCAACGAAAAACCAGCGGAGCAAATTTTTTACGTTGCAAATACTAACCGAATATCCATAATCTAATGTGCGAGAGTTCCAGTTTTCGATGGCCGGCATCCACTTCATCCACCCGTTGCGTCTATAGTGTTTGATATTTTTCCGTTTTCCCATCGTTCCCCATTTCCCAACCTGGCGCGCATTCTCGTTCGTTTTCCAGCTGTTCTTCGGCGCTTTTTTGTTTTCCTTTTTCCGTTCCCCCCTCTGCGCGCGTATTTCCATCACTTTTGCCTTTGATGAATCGCGTCAAAGCGAAAAGTACGTCATGCAGCAAGCGCAATACTATGCACACGCATCTGGCATTCCCGAACGGCCGGCCCGGCGTTATTGAAATTATGCGCTATTTCGTTCTCTCTCTCTGCGACGAAACGAGATTTCGAATCAAGCGAGAGCCGAGATGACGGGGCTGACAAGTTATGCCTTTTTTATTTCACTCCAACGTTTTTTTTTTTTTCTTCTTTAACAGGTTTTCATATCGCGAAACTGCGGCGGTACCGCGGGACGTTGCGAGGGTGCGCGCGAGAATGCTGTACTCTTCTCTCTACGCACGAGCGCCTCCATCCCTCGACTCTCAATGGCGCGCAGCGTGGAACGGCAGAGTACATAGGCATCGAAACGCTTCGGTGTACACGAAACGGGGTCGCGGAAAGTACTCGGCGATAGTTCGAGTGGAAAATCCGCGATTTTTTTTTCCCCTCTGTACGCCAATTGCACCCCGCGGTGAGAATGGCTAGAAATAGCGCAAATGATCGGGATAGACGGACGCCGTGTGCTATTTGCCGTGGGACTCGTTGAGCGGAAGAAGTGGGTAAAAACACAACTTCAGGATGAGACGGAATATAACGTGAAACCTCCAACGAGAACCCAAAGAGATTATATTGTCCGGTCAATTTACGGATGTGATGATGTACTATGCTGTTTTCCTTGACTAAACTTCAAGTACAAGTTAATCTGACACCAAGATTTTCAATCGTTTGCCAATAAATGCCTCATAGTATGAATAAAGCGAATAAAATGCTCATTAAGCGCTAAGAATGAGGGAAAAGATTTGCGAGTGGCAAAAAACGCTCTAATTTTCCATTTAGCCGCTCGGCCAAGCAAATTTTCCAAATGCCCTTGGTAGGCCAGCCTCAAAAACACACCCCTCATACAGCACCGGTACAGACACGCGCTACAAGCGTCTGTCTGAAGTGGCCCATCGAAAGCTGAACTGCGCTTTTGGCTACGATTATTTCTCCAGGTCCGTAGGGAGTGTATATTCAAGTGAGCGCAACGAGGAAACTTTTTAAGAGCAGCACAGGGGCAAACCAGGGAGCGCCATAGACGAGAAAAAGCGCGGTGGTGCCTCCCTCGGCGGGGGCAAAGGCAGCAGCAAGCCCAGGGTGGTAGTCATACTTATCCGGAGTAGGATTCGCCTGCACTGCGGAGTACTTACGCTACAAAACTATACTCAGCTCTTCCGGCTTTCGCGATGCGAAAAGATCCTCCCGCAGTAAGAGAAACAACAATTGTGTGCGCGCACTCGTGTTCACTCGTTGACTGTGCGGACTTTGCAAGCGCGGACGCAGCGCGAGGGGTTCATTACTTCCGCTTTGTAACTTCCCCCGGAATATTCTTCGACAACGAGTATAAGAAGTTCGACTTGCACCCGAAGTTTTTTCGTGGAGAAAAACGGCTTTGGAAAATTCGACTTTTATTTAATTCCACAGAGTTTGGCTCGTCATTAAATCTGTTTTCGATGCTATAAGTTATATTAACGTCGACTGAATGTATTTCAACTTATAAGCAAAGTGATACATTAGTAAAGAGTATCACAACAAATTAAAGAAATAACAATGGATATACAGAAAAATCGTTGAGGAACTCATTTTTAAAACAGTCTTCCGTTAAAAGTTTTCAGAGATGCCTCCTCCAATTTTTTTTTACTGTCCTGAAATTCACAGCGTTCCCATGGAAATATCGGATACTGAAGAGTTTACGATGGCTTGGAACAAGCGTTCGTGAGAATTAATCGGAAAATGGAAGCTCGCTGGAGGGCATGAAAAGGGTCGAACGTGATATCGCGCGCGATGGAGAGAGAGAGAGAGAGGGATGGGTTGCCCAGTGGCCACAACCACCACCATTGCTTCAACGCAGCCGTTCTATCACGCTGCGTATCTCGTTACGTAACGTTCATCCCGACGCACGAAGAATATTCATCAGCATGTTTTTACTAGTCTAGAAGCTTTGAGAAAAACGGAAAATCGATCGTGACTTTCATCTCCCGGAATTCATAACGTTCGCGTATGGGATTGAGACATCTAGTCGACTGGTCGAATATGCGGCTTAAGCAATCTAGTTGATTGACGTTCCGGATGCGTGTAAAAACTACGCGCGATCGATGCTGAAAATTGAAACAGGTATGGAAAATCTATATTGAAAACCAGGATGATCTCAAGCTTGATGGGGTGTGGTTTTGATGGAAGCTGTGGATGATGAATAAAAATAATTAAATAAAATACGTTGTGAAATAATGCCAATACTTGTTCGTAGATGTGTCGAACATGCTCTTCAATGAATCAAAGGATACAGTCTATTCGCCAAAGCCAAGCGGAGAGGCAGATAAAAAGAGGCGAGGTAGATGTCGTCAGTTACGAGCTGAGAAGGCCACAGTTATTGCAGCAATAACGCAAGTAATAAGCACAGCCATAAAAGAAGTTGTAACGGAAAAATCAATGTGAAAGACTTTGCGATTAAGAAGGTGGCTCTGCAGTGCGGCAATGTGTCCCACGTGCACAATTCAGCAACTTATATTCGTCGAATAAAAAATTATAGTATTCTGGAAACGCAATTAGGCTGCATTGAATCTCAATAACGCTAACATTTAAGCCGCATAGAACACAGAAAGGAAAAAGAGACAATGTTTGTTGCTATCCGCGAGGAAATTTCTCTCGCTATTTGCGTTACTTTTATTTCTTCGCGTCGCCAGAGTGATAGCCGTGCGCGTGGACAGAACGTCACAGAGGTGGCGTGACTACTCTAATGCAATTTACTATCGTAGACTCCGGTGCGTCCTGTCAGTCTGCTGGAGATCCGCGCCCCCGGAATCACATTAGAAGCGGCATCGACCTCAGCCGCGATTCGAGATAGTAATGCTGTTTACTACGAGGATGGAAGCGATACGCCAGAGTAGGTTCGCCGGGGCAGATGAGCTTGGGGCGAGGAACCCCGACTGGTACATTGCTCTCTGGCTTGCGCCGCGTCCGTCCATTCCAAGGGCGTACGTGTTCGCTCGTTGGAAACGTGGAAGCACGCCCAGCTTCTCCGGCTGAACTCCCTGGCTTTCGCGTCAAATATATGGTATGTCGGGTTCAAGCGAACGAGTGACGTCAACATCGAAGCGTGCGGAACAAAATCGTTGGGCAGTGATTTGAAGAATAAAATGACCCAAAAAATCATGGTAGCCATTGGAATGCTTGCTCCAATGGCCACCATGTCTTTCTCTCTCCAAGTATTGTCATTCAGTGCTGGGACCAACATTTGTGGTTGGGTTTCAGATTCCGCTAACTGATTCCGCTGGAATCTCCCATAAAGACAGTTGCTTCTGCCTTATAATGGCAACATTACACCACACCCCATTGTCCTTGCTGAACTTTGCTTGCCACAGTTACATAAAGGATACGAAATAGGTTAACGCGTAAAATAAGGGTTGATGGTGTTTAATGACGTCAGAAACAAAGTAATGAAACCCGCGTAAGCACCAACGGGGGTCAAGGGGGAAGGCGGATAATTTAACAATGATATGCGCAAGTTTATCTCGTGTGAAATATCGCGGCGAGGTAATAACCACCGGCACGGCCGTATTAAAACTGGACTGTATTAAAGCCGCGAAGGTGAAAAATATGAAATATAACAAACGAGCGATAAACTGCGTTGTTAATAAAGGAGAAACGAAGAAAGCTGGGCGGTGGAAGGGGCGAGGGGCTTTGCTCGGATGACCAAGAATATAAGGTAGTTAAAAAGTTAGCAAGTTTCTCTTAGCTTCTATATACAGCGCAGCCCTGGGCTCGGTGAGTTGTGAACGTTCCCAGCGAGAGGATGCAGCGCCGAACGACGTGAGAATTTAATCGTCCTTGCAACCTCTCTCTTCTGCTACTTGGCTCGATTTACGCCAGGATAAATCAGCGAGGAACATAAATATTGGACCAGCAAAGTCTGAACGCACCCCCCCCCCCCCCCCACCCTACCCTCCACCCGCAGTGATATATCGATCAAGCGAAGAATTTAGTTTCCAGCTGTGCCACCGGAGGGCAGCACCGCGCGCTAAGTACTTTAATGATCTTGGGATTCTCTTCCTCAGGGCTGGGTTGGTCTGTAAGTAACGGGGCATCCGGTGTCTGGCAATGAACTCGAAAGTGGAACCTGAAACTAAAATGAACGCCGGTACACGCAGACCACGTTGGATCTTGGGTGGGGTGTAAAAACCGTGAGACCATAAATTTGCGTTTAGCCAACTCAGAATTCAACTCTCATTCGGACTTTAATTTCGTTATTACTACGAGAAAATCCCCGGACCCGACGTTTATTGCAGCTGTTTTTATTACTCGCTGATGCGACTTTCACCCACCGTCTGTACAATTCGCTGCGCCCCGCTGTGCTAAGACGCGGAGGGGCGGTGAAGATGCAGAGGATATACGGTATTTTCTGGTTGCGGAACGCGAAGGGGAGATTCGAAGATTTGTTGAACGTAGCCTCTGGAAAACGGAGAAACGTGTCGGTGGCGTCTGATTGCCACGATACGTCAAGTCACCGGGCTCACACGGCTGTGCGATTTAGCGACACGCGAAGCTTGGGAAAACATGAATCGCTGTTACGCAGCCGTATATAACGCTGGCTTCGTGCCTACGGGTGCCGACACGTTTGTATCCGTCAAGTAATGCCACCAGCTCAGTCGCAATTTCCACTTTCGATCTTGGTGTCCCCGATGTCGTCATTCTACTATTCGCCTATTTTATACACACTTTTTCTCTTTGTTCTTTCTGTTGTTATTGATGTCATTCACGTTGTTATTATTGTTACATGACGTATTTGTTACAACATCCAATAGCAGCGTCGTTCATACGTCAGGACTACACCAGGCGTCCGCCAGGCGTTTTACGAGAGCAGCATGAATGCGTCACAACAACGTGCTACGCGTAGCGCACAAACCGATTTAAAGCACAATTCCATACGTATATTCTCAAACGTTTTATCAACTGCCAGTCGACCGATTCCACTTCGAGATATATTCAGCTCCGGAATGTGTCCACGCAATATCGGTTCGCATTGGACTCGTGGAAAAGAACATTTTATTTATACACTGCCAGTGCACGTTGCGCACCCCAGTGGCGATAAAAATCGCATCGATAGACGTATATGTATTTCGTAAGCCTCTGTATCTCTCTTCCTGGTGCAGACGCGACGTAGAGAAGGAGATGACGATTGCATCGATATTACATGGATATGTGTATATGACACTAGGGAAATAGTTTTAGTCGAATGATGGTCCGATGAAGGTTTATGGTGTCGTAAATAGTAAAAATCAATCAACTGTGTGTCGATTTGTGTTGAATAGAAAAACGGTAATAAGGCATAAAACCAGAATATTTCAGCTCCCAACACATGTCACATGGTACGACCTGTCCTAAGTCCCCTATGCTCACAAGTTAACCAAGTTACGTTCTTTCCATTCTCCTTTATAGTCATAGCAGGAGATAGCGACAGAAAAAAAATATATATGTGCCTCTGGATATAAAGCCTTTTGTACATTTCTCGACTGGTATAGCGTGTATTGATGTAGTTGCACGGCCTTTATGAGTACGACCGAGCGAGCCGCCCCACCCATTCTCTGCTTAAACGATACAATGAGAGGGAAAAAACTGGAGGTCTCGCAATTTTTCGCCCCTGCATGCATGGACCTACGTGCATGGAAGCTCTCCAGAATACCGAGGCTCTGAAACGTTTTTCGATGAATGGAAGTGCAGCCAAAGGTGTTTTTTCACGGTACTTTCGTTAATTGGCTGATTTAAATGCATTTTCACTAACAATCAGACAATGGAAGGAATTCGTTTGAACTGTTTGTACAGACTGACATCCATGGCTCACATATTCACCTACCCCTTTAGGCTTTAGCAGATATCAAAGTCCGTTGCTGATCTGTTGTAAGCTGCTCGGATTCGTCCAGCCAATCAAGCATCACTTGTATACTCGATATGATATCTTATAAAATAGAGGAGTAAAGGAAGGAATGAGAATTATAATTGCAAATCTTTCTTTGAGTAATATTGCGAATCGTTTGGCAGTTACTCGAAATGTCGAAGTTTGCCAGCTGCAAAAGAGGAAACAGTCTTGAACATCGAAGTGCTCGTCGAAAGGAGGCGGCGGATGTTTATGAGCCGTCCGGAAATTGACTCGGAACGTTCGAACGTAATCGGGCAACGTTAACACACACATACCTAAGCTTTGCTCAATTTCGCTCGCAGCATCGGAGGTGCATGCACCTCCATTTCGATTACAGCCTGCACGGCTTGTCGAAAGCTTTTCATTTATCAAAATGCCATCAAACTCAAGATGTCATTTTGAATTTACAAATGTCTGTTTTAAAAAATAGTTGCAAATCCTGCTATACACAGAACAAGTGTAGAACATGGAGTAGAATAAAATACTTCAACTTCGGCCGTGTCAAATGACTGTCATCTGCTGTAGCTCTCGCCTCTCGCCTTGTGGATTCTGCCCTACTCATTTGGACGTACAGGGGGTGTTATCCCCCTGGATTGATCGCCCCAAGACAGCCGGAAATGAGTTGCCTGTAGCAAAACCACAACGCCCTCGACATCGGCATCAATGTCGCCGTTCCCCAAACGACAAGTCCTCTCAGCAATGACCTGCCGTCCGACAAAGTGTTTGGTAATTGAAAAGGGTCTAATATGTAACGCGATCACATGTCTTCGTAATATGTAACGATATCACATATCTACTCGCGAGAAACCTCGACAGCGAGCTAATAACAGAAAAAGATGAACATTTGAAAATTGAAATGTCGCAAAAGTCGGATGACACGCCGTCCTGGGCTACCCACCGCAGATTATTATATTTCTCAACGGAGCTTCCAGTCGGTACCATGATTTTTCCAATCGCGTTCCCTCAATGAAACCGGTTGGGGCTCAGCGTAATCCGAGATTTCAATAACAGATATATGACCAGGGACATCACATCACAGCACAGCGGCGCGAACTGCATAAGCCCCCTTGGAGTAGCGGTGGGTAAGGTTATTGGAGAATTCAAGGAGAACGCGATACGTGAATCGTCTATCTGTGAAGTGATGCGAGTTTGCGTCGAGGAGATTTTTCTCCCGGTTCGCCTTTAACTCCCGAACATATGAACATACGAACACAAACTGACTTATTCGATCACAATTCAATTGAAAGTAGAAAAAGTATTTAAGGAACATCGTTTCATACGCCAGATCATTTGTTTTGCGGTAAAACACATTTTTCCAGTGTGGACTTGTTGCGGACAGGTCGGAGGTCGGCGCGATCGATGCGACGGTAATTTAATTTGCAACCACGGAGGCAGTACGCAAAGCGTGTGTCGCGCTGCGTTTCACGTTGCCACCGAAACCACCGTCCCTCGGCTGCTCTGGGGGCTTTGCCTCGAATACACGATACCGTACTAACACGCCACCATGCTTCGGTGCATTGAGGATTGTGGTATTCGTGCATTCGTTGCAAGCATGAGAACACTCGTGTCAGAACGACTGACTTCTGCCTTGGGTGGGTAGCAGTACAAGTGTCGAATTGATCTTTAGTTTCGCACCGATAGTCACATTAGATACTTAATCACAGGCAGAAAATCCAACAGGCCTATCATCGACCAGATAACACGTATGTGTTTGATGATTATTTTGGTTCAAGCGATTTTCCAAAATGGCTGGTTGAACTAGATGCATTTCTCACCTCAACTTCGGCAAACATATTTTTGCAACTGAAAAAGAAAAAAAAAATACAAACCGCCAGACTATTCAGCGGGTAGAATTTGAAATTCCACACTAATGAGGAAACGCGGTCGAGGAGGGGTGGCCGCGGGGACAAGTATTTTTCGCGTTGGCGAGGCTGCAGACATTGGACGTGCCAGCGCCCCGGCAGTCAGGCAGCATTATTTAAAGGAATCTCTCTAGGAAAAAGGAGGCTTTTGTTCTCGGCCATTATGCGATTACCTGAATAATTTAGAATCCGAGAATCTTCTGGTACTCCCCTACTGTAAGGGAGTTTACGAGATCTCGTTATGAGTGAAATTAATAAACGGTCTAGAGTCGTGCCAAAAGTCAAATGAAAAAAAGCCTCGGTGGAGCAAATAAAGACTGGAACTCAATCGGGAAAGCAAATCATTAATTGCGCAATTGCGACGAAGGTAAGTCGTACATTGACGACAGTTGATTTAATCATATTTTCTAGTTTCAGTTGACGTACATACATCCGCCAGTATCGATCGAGGGTGTTGACAAAGCGGTCTGGACTGCATTTTTTCCGTCCAGTAGTCACGATGCACACAATGACGCTACAGTGCGGATTGCAACGTTGCATATAAAAACGGTTGGACCTCCTGTCGCGTCCACTGTCTTCTGTGTCTGTCGAGAAATCTAGAAATACGCGATTCTGGATCACTACGAAATTTTTCAAGAGTATCCGCTGCAAATCCCTGGTAAGATCGCCGACTTTTTGTTTCACCGGTTACTCAAGTGCTACGATTTTATTCTATTTTATTTTATTAGAGTGACTCGGAAAGACAATTGAAATTAATGTGACGCGTTGATCATCATTTTATCGTTATTTGCATTCAATATTGAGATTTTGAGATTTGAGATTTTGAGATTTTGTGCGCGACAGTCTCGCTCATTCATCGACCTATTTTGTGATTCAATCGAAGTGAGAAAAATCGATTTAATAGATCTTTCTCCTTCGAGAAAAAAAACGGGACGAGATCGGCTCGGATTTTATTTTGGATTTCGCTGATCTCTCGTCGTCGTTCAGAACTAATCGCGAAATAAACTCATGACATCACATGAACTTGACTCTATTTTATTGTCTACGTATAATTTATTTGTATTTAACTTCTTGACTTTCTTTAAGAGTATTTTGACTTTATTGTATCGGATTTCTTAGTTTCATTCCATGCGCGGACAATTGAAGTCCATGAATATTCCTCATAGAGCGATAATGTTTTATATATTTTGTTATATTATGGATGAAGCTCATTCGGGTCGATCGATCGATCGTTCGTTCGTTCGTTCGTTCGTTCGATCATTCATTTATTCATTCAATCGCTCATACACAGCGAAGCGCAACAGTCGTTTGTGCACAGCCGCGTGACGATCTGGTGCGGCTGTGCACAATCATCCATTATGCTACAGGCGTGACTCGCGAGAAGCGGCGAACAGCGGCGTCGTTTTCCTGTTCGAGAGAAATGTTATGTGCATATAAGTGCCTTGTCTCCAACTTAAAAATCTAAATTCGAATTAATTCAGTCGCTTCAGCCTTTCTTAGAGAAAGGCCGGAGGGAAGTAAATAGGGGGGATAAATAGGGATGCGGAGAGGGGGTTCTTCTTCGAAAACAGCCTCTGGGCCTAGGGCCCCTATATGTGGCCCGGTAGTCGAAGCAGTTACTAGCCCAATTGCGGCTGTGGACCGACTAGAAACACTCGCATTCGCCTAAGAGCGTAGGGAAACCACAGTAAAACCTACGCCGAGTGTAGCCGGCTACAGGCAGGTAGTGTGACCAGTGGCGTGTCCAAACTTTAAACGCGTTTTTTTCGGAATGGTGTTTGTGAACCAGTGACCACTTTCACAGGAAGAGTTTTTAAGCTGTCCCTAAGAAATTTTGCCAGAACTTTTTCTTTGTTTTCAAATCTTCCTATTTTTTTGTACGGAAAACTGTCGAAAAAATAAGCCTAAATCGATACTTTTTGTTCAAACCGCCGTCATTTTTTTCAAATTTGAAAAGAATAAAGGCTTCCATAGGCGGATAGCGGCTTTCCTACCGATTAATAATATTTTTGAAATCGTGGCCACCATATGGGATCTTTTTTTTTACACCACTACTTTCGATAAATAAAAACAATGTTAAACAATAAACAAATCAATAAAAAAAAACATTTTGTATTCTCCATCAGTGCTTTAATTCGTAAAAAGAATCAGATCGATTAGTTTATTCTAACCATAAAAAATAGCAATAATATGCTATTTTTAAATTCCGCTTTGAACTGTCCGCTGAAGTTCAAGGAGGACAGTTCATACAATATGTGCTATAATAAGATAATTTTCCGGAGCGGAAATGCACCATGGGAACTTGGTTCCCATCGGGCGTCCATTAATGAATTAATGTTACTCGGTCACCTAATTCATGATTGCGAACTGATAATGCATGCATGTAAATTTATCGAAATGGCCGTGTGATATTAAGACGACCGTGGGCAATTTTTTCATCGGTCGCGTGAACCGTGGGCTATGATTTTCCCGCGCAGGCTTGAAACAATGTTGAGACGTTATCTTACTTATTTGCAAGGTCAGCACGATCAAAGCTATTCACGTTAAATTAAAGACTGTTCACACTCGACCAAAGAATTTATAAATAATCGCATGCAAATCGCTCAGCGTCGGAAATTCACACGTTCCCATGACGAACTCACAGTCACAAAGTGCATTTATTCATGTCACGTCGTAAATATGACGTTCGTTAGGTGTTCCAATTTATGACATATGTTTTTAACGAAACAGAAACAAAAATGGCCCAAGATATCTTCAGAAGCGGAACGCAACAACGAGAGACCCATGATTCTGCCGCCTCCCGCGTCGTGTACCGAAGACGAATTGTGTGGCGCAACGTCATCATTTTTACGGTTTTTCATGCAGCTTCGCTCTATGGCATTTGCCTTATGTTAACCTCCGCAAGACTTTACACCTCGCTGTTCGGTAAGAATAAAGGGAGAACTTTTTCTGGGCCCTCATGTTGTATTATCTGACGAAATATTCGCATAACATTTTTGCGAGACGATATTGCCCGATTGCGCGACAAATACTCAAGGGTTAAAAAATGTTAAAATGATTTCATTTTCACCTCTTCGGAGGGAATTATTTTCTCTTAAGAGCATAGGAAATTCTTTTCACCCTGCCCATCCCGGTCTCGATCGGTATCAAAAACTGTTATGAACTTTTTTACGCATGTTATTATTGTTCCGAAAATCATTTGCTATCTCACTCGTATTCGTGGACGTTTCACCTCGCCTTAAGAGTATCGTGTCAATCGAAATTGGTGAGTGCGACCGGTGTGATTGCTACAATTCGCGACAATTTTCGTCCCTTGTCACACAATTACACTGTTGTTTTTCTTCCTGTGGTACATGATTTTATATTTCCCGCTATCGTTGCAGCTTTCATTCTTACTCAATGCACTGGCTTTGGCATCACGGCTGGGGCTCACAGATTGTGGGCTCATCGGGCGTACAAAGCAACATGGCAGCTGCGCGTTATACTTATGATTCTCAATACTATGGCATTCCAGGTGAGTCTTGGGTTAAAGACGTAATTATGAATTTCGATATTTCTTTAAAAATAACTTCACAAAGATTTAGTGATTAAAACACTCAATTTTAGAATACGGTAATCGAGTGGGCGAGAGACCATAGAGTTCATCACAAGTACAGTGAGACGAATGCCGACCCTCACAACGCGAAGCGAGGTTTCTTTTTTGCCCACGTGGGCTGGTTGTTATGCAAAAAACATCCCGACGTGGTTACGAAGGGTAAAGGAATAGACGTCAGTGACCTCCAGCAAGATCCGATTCTTTGCTTCCAAGAAGAGTAACTAATTCGTGATTATTACCATCTGCCGATAAGGTAGAATGTGCCTTAATGTGATGTTTTTATCTTTTGCTTGCAGACACTACGCCTACTTAATGCCGTTGATGTGTTTTGGTATATCCACCGTGATCCCGGTTTATCTGTGGAACGAAACCTGGTCGAATGCATTTTTCGTCGCGACGATGTTGCGATATATCTATACCCTCAACATGACGTGGTTGGTGAACTCCGCGGCGCATCTCTTCGGTTCCAAACCGTACGACAAGTAGGTTTATCACAATTTTAGTATTAATTTTGATACATAAGAACAAATTATTTTTTAAGTAAAAATGAAATTCAGTAACTAGTGGTCGCAGCTATTGACATACTCACAAAGTCAACTGATAATAAAGCAAAATGAGTATTGTAAATCACTAAATAAATCACAAATTCTGAATATTTTGTTACCCAGTTTTACAATGACGAAAGTTAATTAAATATAATTCTAGAGATACATTTTGCTTCCAATTGCAGATTCATAAATCCAGCGCAAAACAAGGCAGTGGCGGTGTTGGCAATGGGCGAGGGATGGCACAACTACCATCACGTATTTCCGTGGGACTACAAAACAGCCGAGTTGGGAAATTACCGATACAACGCGACAACCGCTTTTATTGACTTCTTTGCGTGGGTCGGTTGGGCCTACGATCTCAAAAGCGTCCCCACGGAAATAGTGAAAAAGCGAGTGGAGAAATCTGGCGACGGTTCCCACGAGGTCTGGGGATGGGGCGACAAGGATTTGTCGCGGGAGGAAAAAGACTATGCAAAAGTGCAGTGATCATTCTTTTGAAAAAATATACTATTCAGCTAGAATAATTTTAGTTAGGAACTTAACGGTGAATGCTAAATATAATTATTTAATAAAAAGTCAGTGAATAGTATTTCAGACTTTTGCACAATCGATTTTTTTACGTCACAAGGCAAGGTGGAAAACCTCACTTCCCAAGCCACAGTGACGTCAATATTTATTACAGCAAGGAATTATCTATTTCGTGATGAAAAAATAAATAAAATGTTGTTCACTGCGTTAAATAAGTGAAAATTGACCTTTTGTTTGCGTCAGGGATCGACCGGTCGATGCGAGCCCTGCCGTGCGAGCGGGTGAGAAGATGACGGCGAAGAGGAGGGTCTATGGGATTGGATAAGATGACGCAAGTTGAAAATACGTTTACTTCCGTTGGGTATTAGGAGTCTACTGGCGCGTTATCTTCCGACGTCGTGCTACCGGCGCGCGAGCGCCGAAGAAATTTGCGAAGGGCCGGAGCAACTGAAATGCCGGTGCTGCCGCTGAGCCGAAGTAGAAGAAGAAGTTAGGAGAGAGAGAAGCCTTGTGACGCCGTTCGATAAACTAATTTCCAAACTAATCTAAAAGACACAGAACTCCACTCGCTCAAGGCTTCGAAGGGGGAGAATGGGAGATGGGGAATTTACTTTTCTGTCTGTCTTACACCGCATATCAGCACTACGAGCTTTCTCGCCTATTTCTGTACTTCAACAACGTCTCTTCACGCTTCCCATACCCGAGGTCCTCGGGGACAGACCTTTATACGCCGAGACGAACGTCGCTCCACCAGAGCTACGAGCAGGTGCGTGTGTATGTGTTTGTGTGTGTGTGTGTGTGTGTGTGTGTATATTTCACGTAAAGAGGCGAGCAATCTCCAGCGAGTTGAAAATCCTGCAGGCGCTTGGAAGTTTGACAGATTGTCGATAACGTGCCTGATGATCACACCAAGCCCGCACCATTGATGTACGAACGACTGGTATTATAGGTGCTGATGAGAAAGTGGAGTGAAATCTCAGAATCTCTCACGCCTCTGTGCATCAAAGTTATCTCCTATTTGACAACGATTTATCGAGATCTCCACTATGTACACAAGAGAACCCGTATGAATCAGTGAGTTGATATTTTGGGATTGTATTTCGGTAATACGAATGATGCACTGGAATTGCAAGAAAATGTATTTGTTAAAACTTTCATTCTGCCATTCAAGTGAGGATGACACATCTAAGAGATAACACCTGAAAGATGCAATGGATTTGAAAGATTTGTATTTTGTTGATCTCATCAATTCGAGGGGGTGTTTAAGTCGAACTTACGCCTAAGACATATGACGTCTCCGCTCCAAGACGCACATTGAAAAAGACAGAAAACGTTGGCTGAAGAAGAAGCAAAACTGGTACGATGCCCGGACGACAGGCGCTGGGTCGGCGGAGAAACTTTGTACACCCACCTGACGCCACTGAGCTGCCCGGCTTACTGATCGATCGACTGTCATAATTATTGATCGTGCGGATAGGCAGCCCGAACTGACGACGATGCTGCTTGCACAGCCGGCGCTGAGCTCCTTGTGAAATGATGCGAAACCCGAATTGTTTTACTTAATATCCGCAGTGCAAGACATCCTCGAAGAGCATCAACAACGTTAATAAATCTTGGACAAGCGCCTCTATATCAGTTATTGTAAGTAGAGTAGTGACATGGTCCGCCCGTGCATACCCCTTATCAGGCTCGATACGGTAGACGATGAGGTGTGGGTTTCAGCACGCGAGGCGGAATAAGAGACACCGGCTGTTCGCAAGCAAATCGGTGTAACTCACCCGGTATATTTAATTACAAGCCCCATTGTAAAGCCATGACCTACGCAAACTGCTTCGTCCCTATCGACGATAATAATGACGGGGGGCTTTTGTGTCATCCTCCCAGGGTAATTCGTATAATTCTCCACGTCCCAACGATACCGGGAAGATATTAGTCGTCGTCTATTAATATCCCCGTGGAATTGAACCGATATAATCGAAGTACCATTACGGGCGAGCGGGGCGGCATGGTTTCACTAATGACGCTATACTGTGTGTATGTATATACCGTCAAGAGTGTCGGCTTTCCGCCTCCGCCTACCTCACCGCCGGCGCCTCTCTTCCTCCTCTTGCATCCTCCATTAACCGCACGACCGTGCCACCCTCGACCGACTTTACAGATGCACAACATGCATATGCATTGCTGTTTTCGTAAAATAGTATGCAAACGATGTGTAGGAAAAGTAACTGCCGCGCGGGCGGCGCGACGTTCCACCGTTGGTTATCAGCGAAACCAGTGTATACTACCTAGAAGGGGTGTGCTGCACTACCTATGCTCATCATGCGGAGACCAGAGTGAGACGATGAGATTTTCCTCGGTTGCCGCCGCGAATCCAACGAAAACCGCGAGACGCCTTTCAGCCACCAGAAGAACCCAGCAGCCTCGTTGCCCCTTAACCCCATTGGTTGGCTATATATCTATGGACGTCATCAAGCTGCAGGCTAGGCGACGAAGCGACATCTTTGTAATTAGAGAATCGTACTGTTCCACCACCAACTTTTCATCTGTTCCTATTTCCCTACTTTTTCTACCCTCTTTCTTCCATTTTCCTCGCTCAGCCGATTCCTGGTTCTGTTCGTGCCATCCGATGGCTTCAGCTGAATTTGCATCGGACTGAATTCCAGGCATTTTCCTGCAGAGGCTTTCCTTTTTTCTTCTCTGTCTTACACTCATCCTGGATTTCAAACGTCGATTAGATCCGCCGTGTACCCAACGCCACGATGGGCTTCCTGCTTCGGTGGGCTTCGGAGGTAAAAGCCTCGGTAGCATCGACGCAGCTATATTGGTCGAATCAAGGCCTTTCACAGAACCGGCAAAAATTTCTTCGCCGCGTCTCCGCTTTCGGCTGCCCAGTTCTTTGTCCCTTTTCTGCTTTCTTGATAGATGCGAACTGCGAAAAAAGCTCGACAAGAATTGCCAGCGTCTTGTTACTCAAATTCCAGAATCTAGTTTTATCCTTTGTATTACGATCTCTCGTCTTGAATATCCGCGACGAGCTGTAAAGGTCGTACCGTGTTAGTATGAAAAACTGAAGAGATAAATGAAGTGGCATTTTCTAGAAAATTCCACTTCTTCAAGTCTACAAAATTCCACTTCATCTATCTCTTCAGTTTTTCATACTAACGGAATACGAACTTCACAGCTCGTCGCGGATAGTGAAATTTTCAAGACTTCTAGAAAATGCCACTTAATCTATCCTTCAAAGGAGAGGAGGCTGTCGGGCGACAGCAAAATCAGACGAAGAAAATCAGGACGAGGGTTGCTGCAAAATCCGCTTAGTCTCATTACTACGAGCCGCAATTAAAAGAACTACCTAATTGGTAGCCAGAATCCCCGTGAATAGCTAAGATAAAATCCGCAACTGTATCCAAGTAATGCATACGAAATTTTAATTGCACTCATGGGTTGCGTATATGTATATTTTTTAAATGCTGTAGGCCATAACACTTTTTCGTTTTTTTGTTCCTTCCGCCGCTTTGTGTGGATCTCATTCATTTTCCACTCTCTGACGTGCAACGGAAATGCTCCATTTCGTTATTGCAACCTATCGGAGAAATGACAACAGAGCCCGAGTGAGATGGACTGTGGAACACGAGAGTGAAACTAGCAAATATTCTGTATAGGACCGGCATCCTTCTCGATGTTCATACCCATTCTCATAGCTGTTGTGAAGTCGACGGGCTTAATGGATTGGATCTTTAATGAATATATATGAATCCCTATCGCTGAAACAACCGCTGGAACGCTTCTTGAAAGCCAATCAGTGTAAGTTACTTGCTTTGCAAATTCGAGACTGCCACATGTATCATATTACATGGGAGCACTAAATATTAACGGCACGTTCTCATAATTCATGGTATTCCTCTTAAACAACTAAGTTTAACTGACTACGATAGTCTATGAATATAAGAGCGCGAGATAACATTAAAATAAATGTAAAAGCTAAAAAAATGTTTTGGCATATTCGCCGTGAGAATACAAACATCAGGGGATATCGGAAAAGCGAAAATTAATGGTGAACAAGTTTGGTGAACCCGAGCGCAGCCACGATATAATGGCACTAGCGCGATGCCGCGTTGCTTCTCGCACAGGATTTCCAGGATACGGTGGCAAGCTTCCAAAAGTCTTTGCCTTGCTGTTGGCAAGCCCGACACCATTTCCATTAGAGCGTGTGGAACGCATACCATTGTACATCAGTGCGCGGCAAAACCCTCAGTCCATAGAGATATATATACACTTTTCTTCTATCGCGGACAATCGGAACGTGAATCGACCCAAAGCATCCACGTATGTGAATGCGCATTACCTATTTTAACGAAAAAAAAATTAAAAAAAAATAAAAATAAAACAAAGGCGACTGCCTTGGAACTGTGCCTAACCTGGACCACTGCGATATCCACGAAGACGCAGGTACTAAGATTACAGACGTTAAAAACGTCCCTTACCTTTGCTGCGAAAAAAAAGTCGATTTCGTAAAGTCTGAAAACCCTATCCGAAATTTGATTTTTGTTTATAAATAAGAAACTGCAATTCACGGTAGAATTGAACAAAACAAAAGCGAAATTAACGAAATCGAAATGCTGTTACGATTGACTCATCGAAACGGCAAATCGCAATTGAAAAATCATCCCTTCAACAAAAACACTAGAAATGAGTTCGGCAAAAAACTTTTATTTCTCGTAAGCAAATTTGTTATGTTTCGTCGTAAAATGTTAAATTAAACGCATATCTTCATTTTATATAATTCACAAAACTCGCAAAATGCCACGCATTCATTCAATAATTGACAAAGCTTTTACGTTTTTTCCAAGAGAGGGCGTCGAGACAGGCGAACGAGCGTCAACGAAAAACAACGAACCATATGCACGTGTATCCGGGAACAGAGGTATGCTGCGCTTTTCGTACCCAGCTGCCGTTCCCGTCGGGGTTGCATATACGCACCGTTATTCGCGCACGTATATTTCATTTCGGCATTGCAGTACAGTACTCTTTTGAGTTTGCGTTTCGTTTCGTCTCGTCATTTTTCCGTCCACCCATGCACTGCAGTCACTAGGTACGACCATAGTGTCATATTTTTTCCCTCCGTTGCATCCTCGCTATTTCCTATTTTGCTGTGTCCTGCTGGTCGCAGATGGCTGATGAGAAAAACTTGGGCGAGAGAAAAATTTCACATTGCATGCGTGTGAGTCCCTTTCTCCCACCTCCCCCTGCCTGCTGGACCCATTCCATGCAACTCGCTCGATCGCATTGCAATCGCATCATTTCAAAACATTTCGATCGCATCAATGTGTACAATTTTCACGGCAAATTGAGCCGTATTCAACGCAGGGCTGTTGTCGTTAAGCCTGCTTTCGGTAATACTGGAAAATTCACGAGAAATCCCTTCTGCACTGCATGCCAATTTCTTCATACTGATTTTTAGCACAGTCGCGCTTCAACAGTCAGTACGTTCGATATCCAGTTTCGTTATTGACATGTGTGTCGTTAAAGGGAAATTGTTACTTTATTTAACATCTGAAAAGGTGATATCACGGTATTTAAGAGCCAGTTGCTGCTGGTATCGCGATCGATAAGCACAGGGCATGGGCAGACATGTTGAATGTCCTCGGGATGAATAATGAGTAAACCAAATAGCACGCAGATTCTGTCGTTTTGAGTCTAGCGAGAAGCGTACGAGTTATGCGCATGTACCGCGGTAACGAGTGCGCGAGAAAGCGGTCGACAGTTTGGAAACGATGAATGAGCGTCGTGGATGAATAATTTACCTCACACAAGTCTGCTTCTAGTCAGAGCAAGCTACCTCTTCTTCATCTCCGTCTAACTCTCCCAATTCATAAACAGGACAGAGCTGCGATGAAATAACTGGAATTATAAAAAACAAAACGACCAAGGTTGAACTGGCAAAGATGATACAACAAATTCTCTCACTGATAGTAAAAAATAAGAAAAGCTTTATTGCATGAAACGGCTGAAGCGCCCACTTTAAACCTTGTTAATGATGCAACGTGGATTGTGGCTTTAAGGTGTGACGGAGGTCGTTCGCCCTCATATATCTATAGATGGTATATATACATATATGTACATCGGAGATGCCTTCTAATCCGACCAGTCAACCGTATTAATCTTAACAATGCGTCCCTTGCCAAGTCCGTATACCTATAATACCTAGAATATTCTCGCACGCATAGAATAAGCTCGCAACGACGGTTTTGGGCCATCCGCAGTACCGTTAACGGAGAATGGTGGTACTGAGCCAGAGTCGACGATCGTTATAGTACTCATAACAGGATAACCGTCCGGCCGCCAACCGGACAATCGGGGATGAAGTGTTTAGCCTGCCTGGGGTCGAACATTCCCATTACTATAGCATTTCCATAGTGTCCCGAGACACCAAACCAAAGCTGACCAAAGTATAGTGCCTGCGATGTCTTCTGATACTGGTTTCCTCCAGAATGCCAAAAGCACTTATGACAAAAACAGGTTAGAATAATAAACACTTTGGCTTAAGCGACTAAAGCTTGGTTAGGTTTATTGGATGAGGTAATAACTTGTCATAGGGTGTGAGAAAAGATATGGATTTTTTCAAAAAGTACTATAGCACCATTCTAGATATTTTTCAACGAATCGAAGGTAGTACAAAAATGATCGCGACTGGCGTGATTCCAGTGAAATATGTTGACTGAGCTCAAAAGGGGGCGCGGCTGTCGCGTGAAGAGCGCTCCAAAGAGTTGCTTTGCAAGCCTCTTGTCGGGCCGATAATCGGGTCGTTGCCCGAATTGATATACACGCTCCACGACGGTAACTCACATATTTTGATATGGAGCCAAGATTTCTCTTCCATTTTGCACGAGCGTCCGACATATAGATGCCTTGCTTGAGTTTACACCGTAGTAATATCCTCCTACAAGCGTCCACCAAAGTACTACGTCTTCGTCAAACATCGCTGTGAACAAATATTTGAGAAAATGATGATTCTTAACAATAATTTCCTGGAAACGTTCCAGAAGACGCCATCCACTTTACCAGCCCAGCGCGAAACGTGCGAGGTCATTTCACCTGGCAGCACGCACAGCTGTACCTGCAGAAATCAGATCCTGTAATCTCGACAATGCGGCACTTTATGATTGCGACGACAGTGCAGGCTTGAAACCCCGCTGAACGAGGCGGAGCTCATTAGTAAGTTGTTTAACTTTCGCGAAAAGCTCGGCGACCTTCCGTATCGCAAGATTGTGCAAAGGTCTTACGGAACCGTAGTAAGGAAACAAGTGGGTTGTGCATATGCGTTGCATCTATTGTAGTCTGTATGTGCCGTAGCAACTTCCAAGGGGGCACCGAGACAGGATTTGGTCGCAAGCGACCCCAGAACCGCCAGCCAACCTTATCCTCCGTCTCCCCGACCCACGTTCCACCGCCCAGGTTCTTTACCCCGGTCTAATCTCACTCCGGGGGTGTGCAGTTCCGAACCCGGAGAGGCCGGAGACCCTGAATACCCCTACGGCGTCATTCCAGGAGTTTTTTAAGAGCTTACTTAACAGGGATTTTCCGCTTGGTCGGATGTTTCCGTTAACGCCACTCGGCCCAGCTCCCAATCGCCCCGACACACGTTATTTTCTCTTCGTGAAATTGGCTGTACCCGAAGTTTCGCTGCCTGCATCTTGAACACCATTCGGGTAATTGTCCAAACGCATCTGGATGTTGCACCATCGGCTTGCCACCTGCGCAGTTCGCTCTTGTCCGATCGGAAGTCAACCCTCCCCAATGGATCGTGTCGTTTTTCCCATATTTTTCCGTGGAAAAACCAAACGCTGTGACTAGTGGCTAATGGGTTTTGCGTTTTTATGGCCTCTAAAAATTGCCACCCCTGGGGGTGTTGTGGATTATGATGCATATATCCACGTATGGACGACGCGCACCGAAAAAGTAGCCCGCAATTTAGTGGCAATACAGAACGAGCTGTACAACTGTGGTCACCGGTGACCGTTATTAATACTCGTAATATCGCGAGGGTCGGCATGGACGATGGCCGCGAATTTAAACGCGGAGAACACCAACGAGAATGATATAAGAGTTAATCCTGTGGAGTGGTTCGGTGCTATAAATGTTGAACGCCACACGTCTCACTCGCTCTCGTTCACTGTTCGGCACATTCGAGTGTCGCCCTCTTCAACTCTTTCGATACCGATGGGTTAATCCAAGCCCATGCGGAGGGTCATCGCGTGGCGGTTGCCCTCTTTGGTTGATTCAACAACCCTCCGAGCAACAACGTATCACAGAGAGAAGGATCTAGCAAAAATTACCAATATATGGTAAGCATTTTCAAGGCGACGTGGTACACCAGCACCCCCACCGGCGATATGCGAAAAATTCACAGGCGCCATCGAAATTTTTAATCGACTATTATGGTAATTTTGCTAGGGCTTGTCAACTTGGACAATTCTTATTATAGTTCTTATTCCCACTCATAATAATTAATCATATTTTCATTCCAATAATAGAATATACATATTAATACCAACGCTCATAGATATATTCGTTACACGAAGTAATTATATCGAAAGAACGACACGCGCCAAACACTCAAACGTCACACAGAAAATTTTCGAGTCGATGCACAACAGCGACACCGATAGTACTATGATTTCTGGTAAAAATTGATAGCAGAACTGTCAATTTTGCATTTTGAAAACAGACGAACGTGGTCTTAGTTTTCAGTTTTCGCGCGAAGCGAGGGCCAATCAGAGCACGAATAAAATGGTTCACATGAACATAGCTGACAGTCACCAACTTTTTAGAAGGAGATCCTTCTTTTAGTATAGTTGGTTTCCTCATCGAACGTCGCCTTGGCCAAGCTGTCGACACGTATACAAAGGCCCATATAATACGTACATACACGACCATGTACGCCATTTGCATCGTTGCATATGCAGCGTAAATACTATGACGCCAGGAGTATTCTGTATATTAGATGGGCCATATATGCAGGTCCACGTTGTTCGTTGCTCTATTTGTGTCTCGAGACTCTCCGCATCAGCAATACGAACACTTTCGTGGGGCACAAGGCGCACAAGCGTCGCTGCGCCATAGTCGGATGAGACACAGAGGGTTCAGAGATTGCTAAGGTACGCCTCGCACAGGGGATGCTAACACGTTTCGCTATATATATCCCCAGGAAGCCCGCGAGGAATGCGAAAAGTTAAAGTTTCCCCGGGAGAGAGGGAGAGAAGAACCGACGGACAACCGGGCCGTAGGACCTTCAATTTACATTAATAATACACACTGCCATTCCCAGCACTTTGTTCGCCTTTGTGGCCGACGAACGTGCACGACTACGACGACGACGAGGACGACGCACGCTCCTTGTCTGACGCCTAATTAATTGCTTGCACAAGATAAAGTGCGGTCCGCGCACCGCACGGCGTGAGAATTACCATGGCGTACACGTTGTTGTTCGCCAGGGTTAATGTCTCTGAACTGAATGCTACCGACTGTCTTAATATTTTTTCTTTCTTCTTTTTTTTTGGGTTCCAACTCGTTTCAACTCGGGATAACTCATAAAAGGAAGGTCCTCTGCTACAGGTAAAGTAACTTTTTACAGGGCAAAGAAGATTGCGAGTACAGTTGAGATTTTCCTGCTGAATTGTAAATGGGGTATCTTGAGGTGGTTGTGTTAATTATTAAATCAGGAGCAGTTTTTTTGGGTTCTTAAGTCTGGAGCTTTGACTTGGGATGATATTCCGAGTCTTTGACGTACATTTAAGCAAGAAATGTCAATTAAAAAATGTTAGCATTCAGAATCCGAAGATGATAGAATTTGAATCTTGGATAATTTATCAAAGAAATTTAATCAATGAATGAGAGATAACATTTTTCATGTATAGATACTGACTGCTTGGCAATTCATGTAATTTCATTAAGTTCCAACGAGGTAACCCGTGTATTGCCGGGGAACGAGTACTGTACAGTTTAATTGCAATCTATTGAGATGTAGCCCAGGTCTCGAAGGCAACTTGTTGATTGTCCAGAGGAGGCAAGAGGGTTAAGATTTACGGTCGGTGCTACTCGACACCGGCGCGGCCTGACAGCGAGTAATTATTCTCCGCTTTTCGCGACATTAGAGGATATACCGTATTTCGCGTAGGAAAGCTCTTTCATTGATTTATCGTAAGTTTTTTCCTTCGACCAACGGGCGGGCTTGCTCTATTGTTGCTTCGTTAATTGGATGACATCCACGTCGATGTAATATATTTTTGTAATTTATGGCGGCTCGGGCTGGCTCTCTCTTCGCGTGTAATTTCGCAGCTGGTGTCGTGCCCGCGCGAACCCTGCTGAAAGGGGGTCAACAATTTACGAAGTTGACCACCTATCGAAATTACCTTTTTATCGAACCCGGAGCGAAAGCCCCGCAGCGATATTGCTCGGTCGCACGAGATTCGTTTATTCAATTTAAATAATGCATGAGGGCCCATGGGCGTTATCGACCGGGGGTTAATTATCATACGTATGTAAAATAATTCTGGATACATTAGTACGCGGCCATTGCGCGACAATTAGTATAACTTCAACATAATTTCAAGTCAATATTGTCTGCAATTTAGTAATGCATTCAAGACTTCGGAAAAATAGTAAAAAAATAGTAATTAATAATAATAGTATTAAATACTAATCCTCTATTACAAAGTTCGTGAGCAACTATTGTTTTTGATTTATTTGGCCTCTGATCGGTCACTGGGAAACCGAGTTCATTTTTTAGTATCGCAAAATTTGGTAGTTTATCAGAAAAAAAATTGATTTTTGCGTTTTTCTCATCGAATTTTCGTGACAAATTTCGAAATAGTGAAAAATCATTTTTCGCTTTTTTCTCCTCGAATTTTCGATTTTTAGGGCAAACAACCATGATTTTTGGAATCAGCGGGAAATTTTCTGTCAAAATAGGGCTTTCACACTTTACGAAATCGATAATTTTTTTAGTAAAAAACGCAAGGAAACTTATTGTTCCTATAGTACAAAAAAAAACACAGATCGAAAAGTTTGCAGCGTATTATGCTACTATGATATTATTATTATTATTATTCAAGCAACATGCCCTACTTCTTCCCGTTGTCATAAATACCCCAAACAAAGCACGAAGGACAAAACCACGTAAAAACAAGAGAGATGTTGATCCTTCTTTGCGTGTCCTCGGGATGCAGATTGCCAGAGGGAAAGAAGCATCTTCCCGTCGTCTCCATTTGCTCCAGTATAGAAAATGCCCTAACGTCGGTGTGCGCAAACGAAAATGGGCAAAAGCGAGCGCCGAGATGCGACTCCGGGTTTCACAGCAACGACGCGGCTATGTATATCGAGGAAGCCTGTGCAGCGACAAAGAAGAAGGGCGGAGAATAAGAAAAGGAGCAGAGGAACTGTAACCGGGGTGGCAGGACATCCGCCAGGGTGATGCATCGTTCCGCAGCCGCAGAACGGAGGCACCGTCACCGCCACCGCTGCTCTTGCCCGGGTTAACACGACGAATATATGTGGAATCTCGTCGACATCAAGAAATTATGCGGTACCGGAAGTTATATTTTCAAAGGTTATTGGAATATGGTCCCAAAGTAGGTCTCGGAATGTCCTTCTTTTAAAAAGTTCATGGGAAAGCATTGTTAGCAAACTATTCGAACTGTGATTGGTTGCCAGGAAAGTCCGTTGTAAACAAAATCAGTCTGATGTCAAATTTGACATAATTATAAACGAAAAAATTCCCACGAAAATCACGATCCTATTTAAATTCATTGCATTCACTAATCATATTATCATCCGTGCAGCCCAATTAAATCAGGAAGGTGCGGGCTGCATCGCAGACCGTGCCGGGAATAGATATCAAACAGCGTGCCGGGAGTAGTGCAGAGGTGAAAAAGGAGAACAACGTGAAAGTTTCATTCGACGTGCGCGAAAGCTCGTACATGTTTGGCGTGCAGATTAGAACCGAGACTATAAACGCGCAGGCTTGTGGCAAAACTTGCACAAATATTCGATAGAATCTACCCTAGGGCAGCAACAGGGGTTCATAGATATTTCTGTCGTCCAACGCTGCAACTTAACACTGCACATAATAATATCTAAAATTATCCAAAAATGCCTACACACTACAAACTTCACTGCACCCTCGCAACTTCGGTCATACCAATTGTCGCAGACACTATTCAACGTAGACGACCACACCCCTCCAAGGCGTCATCCAGTTCCCAGCGGCGGAATTACCAGAAATACGATTCACAACTCGAGACTTCCCAAGACGTGTTCACGGACCAAGCGCCGAGACACAGCGTGAGGTGGTCCTTGGGTGGTTCGCTTAAACTATTCCGCTGTCGCGCATTTCGCGTAGTACGAGCCGCGCGGGCGTAGCAGCCGCAGCAATATCTTGGGTAATACCGAGGACCGCATAATTAACACGAATCCAGAGAGGCCTGGGGTACACGGGACATAAGCGTTTGCCGTGGCCTCCACCCATCCCAACGGGGTGGCTTCAACCGCTGCCGCTCCCTCCCCCATCTTCCTGCAACCTACGACGTGTGCAACCAGCAGCCCCAGAATCGGTTGGTCGAGGAACACAGCGCCAGCCGGAGAAGACGTGCACGAAGCATGAGCGAGAACCGACCAACCACCTTGCCGTCTGGGCTGAGGTTCATAGGGTCTACGTCTGACCCAGCGCAGTTGGAGACTCGACTAGGTGCACTCGTGAGAAGTGTGCGAGGTTACCCCGGGGAAGAGCAACTCGTGCACCGCCAGCTTACCACCGGGTAAGTCGCTTGGGCCGCAACTCCGAGTTCACCCACTACCCTTCCACCAACCGCCATCACCACTGCGCGCGTTACGCCTATGTACACGCAACTTGCCGGGGTGAGTCTGCATTCCAGCGCACGTGCCGAGACTCTTTGCTCGCCGAGTTGAGTAGAGCCAGTACTAATAGTGGTAATGGTAATGGTGCTACTAGTAGTGGTAGCACTAGGCGAACCTAGCAGTCGTCTAGTTGTATGGGTAAAGGGGTAGAAGCCGGGGCAGCGAGTGTCGAGCTTCAAAGCAATTACCCAGCTACCGGGAGTATCCGCGAGGTGCGCGCGAAACCGTGGACAATAGTTGTTCCACTTATTCATTGGAAAATCCGCGGGTACTGGCTTTGGCAGAGGCAAAGTACTCCCTCTAGCTGGGTGGCTATGGTATATCATTGACCATAGAGAAAGATGAGGCCAGAGCTGGTCTAGGGCTGGAGGAAGCTTGTGAAAATGGGAGGAAGGGGAGCTTTAACAATAAAAGAGTGTACGATAAAGTTCGCTTTTCCCGAGGTAAATCGATCCCCCCGAAAAGCTGGGCGTTGCAACTTTTGCATGCGTAAATCCGGCAACAACTCGCGGCGCCCTCGTTGGGGATAGTTCCGAGGAAACAGCGAGCGTAGCTGATGGCGCGCAAGGTTTTCCAGCGTGGGAGTTTTTCGCGGTGCAGCGTACATGATCCACCGACTGGTTTCCGTCGCCACCGGCGAGACCATCAAAATTCGGTGCCCACGCTTGCGGAGAGGCGACAACTTCGTTTGGCTGACCTATTTCTCATCCCGGCGCGCGCTGGATTTCACATATTGAAGAATGCATAAACAGTATAATGGAGCCGAAGCACAAAAGTCCGCGCCGCATGAGAAACTGTCGTGGAGATTTTTTTCCGGTCACCTAGTAGCATTCAGCGTCCGACCTGCTTTCTTTAGGAATGCCTCGGAGATACCGCTGCAACCCGGCTAAGGCCTGGAAATACCTGAGTTTGCACGGTTGACGTGTTATCTAGCGAAGCTCACAATAGCTGGAAAGTCAGGGATTAATCTAATTGAGCTCCGGAGACCTATTTCGACTTTCATCGACGCCTAGCTTTCATACCACTGACTCGATTCAGACAAGCATGGCACAAAACCGCACAAAATGGTATGACATTAAGGGGGGAACCCACGTTAAGAGGTTCAAGAAATCAGCTTTTTTAAATTCCATATATCGTTAGGTTAACTATCCAAGAATATGCTGCCAAGATTTCAAAGCTATATACCCATTCGTCCAGATTTTATGACCATAGAACTGAGCGCTCATCGTGTACAGACCACAGGCTTCAGGCGTTCTTCTAACGCATTTTCCTCCGAACGACTTTTTTCACATCTGCGGGAAATCTGACACAAAAAGTAATGAACCGATCATTATGAATATTCAGAGCAATATTCTTTATGAAATTACGAAATATATGAACCACCTTGGGGGATGATACCATATTTCTAAAGGTATTTTTTTGTCATAATTCGTGAAAAAAATTATGAAAATTGAAGAAAAAAAAATTCGCCAAATTATTTTATAAAATGCACAAAAGTTGTTCGAAATATGAATAACATAATGTCAAATTTTGTTTGAATTCTAAGAAATTCTTCTCGCAAGAAAAAATCCTAAAAAATCAGTGAAAATGAGACTCGTAACGTGGGTTCCCCCTTAATTGGCAATGGAGTCAGCTTTTTGACAGTATTGTGGAATGATGTCTGCGGCAGGGTACGTGGAAGTGGGACGAAACGGTGGTATCCGGTTAATATCAACATCGGATATTTGCCCCGATCAAACAGCACCAACTATTCCAGTGAATCTTGAACTATCGCAAATACTGGGAATGACCTCATCTAGGTCCTGGAACAGTTGGGTAGCCTGTAATTAGCACTACGGACCGCCATCTAATGGCAACGCAACGTGTTGCAATTTTACCTTGACGTCCAATTCTATTTCCACGGAAGTGAAGATATGTACCAGATATTCCAATCGCTAGCCAGAATCATTACAGGATAGACGACTAGAGAAGGCTCGTCCTAGCCTCGAGGCTGCGGCTGCCAAACCCTCACTTATAATGCGTGAGGGGTTTCTCAGAGATCTGAAGGGTAACGAGTCTTGGGGGGCGAGTGAAGAACAAATTGGCTAAGTGGAGTGAGAGCAGCGAATGAAGTTTGCGGGGTCGTGTAATTAATTATCTCTCGGAAGATCGCAGAAGCTCCTTTACAACACTCGCATTGAGGCGCATCTATACAGCGCGTGGAATATTCAATCTTAATGGTAATGTCGACGACGTCTTCTCGTTTACGCCGCGTCGCCGTGACGGCCTTATTGTAATTTGAATCTGTACCCTTAATATCCTCTTCCACTTCTATTAATAGTAGCTCCGACGTCCTTCAGCAGGGCTTGGCGTACTATACCGCGACACGCTATAGGGGACTTTATCGTAGTCGCGGTACCGGCTTCCGATGCCTCTCACTAAGCGCGTTCAGTCTCACCCCATGGTCTGTGGCCCCATCACAACGACACTGAGCGAATCGCTGAGAGGATATAGAGCGAAGCACCACTACTAGCTCGTTAATTACCTCGGTAAATATTCCAACTGAGAGCTCGACTGATCTGTCTATCGCGATACCTTGCACGATCCACGACATCCCGTTGACGCTGGCGAAGGGCTATGGTTTGCGAGGCGCAGGAGCAACCGACAGGCTAAGGGATCACTCCCAAGCCCAGTGCGTATGCAAACCGAGAGACCAAGATCTTGTCGCGGATGAACCTGCAGGACCAGTGGCAAGCGCTGTGCCCACCGCAAATCGATATTGCGGTGAATCTCATGTCCGCCACAGAGGCACATATATTACACTGTCAACCGTAGATTATCTCGACCAATCTTCAAACGTGACGTCGAGCACTCGGTATTGTCATTAAACTGCGTGGGATGTGACCCTGAAGCGTTAAAAACGCGGTATGGTGGTCCGAGGATAAACTGTTCCTTCCCCTAAGAAAGAAGGAGTAGTTTATCCTCGGCCTTGAAGGGAGAACTACCAAGTGGCGGGTTTCCCTTCAACGGGTTGTTATTCTCGCCTCGTTGAAGGTCCGAAAATGTGATTCATCGTAGTCACTTATTTTTCGCATTTGTTTTCCTGCGGACTTGGCATTTTTATCTACAACGTACCGCGCGCAGAAAAGTCCTTATAAAGGGATAAAATGTTACGAGGTAAGCTGGACCTTTCGAGATGCCGTGGGACCAAGAATAGACCCGGCTCAGTCGAATCCAATGTATCACAAGACGTTGGCTTTACATTTTTCACGCAAATTTTCTAGAATTGCACTAGGCCGTCAGAGGGCGCTGTGCGAGAGGACAGGCAATTACGGACAAGGATCACGAATGACAGTTGGCCAATCCACACTTCCCACACAGACCGGGCACAAATACTCGTTACACAAACCCGACACAAGCCTACCATCAATCCATCCTTATCGCGTTATCTTGACAGGACGAATAGCACGTAATACATTCCTCGTATATATATCGAAGTGGTGAGGCTTTGGATCCGTTCCCTAAGCCGAAGGTATCGTCCTCCGGAATCACGTTCCTCGTACATAGGTGACCCCTGATCTACTATACGTCCGTGTATGCTTATATCGCGACATTTTGTGTACGTGCATCACTATCTGGCTCACGTACGATAACCGGGAAATCAAAAGCCACCCGCGCACGAGGTCATTTGGGCGATTTGTTCCGAGACATCAGCTGCATATCTTCGCAGTCGGATATTAAGGAGTTCGTTTCCATGGCAATTTTACTGTGACAGACACGAAGGAGGATCAGATCAACCCTGAGCATGCTTTACGAGGTCGTTAACGTTTCAACCATTTTGCATCGTGAGGATAACTGAGATAACAAAGAAAATATATGTGGACGTCTTTGTTCGTCTTTCCTAAACCGTTCATAATGTTTGGTCTTAGAATCAAAGGTGTAGGAAATTATCAAGTCTTATCAGAACATTCTACGCTAGTCGCACTAACAAAAATTTACCAGATAGTGATATCTTAACCTAAATTGACTACCCGTAACTATATCGCCCGAGGGCCACTTCCAACCTGGCTCTCTTTACTTTCTCATCGGATATCCACGTTCCCCTAAATGGACCTTCTCCCTTTACAGCACATTTCCCGCGTTTTCCGGGTTATTTCAACACCATCCTGAAATCACCAGACGGCAAAACTTTTTCTTCCGAGGCTTCGCTCCTCTCTCGACGCTCCGGGCTCTCTCGCATCTCTTTGCTTCACCTTCCACCGAGAATATTCTGTGAGCGTTTCCGTGTGCGCACGCGCATTTATGTACGTGTGTGTCAGTGGTTGAATAGAACGATGTTTCTCTCCAAGATAGACTTAATGGACGTGCCAACCGAGCGGAGAAAGCGTTATAGGGGGTGGAAGCCAAGGTAGCGGCGGAATACATGAAATTGCCGTTGGAACCGAACCAAAACACCGCAACTACAACTGCAACCACTACAACGAACGCTGCGTTTCCGTCTAACATCCTCTGAATACACATTTGTCCGGCTGTGTTGTGTCACTGCGACTGTGTGAAGGCGTCGGGTCATGCTAGTAACTAGCCAACGTATATCACTACCCTCCTCTTCTCTATGTGTCCCATCTACCACGCATATCCCCCCTAGGTTGCTGGTGCGAACTTAGTACTTGTCGTCGTGGTATCTAAACTTTCAGTACTTGTCCATTAGCCGAAAGGCCCGCAGGAAATCGCCTCGTATCTATTTAATTCGCCCTAAGGGAGGATTCGGTGACGACGTGGAGCGAACAAACTAGCTAGCTCTACGTAGTATCCAGCACCACTTTGGGATTTGGTATCAATCAACGACTCAGCAGACGCGAAGACATCACCGACGTTTGAAAAACTCATCGCACAAAACGCCTAATCACTCCATTCTGTGATAAATTAAGAGCGTTTAATATGAATACTAACAACAGATTTTTGAATACACCAAAAAGGATGGTGCCTCTGAGCATATCCAAGTTTCCAGCGACGACACGAGATAATATTTCAGGCAACCTGCTTGATTCCTCGCGACAGCCTGCAAAACGCTGACAAGTCGTCTTCAAAAGTTTCCTCCTGCTCTACCCATTCGCTTCGAACTTGTCGCATCACGGCGAATTTTCCATTTCGCCCACTTAAAGCCGAGTTCGCGGTACCCCCACTACATACACAGCGGTGGCAATACGCGAGTACCGCGGTTGCAGAGAATTGGGTACACCTACTCAGTGTAGGACACGTGTGTGGAGGCCGCATTGAAATTCTGTATTTGGCGGGCGTGAAATTCATGCGCGTCGACCAAGCACAGATCCCGGCGTCTCCGGCGCTAGGTACGCGAATGAAAGAGCAGGCGGCGGCGATAAAGAATCACGGGAATGGAAGAACGAATGGAAAGAAGTACGAACGACGACGAGAACGAGTACAGGGCTTGCTGGGCTACATAGTAAACGAACGTCGAACATACAGGACTCGGGCCACGCGCATACATCAACCAACGTTGGTTGCATATGTATTCGGCGTATATATCACAGCGCAAGTCGTGTAGCATGAGTTTTGGCGTTGCACATGCGGTGAGTCGGCGAGACTCAACATACACGTTGCTGTGGATCGATGAAGTATGCATGCGGTAATGCAGATGAAGAAGTGAACAGGAAAGCAAGAGCCAACGACGCCAAGCCGCGTAAAGGGAGGTATTAAGGGTACAAGACGAATAAAAGGATACGAGCCCCCAAGCAGATGCGACTGGAGGCAGCATATGCGTGCACGGAAAAAGTAACTACGCAAATGAAGAAAAGCCCGTGGGGTGCGGAGCTGAAACACCGACTCCTTTGCATATCCGCTGCTGCTTTTAGTCTCGTCTGCTCTTGACTCGGAATGGGGATACAAGTGCAAATGAGATGGAGGTCACAGTCGGAGCCGGGTGTTTGTTGTCCAGTTTATAGAGAAGTATGAGAGGCAACAGGCGAGGAGGACTTTTTCATTTGGTTGAGCATGAAAACAGCCTTAAAAGCCCCAGCGTGGACTTCCAATCCTGTAATGTTCATATGGTAGGGTGCGCATAGGAGAGGCATGCAGGGTTGTGCGCCGATTTCCAACGCGTGATCAGTTCTTGCTGCGCTAGAAATCATAGCTTAACCTCCTGGTTAGTCTGATTTGCTCTTGACTCGGACAAGTGCAAATGAGATGGAGGTCACAGTCGAAGCCGGGTGTTTGTTGTCCAGTTTATAGAGAAGTATGAGAGGCAACAGGCGAGAGGACTTTTTCATTTGGTTGAGCGTGAAAACAGCCTTAAAAGCCCCAACGTGGACTTCCAATCCTGCCATGTTCATATGGTGGGGATACGCATAGAAGTGGAATGCAGAGTTGTGCGCCGATCTCCGATGCGTGATGCGTTCTTGCTGCACCAGAAATCATAGCTTGACCCCGCACAGCACAACGCGTTTCTCTCTGCGCGATATCGCAGCTATGCGTGCATGCATACCGAAGCGAATATCATTGTATGAATCGCCTGTGCAGAGACATACAAACGTGTACAAAGTACTCGGGGCAAACCTAAGCGATTCCGACTGGCGCTGCGCGTTTGCGCATCGAGTTCCGGATAATCCGGGACCGGGGAATTTACTCGAGTTAGATATACACGGTTTGTCTAAGTCGAGAATGTGTTTTGGTATGTCGTAGTGGTAGTTTTGCTTGGTGGTGGGTATATAGGTTATAGGGTGCCATGAGGCGCTGGACGAAACCTCAGTGCACACGGAGTTACTCGAGCTTGCGGCGGAGAATCGAGAGCCCGAACGATACAATGCACGGTCGTTGCGAACATTACTGTATGTGTATGTGTATGTGTATGTGTAAGAGTACGTCACTTCCCTTCTTCCGGTTAGCTGATTTCCTGCAATATCGCCCATTCTTCGACCCTGTCTTCTCCAAATTATCGGTGAATGTCCACAAAATAAGAATTATCAATGAATCAAGGATTCGGAAATCGTAGCGGATAAACCAAATAAGTGTTACAGCTTTATTTACAGAGATAATTCTGCACTACCAGAATTGCACCACACAGTTGCACTCGTGCATTAGAAATGCACAGAAAGAATTTTAAACGACATGCACTAAATGCTGAGGCAACGATTAATGTGCGAAAATATTGCACCAGACTGCAATAAGTTAAATCGTTTGTGAAAATGAACGAGTCGGAATTCTTATAGCAAGTGGATTTCTGTGAAACGAGATTGTGAATTCAAATCCAGATTAGACAAAGAGATTTACAGTTTGCGTTGTGGAGCAGAGCTCTCCGACGCTTTTATAAACGTTCTCATCATCAATTAAACATGAAACTGAGGCTGACTCGAGCCTCGCCCGTAATATGGATATACGAGCCACCCATGAATCCGCGCCACCCGCAACTGATTATCATCGCACTCAGCATATGTTATGATGCCAGTCATACGGATTATCGTTGCGGTCGTTTGGATAGCGAAACGTATATTTTTGTCCAGGGTTTCGACACGCAATGCAGACTAATAATTCTGATTCAGATGGATTCAGAATAATTCTGTCTGAGCACTCCAACCCACAAGTGCAAGTACGAGTAATCGTCTGACCGTCGTAGGCGGAGCGAATTCATGATAAATACAGAATTTTTAGGGACGTCAACCGAGTTTTTTGTCTGTTGTAATATCAACAAAAGCTCCCTTTTTGAACCTTATGCGATAAAATCCATCGCGAACAATTCCACCGAACGGACATCGGCTAATTGATATTGCATGAAAAAAAAAAAAAAAAACTGTACCCCACAGTCAACATACAGTTCGTCTGTTTGATGTCGAAATACTACGTTACCGACGAGCTACGCAATTATTTGCTCTTTCACGTTTGGACATTCGAATTAGAGTCTGGTTGAAAAATCATTCAGCTGGAATAGACACACGCACACACGCACAGTATATATTATTACGTTGATAAACGAGTATACAGTAGAACCAGGGATGACCCTCGTGCGTCATCCCCGATTTTCCGTAATTCGCACAATTGATTGATTTACCGCTTGGATGTGGTGCCGTACGTGCCTGACTTTGAATTACTAAAACACTCGTCGAAGCGCCTACCCATGTGTATCCCCGGCTACGCTGGTGGCGTGCAAAAAACTGGCGCGGATGATCCCACCCCGCGCACTATCAGATTATTAGCCACTGCCCCTGGCGTGCAATTCTCTGTCACTCTTCCTTATATATCGGATAAACGTGCGCGTCTGGATCCCACGCTGGACCGGAGCGACGATTTTTCTTCTTTTCGCACCCTCGACAAACCCCCCATTCACATATCGCTCTTTTTCCTACCACGCGTCATTTCTGTCTCTACTTTTTTATCCCCTGTACACACCTGACGGTTGTTTCAATTTGTTCATACTTTATATTCGCTGTGCATTGTGATGTAGAATCTTTGCTGTATTTTTCTTCCAACCCTCCACCCGCTCTACAACACGAACCCACTCCCTCTTCCCACCACAAATACGTACAACAATTTATTTGCGGTTGAATGGTCCGTACCAATGTTTGCTTTGAGAAGTTTTTCATGCGCATGTAATTCCATTGTAACTGCAGCAGACAAAGTAACTCGCCGGAATAGTTGAGGTTGCAACAGGACCAACGTTTCAGCGATAAAAGTCATGCATGGTGCATTGGTACTCTCAATTTTGGGTTTGAAATTGTGAAAGCAACCTCGAAAAAAATCAAAACAAAAAAAACTGTTTGTACGTAGAAACACGATAAAATGTAGGAATTACGCTTTTTATTTCTTCGATTTCAACACACGACTGGAATTCCTGGACGAACGGAAACTGGAATAGCCGAACAAAGTGCAACTTCCATCATGGCCCCTATTTCTTCTCGTCGCGTAAGTTTGTAACTCGAGAAACGAGAGGCCACCGGTTTATCGTGGCTGAAAAAAACTCGAGAAAAGGTAAGCCGGCCTCTCTCGTTAATATTTCTTTTTTGTCCCAAGCGTCTTGCGTTGCGTTGTTACGTGTTACGTCGGTCGTTGAGTTTTCCACCGCCGCCTCTCGGTTACTCTCAACGTCACACCGACCGTCGAGCGGTAACCGCACCAATCGCAAAGTACCAACATAGAGCACCTATATACACGAATGTACAACAAACGATAACGGCGAAAAGTTGTTGAATGCAGGCCGACTGCTTATTATTCTTTGCGAAAGGAAAACCATATTCCCCGCCCCTTAGCGCACATTGGACAAGAACACGCCGACCACTTGTACATGCATACAATCGAATTACTTGTATATATCTCTTTCCAGAAAAGTAGCGAAGTTTCTTTAATCCCTGAGTCTCGTATACATAAATTTTAGTTTACATAAGGGAAAAGGTGAGCAGGAAAACAGTGCTTAGCTGAAGGCGGAAGTAGGGGGTGGGGGTGAGTCGTGTATAGACAAAGAACGCAAGTGAAGGGAGAAAAGAACAAGCACTTTTGCCGGTTAAGAAAACTCGTTTCCAGAACGATGAAAAGAATCTCTTTGATCTTCATTGTCTCCTATGTACGAATAAGTGGCTGCTATTCATTTGATTCGCGCAAACGGAACGGGGAAACGGGCGAATATTACTCAGGAGCTTCGTTCCCCTCCATTTGTGAGAATTGTTTCCAGCGGGGAGGAGACAACAAAAAAACGTAGGAACGAATCTGAAGTGAATCGGAGCTTTGCCTCAAAGTAGTTTCGTGAGTTCAGAATTCAATGAGATTGTGTTTATGCGTTGTCTATCGAATAGCTTTAAAAATACCGATGAATTAAATAAAAATATGAAGCTACAATTCAACCTTTGTTCGTGGATTAAAATGTTAAATTTCCATTTCATTGCGGTGAGGAGTTTTGTTTTTCAATCGCACATGTTTGTTACCGACCGTAGAATGCGTTTACCGAATAAATACATCTGCAACAGCGAGTGTGTATCGTAGTGGTCATATGACTTGCATTATTTTAGTGTTATGTTAGCTGGAAGTTACGTAATTAATACAAGTTTCTATAATTGAAAATATACATCCACGTATCTATGGGCAATCCCTGCGGATGCGGTGGTCGTTGTTCACAATTATTTCATATTTGCTTTGTCCGGGAGTCCACGGTTGACCAGCGTTCAGTTTCCGGCGCCCAAAATAGATGGTCGAAATTCACGGGGCTTAGCGGTTTAGCGGTAATTATGTATATGTACAGCTGGTGGGGTAGAATTCAAGCGATTAAGCAGCTATAGGTTCATTCGCAGTGTAATTAATTCGTATCATGAGGGTTTCTGGAAGGCGCACAGACGCGAGAGCAGAAGCTGGGCCAATTCGATGGCTAATTTGTCCTAGGCACTCACTGTTCAACAAAAAGATCGATTTCGCGCAATCGGAGAGAGTTCGTTACCGAACTATCATCGTGTCATATTCACGAATGTACGGCCGAAGTGGTAATAATTTCGAAAACGCCAAAGAGCGACATATCGGATGTCCATGGCCGTCCATAAAACTGAAATACATTAAATCGATTCGTGGCCCGAAAAACTGACGACGGAATTGGTCTCTCCAGGAAATTATAGCTGGACTATACGTTACCTAAAGTACACCCATCTCGACGTAAAAGTAAATCTCTGGCAGTTGGATAAACAACAAATATTTCACTTTCTCACAAACATTTTCAGATCCTACGACGAAATACTTATGAACTATGGAGCTGATGCTCCAACACTTTTGCACCACTAACACCACTTCGTTGACTCAGTAGAATCCACATAGAGAGAGAGGGAGTACCGCGACAATCAGCTATTCTTCCAAGCATACATTGGAAAAAAATGTCTTCATAGCATGTTTATCACAGACACGCGGCTTTCGGTTGACGATAAATTTTCAGCCTTAAAAAAACGTATATCATCTCCACGCACAGTTTTCAATTAGTCGTAAATCGTTACACATGTTCATAGCCGTCTCGTCCAATGACGAGAATTTCACTACAGCGTTTTCACACAAGAATTATCATACGAAATGTCGACACGTTAAATGGAGTCCTGATGAGGGGTTTGGGATTCACTTATCAATATGCGTTGAGTTTTTTTTGTTAACGATAATCCGTTGTTGACAAATCTCGTCGATTAGAAAGTTAGGCTAAGATTCGGTAGAAAATCCAGGACGGCTGGTCCAGCGGTCGTTGTGGCGCGCGGCGAGCCACTGACTGCCTCCGACGATCCCACGCCTTGCCCCTCGGTACACCCCCGACGTTGCCGCCGCCGCCACCGCCCCCCCCCCCCCCCCCCCTCCACCGAGCACAGCCGCCACCAACCCCCGTGGTATTCCCGTCGATCCGTCGGCGCAAACGCCACAACGCGGCTTCTCCCTCTCGCGTCCGCGTCGCCACTCTCCGTCTCGTGCGCACCGGTAGCTCCGCGCTGCGGGCTATGATATAGCAGTGCCGAGGCGAGCAAAAGGGTGATAGGAAAAGCCAACGAGAACGAGAGAACGCATCACACTTGTACCGCGTCCTCGAAATCGCTTTTGGCGCCTTGCTTCACGTAATTGTCTCAGGTACAGCACGTCTTCGCCTTCTGGACGTTCTCATCCTCATCCCCTTTCACTTGGCTGCGTCGACCATGATTTCCAGCTTGAAAAGAGCCAACCCCAACACAGTCAGCCAGGACACAGTGAATGGTTTGAGCAGAGGATGAATGTGTTCATCACTGGCTTAAAGACTTCAGATGCCTTCAGTCAAATAAGTTTCTAATGTCTTTTAAGTTTTACCACGTTCAGCCTATTCATTGACAGCATAGCAGAGGTTGTTTTGCATCGCATGTCCTCAACCCAGAGATAAAGTTATAAAGATGTAGGTAAAAAATGTAGACGACTTTACTGTGTGTCGAAAATAAAATCTATCTTGGAATGAAAATCGATTGTTTCTGGAACGTCTGGAAAGTTGCGAGACGAGAGCCGAATAAAATGTTCAGGTGATATAATTACAAAGCTTGCAAGCGACATTCCTGTCTGCCAGACTCCAGTATTGCCGAGGCACGCCGTTATTTCCATTATAAGATATCTCAAACGGTAAACACTTAAAAGCGACTAAGGTTTTATGCACTGACGGCGTAACCGTGGAATTGTTTCTACGGAAATGCCGTTATCCCGACTTAGTCAGAAAGGTTGAGATGGGCCAGCAGCCCGGTCGAGCTTCTACGCGGAAGCTGTGCAAAAGCTACAGCCCAAACCCAAGGTACTCCTCTCAGCTCTGCGAGAGTGCCTGAAACGAAATGTCGGCTGTCCCGGCAGAAAGGTTACTACTTTACATTCTTATTTTGAATAAAATGTCTCGCTCTCTCGTGTAGCTTGACGTTTACGTGTTTTGCGCGTTACGCCCCGCGTTTCCGAAAGGCCGATTCCAAGACTCTGCTCTTACTACTACTCGCTTGTCCTTTTCCCCCGCGAACGTCGGAGAAAAGGATAAGCGTCGTCCCGAAGGACTCGAGTGATGTCGAGCGCAATCAAATTCCGTCCGGGGAAGAGGGAATAATAAGAATAAGAGACGTCTGGATGGAATATATGGAAAGTTGGAAAAGAAAGTGGATCGACTTTAGTTAAATTGTTAATGCAGTGTCACTGCCACCGGAAAGTTCAGTCCTGGTTCTACAAGACGAATTGTGTTTCTTTTAACTCGACTCGGAACCCGCCACTTTCGCTATACGGAATTTCCCTTACAGATTTCCACTTTCAATCAGTGGAGAATGGTCTGCGAGTTCGAGAGAAGGTCCGTCGTGAACAAAAAATTTAATGTAAGGCAACGGTAAGGTAGAGAATTAAAGGATTACGTCCTAATACAGGATTCAGAGGTAGAAGTAAGTTTTTCATAATAAATATGGTTTCCAAAAATTAGGTCTTTGAAAAAAGGCAACAGTAAGGCAGATAATTACAGGATTACGTCCTAATACAGGATTCAGAGGTAGATGTAGGGTTTTAAAAAATAAATAGGGTTTCCAAAAATAAGGTCTTCAAAAAAGACGCATTTAAGCTGTTGTATTTCTTTTAACTCGACTCGAAACTTGGCACTTCCGCTATTTGGAATTTCCCTTGCAGATTTCCACTTTCAATCAGTGGAGAATGGTGTGCGAGTTCTAGAGAAGGTCCTTCATGAACAAAAAACGTCATGTAAGGCAACGGTAAGGCAGAGAATTACAGAATTAAATACAGGATTCAGAGTTAGATGTAAGTTTTTCAAAATAAATATGGTTTTCAAAAATTGGGTCTTTGAAAAACGACAACAGTAAGGTAGAGAATTACAGGATTACGTCCCAATACAGAATTCAGATGTAGAAGTAGGTTTTGTTAAAATAAATATGGATTCTAAAAGTAGGGTCTTCAAAAAAGGACGCATTCAAGCTGTTGACCCGCGAAATCCGCAAAAAGTCAGGAATGGCAAAAACGGGAACAGTTACGACGGAAGTATCCACGGCGTTTAATCGAGTTTCGCAATAAAACATCGCTCGGCGGGTATTCCGGCTGAAATACAGTCGTCCGTAGAGGGACATGTCTTGGTTTGCGCAGAGCCGCAGCAGCTCGAGCTCGACTGTTTTCGTATCCGTTGAGTTTTCGTGCGCGTATAACGCAGCTGTTAACGCAACGGTGAATAACGCTTAAACCCCCGAGCTTTCCAGTTGGTACGGCGAGCGGGTTAAAGCGTCGGCCACGCTGCAGTTATAACCGCGTCGTCGTCCCCTCGGCCATACAGGACGCAGTCGTGCGGCGGTTCGAATAGACTAAAAGTAATGAAATAAATTTGCGGCGTCAGGGGAAATGCTGCTCGGGGTTCGAGGACGTTTAGTATGACACTGGACCCGCCTTAGGACTTTTCAGGATTATGGCAATGCGTAATAGTGACTCGATTATTTCGACTTCCTCATTGTTCATCGCGTGTCGATATTTTCTTCAACGGGAAGAAATGACGGAACGATGCACAAATTATATTCGACGAACTAACATCGAGCCACGGTTTAAACGAATGAGCGTCATCAAGAATACGGACATCATAATTCCATCACATGTTAATTCGTTTCTGCAGCGCAGCCGGGCTGATACTTTAACTTCAGCGCCACTGCTGTTACAATGTTACCATTGAAGGTGGATGGCGACTTCGTATACGAAGCCCCGAGGCTTTGGTTGACCTCGTTGCTTCTCGCCTTCCTCCAACCACACCTACCACCACCACCAGTTAGAGATGATCAAAATCGCACGGTGCATGAAGCCTCGTCCGACTTGTATGTCAAAATGTCAATTTTATTTTTTGCCAACTGAATCACCAAGCCTTAATACAAATTTTATTACGCACCTACATCATCTCCCAGACTAAAATCTGCTGCAAGTTTCTCTCGAGATGATTCGACGTTGCCTTGACTTAGCAATGCCAGAAACGTCTTCGCCGTATAACTCGGGTCGACCCTCCAGACCATATACACAGTTTTATGAGGGGCAAAAGTACTTTTCCCTGGATGTGTCTCGTGTGAAAAACATATTCTCCCATTTCTTTTTTCAAAGTTAAGGAATGTGGAGCCATTTCTTTAAGGTAGTCTTTGCGTTTGGTGTCGAGTTCGCATACGTCTTTGAAAAATGAGAGGGATTTGTAAGCATTTTTTCAATTTTTTAAATCCACTCTGAATTTTGTGATTTTTTTCATGTTAAAAACAAAAAATTCAAAGTGAATTGGATAATTTGAAATAATTCATGTATACTTAGAAAAAATGAACATATCATTTTCATCGAAACAAAAAAATTAGGTTGCCGGAAGATTTGTTGAACAATTTTATTTTTCATCAATTTTTTTATAACATTTTAAAATTATTATAACGCCAAATTGATCTTTTCAACGCCTTTAATATGCCCGATTTTTTTTCAGATTTTTATATTATCGAGAAACCTTTGCAATTCCCTCCGATTTTTCGAAAACTTATGCGAACTCGACACTAAAAGCAATAACTACCTTAAGTTTAACAAATTCACCTACCTTAACGGTAGGGAACAGATGAATGTTCTTAAACCATGTTAAGCTCTGGAACTTACCTGAAACAGAAAAATAATAATGCTCTATGAAATTGTATTTTTTCTTTTTAGCGTAATACATTTCGAAAGCGCAAAAGTAGTAAAGCTTGGTAAATAGTCAGATGATTGTGCACTGCATTTGTCCGTTTTACCGGGCAGCAGTTTGAGTGCGCAGACTGTTTCGCAACCACGGAAAAAATTTGATACGTGGAAAAAGATCGGCGAGAGCGTCATTATACGACATCGTGAAATCTCTCCGACAGTACTTTGCCTGCTCTTCATTTTTGTATACTATTACTGGGTCGTCACGAATGAAACTCGTGTACTTTAATAATATCATACGGACGGAGGAAAACCTACGTACGTGTATTATATTAGCGACCTTTCGTGCCGAGCACGTGGAAGCGCGAAACCAACCACGAAGTATATTATACCACTAGTAACGTTTCACTCTTTCCCTTTCTGTTATTATTATGGATTTAGTTACGTGAAGTCAGTTAAAACAGACAGACAGACACAAAAATATGTTTTTGAGTTTAGAAACAATAAGAAACGAATTATTTTCAGAATATAAACCAGTTGAGCACCGTCACGACAACCCACATAATTTTCTGGTTATGAATAACATGCATGGGCTTATCATTTTGTGGGCAATCGATGGAACTTTCATGACTCCAACGGAATAGACTCCGGTGAGTGAAGCGTTTCAATAATTTAGCAATGCGCTTATTTTGTAATTACGATGAAAAGTCCACTCGACTCGTTCATTCATTTATGAACTTGGAATGGATCAGAGCTCGGCAAAATACTCGAAAATACTTTAGATGTAAAATACAAAATACTTTTTGAACTTAAAACACATTTATAAGTACGTCGTTTAAGTACTTTTTAAAATACTTACAGCCATATTATTAGAGGTCATAATAAATTGATGACCTCATCAACGACACAATATTACTTTTTATTATTTTTTTATTTTTGTGTAAGTGCTCAAATAATTAAACAAAAACGCTAATCATATCCAGCCAAAAAGGCTGAGCACAGATCATGCCGAGTAGCCCGGGGATATATTTCCGACAACAATATAAGGTAAAACCGCGAGGGAGAAACGGTAGAGAGGGTCCTGAGATTCGAGACCCAGGAATCCAGATGGCTGGTGGATTTCGCCGTCGTGAGGCTGAACCCCGGGTCACTCTTCCCCATTTAATTTGAGAGAACTTCCGTCCGGAGCTCTCGGTGAACGCTCCGGTGTACAGCTCGCTCCTATTACCGGCGAGCAAGCGAGATAGCTGCGGTTATTTACAGGGGGCAAGTGGTCCGTAAAGAACTAGACCGACCGGTCTAGACGTAATAAAATGCTAAGAGGAAATCACAGCCTACAGGCGATCTTCACACTCTAACCCTAAATGGCAACGAATCCAAAACTACAGCCTTTTCAATGAGCCCAGTTAGGGTTGCCGTTTTTTAATCGATTAATCGAAAGATCGTTATTTTTGTCAGCAATTAATCGATTTTTGGATCGATCTTTTTGGACCAATTAATGCACTGAACTGATAATTCAGATCCAGATCGATCCACATTTCGTTATTTATTTAAAAACAGAAACTGCTGTCGGCGGTTCTAAAAAAAAAGTGTTCTTTATGGAGAGTACATGATCTACGGCCTTAATCATCTTCTAGTAGATGAAACTTTGAGCCGTTTGTTAGAGAATCAAAAAGCCAAAATGTGAGATTAGGAGCGAGGGGGACAGTCCTTTAACATTGGGCGATAAAATTCTCAGCGGTGTATCATATCCTCTTTAACATAATTACTTCACATTATTACGAAATTGTACCATTTTATGTTTCTGATATAATAAGTTACCTTTTGCAGTATATTTCTCTAAGATACACAGAAAAAACGATTTTCGTTACTTACACGCAGAGAAAAATGTGGGAACAATATCTATAATCGTGTGGCAATTGAGAAACATTTCAGGATTCTGGTGATTTTTCCCACAGTTATAGAAATATGCGATAGAAAATCTATTCTGAATGTCCACGAATATGGGAAAAATCGCCAAAATTCCGGAATGCTTCTCAATTGCCACACGAGTATAGAAATTATTTCCATATTTTTCACTCCGTGTAGATCGATCTTTTGGTACACAATTTATGCCTTTATCGATTCATTGGATTATAATTCGATTCAATTCAAAAAAATTGATTCTTTTCAAACAATCCAGCAACCCCAGCCCCAGTAAACATTCTTCCATAAATCAACGCAAAGAAATAGTCCCGTTATCTCCTCCCACCTATTTATTTTCTCCCCGGTGTTTCCGCGAGACACGAAACAAGTCCCTCGAACTATGGCTACGCGTTGCTCTTTGTTCATTCTCGTCTCGTGTTATCGCGAAGTCATACGCTAGGACAACAGGGGAGCTCGGAACGTAATGTGCTTTCTCGTGTTCTCCTCACTGGACTCTCTTTCTCTCTCCCTCTCTAATTCACCCTCTCTCTCACTCTGTTCCCATCTCTCTCGTGAAATATGTGTCAGTCGCTAGTTCACACGGCGAGTGAGAACAATGGCTCTCGGTTGACACGGTACCGTGCGTTTTCCAACTTGGCCGACGCGTTTCCACGCCTGGAAACGTGAGAGATTCTTCGGCGCAATCAGAACTAGACTTCAGGCTCATTATTTATTCGATTAAGCGCGCCGAGCCAGCAATCGCCTGCGCTGTATCGGTCCGAACGTGCGGTGGTGGTGCGCGCCCTCTGGTGCAATTTCCTTGAAACACCGGGTGGCGTCCGGCTGGGTCCGGGGTTGGCTCTCGGCTGGTTGAGAGCACGGCGTTAATTCGCCGAGTTTAATGGCAGATGGCACAGAAACGCCGATGAGAGGGACGCGATGTATGTGTGGATGTATCAGGTGTTGAGAGGCCGCGCATGAGGATTCTGCGAGCTTGTGGACACTGCCTTTATACCGTCATCACCGCTTTCTCACTCTCTCGTTGGCTGCCTGCGTGTCCAGGCCAGGGAACATAGGAATACGAGAGCTTATACGACACTGTAGCGCCTTCTCTCTTCCTCGTTGCCACTAACCAAGGTGCTTTTGCAGGGCTACCGATCCGAAGCTTCGCCGATGTTATCACTGCACCGAACCTCAGTCTTCTGGCGACGTAGTTTCCATCACGGATTTCCTGGACCAGCACAGCTCACAAAGACTTGGGGCTTCGCTAGTGATTTAGTAGCCATTTCGTGTATCGATGGATTTTGAAGTAGCTTCTCACGAGTTTGAAATTTGAAAATGAAATAAAAAAATATTTGCATTAGTTTGGGACGACCTGTTTAACGAGTTGAACACCGCAGCCTTCAATAGTTTCAGGTTCCATAAAAAAAAACAAAGAGAAATCGAGTGCCATTTTTTCCGCCGATAACTTCAAAAAGAATAGCAAAAACGTTCCCTCTTCAAACCCCGAATTTCGCCAGATGGTTGCCGGTTGCTTCCGTCGCATGGAAATTTCTGTCGCACCCACCCAGTCACTTTACACTTTTGCGCGGAAACGGAGCTCATGAAAAAAATATAGTTTTTTTTTATATGGATGCACAAAGAAACGGACACATCGGGCGAATGAAATGCCGCGAATGTTGGTATCGCTCGGGGGATTTGAACGATGCGGCAAGCCAGGCATAAAAGAATACATGAATACTGAGAAGACTTTTTCCAATGCGACGCAAAGCACGACGTTTCCCTTCGATGAAATCGCTGTCAAAAAGAAAAAAGAAAAAAAAAAAAAAAAACACCCATACTGACGATCCGACGTAAGTGTCGTTAATGGTGCTCACAGGGAATTACGGTGAGGTGTTAACAGGTATTCAGAAATGCCGCGAAGGAGCTTCGACCAAAAAAAAGACAAGAAAAAAAATAAACCCAAGGAACGAACCCCCGGCGTGTGATAAAACTTTGGCCAAGTGCGGGGGCCATAAAAAGGGATAAGGGCGCATTAAAGTTGTAATTGCCAAAGGAGCGTCGAGCTGTCGTGAAAACTGCTGCTGACGTACCGCCCACTGGGCGCCTCTCACAAGGTTTTCCAGGGGGTGAAGGGGGCAGGGAAGGGGATAAACGGTACGATGCGACTTGTTTGCCCTTCGGACGAAAACGAATATGAATATCCGAGCGTCGGATTATGCCGGAATAAATATGTATAAGCCGCATGGCTCGAGCACGCGGCGATTTATGATATTACCCCTTCCCCTCCACCCCCTCCCCCCAGGACCATCCGTAGCGCGCTGGGAAAAGCGTGCCCTATCCTCTTCGGCTCTTCCTCGTCTTCTTCTTCCTCTTCGTCGTCGTCGAAGCGAGTCTTCGGGCTGCCTCGCGGCCTCCATCGTACATTCTGCTTAACGTATTCGAGAATTATGTTACACGCGATAAAAGGTACACGTACAGCTATACGCACAGCACAACACTACCCCCCTCCACCCAGCCCACCCCTTCAGTATATGGAGCATTTTACTCCAAAGGGAACTTATGATCCTACGTTTTCTGTTTTGAAATGTTTCACACGATGATCAAGTAACCGAATCGAGAATTTAACGTGGTGTCTAGAAAAATGACACATTATTATTATGAAATCATAATTACGAAACAGATTATGCCTATAAACCATATCTCATGAATTAACTCTGCTCTAGAATAATTTTTTCAATATCCTCAAATATTGGTATAAAACCACATCGACGTCATCATTAATCGAATCGTATCTGAGTCGCCTGCAACCAAACCGCATCGCGGCTGCGACGATGAACCTAACAAATCCTTTTTCCCAGAGCCCAGAACGCACCCGCTTTGAGGTAGAAACCGATGGTGTAGTCCCTGCGAGATGGATTACGGCCGGAATGCCCTGTACGCATGGCAATGCCAGAATGGTGACTGCAACCAACAGTCGGATTATTTTCCGAGGAAAACGAAGCCGCACCACCGCCGGTGTGTATAAAATGCGGAAGAATCGCCCGCGGAAGTGCATAAAAGAATATATTTTTCTACGTCGGCCGTGGTCTGGCTTTCTCTCTCTCTCTCTCTCTCTCCACCACACCTCTCCCTCTTTTTCCCTGTGAAAGCTTATGTCGTTCGAACGTTTCTCTAGTCGGGTACACCAGGGGCGTGCACATTGCTCGAGCGTCGAAAAAGCCGTCCCATGCTGCGCGCCGCGAGGATTGAGGCTCGTAAAATCCCTCCCCGAGAAAATCCATCGGATGCCTGCAACGTATAGATATTGCGCAGAGACACCAACAGCAACGCGGACTGCGCCGCGCGTATTGAAGTAGCGAATGGATTTCATCGGGAGTGAAACGTACAAAAAAAACGAGAGGAGGGAAAAAAAAGATGCTCTCGTTATATTCGCACGCATCGTTTTATCGAGTTTTCGTGTATGCCAAGTAGAGGAAAATGGGTTGCAGCAGCAGAGCAGTACCGAAAGCAGCGCCAGGCTGCGTATAGTGATTTAGCAAAGTGATCGGAAGCATTTAGCCAAGTCCTCAAAGTTTTACTACCACGCGCACACTCCTCTGTATATGAACGATGTGCGTTTTTTTTCGCGATGCAATCGAAAATGTGAATAGCCGTTTGTTTGGGCGGAAAAAAAAAAGTCTTTATTCGAATTTGAATTTGAATTCTGCCGTGGAATATATCGGTGAATGGCTCGGAGCTCTGAATAGGACGAAGATGAAAGGTCCGTCCGATATGGCCGTTTATTTTTATTACCTCGCCAGCTCGTTTTATAACGCGGCTGTGTATATAGGCGACTCTGCTTCCAATTAAGAGACCGCACGGACAAGACGTAAAGTCGCGAGGTGTTATGTAAAATTTAACGAGAGTTCAGTGAACCTGCGTCAGGGGCCGCTTGGGGTATAATGAGCCAATGGCAGAGCCAGACGACCGGCTGCGAGAAGAGGATGAGGGGTGGATTGAGTCACACGCGTTGAAGCATTGAGAAGACCCGCGGACACGCGGTTCACGCGTGGCCGCGTCACTCGGGGAGTGAATCATTTCAGGCTGCACTCGACTCCAGCAAGTGACGAGCTTTGGGCTCTGCAGCAGTTTTCCTCTGGCGGTAAAACGAGGCTAAAAAGTTTGCTGTCACCACTCCGGCATTTGCGTTATGGACCCTGACACCTTGTTCACCTGATTCATCAAAGTCCACCGCTTCCTGACGGAAATTAATGTTGGTCCAACTTCGCGAGGGGCTTTGGGTTTAATAAACCCAAAACGTGTGAATGAAAAAAAGAATCAGCTTTCAGCAACTTTGGGGAGTTTTTAACGTCCCTCCTGGCGATTTCGCACTTGCAGAAATGATTGGTAGACTGTAAAATGTTTTCCGCGCACAACGAGCTCTTCACGAGACATGTTTTCTTTTTTTTTTGGCAGAAGAGCTGAAAGTGCACAGTTCCTTGTATACACAAATCAGTTGAAAGGAAAAATACCGAAAGCTCGAAAAAGGGAGCATCTGGAATTCCGATAGTTGGATCGAAAAAGGGAGTAACAGGCGGAGGGCTGGTTCCCTCCTTGACCCGAATGAACCCGAGCTCGCGGCACGGTTCACGATAACAATGCCCTACGGTCATTTTGTCATTTTTTGTCTCTTTCACGCTGAGCTTGATAGTTGCCGAGTTGTAAATCTAACTAAAGCGATGTGTAGTTATTATAAAAAGGAGTTTAAATATTTGGATAGCTGAACAAATACTAATTTTCGCTTTAATATTGGAAGAAACAGTGAAAAAAAAAACAAAAAAAATGTAAAGCATTAAGAAAGTAATGCATTGATTATTTCTTCGATTTTTTCCAATATTTTGTTTAATATTTTAGCGAAAATAAGTATTTCCTCAGCTATACAAATGTTTACACTCTTTTTGCTTCCTCATAGAGGAAGCTTTGTTTTCGTGAAAAAATTTTTTTTCGAGATTTTGATGTCAGTAGACTCAGAATGGTCCAAAACGTCGAGAAAAGTGGTTTGTGCGAAATGTATGTATGTATGTATGTGTGTGTGTGTGTATGTGCACGTTTCGTTGTTTACACGATAACTGTCGCAATTTTCGATGAATCTTATTCAAATTTGGCATGTGAGTGGGCTATCATGCAACACTGTTTGGGATTGTAGTTGACGCGAATCGGTTCATAAATTCAGATTTCGCAGCATTTTGAAAATTTGGCAAAAATTGTTTTCACGATGTAACTTCCGTAAATTGAGAGATATAGGGATGAAATTTTGTACGTTAATAGACCACCATCAAACCATGATCTGTACCGAATTTGGAGAAAATCGGTAATGCAGTTCACATGTTATTGCAATTTCAATTTTTTTCGAATTTATGGAAGTAAATTTATATCCTATAAATAATAAGACATCAGATTGCAATTTCGAACGTGTCATTACGTTTATTGATTATTAAGGAAGAGTTTCGTCAAGTAAACGGTCATTATATCGGTAAATTTTGATTTTGCGGCATGAGAAAATAAAAAAAACCGACACGAAAAAAAAAATGAGGAAAAAATTTTTGCAGAACTACCTCAAATTTGGTTCACATATGGACAACCATAGACTACGTTTTGAGTCGAAATTTGACGAGGATCTGTAAAGCCGTTCAAATTTTATAGCATTTTGAATATTTTGAAAAATCTTGTTTGCAGTGGCCGTGCGACGTGAAAATAACAGGAGCATGAGCGAAGCGAACGCTTTGTTGCTAATTATATTTAAAAAACTGTAAAATATATTGAGCTCAAACAAGCCTGCAAAGTAGAACCTTGCAAATTGCTTCCTCTAAATTTTGCACTTTTAACGAAGCTTCCTCTATGAGGAAGCCAAAACCGATCAACATACTTCCTCATAGATGTAGCTTCGTTAAAAGTGCAAAATTTAGAGGAAGCAATTTGCAAGGTTCTACTTTGCAGGCTTTTTATAATTACTAACCATTGTTATTATGAAATCATAATTACTTCTGGAAATATCTGTAACAAATTATTAGCTTACAATAATATTAACAGTCCCATATTAACAATCCTTGTCACACAAACAACCTTCATTCATATTCAAATTCACATTGAAATGTCTGTTTTATCGATTCTCTAATGTTTCCATCATGGATGACTCTTCCGGAAAAACTTGCTCACAAATTACAATGTGGCGAACACGTAAGCAACTTTCTTTCTAAAAGTCGTTTAGAGCTTCACTATCTGTGTTTACGTGTGTCTGTGTTTGTGTGGAATATGCGATACGCGAATTTGGTGCGAAATATCTTTGATGTCGTCCTGACACAATATCGCGAATCCTCCTCTTGTCTCGTCTCGTTTCGCGAAAAGTTTGGTCGAAAAGAATGCGACGAACGAGATTCCCGTCGTCGTCGTCTTCGTCGTCGTCGTCGTCTCGTGTGTTAGGAACGCGCTTAAGCGAATAGCAGTTTGCCGAGTACCCGAAGGCGGCGCACGACAGGGCCAAAGGTTACACGACGCCCCCAGAGCGAGAACGTTGGAGTCGGGTTTGTGTGTGGCACATCGTTCCGAAGACGAGAAAGCGTCTCGGCAGGGCCAACGCCTGCATTTTTACAAAGTTGAAATTGCAAGTCGTAAACCGTACTTTATAGGTGGATATGCTTCTCCCGCGAGGTCTGGCAAACTCTAAAATATTACTTCTTGTAATGCACCGGCGGCGGCGTCGCGAGATGTATGCGAAGAGGAGTCTCGGGCGGCGGTGACCAGGAAAGACGACGCGGACGACGCGAATGCGAATGAGAAGATCGAGCGGAGCGAAGGAAGAAGACGAATCGCAACTCTGGGCGAAAGATTAAAAAAAACCGTAGCCAAGAAGAAGTCGTCATTCTGTGTGACGCCGCTGCAAATTCTGTCCTGAAAGAAGAAAGCCCATTGACTAATTGAAAGACATTTGGATCGTTGGTAACATCATGAGATATTACGTAAAATGCAGCACAAATTTCCAGGCTGTCATCCGGATCTTTGAAGACATCCATCTGCATTTACGGCTCCACACATCAGCCACTTCATACCAGTTGCATCCGTCATAATCTTGATTTCCAAGTTTTAGTCGCACACACGGCGCAATATGGAGTCTGGAGGTATTTGTATCCGGTGCTATTTGCCGAGGCTCCCGGAGTTACCAATCTCAACCCCCGGCAGATGTTCGATTATTCAGTATGTGCGACTTCAGTTCGCGAGAGTTTCGAGCGACACAGTAGCGAGCAACTTGCTGTGCCGGGAATCGTCGACTCGAAATATAACACACGGATGGAGTATTGAACCGCACAACTCCGAGTCATCCTTATAGACGGGAGGGAGGTTCGAGGGGATGGAGGAAGATCATCGAGGGAGAAGGAGACCTGCACAAGGGAACTGCAGGAAGGAAGTGCGCGTCCAGTTTGCGACCGCTGAACTGACCTCAGGATCTTCCAGGCCTTCTGTAACTCAGGCGACGGATGACCTTTCCGGGGGTGGTCTCAACCCTTCAGTTACGACACTCGCTACCCGGGGATCCGTCGTCAAAACCGCATGCAATCTCACGGCTGATTGCGCAAGTTTTACAAGTTATTCGATCGCCAAGGAAATAGCTCGATAGGGATCAACCGGAACGTAGAAACGGAGACACGGAAGACGCGTTTGCGGGTCTCCCTTTGCTTTGGTTCAGCCTCGTTTCTAAGGACCTCGAGTTATTGCAATCGAAGATATGAAACGAAAGTTTGTCAGAAATCGTAGATCTGGCTGCCGGGCCCAAAACCGCCCAAATCGGGGTCACGAAATTTATTTTTTCAAAATATCGACTTTTAACCTATACCATCGTTCTCAAGTCGCATATTCTACCCCTGAAAACACTGGTTACAATCCTTTTTTAGTTGATTTCGAAAAAAAAAAATTTTTGGCCGAACAGTTTGTCAGAAATCGTAGATCTGGCCGCCGGGCCGAAAACCGCCCAAATCGGGGTCACGAAATTTATTTTTTCAAAATATCGACTTTTAACCTATACCATCGTTCTCAAGTCGCATATTCTACCCCTGAAAACACTGGTTACAATCCTTTTTTAGTTGATTTTGAAAAAAAAAAATTTTTGGCCGAACAGTTTGTCAGAAATCGTAGATCTGGCCGCCGGGCCGAAAACCGCCCAAATCGGGGTCACGAAATTTATTTTTTCAAAATATCGACTTTTAACCTATACCATCGTTCTCAAGTCGCATATTCTACCCCTGAAAACACTGGTTACAACCCTGTTTTTGTTGATTTTGAAAATAAAAAATTTTTGGCCGAACAGTTTGTCAGAAATCGTAGATCTGGCCGCCGGGCCGAAAACCGCCCAAATCGGGGTCACGAAATTTATTTTTTCAAAATATCGACTTGTAACCTATACCATCGTTCTCAAGTCGCATATTCTACCCCTGAAAACACTGGTTACAACCCTTTTTTAGTTGATTTTGAAAAAAACAAATGTTTGGCCGAACAGTTTGTCAGAAATTGTAGATCCGGCCGCCGGGCCGAAAACCGCCCAAATCGGGGTCACGAGAGTTATTTTTTCAAAATATCGACTTTTAACCTATACCATCGTTCTCAAGACGCATATTTTACCCCTGAAAACACTGCCATCAACCTTTTTTTAGTGGATTCAAAAAATATACGATATTGGACAGAACTGTCAAAGTTATCAAGGACAAATGAACCTGGACTCGGTCTGAGAGTCCCAGCCAATCACAGCACGAATAGTTTGGTAACAATGCTTTCTGTTACTCATGAACTTTTTAAAAGAGGGATTAACCCTAAAAGTCATGACTTATTCTTACAATGTATGTACGTTACGGATCGCGTGGGGTCTCGCTAGACCCCAGTCATGAGTTCTAGGGTTAATTTATACGTATACCTTATTCAGGGTTATCCGAAAAAAAAGTTTGAATTGATGTTAATAATCCAACACGGGAACATATTTAACGAAATAGCCGTGTTAATTATACACCGTAACAAGTGTTGCTATCAACACTATAACAAATGACACTTCGAAAAAGTCCGCACTGGCTCCGTTTTGACACCGTATATTTTTAACAGTGCAGGCCTTCTGTAACTCAGGCGACAGATGACCTTTCCGGTGGTGTTCTCAACCCTTCAGATACGACATTCGCTACCCGGGGGATCCGTTGTCAAAACCGTATGCAATCCCACGGCTGATTGCGCAAGTTTTACCAGTTATTCGATCGCCAAGGAAATAGCTCGATAAGGATCGACCGGAACGTACAAACGGAGACGCGGAAGACACGGTTGCGAGTCTCCCTTTGCTCGGTTCAGCCGCGTTTCTAAGGACCTCGAGTTAGTACTACGCCTGAAATAGTCCGGTATGGCTCGGGGAGCACCGGGAGAAGAACAGCGAGGAAATACCGTTGACCTTTGGCCCGTGATGTAGCGGGCTCTGTGTAGGAATCACCCCGTGTCACGAACACGCGCGGGGGTCGCGAGCGGGTCGTTTGGTGCGCCAGGCACGTGGCAGTACGCCACGTGATATTCAATTTTTTAGTTATTATCATATTTCTTTCGATCCCTCCGCGCGAGTCTGTGTACGTCATCCGCGATATCCGCGTGCTATTTGAGTCTTTAGCTTTGTCTCTTGAAAACATCATTTTTCGCGTTTTTCTCGCCGAATTTTCTATTTTTCGAGCAAAAAACGATGTTTACCGGAATCAGCGGAAAATTTGCCATCGGATAGGGTTCTTAAACTTTTCGAAATAGAATTTTTTTTCGCAAAGAAAAACGCAATAGCTCTTCCAAATATTTGCGATTTTTGGGTTGACTTTAAAATTATGCGAAAAATAAAAAAATCGAGATATCGCGTTCCACCTTGCGGCATTCTTTTCGTTGGAGATTTTCTTTTCGAACGCGAAATGAAAATCCAGATACCGTTAGTCCAAAGAAAAATGACATCGGTTTTAATGAAGTGACAAAATTCGAAAAAAGTGAAAAATCATTTTGCGCATTTTTTACCCCCAAGAAAAAAAAACAATAGCAAAAAACGCGAGGGATAACCCTTACGAGTATTTCAATAACTCGATATTCAAGTGACATAATGACGTAAACTCGTTTTCGTATCTGCTCCGAGTCGTCGAGTCAAATGCGATTGTCAAATACGTTTGGCGTGCATTGCGGTTTACACGCACAACAAACCGAGGATACGAATTCCCCCGGGAAATTCCGATACAATTCCAGTGGCCGAGGTCATGGATATGCTCGGCTCGGGCTGCGGAGTTGGGTACTTGAAAAATTGAGCTTTCGCCTTTTTCTCTCGGCTCTCTTGGCAGGCGCCGAGTTATATACCCGAGCGTGTTACCGTCGGAGCGCGCGACGAAGCGAACCCGATGCAACTACGTGACTCGCCGGACGTTCCTCGAATCCCTCAATTATTCCGCATCCAAGGAGAATGCTTTGCGCCTTTCTCTCCGCTGAGTTTACTCTGCGGTCGCCGCACGCTGCTGCTTCGCCACCGCAAAAGCGGTGTCTAAACGACTCCGGTTGGCTCGAGAAAACTTGAAAGGACCAAATTAAGGGGCCGACTCGAAAGAGCTTATCCCTCGAGTACTGTCTCGCGTATCCCTGTCGTCCGATTCATAATTTCTTTCGTCTGCAATGAAATAAAATAATAAAATCACACAATTCACAATCCAAGGACATTTAGCCTAAAAAGTGCCATTTATCGACCTTTTATATTCAGACTGCACAGTGGATATAAAATAATATATATTACATAAAAACAACATGTAATACATGATACCAATATTTATTACCATAAAAACATTTAAACATGAATAAAAAAAATTGATTTCAAAATTATCAGTGATACCTGAGTCATGAGTTCAATTTTGCCAACATCGCGTCGACAGCTGTGCACGTGAGATGAAAAACTTCCTCCTCGCTGCGCTCAGCATCGATGTTGGTCGTTATTTTTTTATAACTCCCAACGACCCCACCGATGGTATAGAAAAATGTTTTTATTCGCTCTACAATTATTTCCTCAGCATCGTCGAATCGCTCGTTCGCCATTGCCCTGGATCTCATTCTGTCCTCGACGACTTGTCGTCGCGCCCAAAGATACAACAGGAGATTCGGCTGGCGAACCTCCTTGCTGAAAATACTGCACTGTTTTTTGTCACGAGGAAATCCCACGAGCAGGTAACCTGAGGCCTCGGGTACGTTGACCATTTTTTCCTCGACCTTCTGGACGATAACATCGGCCGGCAAATTCCGTCCCTCCGTCATGATCCGCTTGATCAGGTCGCCTCTCTCGGATCCTGAAGACGCCTCGGCTCTCATGAGATCCGAGATGTTCACAGCGACGAATCCATATTTGCCGACTAAACGTTTGCCCAGAGTCTTCTTGCCGGAACCTGGACCGCCGATCAGGCAGACGATTGGCGCTGTTGAGGCAGTCAAGGTCGCGCAATTAACAGCCTCATTGCGTGGGATACGTTTTCCTGGATCATCTTTGCAGCAGCATGCGCCCATTTCTCAACCACACACTATTTGTTCCTGGAGTCTTCGACAGTAAAATCAATCTTGATACCCGGATCGGACCCTTATCACTGAATTAATTTTTGAAAATTTCTATATGACGTGAATTTCAAAATAAACAATTTTGAGCCAGGTATATTATCGAAATGTCACACGAATTTTAGGTTCTGTTGTGCCAAGCAGCCGAAACTCATTCGCTGCTATGTTCAGTCTTTTTGCCGGAACCTGGACCACTGGACCATCGATTAGGCAGACGATTAGCGCCGTCGAGGCAGTCAAGGACGTGCAATGTAATGATTATAAAAGAGTGTAAATATTAGAATCGTTAAAAAAAAGCACTAATTATCGCTTTTATGTTGGAAGAAATAGTGGAAAAAAATAGAAGAAAAATATAATGTATCAAGAAAGTAATGCATAAATTATTTCTTCCATTTATTCCACTATTTCTATCAATATTAAAGCAAAAATTCGTATTTGCTACAGCTATTCAAATATTTACACTTTATTTTATAATCACTACGCATTATTATCATGAAATTATAATTACTGTAAACTATATTTTGTGAATTAATGGGGGATTTACGACTCTGGCTGCTATGTTCGGATGGGGCGAATTTTCGATAGCGCGAAATCTCGCAGCCATTACCATTACCATTTACTGTTGCATATAAATGAAAATCACGCACGTTATCAGCCCACCTTGAAGGGACGATCATCACATCATCAGGGTCCGTCAAAATTGATGGACTCGACTCCCCGACGTCGAGTGGTCCGAGCGGTAAAAATCCTCGAACGAAAAGAAGCACCCACCCAATTCCACGATAACTTCAGTGAAGCTCTCGCCCTTATTTCAGGTTATTCGATTTACGAAGATCAAAGTCGATAAAGTACGACGAAGTTTCATCGGCCAAATGGACTCGAAGTAGGAGACAAAAGTCCCCTCCAACCCGGAAATGTCAAGGAACGAACTCTGCCATTGGCAAGGCGACTTTTATTTTTTGTAAAAGAAGTTCTATTCTTTTTTCACAATTTTCTTGGTTCAGAGGAAAATTTACCGTCGATTATTCATGGAAATGCTAACAAGTATCGGCTCGTTGTCTCCTAACTATTCTGGCCTGGTGATCAAAGGGGGATCAAAGCTAATCGGTCCAGCTTTGTACCGAGCTAATTATGCCACGAATCAGAAAAGCAGATCACGAGTCACACGTCGAACGTTGAAAGCCTCGATGAAACTTTTAGATCGTAGCCGGGATTTACTGCGTTTCGACGGATGTTCGTAAAATTCAATGGAGAATCCATCGACGAAACGGATTCGCCGGAGAATTTCGAACATTTTTATTGGCCCGAGGGACGGAACCCTGAAGACGGATTAAGGCGTTTTTTTGATTTTTTATTTACGAAGAAGTTGGATGCCGAACCGAAAGGCGAAGCGATAAATGTATGGCGAGGAGACTTGATAGTTCCAAAAGAGAATTGTTCGGGTTCGCGAGTCGCCGCGGGAATACCAATGAGCCCAGAAAGAAGCTGCATAAGCGAGCCAACGCGGAGTCGATGCGAAACAATCAATGACACGTACGTGAGAAAAATGAACTTGCGGAGCGCGAACGCCGAGTTACAGACGCTGAAATCGCGAGAAGCACAAGAATCGTTCGCAAATGATACAAATATCGCACAACACTCAACATAAAACATTCTTGATGATGTAAACAATTTCTACCAATTCTTTTTCCATTTTTTTTATTAAGGGGACTTAGGCAGCGAGAATAGGGATTCTCGACGAGAATTGGCCCAATAGCTGAAATTCGGACTTCGTGCAATTACCGTTGTGGATGAAAAAAAAATGTTCCGACCTCGTTTGCCCATAATATTCGAAATCAAAAGTTACGCTCAAGTTCCCAGCAGATACTTAATAATTTTCTATATATGAACTTCCGGCGTTTTATCGAACGCCACTCATCCTCATCCGAGTTCGCAGGAGACGCTTCGCTTGACATCCGCGTAAACTTATAATCATCTCGCCGGAGTCCGACTAAAAGGGACAACTGATGAGTAAAAGCAACTCGGCGAACCGGATCAGACAGTGAAGAGTGGGTTTCAGGTGGGTAAAAGTATATATGCCCCTTAACCTATAACCCAGGCGTGTGGCTCATCGAATTCTCCGATTGCTGATGTCCCAGTTGCGACGAGGAAACGCGAGACCGAGCGTCCTCGTGGCTATATAGCGACGAGTCTTTCAATGCTTCGCCTCGTTCCCATCTCCGGTGTGAAGGAATCTTCAGGGTTTACCTTTATCCGCGACACCTCGTTAACCCGCGACTCCAGTCGAGCATTATTATCATCATCATTATTCTTTCAATTGAAGAAAAATTTTCCAGGACATTGAGAAGCTTGATGATTACATTGTTATTCGACTGGTCGTTATTTGACCCTCCTTCAAAAAGATCTGATTATGACTTTAGGAAAGTTCCGTCCATTATTCGCCAGGATATCCTGCAAACTCCTTCAAACCCTTGGGTGGACATGGATGGCTGAAAAATGTCCGCAAATCCTGCAAAAAGCTGGTGGGATTCCCATCTGATTTACCTGACGGTAAAAAAAATGAAACCCACCCTGTAAATACTTTTGTCTCCTGTCATTAGTCCAAACCGTGATTCGCACTTGTCGTAACCTGACAAATACGGTGCCGGTAATGAGCCGATGAAGGTGGTTGTGGCGAAGGGTTGGAACTCGAGGAAGTGAAAGACATGGGGGCGGGTACGTCAAGCGGAGTGAACTTGGACGGGTTGACGCTCGAGGGATTAATGGAAGCGGCCAATCAGGTATTAGGCAAAGCGACTGAAGTCATTTCTCAGACGGTAGAGTCGGAGATGGGAGACCTGAGGAATCTCCACGAGAGAGTCGCTGCCACGGTAAGTGTTGCCTGCTGCTTGAAATATATTAGCTGAAATGATTGTGGTTGGCGTCTGACGCTTTCTCGAAGTGTCAGACCCGACGACAGTCCTCTTTTCAAAGGAAACGAGAAAAATAACCTAAAAAAGAGGTAAAAAATCTTATTAAGAACCCGCGATATTTTCTTTCTCTTCGACGCGCGGTCGTCAAGGTGGGAAGCACGTACGCGGCGATCCAGGACAAATTGGCGGAGTTGTCGCGTTACAGTGAGGAAGCGCGGTCGTGCGTGCAGGGAAAGGAAGCCGAGCTCCAGGCTGTACAAGTGAAAATGAAGAATAGTATGCTCGAGTGTTACGGAAGACACACCGAGGCCCTGGAGAAACTGCGACCCGAGAGAGCGATGATTCACGCCGAGGCGACGCAATTCAAGCTCGAGGCGCAGAGGATCATCCAGAGTTGCGTGACGAGCGAGAATCGTCTGGAGTGTTTGCAAAAAGGCCTCGTCGACTTGGCTAAAAGGGCTGACGAACTGTTGAAAAAATTCGAGGCCCACATAAAACGCGAAGTGGACGTTCAGGCCAAGAGCATGAAGTCGCTTATGGAGTGCGAGAAGAAAGTCATAGACGAGGCCAATAAGAGTTTCAATCGGATCATCGAGGAAGTGAAGAAGTGTGGTCAGCGTGGAATGGACAAAATCTGATGGCTCTTGACAATGAACACCCTCCCCCCCTGCTTCCTCCACCAACCCCCACCACCACCGACCACATATACACATAGACAGGTCCTTATCACCCCCCAATAAGTCACTTAACGACAATGGCGACTCCCTGATATACGACAATTTTGGAATCCATCGGACCATGTAACTCAGACGCCCAAAATTTAATCCCTTGTTGTAATAAAACTATGTCAATGAAAGTTCCACCCGGTCGTTTGGTCGCCTGGACGACTAGTCTTCCACTTCCCCTCAAGCTGGAACTCCGGCACTTCGAGATATTTAATTGATTTAGGTTGGCGACCCAAGAGAGAGAGAGAGAGGCCTCGCGGACTTTCCCCATAGGGATGCGCCGAGAATGCGACCGCATGATAGAATTCCCGGAGCAACGGGCGGCGTTGGCGGCGGCGTCGGTGGTCGGATCAGTGTGGTCACTCGAATCGTTTCGAGACAAGAGCGAATGCTCCGCGCTCGCCCACCTGTGTCACCTATCGCCTTCGCGCGTTTACACATGCGGAATCTAGGCCGTATATCTCGCTCGGCTAGCGCTTCGTTCGGACGATCAATCGAGCTATCGGAGCCATCGAGCTCACTCCACCGAGGCCACTCCAGCTTCGACCCCGACGACCGTTTGCCCCTTCCACACCCCCGTCGCGTCCACCGACGTCATATCGATCTCTAAGGAATTGCAAATTCCTTCATCGGGGCTGCTGCCCCTCATCTACGACCTATAGAACACACTCTGCCACACTGGATCGTGGGATTAATTCCAGTCTCTATTATAGTCCGGCGTAAAACGCGGGGAATACCGCGAAGCACTGTGAGAAGTTGTGGGGTGCATTCACTCATTGTCACCACTAAGTCACCACTAAAAGATACAGGTAATGCGCATTCATACTTGATGCTGAGTTTTATTAAAATTTGATGAAGGATCTTGCAACGTTTCACCATAAACATTCCTTGAAGTGTTATCATATTTGGGAATTGTTAACCCATTGTTACCGCTAAGTCACCACTAAAAGATACACGCAATGCTCATTCATACTTGATGCTGGGTTTTATTAATATTTGATGAAGGATCTTGCAACGTTTCTCCAAAAAACATACCTTGAAGTGTTACCATACCTGGGAATTTTGCACCCATTGCCACTAAGAAGTCAACACTAAAAGCAACGCGTAATGCTCATTCATACTTGATGCTGGGTTTTATTCAAATTTGATAAAGGATCTTGCAACGGGTCTCCATAAACATACCTTGAAAGGTTACCATACTTGGGAATTTTTATTAATGAAAGTGCTTTGGAAAAATTACTGTGGCTATGAAGATAGCAGAGGTCGTCGTAAATGGCACATTCGCCCTACGCATATGAGATGATGACTCCAAATGTGATCGAATGGGCACGCGAAAGAGGGCGAAGCCTCTTCCTTTAGGGAATATGTTGATCCCACGAACGCACTTGGCTGCTCATCTATTTTTAATTTGGGGATCAGCGTAGTCGGTTCACCAAACGCGTTCAACCTACACATTTTGTCTCGAATAGTCGACGACGACGCTGAAGAAGCCTCCGGGCGCTTATCCTCGTTCGACCGAAATGAGGATTGCCATTTCGAAGGTAAAACCCTGAGGGAACGACGCAATTGCAAGCGTCAAAGTTTCATTTTAGCTCCAACATTCGCCAATTTAAATTTAACGATCGTAGAAATTTAGCGAAGGTTTCAATTTCCACAGAGTTTCCAATTCCTACCATCGCTTTGATCACGTCTCATGGCCAAAGTGACCATGTCTCAAAAATCGTGTGCGGAAAATTCGTCTAAAACAATTCGTCTAATAATTTATCAGACGAAACCCTTCGACTACTGATTTCCGCTGTAGGGTAGACAGGCCAATGACTGAACACTTGAATCCTAATTTTTTCGACAGCTTTCGGATAGTAGGAGTTGAACTAAAATAACAGAACGGTGTTTAACATTAAAGATTGGCTAAACCAAATTTTGCTTCGATGCATTAGTTCATACATATAAGTAAATAAATCATTTTGTTGATTCATTAGTAGATGTTTATGCATTGGCCAATCTACTCTAGTCGGGAAACACGAGTAATGATTTCCGCTGTAATTAGGAAATTCAAATTGTTATTAGTTGAATTGTCATTAGACGAACAATGCATTTGACGAATTATTTTAGACGAAATTTTCGCGAATCCTCAAAAAATGGCACCACCTTCGTTACACTAATAATCTGAGCAGCTTTTAAAATATGCAAAAACATCTTGCAGCCTGGTTGAAACGAGGAGTGCAACGAGGGAGTACTCTAGGAATAAGTTTCCGTTGAATATATAAATCATATTCATGGGGCGTTACGGGACACCGTGGCTGCTGCTGGGACGTTCGGGGTACTCCAAGGGCTGAAGATCATCAAGTTTTCCGCGCCATCGCATTCGAGCTGGAAAAATATGGCGCAATGTACAGAAAAGGAAACGCGCAGCAGGACAAAAGTGAGGTCAGATCCCGGCGAGCCCCTTATGTATTTCCTTGGGCAAAGTACGAAAAGCGGATTCTGAAAGTTTAATAAAGATACGCCTGGGTTGGCGGAAGAGTTGGGTAACACCACTCTTGATACTCGCTCTCTTTCGCTTTTTTTTCCTTTTCCCTCTTCCTTCTCTCCCTCGTGCAACGTCGCTACATTGCCGCACCCGCACTGCAGGACTTCGTGGGGGGTACTAACCAAGCCGACGTCGGTCGCAGCGCACGAAAAAGTGGCTAAACGAGGGATGAAAAGTCTGGGACCTGCAAAGAGTGAGAGAGATATATATAGAGACAGCATGATGGTTGGTCCGCAACGAGACCGGGTAAAGGGCCTCATTAAAATAAATGAACTACTGAGACATCGGCTAGGTCAATTACGTCAATGGCCCGAGGTCACCTTGGCAGCAGGAGATCAACGCGATAGAATTTAGATTCGCAATCCCCTAGCGGGCGACCAGAGCGCCACTCTAACGCGTCCGGCAAGGGAAAATGCAGCAAGTTTTCTTTGAAATTGTAATCCGCGAGGAAACGTCCGGATGTGATTTTTGTTCGCTCTTTCACTGCTTTAATGATGTCCCGGGTGAACAGTGATTTTGCGTTTTGGCGGTGTAACGCCACGTTCGATGATGTCATGGATCATCTTCTGTGCTTCCTGAATTTCTACTCAAAATAAAGGCAGATATGCATGATCTCCAAGCCCTGACAACAGTGGTTTGGAGATCATGCGTAGTTTTCATATAGGACGCTAAACGTACGCTTTCCAATGATTAGTCTAACTTTTACAGGAAAAATTCTAAGATTAGCATTCAATAATGATTGCTTTTTTGGACATTGTAAGTGTGAAAATGAAAAACCAAGTAGAGGACTTTAGCGCACTAAATGATTGCAAATGGACCCTTTGGTATTATCAGGGGATGTAATGAAGTCTTCAATAAGAAAGATTGAATTATGGCTAATAATGATACCCTTCGATACAACCGAGTTGACCTTCCGTCAATTCGCCATGTTTTAATCATCCACACTCAGTGCTTAGCGCGAGGCTTTATATATTGTGCTCTTTCTCCTAACGCATTGGTTCTGTTCTGCCATAGATAATCTGTTTCCTGGAATTCTACTCAAACTGAAGGCACAAAATGAAGGATGGAATGAATGAAGGGGGATGAGACCTTTGATAAGAATGAATGTATTTTGCCCAATAAGACTACATAAACTAATACCCTTCGATAGAACCGAGTTGACCTTCCGTCAATCCGCCATATTTTAATCATCCACACTCAGAGCTTAGCGCGAGGCTTTATATATTGTGCGAGAACGTCAGACGATTCCAATTAGACATGACAAGCAGAATGCAGGCGTATCTTGGCACTCACTGATTACCTCCTTCGCCGGTGAGGCTGCCTCATTAACTAATTAGCGTTCGCGGAGAGCGAACGCGCTGGTCTAGCGCGAGAGTCGTCGGCGGCGTCGGCGGATACACTGCAGACTCCGGCGGTGTGGAACAACCAGCGCGCGAAGTCATATACCTCGCTGTATTCCGTCTTAATCTTCACGAGTGTGACACGGACCAATTTACTTGCGCCGTCGCGCGCCTTCCGTGCTTCCCGCTCTGCCGCCCTTCTTCGCCCTCCTCGCGTTTCAACCCCGAGACCCGAGAATCGCCGAGGAGGAAGAGAGAGAAAACTCTCAGGGACATTTCAGTCTAACCAGAACCCTCGGAGCCTCCTTGAAACATCTCCCGGGAGACCCATGAAAAATTTAATCGGCATGAAAGTTTGACGAGATACGACGCCCGTCGTACTCTCCGGATGTTACCAGAGATCTCGCTGTCCACTTGGAGTAAACTCGAATCGTAATACATATATATAAATTTTTTTTAGTGATAAAAAACAGTGATAAAAATATTGTATAGTTTTCACGTTTTTCCAGGTTTTTTACTCGCACTCAGAAAAACGTATGGTCGACTGTGTTATACGACATATTTTCCTGAGATGACAACGATGCTTTTCTGGTTTTCGCGATAATAGTGTGTAACCAGCACTAAATGATGGTACCTGTGACTATTTTACATAGTACAATTGCCTAATTCGGTATTGTTTTACCATGGATTTTTCTCAGTGTAGCTAACATTTTTTTTATTTAAAGGACATATTCTTTTTTTACCTAGATGCCAATGGCCGTTCTGCTCGTGACGAGAAATTGATTGATAAGTGGTCTCGAAAAAAGAGACTCGGGGGGCAAAGTGATTCGTAACACATATGTATATTTTTTTACTGATAAAAAACGCTGATGAAAACATTGTATGGTTTCCACGTTTTTTCAGCTTTTTTACTTGATATTTTTTTATTTAATCGACATTTCCTTTTTTTTAACCTAGATATCGATGGCCGTTCTGCGCTTGACGAGAAATTGATTGATAAGTGGTCTCGGAGTCAGAGACTCGGGGGCAAAGTGATTTGTAATACATATATATATTTTTTTTTACACTGTTAAAAATATTGTATAGTTTTCACGCTTTTCCAGGTTTTTTACTTGATATTTTTTTAATTGAGGAACATTTCCTTTTTTTTAGCTAGCCGGCGATGGCCATTCTGCACGTGACGAAAAATTGATTGATAAGAGGTCCCGAAGACAGAGACTCAGGGGGAAAAGTAATTCGTGATACATATATATATATATATATATTTTACTGATAAAAATATTGTATAGTTATCAATTTTTCCATGTTTTTTACTTGACATTGTTTTTATTTAAAGGACATTTCCTTGTTTTAACCTAGATCCCGATGGCCGTTCTGCGCGTGACGAAAAATTGATTGATAAGTGGTCCCGAAGACAGAGGCTCGGGGCAAAGTGATTCTCCTCAAGCTGACGTTGATAAATCGCCGCGACGGGCCGCCATAAACATGGCCATTGCTCTCTGCGGTTCCCGCTAAAATCGAAACGGAAAGGCGCGGAGACCCCGACGCAGCAGTTGGCGGTTTCCTGGTGAGTGGTAGACTCTTTGTCCCTGATGCAGCTCGTAACTCGTGGATCCATCCACCCCCAACCCCCAAAGCACCCACCCCTTCATTCCACCCACCAACGGGGTAGCGCCAAGCACCGAGTCTCGCGGAGTCGGTTCTTCCATTCCTATAACTTCATTACCCGGGGCTAGTGCGAGGTTCTCCGAAACCCGGAAGTACGAGTTGCACTCGGTGTACCGGAGCGTTCGCAGGAGGGGCGCTGCGCTCGTGGCTGCGCTGCTGCTCCGACGTTGGGAAATAATGCATCGACTGCAGTACTACGCTCCACTACTGGCATTTCCAACCCTGCCCCCCGTTCTCCGGTTTAGTATTCTCTCTGTTCGTAACCAGCCAGCGTGAAAGTACGAGATGCGCGTACACATTTATACGAACTTCCGTCTGCGACGCCGTGGCAGCATCCTTCGTGTGTGTTTTGACCTGTAGCGACGACTCGCCGCGAGTAGCTGCGGGCGCAGCCGATTGCTGCCACGTAGACTCGAGATGAGATTTTTTTGACGATTAGAGATTTTTTTACCGATTTTTTTAAATCTAAGAATATTTTTTTCTGTTTCCAAAATGTTATTTCTCGATGGAATGTGTCTTTAATGTGGATTATTGTGTGTAACATTTACGTGAATTAATTTTTATGTCACAGTTAATTTTTTTTTTTTATATTTCAAAAATAGATGATAGATGCAAGGCCAAATGCCAGATTGCAATTGGAAAGGACTCGATGAGAGAACCCAAACAGCCGGTCAGCCGTCTCTCCCGGAATGATCTTACGCATGGGCAGCTCCGTTTTACACGATCTGGTCATTCCTCGTTTGTCGAGAAGAAAATTGAACGTGGTCGGAAAATCGAAATCTCGTTAAGCGCTATAAAACCGTGACACAATGTGAGTTGGTCCGTGCACGCGAGACCGGAACGAACGCAGATTTTTTCGTTTAACACCCCGGGATTTATATCTTTTTTCATGTCTGACCAATCACTATTTATTCCACTCTGCGTATATCCGTGGAACATGACCTCAAACACAATCCAACACACGCCGTGCGCTCTGTGTAATCTCATGCAACTGTGGGCTTTATCTCGTATCGAACGTAGCATTTGGGCGCGAGAATCCGGGGGGAGGTGGGTGAAGGGGTCACCGAATATTCACGCCGTACGAATTTGGCAATATCCGTCAATGTGGCACTATCTCTGCCACCGCGGACTTGATATTCGGATAAATTATGTCGCTCGGACGTTATCGCCACGCGAATGGATCGTGACAACGATTCTGATTGGTCATAATTGATCGGCGACTGTTCCAACGTTTCCGAAGGGATTCTGAATATATGTTCATTGACGGGAATTGCGCTTGCGCATCTGCGACCCGCCACATTTGTGGGTCCCGAACGTCTGATTCTGATGCGATTTAAGACATCCTGAAAATCATAATTAAGTGACAATTTGAAAAATTGTTCATTGTTCCTAGTAAAATTAAATAAAACAAGGTTTTGGATATTTTATATTTCAGACTTCCTTTTAACCAAAAATACTGGAAGCCACCCCGAGATGATGGATATTCCGCAAAATATATATTCGATTGGATGCAATTAATTCACGGGTTACGGGGGTTGAACTCTCATTTCCCCGGACTAATTTCGCAGCGTTGGGAATCTTCGAGCGGGACTAATAGCCGGAAATTGCACGCGACTTCGTTTATTACGGTGGAACCCGAATGACGATCCGCCTGCGTTGAACTTCAATCTCGCGAGCTTGCCGAGAGTTTTGTAATTGTATAATTAGCTGCTCAACGACAAAGCCAACGAACGAAATGCACAAATTGATTAGAATAAAGAAATTGACGAATATTAACATCTCGCGCGATGCAACAAAACCAGGTCGACGGATTCTTAAATCGCATAAAAGACGAATTAAAATAAATCACTCGTAGGAATAATACAGCCTTCAAGTGGCGAACGCTACGAATCCGACCCAGCAGCTCCCTTTTCATTTCTCTGGATATTTCAGAACGTTTACTATATACAGCGCCAGCGATTCAAAATTAGTTCTCGTCGTAATTCCTGGAGGCTGGGTTTCAGATCTCTATCAACCACTCGGGGCCGGACCCCCAATCAAATGAACTCGAGGCCGCGGAGCTCAAGACCACTCGAGCAACTAATAGAAAGCAACTAATGGCCCCGAGTCGAATCCTCGGTGGCCGATGCAGTCACGGACAGGAAGGACACACAGAGGAAGTGGCTACGGTTTCCTGCGTTTCGGGGGGTAAAATGTATCAAAGTTAATAATAGCCCACATTTGTCAACCCTGTCCCCTACTTACCCTCTCGTTTATGGATATGAGAATTTAATAAAAAAAAATCATCGAAATACTTTTAGAGAATTTCTAATTTGGCGAATTAGTTTACATTTTTTTTATTTCGTTTTTTCTTAACTGATAATCTAAATTGCGTCCCACTCTGGGCCTAGGTTTAATTTTTTTATTTTAAACACAGAATTTGCAGTAATAAAAAGAAAAAAAAATCGTCGACATACTTTTTGAGAAAATTTTAGATAATTACAAAAACACACGTTTTTTATTAAAAAAAAATGCCTAGAGTATTATTTTATATTGTTCTACAACTAAAAGAAAAACGAATGGCCTCGAGTCGAATCCTCGGTGGCCGGTGCAGTCACGGACAGGACGGACAGACAGAGAAAGTAGCCTCTGGGGTTTCGGGGGGTGAAACGTATCAAAGTTAATAATAGCCCCCCGCCCCCCTAGTCACCACCCACCCCCTCGTTGCCGTCATAACTATATCCCATACACGAAGCAGCAGGCAACAGCAGCGAAAGAATAAGAAGGGAAGAAAACCCGTCTTGGCTCGATAAGCCGTTACGTCTCGCCGCGCACAGACGTTTCTTTCATCCCACCTATGCATTATGCAAGAACGAAGAATTAACTTGCCGAAGAAACGCGATACCCGCCGGGACACACAGACTTCGCCGAGGAGAGGAGAGGAGGGCCACGGCCATACGGCCGATACGAGAACTTTTATACCGGCCCTATTATATTTCCATATTCGCTTATAATGCGCATTGCGTTTGCCGCCACCCCCCCCCCCCCCCCCCCCAACCACCTCCTCATTTCCTACACGTAGAAACTTATTAAGACTCTCAGCAGCGCCAAAAAAAAAAGACTCTGAAAATCGCGGATTAGCGAGTTTACTTTTTATTTTTTTATTACATTTTTTTTTAATTTCGTCTTAAACTTCGACCCAACCTTAGCATGGCGAAGTATCAGGGGTTGTTTTATTTCTGAGTTTTTTCTTCCTCGCTGCATTATCGATCGTTTGTTTATTTTCCCGGTGTATTTTGTGATTTTTAAGGGTCGACTGTAAAATTCTGCGAAAAATTGAAAAATCGAGATATCGCGTTCCACCTTGCGGCATTCTCATCGTCGAAGGGCTTTCTTTCAATCGCAAAAAGAAAATCCAGATTCTATTTATCCAAAAAAAAATCACATCGATTTTAGTGAAGTGGCAAGATTAAAAAATAGCAAAAAAAATCATTTTTTGTGCTTTTCTCCTCGAGAAAATGTGTTTTCCTACACATCAAAACTTATTAAGAGGCAACGCCAAAAAAAAGAGTCTAAAAATAGCGGATTAACAAGTTTACTTTTTATTTTTTTATTACAATTTTTTAAATTAAATCCCATCTTAAACTTAGACCCAACCTTATACCGACGAAGCATCCTCGCTTGTTTTATCTCTAACTTTTTCTCCCTCGTTGCATTATCGATCGGTTGTTTATTCCCCGGTGTATTTCGCGTTCTTAAATGAAACTCGAAACTCGCGGGTACACACGACGTGTTTACGCAGCGTTTTCCCTTTGACTGAGTGATAAGCATCAGCGCGCATGCGCGTGTCTGTGTGTTCTACAAATACAATCGTTTCGTGTAATTTCTTCTTCCGGTTTTCTTCGCGGCAAACAAAGCGACGAATTGCGCTGCGGCTGCATCCTACGGGCGAATCGTAAAGACGCTGCGTGGGGTGGGGGTTGGGGGGTGCCCCCCCATGCCCCTCGCCCCACTCATAGAGGGCGCAGCGCGCGAGAAGCTTCTCGTTGCTGCTGCTGCTGCTGCTGCTGCACTTGAGCGCCGTCTGCGGCAAACGAATCCAGCTGCATTAGAAGGCTGCCTCGCCCATTGCGACGAAAGCACTTATCATATAAATTGCTCGCGCTTTATTTCCTTCCTTCCGTCGCTGACTTCCTCCTCGTTTCCTCGTTTGTTCTCGTTCCGCTCTGCTCCTCGTCTCCTCCTCGTCCTGTTCTTCCCTCCTTGGCGCTGCTGCTGCAGCGACGATAGCAACCTCGTCGATCCGCAAAATTTTCCAACCCTTGGCCAATGGCGACCGAGAGAAAACTGTGTCTAACAACGCTGGCAAACGTTATCGAAACATCCCCCCGGGGAGAAGGAGAATTTATCTACAGTTTTCTTTTCCTCCGTCTCTCTTTCGCTCTCGTTGGATTCGAGAATCTTACATTTAACGATCCCTGTTTTCGCAACGTTCACTTTCAGGCCTTGGACCTGAAGCGCCCGGGCCTCGAGGGCTTTTTGCGGTTAATTTATCGAATATCGAACGACGGTGGCTACCGGCAAGAGAAGCTATGCGATACTAAAAAAAATGAAAAAATATATAAACAGGTCTGAATAGTGGAGGGAGAACCGCAGGGGTGAAAAATAATATTCGTCGATTTATTCTGCAAAAAAGTTATTAGATAAAAATGCGACGGCATTTGTGACCGTAGATAACACATATTTCTGTATACGATGTTGTATATCGTAAGTTAGGATATTTCAAGAGACAGCCACGCTGTATCGGCGCACAATGAGATCGGCAGATTGCATCGAGACGCGAGACACCTGCTATCGGCTGCGCGAAAAACGCGACGGAAACAACGCGCGAGAATAAGACGGAAAAACAATTCAGTTCGTAGGACAAAAGTTTTGTGCAAAGTTCCGACGAGATAGGAAAAAATTTGGATAATATAAAATGTATCAAAAAGTTTTTTTTTTTTTCGTTTTTTTTTTTTAATTATTCTTAATAAATGGATGTTTATTATAAGTAACAATTTAGCCCGGTACTCTGAATTTAGCCGCTGGGAAGGTGTGCAGACATGCAATTTGTAAATGTTCACGTGACGCATAATTTTAAAGCATGAAGTAAAAAAATATGTAGCAACAGTTTTCGTGGTGTCGAAGCGTCCCTTAATTATGAAAATGAGACGAAAGCTCGTTATCGTTAACTATTCATTTCGCAGTAGAAACGTAATGAAAAAAAAGAGGAAAAAATGTTCCTCGACAGCTGTTGTAATCCGCCTAGACGAAGTTACTGCTGGCTTTTAACGATTTTCAACTCGTTTCCGCGTTTCTGCGTTGCGTCGCGTCCGCTTACCTCTCACACTTCCCCGACTTGTCGCTACGGCCGGTCTGGGATTTTAGTCAATCTCCGCCAAATCCCCCTGCCCCCTCCCACTTCCCTCCACCCGCTACCGCAGCGGAGAACGCCCCCTGCGTTGTACGCTGCAGTGCTATCTCGTCACTGGCAACAACGTTTGTCCAAATTGATGGATATACTCGAGGGCCACAACCTGTGAAAAAATAAATCGGGCACGACCTGTCGGTCGCCTGGAAAAGCATTGTTCTTCGCTTTAGCATAGATAAAGTTAAACCCTTTTGATACTACGAGAATTGGTGGAGTTTTTCGCAGCGGAATTTTATGCGAAATTCGCAGCAGTAAATTGAAGTAAATTACACTAATACGGAACTATCAAGAAAAACTGTTACCTTGCCGATAAAAAATGAACCTGCATATTACTCGATGGATAACGTCATTGATTATTTTTCGAACGGTGAGTGAAGAGTCAGAACTAGTATCATTGGTGACAAAGATCGAAGTGACTGGTAATGTTCATTTAGTTCAGGCTTTAATGTTATGTATCAACTTATCCAGTTTTAGATGACCAAAGCTGTAAGCTTTGCTCTGCCGATATTGCAGAGTGCTGGAGCTAAGATTGTACTGATAAGTTCGGTAACCTTTGTTTCTGCTGTCGGTAAGTTTGGAATCTTCTTTGAATGACGTAACAATAGTTTCTTGTTACCATTGGCTTGTACTACTAAAAGTGTGACTCGAACCTGTGGAGCAGAAATTCTGTTACTAACAGTTTCCCGTTTTACCAAAACGTATCGGTAAGGTCCTTTTCCCTGCCGGTATTATCAGCAGAGCTTGCGATGTCGATAACGTCGGTAAGTTAGGGTAAGTCGCATATTGTTAAATACCAGCAGCAGTAACATCAGCACTAGCAGCAGTAGCAGCAGCTGAATAATCGCTGGAACACGGAAACTGTGAAAATAGGAAACACTGTCGGTAAAATGAAAAAGTTCAAAAGCTTCCTGAGTTCACGAATAGAGTTTTACTTAGGATTGGCTACTTTGCGACAATTTTAAAGTTGGCATCGTTAGAATGCAACGAAAAAAACCAAAAAAAAAACAATTATTCTAATGAACCCAAAAGATCGTATTCGGTATAAAAATGTATTGTAACGATTAATTGTTGTAATAACTTTTTTAGAATCGTTAGAATAATTTTAGCATCGTTAGAATATTTTTTTATTCTCGTTGCATTCCAAGGATGCAAACTTCAACATCATACTTTACGACCTATTGGTAGGTAGTAGGTATTGGATCGTAAGTCACATCATCGCCCCTGAGGCTTTGATTTTTAGTCGGCGACAAAACACCGAAAACCGGGTATATTTACTACCCGAACATACGTCAAAAGGACAATGTAAGAGGCCGTTCTCGATGATAAGAGATAGGCCAATCTCCCGTATTTCATGGAGGCGCCCGGGTTTTCCTTTTCTTGGATAACCAGACTCTATATGTTTTTTAACCCGGTTTTTACGTATTTTTTTATACGATGATCACTAGCTAGCGAAGAGCTATAACAGTCGATCCACTGGCGACATCACTAAAAAGTTTTTATCGTCCCTTGGCACTTGTGTACCTCATCCCTGCAACGTCCGGATATACGACGCTAAACCAAAGCTATTACTATGTCGCAGCACAGTGAACATTTTTCATATATAGGTAGAAAATGGACAGGCAAACTTTTTCTATTCGTTTCCATTAGCTGCCACCGTGCATCACTTCGAATTTACTCTCGGTCGTATCATTCGCCTTAACCGGGTTCAGATTTAATTAGGGAAAGTGGTTTTTTCAATACAGAACACCCACTTTTTTCGACGTGCTTGGAACCGAATGCATTTCAGTAACGATATCACTTTAACGAGCATATAAATATGCAATATCTGTGTGTCGTGTCTGAAGCATCCGTTTTGAATTCAATTTTAGTAGCAATATGGATATTCGATACGATTGTTTCGTCACTAATTGCAATATGTACACTTTTCAAATTTGTATATAGTTTTTTAACTGGTATGTCTGAATATTTTTAATTAAATGTTAGAGTTTGATTTTCTTGCAATGTATTACTTGGTTATAAGTATGAATACTGAGGACACTGTGTAAGCCCTGGCACAACATACAATGATGGATTGTAAAAATAATGAACGTCTGAATCTAGAATAGCCATCATTATGAAATCTCCTATTTAAGCCATTCGTTTTTTCATCATTCCCTATTTTGACCCCCCATTTCATTAAAAAGCAGTTAAAATAGTGAATGGCTAAAATAGGAGATTTCATAATGATGGCTATTCTAGATTCAGACGTTCATTATTGTTAAATTCGCTATTTCAGCCATTCGCTATTTTGGTCATTCGCTATTCTTACCCCCACCCGCAGCGATGATAGTTTTCCGTGGTACGCAAAGTGCACACACTTCGCCTTGATGTCTTATGGGTTATGCAGAGTCGTCTATGTCGACAAACTGGCGTAGGCCCGGAGTAAAGAAAATGAAGAAAAAAAAATGTCGCGCCGAGGTAGAGATTACTGTCTTCTTTCGTTTCGCAAAGCGAGCTCGAGGCCCGAAAGGCCACCTCATTTACAGCGGCGACTGGCGCGATGGGGGGGGGGGAAAGAGCTTTCGAGCTTGCGGCTCTGTGGAACTTCCCTGAAGTGAGTGACAAATACACAGCCGGATTCTTTCCAGCTCTTCGTTCGCCTTGCGCAGTTGAACTGAGATCGGCTGAGGACTACACACAACGAACCTACCGGTTGTTGATTGACCAAATGGTATTGCTCAAAGTTTGCTCTTATCGTTGTTCACATTCAATTGGACCCCTCGAGAGACTCCTAGATTATTTCTAGACTGCCTGTAGCAAAACGTGCAATCACAGGAGGCAACAACTTCGCGCTTTCCAATATCGACAGGGATTGTTTGTTCAGGAACTCACCAGCATTTCCCAAAGCTTGGAGTCTGGAAATCTATATTTTCTTTTAACATCCTTAATCGTCAGAATCACGACTGAAAAAAAATGTACAGAACCTTCAAAACTCGGTATCTGTGATATAATCGCCATAAAATTTGTTCTCGTGCGTCGATCATTCCAACAAAATGATGCATGATGATGCATCATTCTTTTTCCCCCAATCGACGAACAGGGAAAGCGATTGTCGAGGTGGAATACAAGAAGCTGAGCGTGGGGGGGAAGCACGTTTTTTCCTCGGGCAAACTGGGCACGTCACCAAGTCATAATGACGACGAAACCGAAGCATTAAGGGGTACGGTGAAAATTGCTGCATCTCGGGAAAAGTCGGCTGTGTGCTATATGAAGCTATCCAGAGAGCGAACAAGCGCGAGGCTCGTGGAAAATGGATAGACGAAGATATGCGCGTGGGGGATTGTCGACGAGGGAGAAAACGCGAAGGGGGTGCGAAGGGGGCAGCACCTCGCCTCTCGCCATCCCTAATTACATTCCTGAAAGTCGTGGCCTCATTCGGGCCACGAACCAAGAGCAGCGCTTCGGCTGCCGCGTAGGAAGCAGCCAAAAACGAGGTGTCATACCAGGTTCTACCTTCAACATGCGGAACATCTTCCTCCATATGACACCCCAAGATTTATGTTTTGTAACTTCTCCTCTGGACTCCTGAGGAATCCTTATCAAAACGTATAACTCATTTCACTCGAAAGTAGCTGAACTAAATGTCACCATATTTTTCGCCACAATCAACAATTTATCGATTTTCATCCAGTCATCCCTGAATAGTGTCAAACACTTTGTCAGGCTCAACCAAATTATTTCAACACATTCCTGCACGAATTTAACACACAACCAAAGTGTTTGTCGTCACCTGGCACTGTAGTTTTAATAGCGTGTGCCCATTTTAACGGTTGCATCGACGTTGGTAATTGTCAGCTTCGCTCAAGTCGACAAACAGCCATGAATAACGAAGCATCGTGAAATAGTAACACAAACGAAATTTCGCAAATAGCGTTGGCACGTGAAAGTCAATTTAATTTACCATGCGTTTCCCACGCTATCACATTGTCCGCCAGGATCCGCCAGGATAAAAAATCCATAGCAGCGTCATTGACGTAGTCGGGCAACAAGGTCGCATTATTTATCGCGCTGCAACAGTGCAGAATGCGTGGACTTTGAGAAAGCTCGTGGAGTCCTCGCGCTCACTTAATTCACGTGCATAGTTTAGTAGTACGGAACGACGAAATCGTCAAAGTTTCAGTACCGAGTTAGGCAGCACGTGGAAGGGAGACCAAGAGACCAACTCCTCGCACGTGGGGAGACATCAGCCCGGGACTCGCCCTAGTGTCATGTACTCGTCGCTCCTTATCCGACTCCCGACGACGACGAGAGTCAACTCTCCTAATGTCGCCCATTTAAAGTCTAATATCACCGGAAACTTTTGTTCCCAGACTCGCGGCTGTGTGAAACGTCAAATATCCGTAGCCACCCCTACGACGTTTCACCCGGAGATATTTGTCGTGCCGTACAACCAAACTCCGCGCGACCCGGTGAACTCCGGGAATTTAAACTCGTTGCGCGAGTTCCCACCGGAAACCCCACCAACTTGCCACACATATTAAGGATGAAGTAAATTTTAATAACGACTGGTTTTTAGTGCTCCCACCCGCATTCGCCTCCCAACGGGCCAACGATTATATACCCGCAGTTTCGCGTGCGAATAAAATAACACACTCAGTGAGCGAGAAACTTGGCCTTTCTGCGAATGCTTTTGGGATCGCTTTCTGAACTCGGGATCACTCGGTGATGGGATATGCGTTACCGTTGAACAATATAATGAGGGGCTACGGGCAAGAAACTGCGACCGGAATATCATTTGTCAGACTAAAGACTTGGGACTCGCATTTGCTTCCATGCAACAGTGAATTGCCTTGACTTGTAGAGGGATGCAGCCTCTCAAAAGTGCATTTGCTCGACGTGGGAAGTCTGGTACCTAGATAAACATTAGTGTAATTTTAGACACGTTAGTTTCATCACGGTGGGAGTTTTGTTCATGGGCGTCACGTCTTCACAATTTTGGTGCAATATGACTTTGTACTTTCAATAAAATTAGCAAATAAGTAGCAATAGAATGTCAATTCTTGGATATGGCTGGTGTTTTTTTCCATTACCCATGAAACTGTCAACAGCTCCTTGAGTCAATTTAGTGCACACAATTTTAACAAAAAATTCTTTATTTGCAATAACTGTGATAGCAGATTCGTTGGAGTCCATCAAACGTAATATTACCAGAGCAAACTCGAAGTGCACATTCAGCACGTGTACTCGACGTTCAATTGAATGAAAGCGACAATTAACACAAAAAAACCCCCTTCGACAATCGCGCGGTATCAGTTACAGCCGGTGAATTGGCCGATGCTCCGTTTACGTCTGCAGGGGGTAAAGATCGGCCAATACCAGTCGGTTTGGTTGGACAAACGTTAAACGTTTGCACTGGAAATGGGAGGCTTCGATGGGGTTCGGCCCTTAAACCAGTTGGCCGGCTAATTCAGGACGCAAAGGCGAATCAATCGCGGCACGACAGTTTCAATCTAAACTACCCCCGGGCACTATGCCGACCCGTCGATTGTTCGACCCTGCGCGCGTTTTCACGTGGCAGCCGAGCCGAGATTAGCGTACCCGTTATCCTCCATGAATATTGCATCCTATCCAACGCAGTAAATACAATTTCGTCGGAATGGCGACTGCTTTTATAAAACGCATATACAAAGCGCTGCAAGTTATGAAATGGTCAGGAACCATTTCATAACCCTACGAAATGGTCAGGGACCATTTCATAACCTTATGACATGGTCAGGCTCCATTACATAACCTTACGATATGGTTCGGGACCTATTTATAACTTTATGAACTGGTCCTGGACCATTTCATAACCTGGTGCGTGTTGTCTTCCATCAACATCTCGGTCAGGTGCTGCTAAATTCTTGGGATGAACCACGAAGCAGCCGCCTTCAAAGTACCAAAAGGAAAAAAGACAATGCGTCGCCTGACATCCAGGGATGCACCACGAGTTGCCAGAGGAGACTAGAAGCAGCGCAACGAGGAGATAGATTCAGACATGAACAGCAGGGTCGTTGCCCATAACGAAGCGCAGGCGTCGACCTCCCGTCAACTCTGCCGTTATCATCACCGAGAATCCAGAATCCACCTCGACCCGAGAAGCCTCTCTCCTTGAAACTCGAATCGAGCAAATTAGTACAGACCGAACGGTAACGAGAGACTTCCAAGGATTGTAACGAAAATCCCTTAGTCAATTCGCGAAACGCGATTCGCTTGCGACAAGCTGAAGTGTCCTCCAATCCAAAGGAGCCAACTCAACTTCCTGGACTTCGTCAGAATTCTTGTTTTATCGAGAAGTTCTGGTATCGCGTTGAGGTCGTCGGCCGTCGACGAAAAAAATTGCAAGATCGATCGACAAATTAAATCCCAAAGTGCGCATGACACGTAACTTCACCTCGTGCTCGAATTAATGCCTCGTAATTATGACAAGGTGAAACTAATTGTCACGCGAGACTGCAGCGACTGGCGAACGGTAAATAATTAACGAAAAGGGCGTTAGGGGGGTTAGGGGGTGGGCAGCAATCAACGCGCACCCCGAAGAGTCGGCGACTGTTCGATAGAAATATAATGGCACGTTCGAGGTGGTGAAACTTCCCATTCAAGCGTGCAGAGTGTGGAAGGAACGAAAAAGTTGACATAATGCTGCGAAAGGATAATTGAAAAAGTCGTCATTACGTTTCCAGGCCGCGTTGCAAATTAAAAGATGATTTAGTAATGATTTCGAAGTCTGACGGAGCTCAATGTACGTGGCATCGGCGTTCGGCTTTGTTAGTGCATACATGCATTTCTGCACAAAGCTATCAATTATACGGTATCTTGGGATAACGGGTTATGCGGTCTGACGGGTATTCATATCATTCCATAATTGGCTGGCTGGTTCCTGGCACCGCCGACGGTTACTCCATTGCGAACAGAACACACTGTAACTAGGAACAAAACGCAAACGTGCCCCAATCCCTTCAACGTGGGCTTTGTGATGTTGCCGCCGGGGCCGATTATTATTTTTGGCACGAGGCAAAAATGCATAACCCGAGGGCACACACAAATATAGCGAATTCTAGCTGCCTTTGTTATCATTTTTATATCAAAGTCATCGTAATGGCCCGTGTGTTACAGGCCCAAACCCTGTTTTTATTATCAGAGATTCACGTCAAAGATCAGCTAACCTAAGAATAGATTAAAGAATGAATTAGAACAGTGGATTTGAACTGTTCTATAAAGGGAAGATTGCAAAAATCAGTGTAGCGATGGTAGAACTTAACTCAGGCAGAATAATTAAATTTCGAAAATCTCACCTTTATATTATAATTATTCTAAAAGTATACCATTCTATGTAGTTCAATGTACACAGTTGGTCTCAAAACGTCGAATTTCGTCACGCGTGGCGTCACTTGGCTTGACGCACGGAGCGAATACAATGGTGATGAAAATCGTTCCACAATTACCGGCCACCATAATAGGACGCAAGACTCTACTTTATCGACGGAAAGCAGCGAGTTTCCAGGCGGAAAGGTACGACGCATTTAACGCTAAGCCCAATGACCGTTACGAGAGTTCAACAGCTGCGGGGGAATAACGGCCGAGATTCGCCGTTTCACCGAGTGACGCGAGTAGCGTAAATATTTACGCGTGAAATAAGCTCCGTGGAAGCGTTTAATGCGGGGCAACCTATTTGCATATCTCGTTAGGAGCCCTTGCCCGAGGCACGAAAGCTGCAGCTTGGAGCCTACTTAGCCCGTTATCGTTAATATTGTTGGTTCTCTAGGTTTTTCTTTTCGGTTGGAAGCCCCCAACCCTGTAACTTAACATGAATAAGTCGAAGGGTCAGGTTCTTTTAATCCTTGGCTACATTGATATGTCCAGGTTGGTTCGAATCCTTCGGACCAAACTTCCAGAAGATCAGGACAATACTTTCCACGTTTATTCAAGCCACAAGAGGTATGGAATACGCGTGTGTGGTCCAAGGATTCAGGGGGCTTACCTTACCTCGGCGATACCGCGAAAACTTGATCCCATAAGTCAGCCCCACTCATCGATATTCGCATGAAGGGATTATATGTAATATTTATGACGATAAAGTTATACGAAAAGTCCTTACGTGGATATCTGCATGATCCTTCTTTTTTTGGTTCGCATACACAACAGTAAAAAAAGCGAGTTTTGTAAAACGTCCTCCATGTCTGCAGGTATAAGAGCAGCTGTATAAAAAGCCTGGAAGAATTGTGATTGAATGTATCGTGAATGATCCACGCGCATATAAGTTTACTCCTGTGGGAGTTGGTCTGAAAGACGTTCGGTATATTACCTGAGCCGAGGACGTGGCTGTCGCGACCTGGAATATATGTAAAGGCTGTCGTATAGCTCAACACATGAAAAGGGGTTTTCCCTGTACACACGGAAATATCCATCTGGATGTGTCATATCGATAAAGTTATTCGATACGTAAGCTACGGGATACCTACACATTTTCCAATAATACAAGTTCTTACTTACGACGCTGCCACCGGGGAACTAAAAGGGACACGCGATGCGCAGTATCGACCTAACGCGAATGTGTTTCGCCTGGCGTCGTGTGACTATCGCGATGGATAGAAATTGACAGTAGCGTCGGAGAAAACTTCTGACAAAACAATGTTGTCTGACAACGTATTCTAACGGTCTCCGAGCGCAAGAATAATCCTGAGGATCGAGACCCAGAGGTGACTGTGAATTGACGTGAAACGCCTCGTGTACTTCAGATGACACCCAGGGCTAACCGTGAAACGGAAGAGGAGGCCGACATTCAGGATTTTACAGGTAGAGGACAGAGGAATGTTTCAGCACCCCTGATGCAGTGACTTTGCATGCCAGGAAAACCTCCTGGGTGAGCTATGCACAGAGTCCAAAGGAAAAAAAAACTGCGAGTATTTCAGCCCGGCTACGACGTGAAAAAGATCACGAACGATGCTGCACCAAAGGGTCGCTCGACAGCCTTTGAATGCAGCACGACCTGACGCAACATATCGTGTACTCGCTGGAAACACTCAACGAGCTTACATTCATCCGGCGGCAAGACACCTGGCAAAGTCACAAACGATTCCACCTGTGCTGGATGCACGTGGACCAGCTTGTTTCAATGTCTTGTCACCTCTGAGAGACTGGACGTTTGTTTTACTTTGGCAATACAGTAATAAATGTGTGTAAAGATTTCTCGATAAATGATCGATACAATGATTCAACAATTACTTTTAGATTATTAAGGATATCGAATTTGTCGATCAAATGCTCGTTAACTTTCCATTAGCTCGAGTTATCCGTAGTAGTACATTAACGTCCGGCAACCCCCAGTGCGACAATAGTTTTAGCAACACACGCGGATGTTCGAAACTCATGTTTATTATTTGTTCGGTGGGGCCACGACGGGTTCACGAAACAGTCTCGCGCCGGGGCCTAACTTTTGTCTGTGGGGTTGTACGTCGTTATACTCGTATTCGAGGAAGTTGCGGTTGACTCGGTTGGCAAGCGATATTTCACGGTTGTTTCAGCCGTCGTATCCAGAGATGTTGTCTCAGCCACACGGCAATTCGTCGAGCCAAGCGAAGCAGCTATCAGTGACGAAAGATTGGCGGATTTGGTTGGTTACCAGGGGCAATTGCGTAGTTCGACTCCGGTGAGATGAGAAACTAGGATAAGATAATACGAGACGAACGTTTTTTTTTTTCTGGAAACAAAACGATTGTCAAAGTTACGTTATTCAAACACGAAACATTTTGAACGAAACAGTCGATGTCGACGTTGAACGACATTTATCTTTTTTACAGCTCCATAAGCGCAAACTGCATGTCATAAAAATTGAAAGTCAGTTTACCGCTTTTGCCTACCATTCCGATCGATTTGTTTTTTATAGGTACGATTTGAACGACGGTGAATTTAACTCCAAAAGCACTATTCGACGGTGATACACGAAATAAGACAGACACTTGGTTTTAGGCAGTAAAGTTGACTTTCGAATGGTGGTGAAGTGGAAGCGAGTCACAGGTCTGAGCGCACAAATGGAACCGAATAAGATTCATGTAATTGTTACACCACAATGTAACGCTAAAATTGTAAACCTTATGAATTCACGAGGTACCAGATGTGCACAGGTGGACGATGCGTAATTGCCGTGTTAATAATTAATACAAATTCAATGCATCGCGTAGGGGTTCGTTGTGTCTGCCACGAATCGCAGTACGTCGCTAGGTATGTAACATCAGCCCCGTTCATGGGGCTCTACACACGCAATTAGAATAGATTATCGACGTCGCCGTACCTCGATATTTCCACCCCGGCTGTTTCACAGAATTTGTTTTCAAGATAATAAGTACTATGTCCTTATTATCTTGGATCGCAGCACATAGTGGTTGTACACTTAAGGAGTTTTCAGGAATTTACGAATGATTTAATAACAACGTAAGCCAAGTAAGCCGTGTACTTCGACGCGTGTACAGACGTCAATTCGCAGCTAATGCACATAATTGCTCGGTACACTCAGCGGCAACCACGATTCTATTCGACGAGCTGCTGCCAAACGGGAAGTGTGTGTTGCCTCACGTGTTCCAACAGGCTGGGACTGTAATTCGCCCTTGCCATGCAGAACACCCTCGAGTACAAACCCCGCGAGGCGTTTAGTATAAATTTGCGAATTTTCACGTATTGCGGGCACTGGTCGGCAGGTGTAAAAAATCGCAGTTTGAGGTAGGAAAATGTGCGCTAAGCTGGCTTGGGTTAGTCGTACTGTTCTTGGCCACCTCATGGCTGATTGTGGCCATCACATTCAAAGGAATGAATCGAAACGTTTAAGCTAGTTCTGTCGCTTCACGCTCTCACGTCGCATAAGTTTCCGAAAAATGAAAGCGAATTGCAAACATTTTTCGATAATATTAAAATCTGAAAAAAAATATGCATGCTAAAGGTGCTGAAAACATTAGTTTGGCATAAAAAAAAAATCTAAAATGATATTAGTAAATTGATGGAAAATAAAATTGTTAAAATTGTTGAAGATGGCCACAATAGGCGCACTGACAACTAATGGTACATCTACCCTATTGCTCCCGTCATGAGAAGAAAGAGGATAAAGTTTCAAATTAACATCCCAGTTTATACGTCACGCTATGAAGTGAACTATCTAGGACGATATACATTTGCTACAGATACCTCTACAAACTATGGGGCATCCTGGCTCCAGGAATCTGCACGGGCGCATTTTTCGCGCTCCAGTTTATCAATATGGTTCTGGTATTCGGGGATCTTCAGAAAGTTATGGAAGCCTGCTATCTACTCGTGACGTACGTCGGTGAAATGTCGAAATTCGCCTGTCTGCGCTGGCACGCCGGGCGCGTCGAGAAGCTCTTCGAGAAACTCGAGACGCCGATTTTCATGCCCCGTCGACGCGAGCATTTCGCTTTTATGAACGAGGCTATGAGTATCGTCAGACGCGACTCGCTTCTTTTCTTGTCTACCGGAATTTCAGCAGTTACTTTCTGGTCGTTTTATCCGCTCGTCGACGTGTCGCAGGTGAGGACGAGTTTTATTCTCATGCTACGGTTTCTCTTAAAACGCTTTGCGACACAAAGACGGAATCGCCGAGTTCGAGGTTCTGTTGGCATACTCCCTCCCCGGTTTTTTATGAGGATTTAAGGAATCATTGCAGTGTGACTCCCCGAAAAATAGCATCTTTTTCCGATTCTTTTTTGTACAAATTAAAGCACTGATGGAGAATACAAAATTATTTTTTGTTAAATTAATTTGTTTACTGTTTAACATTGTTTTTATTTATCGAAAGTACCGGTGAAAAGAAGGTCCCATCTGGTAGCCACGATTGCGGCCGCAAATATGGTCCGAAACCAACATTTCAAAAAGATTATTGATCTGCAGGAAAGCTGCCATGGTCCTATGGAGGCTTTTTTTAAATCAAATTTGAAAAAGTGGGGGCGTTTTGATAAAAAAATTATCGAATTTAGCCTACTTTTTTCCCTTTCCCCTTTTTTTTTACCTTTCTCAAAGAAAGAAATAATTCGAATTTCGATTAAAAAATTGGAGACAATGCTTATGGATACTGCCGGAAAATGCTACAACAAAAAAATCAGTTAAAAAAAACTGTCGCACTGTGATGATGCCTTGATTCGGTTTTGTCCAAAATATCTAAGGCGAATTCGCCTAATAAAAAAGGCGGATAAAAGTAAGAAAAGTGTAATTTTCTAACTCATTTGACGCGTCAGTTCGTCGTGAACCTTGAACACCGCGCTGGTCATCTCACTTAACCACACTCGAGTTAACGTAATCCATAGCCTGATGTTAGGATACTTTCACTCGACTGCACAACAAGACAACTGTGGGTCGATTAGCCGTAAGGATTTGTAAGGTTTTGTAACCCAAAATCCCAGGAATCTCCCCCAGTGGTCAAGGGTTGCATTTTCTAAAATTGCGGTTCGATTGGCTGTAACGAAATGATATTATTGCGTGAAGGGTCGTGAACTCGCCTACGTGATGTGGTGTCCGGTGGACCTCAATGACACAGCCGTCTACGTGGGAACTTACACGTTTCAAATCGTCGTGGTGGTCTACAACACAGCAATCAACACGATGATGGACACCACCATCTGTGGACTAATGAGAATGATGAGCGGTCACTTGGACATTCTGAGTCTGGATTTTAGTACAATGTTCGACGCCAACTTCATCAAACCTGGGTCGACCTTGTCGAAAAATACTGACAAATCGATCACTGGTGAATTTATCGTCGAAGGAGACGATGACTCGGCTGGTGCGAATCCGTCCACCGTGTTGACAAACGAGGAAATTCACTTGCGTCTCGTCGCCTGCGTAAAATATTATCTGGCAATAGAAGGGTAAACACATTTGGTCTGCAACAAGAAACTGATGACATGATTTTGAAACTTTTTTTTGCAGGTTCGTGATGGAGATCAATCGCATCTTTGAAAATGGAATGCTGATACAGTTTGCGGCGAGCTGCTTAATAGTGTGCGTCACATCCTTCGAACTGACTATGGTAAGCGGATCAACTGTGACAGAAGCATATAACGTTTTCATGAATAATTGAAAATAATCTATAAAATAATTTGTAAAATAATGTTCACTTCGTCCTTTTTTGAAATTTTATTGTGGTCTAAGAATACATATTTCCCGCCCAAAGCAGCATTGATTAACAATGCATCAAGCAATCAAACAGTATGTTCACCCATCACGTTACCACGGGGAAGCCGAACAAATGGTGCAGCCTCAATACCACCGTCTATACACTCGATACACGCAAACACATTGCTCATACCTAAGCGGATCAACTGTGACAAAAGCATACAACGTTTTTCTGAATAATTAAAAATAAGCTGTAAAATGATTTCCACTTTGTTCTATTTATCTTTGTGTGCAGAATTTTATTTTTGAATTTTTTGTGGCTACTAGGCTAATCACACGCGCTGGCGCGCGAGCCCGAGATACCTTTGCGCTGCTGCGCTCTTATAAAGCTTTAAAAGGGTAAATCGCAACTAAAAAAACCCTTGTTTAGTTGTTAAAAAAAAAAGAGATTTGTCGTTTTGCTTGTCAGAAATCTTAGATCTGGCCGCCGGGCCGAAAACCGCCCAAAACGGGGTCACGAAATTTATTTTTTCAAAATATCGACTTTTAACCTATACGATTGTTCTCAAGTCGCATATTCTACCCCTGAAAACACTGGTTACAACCCTTTTTGAGTTGATTTTGAAAAAAAAAAATTTCGGTCGAACAGTTTGTCAGAAATCGTAGATCTGACCACCGGGCCGAAAACCGCCCAAATCGGGGTCACGAAATTTATTTTTTCAAAATATCGACTTCTAACCTATACCATCGTTCTCAAGTCGCATATTCTACCCCTGAAAACACTGGTTACAACCCTTTTTTAGTTGATTTTGAAAAAAAAAAAATTTTGGCCGAAAAGTTTGTCAGAAATCGTAGATCTGGCCGCCGGGCCGAAAACCGCCCAAATCCGGGTCACGAAATTTATTTTTTCAAAATATCGATTTTTAACCTATCCCATCGTTCTCAAGTCGCATATTCTACCCCTGAAAACACTGGTTACAACCCTTTTTTAGTTGATTTTGAAAAAAAAAATTTTTGGCCGAACAGTTTGTCAGAAATCTTAGATCTGGCCGCCGCCGGGCCGAAAACCGCCCAAAACGGGGTCACGAAATTTATTTTTTCAAAATATCGACTTTTAACCTATACCATCGTTCTCAAGTCGCATATTCTCCCCCTGAAAACACTGGTTACAACCCTTTTTGAGTTAATTTTGAAAAAAAAAAATTTTGGCCGAACAGTTTATCAGGAATCTCAGATCTGGCCGCCGGGCCGAAAACCGCCAAGCCGAAAACCGCCCAAGTCGGGATCTCACCGTAGGTTAAACAGAGCTGCAGCGCTCATTATTACGACTAACTGTCAAACTCGCGCTGTTAAACAAAAACTGTCGGTCGTCACGGCCCTCGACCAATCACAGGCCGAGTTATACCGACAACAATGGTCACGTTGGCGCGAATTACGCACTTTTTTTTGTGGCTATTTTACTGCGCTTAAAAAAAATATGTTTCCCGACCAAAGCAGCATTGATTAACAAAGTATCAAGCAATCAAATAGTATGTTCGCCCATCACGTTATCACGGAGAAGCCGAACAAATGGTGCGTCCTTAATACCACCGTCCATACACTCGATAGACCCAAACACATAACGCATATACCTATAGCCTGTGCTATGGATATGCGGCGGGTCTCGAGAGGAGCAAAGCCGAGAGTTTTGCGTCCGAAAATACAATCTATTTTATGCAAACCCCAGTGACTGTTACGGGAGTTTAATGGCCCCAAGAATAACGAGACACCGTATACAGCGCTACCGTGTGGAACATAAATATTTAACCGTACAATAAGCTCGTAGAAGCATTTAATGCGGTATAGTATTTGCATATCTCGTTGGCTTCTCTCGCGGGGCGATGTGTAGTGTGCACTTGGCATTCACCTGGTCGTTAATTCCTGGGCCGGTCCTTGAATCTGACGAAATTTAAAACATTTCAGCAAGAACTCATCTGGCACAAACGTTCGAGCACATGTTTTTTTGTGTGTGTACAAACGACATTAATGCCCAACAATTTTCAGGCACCTGTGGCCAGCATACAGTTTGCCTCGATAATACAGTACCAAGGATGCATGATTATACAGATATTTATTTACTGCTGGCGCGGAAATGAGCTGACTATAAAGGTTAGTTTAAAAAATCCTTGTATTCCTAACGACAGTTGTAGTCAATACTCCTGAAAACGTTGGAGGAGCAAAATGTTTCACTGTAAAGTCGAAGGGATTGTTAATGTTCAACGAGAGCATAGATTGAGGGGTTATGTAGTTTTTCAAAACATACGCAACATTTCGAATGTGTCGGTGTAAAATTGTCGGAGTTACCGGTCCGGCCTTGGAAAAACGGAAATGAAACGCTTAAAAAAATGATTGTATACAGTCACTGATATGAATAATAAACACCCTTTTAGTAATCTCGATTTACATTGTAGTTTTTTCTAAAAAAAATTCGAGAAAACATCCTATTTTTTGGCCTGTATCTAGCATAACCCCTTAATCGAAGAGGGGATTTGCAACCAAGCGGCCAGAAATCGACCCTTTGTTGCAAATACCCTTCCGACATAGCCAGACCTATCGATCCCTAGCCAACAAAAACATGTGGCCGGCATCAGGCTTTCATTCAAACCAAAAGTTTTAAGAAAAATGATTACCCGACAGTTTTCCGAACTATCGACCTCCATCTACAACTCGGAGTGGATCAATCGAACGCAGAGCTTCTACAGATGCATGGACGTAGTCATGTGCCGGCTTCAGAAACCGAAAATTCTCTACCTCGCCGGTCTCATAAGCCTCTCTGTCGACACTTTCATCTCGGTACGTCGGGTATATAATTATTGAATATTGGAAATGCACGCTCGAAAACTCAATCACCATTTCGACGCGTTTTAACGTTGCCATTTAACGACCCTTATAAAGCTCGTGACATTGCCGACGCAGACCAGGATTTGGTAGACTTATGGAAAACCTCCGGAATGGCTTCGAGTTTAACGATTTTAGTTTTTAAGTGACGCATACGGATGTCGATATTTCCATATGGGATACGTAAAAACTGGTTATCGAACAGGGCGCGCACAAGCTCGGGCCATTTGAACGATGAATAATCATACCGTAAAACGTTCAATCACTCGCGCCCGATCTCCTTTCGCACGATCGAAGCGCGTACAGCTCTGACGTAATTTAAAAGATCAGCGCGGCATCGATCACGCGGCTTGAAGCGATGCAGCTGAAGTTTACTCGTACCAAGCAAGATTGCATCGTAGTATGCATTCCGATGTGCAATATCCAAACGCGATTGTTCCATATGCATTTTAGATTTTGAATACTGTTCGACGGATCACCGCAAAGATCAATCTTTTTGCAACTGCAATACGTTCTCTACTATTTTACTCATGGGATCCTAACCACGGTAATTTTTTGTTTCTGATGTGCTTTTTGTCCTAAGATATGAGTTATGAATGACACGTTTTATAAAAATAGTTACTAGGAACAATGAAGCGCGCTCGCGACATTCCGACGTGTGACGGAACAGAGGTACCCCTTGCGTTTTTTTGCAACAAAAAAATGTTCGATTTCGCAAAGATAAACCCTATCCGATATCAAATTTTCCGCTAATTCCGAAAAGCGCCGTTGTTTGCAAAAAAAAAAAAAAATTCGAGGAGAAAAATCCTAAATTTCGATTTTTTTTTTTTTTTTTTTTTTTTTTTCTAACAAACTGTTAAATTTCGCGATATTAAACAATTAACTGCCGGTTTCCGAACGACCATCAGAGGCCGAGTAAATCGACAACAATAGTAGCTCACGAACTGTTCAATAGAGGATTATTATCATTTTTGCCTGTTTCTAGGTTATAAAGTCAGCGTACTCGTTCTACATGTTCCTGAAAGAGGTCAGTAATGAAGAATGAAAATTGAAAAAGCCCCGTGAGTCGTAAATAACCCGACCAGTGGTCACGGCGTAACACCGATATGGAAAGGGTATTAACAATAATGGAAGAAGCTGATAAATTGAAACTCGCGACGTGGTCAAATGGACGCGTTTTCACGGCGGCCTCGGCGGTGATTCGCGGGAAGGCAGCAGTTTTTCTTTGTCAGCGCAATATGTAGAAACGATTTGTCAAACCACCGGTAGGGCTATTAATCTCGGTTTTGTGAAACATTTTTATGTAAAACCGGTAGTATATAAAGTGCGATATATAACTGAAAGTCCTTATATTTATATTTGTATCTGTCTGATACGGTAAAACCCGAAGCCGTTAGCGCTGCACTCGTCGACGTACGTTCGAATTGAAAGTGCGCAAAAAGTTTTTTGCAGCACTTCAGCTTCGACCGCCGCGTTTGCTATATTCAAAAATGTTTTGTATACGACCAGACGTCAAGCAACGATGAAGCGGTGAATGATGAATGTCAGCTGTTGAATGAAACTCGGGGCGCGGGATGGGGCTTCGTTCGAACGTTAAAGGGACGCTGCTACTTTAGTGACTGCAAGGTTTTTTTTTTTGTTTTTTAAAGTAAAAATAAAGAGCCAACGGAAACAATGCGCCCGCGGTGGATATAATGTCGGAGGACTGTGCAAGAGTTGTGTTGATTGCTATAGTTGTGTTTGTTGATTTTTACCATAGGCTTTCAAGGTTCTTGGCTATGCATGGATATATGATCTTTCTGTTGTCACCCCTCCATTGATGCCAGTGACGTCACTGTTTTTTTTATTTTATTTTTTTAAATCTACAGATAGTCAACTTTTTAGCTTACGAATTTATGATGCACCGAATACCTGCACGCACTGTTAACAAATATTTAGCATGGGCTTCCAATTACGGACAAAGGAAAATCATTCCTAAGCTAAATGTTGACTGTCAGCAAAATTTGAAAAAAAAATTAAAAAAGAACTAGTGACGTTACTGGCACCAATGAAGGAATGACAACAGAAGGCGTCGCCTACAATTGTTTCTCATCGATGTCGCGCGTACGTCAAATACAAAATAATAGTTTTGCCACACAGCTCGTTCATATTCCGGGACACTCGAGGGCGATAAATCGACGTATTCATTCAATTGTTATCCTGCGTTCGTCGTGCGATTCTGCTCGCACTATTCTGCAGTTTTTCTGGGAATCGATATTCAATTTTATTTATTCGTGGAACTCCCATTACGTTATTTTTGTAGCTTTTATTAAAACGTCCGAGGCATCGAAAATTGATTTCCAGACCAATAAACTATGTTTGTCTTTGATAAAAAAAACAGTCTGTTGGTTTCACGTACTTGTGCGATAGTGTAGAACGCGATGTTTGTTCCATATCCGGGATATACGTATTGCACAGTATAGTTTAAAAAGCTGCGCTCGTCTGACGGAATAATAAAAATAAAGCGGCAAAGGTATCGGATCGGGGGTTTGCATATAGAATCGACTAGAAAATCGCCATAAAGTCACGAGACCCCGCGAGTTGCAATTTTTCTTCATTGCAGCAAGAACTAAGACGAATGCTTCGTCTCTCAATTTTCTCGTATGATAAATGGCCCCTGAAAGCAAAGGACAATCCGGGGAGTCTCTTATTCTGAATAAAGAATCGACTGAGTAGACTGAAAAAAAAAAAAAAAAAAAAAAAAAGCCCCGCAATATTCTGTTTGTCACTGAAGCAATATTATTTTGCGGATTTTATTTCAGTTGATTCTATAAACTTTATAGACCGGCGGCCGCATTTCGGGATTTAAAAAATAAAATAATATAAATCCACGAGTTTTGCAATTCCTACGCTGTATCAACGAATTTTGCAACATGGTCACTCTCAACGCCCGTTACGATAAACTTGTTTGTGTCCGGGGACGCGAGATAATTAACCGAGTGAATTTGATTAAACGATTTGTGTGCCGGAACCATCGACTTTTTATGCCACATTGTTGCAGTATTTGTTAATGACCATGAACAAGCTTTTGCGTGAAGCATTAAATCCAACGTTAAATTAATTACTACAAATTGCACCAGTCCTTTTCCACAGTTGATGACGAAACTGGATCGACAAACAATTAATTCATGGATTCATATTTTTCCTTTCCTCGACAATTAATCCTACGCAGTCCAATCAAAGCCACTGAATTGTCTTACCACTTCGCCAGAAGAGCAAAGATTAGTTTTCTATCTTACTGTTAGCCTACGAGGGTTCCAGCAAATTTACTCGATATCCACAGCGAGAACGCGGCTTCGACTGAGAAAATCTATAGATCCCCATAGGCGACGCAGGCGAAGCGTAAAATCGCTTCGGATACGTTACACACCTGCGCTGAGAAAGAATTTCCGGCTATCTTCGAAGCTCCGAAATTTACGACAGCCAACCCGGCAGCACGATAGCGCAGCGCCGGCGAAAACTGACTGAGAGTGTCTTTACACTTGGCCTTACTGGGTACGTACAATATTACATGTATATATATGTATCTATATAATCGATCGGATGCTCTCTGGTCCTTTCCACGAAGTTATTTTCCTTCCCGAGAAGAATGGCTTCGTGTCGGCAAGAAAATTAGGACGTCGACGGTGTACGTACCAAAAGTCTCATCTGTTCTTGCCAACCACATAGTGTGACAATGTCGAACGAAAGGCAACCGGGCTGGTTGCACAGGCTCTATATTTCCCTATCGATTTTGGTTTCTTAAGGAGGTCATCCCGTGTGATCGGTTAAAAAATCTATTTTTTCTTGTTGCATAAATTGCATCAAAATATAGTGAAAAATATGTGGGTAAAATGATTTTCCGATGGACTAGGCATAGCAAATTAATGGTAAGTCGAAATGTCATTGGTGATAACCGGATTTGAATCGGATTTGAACCTTTAAACGGATTTTTCTGACAAATGATTTTTTAAATAAGAACTGGTGAACACGATATCTCGAAATCTACTGTAGCATCCCCTTAAGAATTTTGTCAGACTTGCTCCAAGATAAATACATGATGTACTTTACTAAATAAATGATCAGTTATTGTAATTCATTTTATGCAGAATTTTGACATGGATTAACCGCATTAATGGTTTCGCAGGACGAGCAAAAAACACGCTTGCTGATGGTCATAGGTGGCATCGCAGGTGATGAAAACTCATAGCCGTGAAAATCAAATTTCTGCAAGGCATTTCCATTCGTGCGGTCGATCGGAAAATCGTCCGGCGTTTACACGTCGAGAATTCTCGTTTCCTGCGAAGAACCTGGACAAGAATTCGCCCTGGGCGCAGGTATTTGCGTCTCGATTCTCGTGTCTAACGCTCCACGAGAAATACCGATCTCCGCGAGAGTCCAATTACAGTATCAAAGACGCTGCTGCCGCTCTCACGATCTTATCAAACCCGCCGCTTTGACGAATTGCCTCATTGCTAATAAGTCAAATTACATTCGACGTCCTTAAAGAGGCAAAGCGTTGGCTTTGCGGAGAAGATCGGGTTTGCGCACTTTAGGTGATCACACCTAAAGTTCGTCACACATATTTGAATCGCAAAACGGTGATTGGCCTGGAAATAAAGAATTCTGAATTTAAGGGGTTATGCCACTATATATAAAGGCCGAAAAAATAGGCTGTTTTCGAGAATTTTGTTCAGAAAGACTACAATGTAAATCGAGATTTAAAAAATGGTGTGTATCATATATATCAGTGACTGGATACAATAATTTTTTCGCGACCATAATCTTTTGGGACATCATTTTTGAGGTCCAAATGGACCATTTAAATTGAAACAAAAGATTCGATTTCCGAAAATTATACAGTGGCATAACTCCTTAAATACAAATAAGTATCGTATCATCCAGAATTTGCGAATGGTAAAACAATGGAAATGGAAACATAACATTGATCATATTGCTTCAACGTAAAAGCTGTAATAGCCAACTTTATATTTCAAAACCCTTCGGGTGATGTGGATCCTTCATAGAAATGCAATTCCGTGAAAGCTCGATGGAAGAAATATCGCACAGTGACTATACGCATGGATTTCCATAGCAGTTCCCGACGTATCCAAAGGACGTAAGGTGGACGGATGCGATTTGGTTTTGTTCCCAGGACATGTCCAATCGTCTCGAAGCTCCGTCGAGCGTATAACTTGGTTAAACGCTGCGCTTTCACCTCCCGATGTCGCCGATGTCCTGTTCACTCTCGACGCGCGGCACACGGATGATCTACATGGCGTCAGCGTCGACGCTGCTGTATTCTAGCTGAGCTCTCGTTGAAAAGCCAAGTTATCAGGTTGCCAGCACGAGGGTTCTAGCTACTTGTTACTGCAGTCGTCGGTGTGTGCGACACACACGCAGACGCATCTGACGCCAAACACCATCTGCGGTGACATATCCACTGCGCATTGAGAAACAGACGCTGCAGGTTCGTGCACCAACTTCCGAGCGACAGATGGATCGAAGACCCGCAAAAGGTAACCGCCCATGTGGACCATTGTCGTAAAATACCTACACGCATATTCGGAACACCCCTTCTAGGTTCATCAAGAGACGCGGTAGCATCTCGAGACAAGTACATCCCGGGTAAAAATGTGAGACAAGTACATTTACATCAGTGGTATCAATGTTCCAAAAAAACATGTGAAAAAAAAAAACTTAAACGGTGAACTATCTACATGTGCAAAAATGTTTAAAATAAACTGAAAGTATCTGCAGCATTTATTGTCAAGTACAAATTATACACAGTGCTTGGCAAGTTACATAAATGTTAACTGGTTAATTAAAAACTCGCCAAGTACTCAGTATAATTTGTTAATTTTTACAATACATGCTGCAAATATTTTCAGTTTATTTCAAAACTTTTTGCACGTGTAGTTCATCGTTTAAGTTTTTTTTACATGGTTTTTTTTGGGACGTTGATACTACTAATGTAAATGTAGTTCTCTCAAATTTTTACCCGGGAGGATTTTTTTTATGACATTTGCAAAATATTTATCCCGGATTCGAAAAAACATTTTGCCTTCGAGTGTAAAAAAGTATCTTCAGTTGAAACTACTTCGTTTTAAACGAGCTTCGAATTTACCGAAGGCCAATGGAATACTAAAAACAGCATAAAAACTGTTTCGTTCCATGCGGAGGTGAAAAAGTGTTTTCACAGTGTCGATGGAGACTTTTTACTGCCAGTACTTACCTAGAAGAGCTTGAAAGAGTCTGCTCTTGAAGATTCTGATGACCCGCTCGATAGCCAGACGAAGTTGTTTGTCTTGAGGCCTCGTGAGTTTGGCATGGTAGTCCTCGAGGAGCTCGAGCGCTCTGTGAGCCTCTGCAAACATAAAATACGAACGTTTTGTTATTTATCATGATAATACATTTTAAATTCTTCGAGAAAAAGGAACATCTAACGTGACACGAGCGCGCTAGAAATTGAATGCGCAACGTACATATATAGAGACGTTGATAAAAGTACGGATTGCGTATGAATAAATGGGAGAGGGTAATCCGTAGGATTGCTCGCAGTGGCTACACCACCGTGGTGTGAGTTGGGGGCCACGACGTCCAGGTATAACCCGAAAGAACGAAAGCATATTATACGGTCTCGCCCGCACGTTGCCTCGAGCTCATTCGGAGCTCGCCGCAATTTCGACAATTGTATTGCACAGCGGGAAATCAACCACCGTGACGAATTTCGCTCACACGGCGCTTCTTCATCTTCACATCGCCGCGTAAATTGAAATATCTGCGAATTCTCCCAACGTCTCTTGGCAAAAATATATATCTTGAGTATAAATATTCATTGTTTGAATAATAAATATATTTTTCTCCAGACTCCGCTAAAATAACCCCATTTTGTACTCGCAACGCGGGTGGAAAGTTGCTCATTTTTGACAAATGACTCGCGCATGCGCAATCCAGTTTCATTAACTCCCTAAGGGCGTGTGAAACATCCACGTCGAGCTCAGTCGGTATAAAAAACTGCAATGAACGATTTTTACGCATATTTGCATTTACAGCGAAACGAAAAAAATTCATTCACTGCGCTGGTTATATCCGCAGCGAATGATTTTTTTTTTGGTCCAGTTGTAGCCAACGAATTTGAAAGGACAGAATTATTTGTTAAAACAAAACAAACCTGTATAGATAATCTTGCATGCATATAACTTGTATGGAGACTTTCCACGCTCCAACTTAAAAATATAGGAACACAACAATTCGAAATAACTTACAGTGAAAATTGCCACGACTAGTACAGTGACCGCAACCGGTGCACCTACCCTACAGTACGCTACATGGGAGTTTAGCAAGTTTTCATCCCGTGTGAATTTCTCAAACTTCAGATACGGTGAAAAGTTGTACTTCCCACCCTTGCAGCATAATGTACTATTTTTTTTTTTTCTAAAATTTTATTTACGTTTCACGAAGATACGAAAAGAAGAAATGCCTTTCGTTCATTTCAGTTTGAATATACCAGCGTGAAATTTACGACTCCGAAACGAAGAGAAAATTAGTTAAGCAGGGTAATTACCGGAGTGCCGTTTGCCGGCTCGTGACGTTGTTAAAATTCCAAACATTCATACGCATCCACCGGCTGACGAGTGGGAGAGAGGAAAAAACTTTTTCAGCCAACTCTCACGCATTTCTCGCGCGAAAAAAAGAACGTGCTCTACTGGCTCACGGGGGTTGGAACAATGGCCCTCGGGCGGACCTGCTGCTACCGGAGACACCGTCGGCATAAACGCTAACACATCGCGCGGCGCGATGAAAGTTCGGGGAAGTTTATGAGATCACCAAGAGAGAGCCGCAGCAGCACCGGGACGCCTGGGAGAAGAGCACAAAAAGTTGGTCCTAGCTGAACTGGGTTGTTAAACCCTGACGTCATTGAGCTTTCCGGTAAGTAACGAACTTTTAAAAGCTTTCGTGCGTTTATTTTCACGTTTCTCCTCGTACCTCGAGCTTTAATTAATGCGCAGTGTCGGCAGAAATCATTGTTGCCACGGGGAAATTATTAAACGCATCGAAAACGTTTAAAGTTTGACCATGGCTATCACACGGTTTTGTTTCAATGTTTGATTTTCACTTTGTAGAAATTGAAACGCAAAAGTTTGTCTTTCGCAGGAGTTAAGGCAGTTAATCCAAATAAGTGTGGCATTAAGGTTGGAGGAGGAGCAAAAGCTGCGAAATCAACGATTCTCATTTTCAAGACATGGTTGGTTCTTTGCCAAACCTGTTTAAAAAATGGCTTTACAAGACTCATAATTATTGGGAGCAACAACCTTGCACAATTGTGTGAAAAGACACACCCCGGTAATTTGGACAAAGTATGAAGATAACCATTGAAGCGTGAAGTGCACTTCGCGGCGCATAACATTTTATCATAAGCAAAACTTCACTGCGTCGAAAAACCGCGCTTACAATTGACTTCGAAAATATAGAACCGTGTTCGCGAGCAGCGTTTGGCAGAGCATCCACGCTCGGAGCCTTGGGGCGAATGAACCGTGCTCGTTTCACTGTCCCAGTTAATGGCATTCCCGACAGATATACGGTCTAACATTTTATACCCTGTCCACATTGTGGCCACTACAGAAATGCGCCGCCGCACTACGGAAATTATTCGTCTCGGATGTGCGCGGTACATCACCGAGCGAATGTGGCCATAACAGGAAGCGTCTACTGTAGCTTGGCATTACATTGTAAAAGTGCTCGCTGACGGCGACTGCAGCGGAAAATAAAGTCCCGGCGCGTCGAACAACAAAACAATCAAATTAGATTGATTTTTCCTCCGAATATTTGCGTCGCGTTTTTAGCGACACAACAGTTAAACCAGGATGTAATGTCTAAGTCATCTGTGCGTTTACGAACCGGTTTCATTCGTTATTACAAAACCCCATGAAAAAGTGGCTTTTTTATCGCCGCATATTTCATCTTAATCGTTGCCATGTGATGAACCCCCGTCTCGCTTAGTCGGGCAAAAACGCAGTCTCGTATTTATTCAACGAGTTTTCAAACGACCCGACCTACCGTAACCCGCAGTGCACCAATCGCTGCGGATTTATAGGAACCGACTCCTCTTGCCGGTCCTCGTTGCAGTCTAGGAGAAAAAGAGGAGCCGACGAGAGAAAGATGTGAAACGTGCATGAAATACCGGTCGATATACGTACATACATACATGTATTATGTATATAATATGTAACGCGTATAACGATGAATCGACTATAACCGTAACGCGGAACATCGCTTATTAATGGGGCTGAAAGTCGAATGATGTTCCAACCAGAAACTGCGACTGGGGCAAAGCCCGAACTGGTCCCCGGGGAATAACACGATAACGGGGACAAAAGGCAAAACACCCGTCGCCAATAATTCCATTTCCACTGCAGTTCCCCGAATTCCGAACTCTCGAAAATTATGCGCCGCATCGAACCAGAAAACTTTCCTCCCCAACTCGCCTCGGAACTTTCGTCGGAACATCACCCAGATATCCTGGAAGCAAAATAAAACTCGCTACAGTCTCGCGTTAAGAAGATTTAAAACTAACGGTCGAAACTGCCAGTGTTCAAGGTAATATCGTTATGCCATCTCCGGCGAGAGAGAATAACCTAACAGGATTTTGCATTCAAAAGCATTGGCGCCCGTGGCGAGCACACCAAGAGTCCTCGACAACGTCGCGAGGGCCCGCCTCATACGGCAACCACTGGCACAAGCGTTGAAATTCTGTTTGCTGATTCTATCTTCCATCTCTGCGCCGAGTTCCTCCTCCTGGTCTGGCGCGAGACTGGTATCTTGTTACGCAAACTCGCTTCCCACGCCCGGATCGAGGTAGTCGCCCCCCGACGCGGTTAAACCTACTTTGGCGTGGAAATTCCAATGAAGCTTTGAGCTCGTTTGATTCGGCGCGGGAAAGCGCTTCAGCGGCTCTCTGGATGGAACACGGCAGACAGAGATCGAGAGGAAGGAGGCGGGAAAACTAAGACAGAAAGTTAAAGCGACGGCGGGAAGCTCTCGCGCAGGAAGGCAAAAAGTGCGAAGGGAATGGAATGCAGAGTTGAAGAAATTGTACAAGGTAGCGTTGGATGGTGGCGCGGTGGTCGTGTTTGAGTCTCGTTCTTGCATTTTACCAAGCTCGGTACCGAGTAGGACATCCCTACCTAGCTACCTACCTACCCGCCTAACCGTACCCACCCATCTACAGACCTACTACAACATCGTAGTCCGGCTCAGCCGCCATCACCGCCGACAACGACGACGACTACGACTCCTAACATACATATTGCCAGCGTCGTATGGAGGAACATAAGCGTCGCTATAAGCTGGGGCAAACGACGCGAGAATACCTCTCGCGTGGGAGCACCTTCTGAACAAATAATGGCGATTGCATCGGCTTCGTGACAACACGGCTACGGCCGCCTATAGTGGCACAGCGGAATGGCTTCACGTTCTTCTGCTTCTTTTTCCTCCTCTTCTTCTTCTGGTTCTGCTTCTTCTTCTTCTTCGGCTGCTACTGCTGCTTCCCTGTCGCATTCCTCTCGTTCCGGTTCGGAACCCCCACACGCACACCAGCAGTAGTACACCTTCTTCTTTTTCCTATGCACTTTCACCGGGCCCTTTTCAACCCTCCTACCTTCCCACCCGCACCAACCTACACCCTCCCAGTACTCCATCCTGATATTCTTCTTTCCCTCCATTCTTCTTTCCCTTTCTATGAGCCTTCGTCCTCTTTTCCATCTTTCCACACTCGCTCGTTTCCTTCCTTCCGTCGTTTCCTTCCTACGTTTTATTCCGCACGGCGCTCTCGCACAACCTATAGGTCTCTTCCTGCTTTTATCCTCGGTGTGGAAATGCGTGCCCATTCTCCCACGGCGTCTGCCGTCCGCGGGACCATTTGCACATAGCGTAACGCGACATCGGGTTACTTACATGCATGATCCTTGTCGTTGAACGAGGTCGAACGCCGCTGTCTCTTAGGCGAGCCGGGGGTCTATATACCACGGGCCAATACGTGGCTCTTAACAACCCCGGAAGTCGTACGTAGCCGGAGGTGGGGACACGCCTCGTTGAGCCCCCGTTATCTCCACTATTTCCTATCTCGTCGGGCCGGAAGCCGAGGTCCCTAGTTGAAAATTAGACCCTGCCAATAACCTCTGGGTACGTCCGATGTGTCGCTTAAAATGGATAAAGAGGCTACACCGCTAGACGACCCTGTAGGGACTTGGTCCATTCTCTGGTGTGTCCTTTTGTGTCATTTCCAATTCTTTAACAAGAGCACTGACGCCATCAAGCAACGACCACTTCCAAAACTAAATATGATCGGTGAACAAAAACGTGACCTCCCGACGAATGACCTTGCTGAAGTGGGTTGATGTCGCATGTTGATGCAAACAAAGCCAAAGAATTTCGTGTTCGATTCAGTATCAGGGAATGCCGATTGAGAGGCTGTGTCAAGTCCGTGAATGCACGCGCGCCGCTGGTTCATCAAGAGTAGTCCAATCGTCCGAAGTGCTTCTCTTCATTCCGGCCAGGTAGAACCCGGGTAGAGAGCGGGTCAGCGGGCAGTTCATCTCGATCATCGGGGGGTGTTGCGATGAACCACCTCGCCGGCAACCATCCGATAAACTACTTCACTCCCTGCAGCATCGGCTGTACAGTGCAGCTTGGTGGTATCACCACCCGTATCCATTGGTATAATCGTATTGCTGGAAGCGTTCAGTACAGTTGGTCGTTACGTATCGAAAAGCGTGCGGGGGCGAAAACGAGATTCTCGAAAATCCGAGCACGCGCTACGGGTCGAGGCGCGCGGCGAGAAGGGCGAAGAGAAAGTATATCGCGTCTCGACGTGTAACCCGGGTGAACCTTCATCCATAACACGTGCTGTGCGTGCTTCGCCTATAGAAAGATCGTTAACGTGATTAGGGGTTGTTGCTCTCTGCTGTTCAGCGTGGCAGAGATTTTTCGCTGGGAGAAGTTGCATGTCTTCATGGTAGTCGTGAAAACACTGCCTTTAGGGTGATGCGGAGACTGATGGACATTACTTTTCCCTTGGTCAATTAATCTAAGGAAACGTCTCAACTGGATTTGGATTTGCAAAGGAAAACTGGGAATTTTCGCTGGTAGAAGTTGCATGTCTTCATGGTAGTCGTTAAAACACTGCCTTTAGGGTGATTTGAAGACTGATGGACATTATTGCTTTTCCTTTGATAAATTAATCGAAACGATCGTCTTGACTGGATTTAAATTTGCCAAGGAAAACTGGAAGTTCAATTTGGGGGCGGGAAGGTCAGTTACCTGCAAACGCAATCACCATTTTTGCGTGGTAAACTGGCTCGACACGGGACAATACAATAACGTCGCCATGTTCACGAGCCAAGCATAAAGTGTAACCGTGTTTAAGCTAAATTTAGGATCGCGCTATCCATACCGAGTGCTCTCGCACGGTCTCGTATCTTCGTTCACTGTACGAGACACCAAACAGCGAGCCAACGACTATATAATCACGTGAAGTCTGTTTTCAGCCGTTAAATTGGCAAATTATACACAAACGTCAGCTTAACGAGGCTGGCGCGCTCTTGCACCCTACCGGTATATACCGAGGGTGGGGTGGCAGTGCTAAGTGAATTAGGAGTCAGGATCGTTAACGCCCCAGGCAGCCAGGCCGAATAGCTGCCAAGACACAACGTGCAAAACATTTTCGGCCTTGCTGCGTGAGCCTGTTTTATGTCTGACTAAACGATTTTACCTTTCGCTCTGCGGAGTGCAACAACGAAATTCATCGCAACTTCTGGAAAAAATAAAAGTAATAAAACACGATTTTAATTAATTTTCGTCCAGTTTACATGACTCATTATGATGCGAAATTAAATTTCCTGAAATCGAAAAAACGTGCGCAACATTGCGATTAAGTCGCGACGAGCACGTAGCGTCATCTAAATATCCAATCGCATGAATCAAGTAGCCGATTCTCGGCCACCGGAGGGTACAAAGTTCGTAACAAAATTCTTGCGATAACAATAGAAACGCTCCGAGAATACCGAGTGGCTCGCGGTGGGGAACGGGGAAGCCGGAGGCACCAGGCGAGTCCGGGAGCGGAAGTAGAGACCCTCGGTTACTGGTCAGAAGCACAGAAGAGCGGAGCAAAGTGTAGTGGAGTCTCTGGGTGTGAGTGGGTTGCGGCACCGAGCCAATCGAATCGTGCACGAAAGAGTGATAAAAAAAATAAAGCTTCACATTTCTATAAACCTCGCGGGTATAACCCATCGTTGGAAAATTAATAAAATAAAATTACTATTTACGGTAGCCAATGTTTTTTCTCTCAGTGTGTATTTTTTATTATATAAATAAAGCTCTATATTTACATAAACCTCGCGAGTCTTACCCGCCGTTGGAAAATTAATAAAAATAACATTTCTATTTACGGTAACCAATGTTTTTTTTCTTTCAGTGTGTTGTTTTTTTTTTTTCTCCTTAAAGCTCTGAACCCTTCGACGCAGCTTCTTATTTCGGTGCAATTTGACGCTTGGCTGCGGATGCTACAGATCTCCAGGGCACTCCTTATATTCTTGTTTGGTTACGTCGTTCCATCGCACCTTTCTCAAGATCGCTGAGGGGCACGAGAACAATTTCGAAAGCATCGTAAGCAGCTACAACGACAGCAACGCTTTTCCCTCGTGGGCTCGAGAACCTCGACCGTAATCCGTTCCACCAAAGAGCGGGCGAAGTTAGCGTTAAACTTTTCTGACTGGAAGTAAAATTAGAGGCGGAAAATTTGATGAATCTTTGACGAACGTCGAATAGTGCTTTTTCGACTGTATTCGCAATCGTTCAAAGAGCCGAATATCCTGAATAAGATTACAAGGCTACACGGGAAAACTCGCTGCTCGTTAACAAGCTCGAAATGTACACTAAGCAAGGAATCCAATCAATCGACCGACATCCGCCGTGTCCTTTGGTTCCACTTATCGAATTTCATTGCTCGCGAAAAAGATTAATGCCGAACAATTTACGAACAAACTCAGGGTGGTCGACCGACCGAAAACTAAGTTCGTGTGCCAAAGGACGGTGGAGATTCCGCGTCTTGGCCGCGTTTCAAACGATTCTCGGTGAACTATGTAGCTCGTTGGGAAACCTGGCGTATGGGAAATGTCCGACGAAACGTGAGTCGAATGCGGGGGGAAAAAAAGCATTTCAATTTATTTTTAAATTGTACAAATGCGGGGATAAAAGTGAATGCAACCGACTAAGCGACGTGGAGTTAAAAATGAGGGGGATAAGTTTGAAACTTTTGGGAGCTTCCGACGTGCATTCCAAAAACTAAATCAGCTCTCCTCGTCTTGGTCATCATTTTTACTTCTTGAATTGCAAGTCCGGTTTACATCACAGTCACGAAAAAACAACCTCTTCTTGGTTCCAAGACTTGTGGTAAGTGTTCCCTTAAAATACTTTCCTGTTTGGCCCAGCAACGCTCACCATAATTCTCAAGAAGCCCAAGGCTGGTTGTTTCGTGGTAAGGGTCCAAGTGTTTTTATTCTGGGAGATTTAATTATGACAGGAACCTTCTCAGAGCTGTCGGCATTATTTTCTAGTGAAGATACCGAATTATTAGCTTCTGGTAGAATTTCAGTTTGTAGTTGAGTTTGCGGTGCACAATTTTGCAGTGTAAATAGACGAAGGAAAGGTCGACGTAACAAAATTTAATTGACACATCACCTACACTAAATTTGCCGCATCGTCCTTCGTCTGGCACCCAAAGCTTTTTCCACCAACGCCGGCTTTGCGGGAATCACGCGTTATGCGTCCGTTAATTCCCTTAAGCTCGGTGCGGTCGTCCGGGTTTGCGCTTGCGTCGGAATTTCGCGAAGTCGCGTGTGCAAAGTGCGCATTAATCTCTTTATTAGACGCCTCCTTCAGTTTCCCCTGCACTTTGGACACTAATGAAGTAGTCTCAAGTTAAACCGCATTTTCTTTCCGGGCATTATAAAAAAGAACCTTTCGATGACTTGAGGGGTCATCACAGTGATATTTTTTTTAAATCGATTTTTTTGTTATTGTTTGTTGCATTTTCGGATAGTACACACGGTTATAAACATTGTCCTCAATTTTTCACTCGAAATTCGAATTATTTCGGTTGCTACAGTCTTTATTAAAGACTGTACAGGACGTTTTTTTTTCACCGGAATCTTAATGCATAAAAACAATGTTAAACAATAAATAAATCAATTTACAAAAAATCATTTTGTATTCTCCATGATTGCTTTAATTTGTAAAAAAAAAACAGACCGACTAGCTTATTCTAAACATAAAAAAAATCGTGAAAACCTGCTATTTTTCGGGGGTCACTGTGATGATCCCTTAAAAAATGTACAATCTCCTAAATTCTGCGGCTAACACCTAGTTTCCTATTCTCCATTTTCACAACGCGGGGACACCTCTCCCCTCCGATGCTTTTACAAACTCAGCATTTTCGGTCGGTTGCACTTGGTACATCCAGTTCGCTTCGCGTAACGTCGTCCATCGTCGACGCGTTGGGCGCTCCGAGAGCGTTAAGTGTCCAGCAACACGGCAACCACTTTCGGTGACGACACTAGTCGTCCACTTTGCGAAGCACTTTCCACCTCCGCCACTCCAAGGGCCCGCGTTCAAATTCGTTAAGTCGTCTGGAATAGCAAAACGCTCGAGTGGCACGGATGGAAGTTTCACACATACATAGACGCATGTATATAATATATATGCAACGCCATATCAGAAAGCTTTAGGAATATGGAATTCGGTGGAACCCGCAATTCAGCCGAGTTACGTGCGCCGAACGTCGGGCCAACGTGTCTGCCTCGCCGCATATCTCAAATAATATTTATCGATAGTGATATGGACGCCCCCCCCCCCCCCCCCCCCCCCCGAAGAATCCAAAGGATTAAAGGATTCAATGGGCGTCGGGGGATTTCGCAAGCGGCGTCATATTGCAGCGCACGACGCAGTCAACACAGATGCATGGCACATGCATGGCACCAGCTTATGGCATCTGGCGAGTCTCAAAAACGTCCACCAATGCTACGTGGTCCTGATAATACAAAAAAAAGGTAGACAAAAAGCTGGACAAAAAGCGGATTTCATTTTGACAATGACGGAGAAGTTTTTGTTTTTTTTTCCTCTCAATCTTTCGCACAGGTCGCTTCGCCTATCAATTTGGGAGAAACACGATCCGAGGGCCAAAGTGGGGGAATCCCCGGAGTGTGAACATTCGACCCAAAGGACAGTGGCGCAGATTTATAAAACGTGACAAAGTAAACGAGAGAAAGATAGATGGCAAGCATAACGACGAGGCCGATTGTCGGAAGCGCGTCACGGCGTATCTGATGGATTATAATTATTACAACGATTATAACGATTAATTGTTATAATAATTTTTATACCCAGTATGATCTTTCGGGTTCATTAGAATATTTTTTTTATTTTCGTTGCATTCCAACGATGCAAACTTAAAAATCGTAGAAAACAGTGAAGAGCTTTCTTAAAGTAACGGAAGTTAGAGTATCAACTGGATTTGATTTTGAAAAGGAAAGCTCGGGAGCTGGATGGTCACTTACCTTTAAATGCAAGGGTAATTGACCTTGTGTTTGTTGACATTGTGTTGTGCTTACATTACAAGTTTGAAAACTTGTGTTGTGTTTACATAACAACTTTGAAAACTGGTGTTGTGTTGACATTGTGCTTTTTTTTGCCCTCTCAATCTTTCGCGCAGACGCTTATTCGTCGCATCACCTATCAATTTGGTGGAAACATGACCCGAGGGCCAAAGTGGGAGAATCCCTGGAGGAGTGTGAACATTCGATGCAGAGGACAAAGGCGCAGATTTATAAAACGTGACAGTGCGAACGAGAGAAAGAGTGAGAAAGAGAGAGATGGCAAGTATAACGACGAGGCCGATTGTCGGAAGCGCGTCACGCCGTATCCGATGGAGGAAGGCGGAAGAAAACAGTGAAGAGCTTTCTTCCAACCGGCAGAGACCGGATAGTGTCATATAGGCACTCCGGCACGATCCGGCATTCTGGAAATCGAGACGTGGGAAAGGCGTGCCGGGCAACTTACCCCCACCCCCCCCCCCCCTCCCCCGTCGTTCTCTCGCAGCGGGAAAGCACAGAATCGGAGAAACCAGCGAAGCGGGCGGCAAACGAGAAAGGCAAACATTTGTCATATACACTCGTCACGTGAGAGCAGAAACGCTAGGAAAAGAAAGGATAACGAATATAAGAAAGCACAGGATATATAGTACACGCTCTACACACGAGAGGACAAATAATAGAAGATTTTTGTTGCGCACGCAACGACAGGAATATCGCGAAAAATCGAGGAGAGAAAAGAGAGAAAAATATTCCCCGCCCGGTGCCTGACGCGCCATCTTTCACGAAGCAGCGAAGGAACAATATTTTATTCATTCCCCATGAACCCTGCAAATAGCTGTCACACGGTCCTCGGCGAACATTAATCATACTTTTCTTCGCAAAACTTGGAGTCCATGATTTTGCCCGCCAGCGGGACTCGCAATTCGGTTTGAATTTCTGGCAGAAGTTTTTTTACACTTTTGCTGGATTATTCTGGCTCCTACGCTTGCGGACATTAATCGTCAGCGCAGTTATAAATAGACTAAATTCGATAGTTTTCGTTCAAACCACGGTTATTTTGTCAAATTTCATTTTTAAAAAAGCCTCCATAGCACCATAGCGGCTTTCTTACAGATTAATTATATTTTTGAAATTTTTGTATCGGATCAAATTTGCGGCCACAAACCAGGCCACCATACGGGACCTTTTTTCATTTTTATGTTAAAAAACAATATTGGTATTGGTATTGGTATTCATTCATTGTGTTTTCGTGGTAAATACCTATAACACCTGTATAAAAACAATGTGAATCAATAAATAAATCAATTTACAAAAAATCATTTTGTATTCTCCATGAGTGTTTCAATTTGTAAAAAGAAAATCAAACCGATTAGCTTATTCTAACCATAAAAAAACTGACGCGCCATCTTTCACGGAGCAGCGAAGGAGCAATATTTTATTCATTCCCGATGAACCCTGCAAAAAGCTGTCACACGGTCCTCGGCGAACATTAATCATACTTTTCTTCGCGAAACTTCGAGTCCATGATCTTGCCCGCCAGCGGGACACGCAATTCGGTTTGAATTCCTGGCAGAAGTTTTTTTAAACTTTTACTGGATTATTCTGGCTCCTACGCTTACGGACATTAATCGTCGGCGCAGTTATGCGCGCGCAGTAAACGCAACATTCCGGAACTCTGAGATCGCGGGGACACGCAGGGGGCGCCACTGTTGGTCGGAGGTTGGTCGGAGGCTGGCAGCAGCAGCAGAGCAGCCGGGGGAACCGGCGACCGGATGAAAAGTGGGAATTGCGGAACCGAATTACCATTCAGTTCGGTTATCTCTAATTACCATTGAGGGGAACAATGCCGTGCGAGCTGGAGTAATATTGTAGGAGCTGCTGCTGGTCCTGCTGCTCGGGATGCACCGGGGGATTCGCACCGTGGATGCAGATAACCGACGGCGCCGTCGCGCTATGCCAGCCTAGCGGAATAGTGCGAAGCGTATAGCTCGCGACGAGCTCGCCGCGTAACTTCGATTTATCTGCAGCGCGCGCTTTGTGCCGAGCTTAAACGATCGCGCATTCGTGGGAGATGCCGAAAGAATTTTGCTGGGCACTAAAATAAATAAAATAAATAAAATTACCCCTCAGCCGCCAAACACTTTGACAGAAAAATATGTCACTGGACACTCTTTGAGTCAAAACCGGACACAAGGGGCGCCCCGCTTTAAAGGACCTTTAAACATATTTTTTATACTAGGCTAATCACACGCGCTGGCGCGCGTGCCCGAGATACTTTTGCGCTGCCGCGCTCTTATAAAGTTTTAAAAGGGTAAATCACAACTGAAAAACCCATGTTCAGTCACATTTGAAAAAAAAAGGAAATTTATTATTTTGCTTGTCAGAAATCGTAGATCTGGCTGCCGGGCCGAAAACCGCCCAAATCGGGGTCACGAAATTTATTTTTGTAAAATATCGACTTTTAACCTATACCATCGTTCTCAAGTCGCATATTCTACCCCTGAAAACACCGGTTACGACCGTTTTTTAGTGGATTTTGAAAAAAAAAATTGTTGGCCGAACAGTTTGTCAGAAATCGTAGATCTGGCCGCCGGGCCGAAAGCCGCCCAAATCGGGGTCACGAAATTTATTTTTTCAAAATATCGACTTTTAACCTATACCATCGTTCTCAAGTCGTATATTCTACCCCTGAAAACACTGTCATAAACATTTTTTTAGTGGATTAACAGAAAATACGATGTTTGACAGAACTGTCAAAGTTATCAAGGACAAATGAACCTGGACTCGGTCTGAGAGTCCGAGCAAATCACAGCTCGAATAGTTTGCTAGCAATGCTTTCCGTTACTCATGAACTTTTTGAAAGAGGGAATAAAAAATACCTCCATCGAGTTTTTCCGGCGGTTTTTTTCATTAAAACTGAAAACGGTTTCGAAAATAATTATTCTTCCTACCTAATAAATATGCGTCCTGCGCCGGCGGATAAAAGGGCTTATAAGCCATATCGGAATTCTTGTAATTTTTATGCGTGCTTTGTGCTAGTTATCGCGTCGTCTAGACGGAAGAAATAAGCCAGCTTTGACAGATTTCCCTTCGTTGAAGGGCTTTCTTTTCGAACGCAGGAAGAAAACCCAGATTCCATTTATTAAAAAAAAAAAATAACAGCTGCATCGGTTTTTTTCATTGCTTTTCCGTTTCTTCCTCCCTCATCAGACACACAGAACGTTTATACACGTATGTTGGACTTTCATATCGTGGGCGGACGGCAAGGAACGGATAATTTTTAGTCTATATTATGCATTATAATTTTTATATAATTTTTATATGCATCTGATAGAGTTTTAAAACTTTGTGAAATCGAAACAAAAACTCGCAGAAAACGCAAAGTATAATATCCTCTCTTAAAATAAGAAAATAAATCCGGGATTATAGTCGTTTGATAGTTCCGATGTCTCTGGCGTCCTCGGTTATTTTTCGTAACCCAGGTAATTATCCGTGACTTTAGTTCGAGGAATCCTCAAAGGTTTCCGGAGTCGGAGGAGAAAGAAGCAGCAACGATTTTTTTTTTTTACTTTTCCGTCTTCTCCTCCTTCGTCAGGCACACAGAACGTTTATACGCGCATGTTGGACTTTCATATCGCGTGCGGACGGCACGGAACGGATAATTTTTATTCCGCTCAGCGCACCGTAGACCCCAGGGAAAACTGCCGGCTGGCTGGATGGCTCGTGCATGGGGGTTTTTATATTCAAAAGCGGAAATGACGTGGAACGGGAAGCGCAACGGTTGAGTGTCAAGGCGGAACGCGAATGGAAGGATGGGAACGCGATATAACGCCGCGACATAGAGTTATAAAACGAAATTGGAAATTGACGTGTTCGTTCGAGTAGCGAAAAAATGTTGGACCTACGTCTAGGCAAACGACTTCACCGCGACGCTGCGGGACACGTGGAGCTACCGATTCAGGTCGCCGGTATCTCCGGTCTTAAAAATAATAGCTGAACGTATAAGGTAAATCTCGGAGGAGTTATCTTATCTGTGCAGGTATTACAGGACAGGTATATGGACACAGTATAATTTACCAGAGGCCATTGTCATTTCGACACTGGCGCCCCAAATCACGAATGCTGTCGGGTTTGCTAAAAATATTGTTTCAACTCGACATCACAAATCATATTATTTTTTTTGTAACTCATGCACGTAATGTCGCACATTTCGTGCCCGCAAAGCGTGCGTGAGATCGCGTATTATGCTCATGTCAACGTAGATAATTTCACGTAAGCCATCTGGTGCGTGAAGTTACTTCACGCACACATTGGCGTGCGTGAAACTATCTACAAGATGACCTCACGCACGCTTTGCAGGCACGAACATGTGCGACATCACGTTGACATTCGTTACAAAAAGTAGTATGTGATACATGGGCGACAAAGCGGCCGTCCCGCGGAGGTTAGGAAGCAGTGCACTCGCCTCCTCTCGTGCTACAAACAACACTCGGCTTCGCCTCGTGTCGTTGTAGCACTCGATTTGGCGAGTGCGCCGCTTCCTAACCTCCGCGCGTAATGGCCGCTTTCTCGCCCTTGTATCACAAAGTACTATTTTATGCACTGTCAGAAAAGACTGGGAATTTCAATCCACAAACTCGTCAATTCAATTTAATGGACAATTGTGATATAAAATTAACATACCTTTGGAATGAAATTAGAGGACATTTTCAAAATTAAAGGACTTTTACGGTAAAATTAAAGCAAATTATAAAAATTACTGTACCAAACATAAATTTGACCTCCCACTTGTATAGTAAATTTAGTATACCAGCTTATGAATAAAATCTTCCAGTACATGTAGATTAAATGAGAAGTAATTTTTTTTCTAAGTAGAGCTTTTAAAATTCCACGTTAAAAATTCCCTGATATTGAATAACGCAAAAGAAAATTCGTGAAAGCGTATCTTCGACTCTGTTGAATCAAGAGGAAAAAGTGGCTTTAATGAGACGTATCGCGTCGCTCAATGATATGTTTATACCGATATCTCGAATATATACTCGAATGCCTCCTCGGCGACAAGTGCGGGAATGACGTCACGATACGATAGGAATTTCAAGAACGCTGTCCAGAAACCGAGGTATTCAGCCGCAGCGTGCTTCACTTGAACTATCGACGAGCCACTGGGAGCTGCAACTCGACGAATTGGGGCAAACAATATCGCGCGTGTAACTTTGTACACGGCGTAAAAATAAAAAAATGATAATTATTAATATTAGTTATCGTGAAATCCGAACGAGCTAATTAAATGAGCATTCAAAGTTGACATACCCGTTTCTGTATGAACGAGCATCACATTTTACTCGGAATTGGGTTCGTTTGGCTCTAATTAATTATGACCCCCGCATTCACGAATAATCAATGTCTGCCTTTTAGCTGACCGACCAACTAAATGTGAAATCATTAATACTGGTATATTAAAAAATTCAGGATTTTTGAGATCAAGTAAGTTCAATAATTAATTCGGACAGACTGATGTCTTCACTGTCGAGGAACTCATTTATTACTGCAATTACTGTAATATTAAAATATTATATTCACCTCTATTCTTTTTTTCAAGATCACATGAGGAGGAAAAAAACGATCGAATGGATTTTACTACCTGGTATATTGAAAACTGTCTCCATTGTTGAGATTTCCTACAATAAATACAATAAATTAAACTGATGTAAACTCAGCCACACTGGAACAGACATAACGCATTTAAACACGCATTATAAATTAATACGCAAAATGCCGCGATTTATTCGCCGTTACAGTAATTTGTCGAGCAGTTTGTTCGACGACAGCGACGGAGTTACAAGCGCGCACGAACACCGGAGAATTGAAGTATCGAAAATTGATAGACGTTCAAGAGAATAGTGCCAGTTGGATTTATCCAATAATGCAGCGCGACAGCGCGCAGTTACCACACTGGGTTATACGTGCTTTATCGGAACTCACTTTGGGATACTAACGAAATTAAATGAAAATTCGAGGGCTTTCGATGCGGTCGCACGTGTAAGGATATTCGATCAGTTCAATGTATCGCAATATCCGAAATCTTTGTTTTATATTTCAAAAGCTATACAAATTAATACTGTAACAATTGTTACATGTTCATCCATTTCTGCAGACGAAACCCCGTCGCAAAACATTTCGCCCAATTAGTGAAGAGGGGAAAAAAATAAAATATTTACCGCGAAACCAACATCGATGCCTCGAAGCGAGTAGTTAATTAAGGATGTTATACAGCTCCACACTATCGAAATGACTGCTGGTTTAAAAAAATAATTTATGCATAGTTTTAAATATCTGTTGACTATTTTAAATAGTAATCAGTTTTGCCAGGTATGTTCTTGACCAGGAAAATATTCAATTGTGTACGATTTGCTTAAATATTAGCCGATTTACGCAAACTTTCAAAAAGGTATTTTTCGTTCAGTTTTTTTAAAGAATAAAACTTTTCAAAAGTTTGCGAAAATCTGTTAATATTTCTTCAAATCCATTGCAATTAATTTTTTCCCTCAAGAACATACCTAGCAATACAAATCAACATAAAAAACAATCAACAGATGCAACTATTTATAAAGTATTTGAAAAAATCAGCACTCATTTAACTAGTGTATAGAACTGTATATAACATCCTCAATTAGACCTCGAGATCCACTCAGACATTCGTCTCGTTAATTCTATTTTTACGAAAATATAATATTACCACGTGACCTCGGTCGGGTTCGCGCATACCTAGGCGCAACCTTTCGCCTGGCGATTAACGAGCAAACCTGTTCGATATTATCATTGAAATACGGTGGTCCCGACCCCCCCCCCCCCCCCCCCCCCGCAGCAATAATTAATATATCTCCATTATGCAAAAGATCACTTGGCCAGCCTTACTCGCCCCCTAAGTAGGTTGCCAACAGCCGCCTTACTTGCCATCAGCATCCGCGCGAAAGATGGTAATTTTCGTTAAGACGCCGTGGAGCTCAGCCCAAGACTCATCGCCAGTTTAGTTTAACTTTAACCAACGTCGAAGTTGCGTTTAATCCTTTCTCGCACTTTGCTTCGATGCTCCCTTTTCCCTTCCCACCACTTCCCACACATATATCCCCACCGGTAACTTCCCTCGACGTTACCGGGAGGATAGACGTCGCAGTGGACCAGCAGCTTCCAACTTTACGAGATTTGCGACCAATTTCTCTCAATCGCCCGGCTATCCAATAGTGCGAAGGGAAACCGCGCGCGCGAACTATTCGTCCATATTATCGAACAATTCGGCGATTCGAGCGTATCGGTCGGGTCCTTCGCTGGCCATTAATCCGTGGAATTGCCGTGAAGGAAGTCCACTGATTAAAATCAGTGACGTATAGGGCTACGTGGAATCGAGTAATGGATCTATTGTAACGAAGATTGTTGGGTAAGTGGAGTGGATTTAAGTGGGGTAATTGACAAATCACTAAAAAAAATACATGGGAACCCATGGGATGTTAAATAATTTTTTTCTGTCAGTCTAAGATGCTGTATAGTAGAGTTAACCAAGGTCAGTTTGAGTGAAGAAAAACGATAGTTAAGATCACCCTTTTTACATTCATTTTCTGAGTGAGTTCCGCACCTTGAAAATCCAAAATCATTGTTTTTATCTCAGTCTTAGATGTCGTATACCAGAATTGACCAAGGTCAGTTTGGGTCAAGAAAAACGATAGTCAAGTTCACCCTTTTTACATTCATTTTCTGGGTGAGCTCTTCACCTTGAAAATGTAAAATAATCGTTTTAATCTCAGTCTAAGCTGTCGTATAACAGAATTGATGAAGGTCAGTTCGAGTCAAGAAAAAACATAGTCAAGTTCACCCTTTGTACATTCATTTTTTGGCTGAGTCTTGTACCTAGAAATATGTGAAAATTTGTTTTTAATTTGCGAAATCTGTAACACCCACTTTCAACACTGTGAAACTTACGGTAACGCTCGAGGTAGAGAACCGTCGGCAGATAACAGCACATGCCATTATCGCCGTACACGTGGGCGTACATAGTTGCGTAATTTCGTGTTTAACACCATTCGGAATCCCCCAAAGACAGTGTGTACCCTCGTGCTCGAGATTCGCGCAAACCTTTTCGCTCTCACTTCCCACGCGACACGCGGAGAGAGCGAGAATGTCGAATTTCACCCCGTGTACGACACAGTTTCCCCGACAGACTCCGTAGGAAGATGCCCAGAGAAATTCACTGTTCTTCACGCTCCGCGCGGTCGATTGAAAATCTCCGACGTATTCACCGACGTGAATGCCACGTTCACTTTGTCACACACTCGAATCACTCGACACTTCCTTCGAGCACTTCCATCGGTGTCGACGGATATTAAAAAAGTAAAAAAACACACCCAAAATTTCTCTCAGTTTTTTTTCCCCAAAAACATGAAAAACGATATCCTTTTATTCTGCAGTTCCAATGGGCCTTCGCATCATCAGGCCGAGCCTGCAGAGCTATTGAAAAAAATAAAAAATAAAAAAATCGCGGATAAATGTTACTCGAGCTTTTTCGTCCCGCAGTTACACTCGTTGTCGCCCCAAAGCGTTTAATCGAGTTTGAACGTCGCACTCCGCGAAACCGAACATTTTTCCCGATTTTTTTTTACCAGCAAAATGCACGAATAAACAGGGAACCTAGCCAAAACCTAGCCAAAGCCTAGCCTAGACGCCACTGTTACCGAGCAATTTTTACATCCGACGAGATCACCAATTTTATTCAACTTTCTCGATTACTCAACGGTCCATTTAGCCGATTGGACCGAAGGAGGAATCCAATGGCATCAACGCGATGATAATCTGTAACCGAATGTGTGTCGAGTCTCTTTATCGATTGTGGGTCCCGGTGCGTATGAACTGAGTCCCTTACAAAGCAGTACCAGCTGCAACTGCATAAATGTAACGTGTAACTTGTGAGAAACGATCATCGTGAACCTTGAAACTCGAGAATTGAAGCTCGTTGAAAGCATCAACGACGTCACCAATGCGGTTGGACAGGTTCACAATCTACGATTATGCAGGATATCAATGTAAACCGTAACAAAGTTATCGGAGCTCCGTGGATAATCGAGTAAATAGCCGCAACGTCGAGCATTCGGATGTAAATATCCGCATTACGTCCACCAAACCGATGTTGACATCCGCCGGATACGCCAAACACGTGACAAATGCAAAGTGTCAAATAAATTGGCTACCGTTTGTATTCACACACATTGTCGAAATCAAGACCCAATTTTTTTTTTCAACCCTCTACTATATTCAATTTAGCCAATAGCCCAGCGAAAAACAATTTCATCCCCCTGTTTATGTGTTTACACGTATCCGCTGTAATTTATCTCCACTACCATCGAAGCAACCCGGTTGGATACTGCACTCTCTTTAATCGCAATTCCCCCGCAACGAATCAACCCGGGAACATTACAGTTTTTCGTCGACCAAAGCCATCGTCAATTATTCTAATTTCACTGGGGTACGTCACTCGAGTTGCGTCGCGACACCAGTCAGACGACTCGTCGGAGCACAACCAGATGCATAAATGTAACGTGTAACTCGTGGGAAACGATCGTCGTGAACCTCGAAACGCGAGAATCGACGCTCGCTGATGCATCAACGACGTCACCAATGCGGTTGGGCAGGTTCACAATCTACGATTATGCAGGATATCAATGTAAACCGTAACAAAGTTATCGTATCTCCGTGGATAATCGAGTAAATAGCCGCAGCGCCGAGCATTCGGATGTAAATATCCGCATTACGTCCACCAAACCGATGTTGACATCCGCCGGATACGCCAAACACGTGACAAATGCAAAGTGTCAAATGAATTGGCTACCGTTTGCGTTCACACGGATTGTCGAAATCAAGACCCAATTTTTTGTTCAACCCTCTACTATATCCAATTTAGCCAATAGCCCAGCGAAAAACAATATCATCCCCCTGTTTATGTGTTTACACGTAGCCGCTGTAATTTATCTCCACTACCATCGAAGCAACCCAGTTGGATGCTGCACTCTCTTTAATCGCAATTCCCCCGCAACGAAACAACCCGGGAACATTATCGTTTTTCACCGATCAAAGCCATTATTTCAATTTCACTCGTGTACGTCACTCGAGTTGACACCAGTCGGACAACTCGTCGGAGCACAATAATCGTTGATTGGTACGTCACACATGGCGGTCGACGAACGAGGGTTGGGGTTGCGAAGTCTCGTGGTCAATTAGCGTCACTGTCGACGGCTCAGGTGTCCAGCAGCGTCAGGAATCAACAGTTATCCATTCTTATCCAGGTCGCGTGTAGTGTGCTGAGGGGGGCTGAAGTTTTGAACGACCTTCGACCGTTCGGATAAAACGATCCACGTACTTTTCCGAGCGGGGTAAACGCAACAACCGCACAGAGCGGCAGAAACCCGCTGACTGTCGACATCGCTCGTCGCCCCTTTTCCACCCCCACGGCACCACGCAGCATCCCTGACCCCGCAGCAGCAGCAGCAGCGGCGGCGGCTGCTGCTGCTGCCGCGCCAACGCCAACCTCCCTATCATACGTTCCCACCACCGCTGGAACCGCCATCGCCTCCGGGCATTCCGAATCCACCCCCGCGACCACCCTTCACGACCCCCGGCGTCTCCACCCACACACAGCGACTCGCCGCCTCGACGGCACATCGTTCCCGAGTCGCGGGCCCAACGTCTATGCTGCTCTGCTGCTGGTCTCCGGCTTCCCTTTTCTCATCTCGAAGTACTTCTGTTGCTGCTTCTGTTGCTGCTTCTGATGCTGGTGGTGCTGCCGATGGCGGTCCTGGTTGCTTGTGGTGGTGGTATTGCCTTGCTTCCTCTTCATTCAAAAGCTGCCACGACCGCCGGACAATGCGATACCCGGCTCCGCAACTCCCGGAGGAAACGTAGTGGGAATTGTGGACGTGCATCGATAAATCAGGGACGAAGAGATTCCTGCAAACGAGTATATCATTAGTGTAACGGATGGTGGTTGAGGGTTTGAGAAAGTGGAACGTGGGTCAATGTTGGATGCGATGTTTCGTGAATGATATTGTCCTTTTATTTTAGTAAGGATTGTGATATACTCTAATGGGAGTCGTTGGTGATCAAATTTTCTGCCGGAAAACGTTCGATAACTTCAACTTTACCCTTCAGTCACTACTCATTCGTTTCACGACATGTAACGGATGGCGATGTCGAGTGTTTGAGAAAGTAGAACGTGGGTCAGTGTTGCATGCGATCGTTCTTGATTGATATTGTCCTTTTTCAGTGAAGATTGTGAAATACTCTAGTGGGAGTCATTGGTGATTAGATTCTCTGTCGGAAAAACTTCGATAACTTCATTTTCACCCTTCAGTCACTACTCATTCGTTTCACGACGTGTAACTGATGGCGATGTCGAGTGTTTGAGAAAGTGGATTGTTGGTCAATGTTGCATGCGATCATTCTTGAGTGATATTGTCCTTTTTCAGTAAAGATTGTAATATACTCCAGTGAGAGTCGTTGGTAATCAGCCTCTCTGCCGGAAAAGCTCCGATAACTTCAACTTCACCCGTCAGTCACTACTCATTCGCTTCACGACCCCTTCCGGCCATGTTCTCAATGTTCCCGCTGCGCTGAAATTGGCACCTCCGAGTTTACTGCAAATTTTCCAATATAGTAAAAGTCACTCGACGGGTAAAGAGGTTCTGGGCTCTCTCTTTCGGTCTCTCATTTCCAGCCAATTCCAGACGACGACCGTTTCTCTCTGTAGTTGCGCGAATCGTTTCAAGTGTCACTTTATAAGCTCTCTGTCTTTCTCTCTCGTTTCTTTGCCAACACTAAAAAAACTCCAACTGTGTAACTCTATACATATGCAACGAGACGAATTCGTTTGAGGCCCCCGATGGTTATGGCGATCGCGTGAATCCTGGTCGACTGCGCCCCTGTCGACATCGAGTGCCTGATTCCTACCTTTTCGAGGACTTACAACTACCTTCGGCATCGTCGTCGTCCACCAACGCGCCTATAGCTGGGTACCCACTACCGGGGAGCGGCTCGTCGTATTCTTGGGATTTCAATCCAACACAGATGACGACCCGGAGAATAGACGTTCGATTAATTTTTTAATTTAGATGCCACGGAGACAAAGGAAAAGCTCGTCCGCCTTGTTGCCCCGAGTCATACAAATTGACTTCACTGTTTGTTCCCTTTTTCACTGAAAGAAAAACCGTCGAGTATCCTCGATGCCAGCTGAGTATCCAATCCAGCTCTTGGACTTTCTTGCATGATGTTATCCAAAAACTTCCCTTGTGCATCTCATCAATAATCAATCGGTACAATAGAAACTCTGGGAAATTAGTGAGGGACGATAAATTGCAAAGACCAACACTTGGGTCAGCAGAAATATGCCTTAAAAAAAATGGTGCTATGCTCAATAATAAAACTGAAAGTCACTCTAGGCTATCAATGTTTTTAATGACTTAATTTGCAACCAGTAATTATGTTATCTCGCATATTTCAGCTAGTCTTATCGTATCGTCCCACGATAATACATCACCTGGGATTCAATTTACATTTCCGAGAACGCAGACGAGAAGAACACACGGAGAGATAAGAGGAATGATAAAAGCGTTTATAGACTTCTCAGCTGGCCTATGAAAGCAACTTATTTTCTGCTTCGCCAACAAGAAACAAAATCGACAGACGAAAATCGTTGGAATACATTTTATGAATCATTTATGAAAATGGAAGGACCCTGTAATATTTTCCTGTATCCCAGTCCGTAAATGTTGCAATTCTGGGGAGACTGGCGAGCCAATTTGTTCATAATTAATCCACCGCCGTGGGTTAGACGTTATTCGGCGGAGTACACGGGCCACCAGGCCGTGATAACCCTGTTCTGCGGTCGCCGATATCAAATATTGAAGTTTCCGGATTGAACCCCTGAATTCTGGTTGATCCACGCACGTTGAGCTGGGGCCGCTGCTACCAGTTACGCCGGTGCATCTCGAGGGACATATCGTACCTCGTATAACGGCTATCAGTTTCAGGTACCCCATGTATACCGACTACTGGTTTATACGTCGCTGATATTGACGCTGTAGGAATGCGACTATTTGCCTGTAAGCTCTCGACGGTCCGTCGAAACGGGTTCGTCAATGTGATCCAATGAATTCACGGAGGACATCGGCGCCAAGGTATTTGCAAAAAATGTGCTACATGAGTATTTGTCGCTCCGAGATTCACGGGTTCTGTGTGTTTAAGACCGCGTCATGGAATCTGAGTTTTGCAGAGTCATGAGATTACACAGAATAACACACGATGTGTTATTCTTTGTTTTTTCTGTTTACATTGGCATCGCCTTGACGAGCAATTGACTACCTGAAATTTTAGTTTGTGTTGCATGTCGACAAAATATTTTATAGAGGTTCAACAATTACTTGTGGCTCATTTGAATTATTTTCACTGTGTAAACACAGCGTGTGATACGTAGATGTGATGTAGACACATTTAAAGCGAGTTACAGTTGATTTTGACAAACACGAGTATCCGCAAAGCGAGTGTTTCATATGTGTAAATATCTGTTCGAACGACGCCTACCATTAGCGACGGTTCAAACAGAACTTCGTTGTACGTAAGCTTCATTTAAAAAACGTCCAGTCACAGATACGCCACGCTCCGATGACACTAGCTTCGTATCTCCTTTCATTGCCATGGTAAAATATAATTGATAATCTCGCACTAGAGATAGGAAACACTTGATAGTGATTAACTGAAAACTGTTGTGGAGTGCGTCGCAGTATTTGAATCTCGTTAGCCGACTCGTGCCTGAGAATCTTGAATAGGTCTCAAGCTGGAGATCTGAAAGCTAGATTTTATTTACGTGTGTCAAGCCTCGTTGATTGATAGAAACGACGCGGTGATTGTTGATAGGAAATAGTAAATGATTTTATTATTGGATACAGTGAATTTACCTGAATTTCTTTTTTTAGTTTAGTGGAGATTCGAAACATGTGTACAATTGATGCTGTACGTGATCAAATAACACGAAAAGGAAGCGGCTTCCACATATCGCTTTAAAGAAAAGTAAGTCTCGCTTTAGGAAGTAAATTATTGTGCGACGCAAGATTGATTTTCATTTTTTATTTTAGCAACGTTTTGGACGTTTGTTTAAGCAGTTTTTAAGAAATCACCTTGCCTGCCAATCTTGATAAAATGGTCACCTCAATGAACGTGACTAGGGTCAAGACGGTTCTGTGGCCACAGTGGCTCGCTGCGATCGATGGTTGGTAATTGAAATTAAATGAATTCTGAGTTACGTTGATATTAATCACTTCGTACGAACAGTATTAATATTTTATAACCATGCGTCTGCTTTGTGCACTGTAATTGGGCACAGCCCGTTTTCTAAATATATATATATATTTTTTTTTATATAATAATAAAGCATTCGTCATTTCCAGTCTTTTTGCTGTCCATCGTCATCGGCCTCGTGGGAGGATGGACGTCGCCGTACTTGGCAAAATTGACGCATCCGGAATCAGAGCTTCTGGTAACAGAGGAAGACGCTTCGTGGATTGCCGCGATTCTTAGCATTGGAAGAATCGCAGGTGCCGTGGTCGGAGCCTTCGCGGTAGAATATTGTGGAACGAAGAAAGCGACTCTCTACACAGGACTTCCAACGGCAGTTGGCTGGATATTGTTCACAGTCGGTTACTCGGTGCCGCTGATATTCCTATCCAGAACCCTCTGCGGTTTTGGGCTTGGAATGTACTTCAGCACGTTTCCCATGTACATGGGCGAGATATCGAGTCCGAAAATCCGCGGGGCCCTGGTCTCCGTCATAGCCCAGGGGATGCCTTTCGGTGTGTTGCTGGGAAACTTGGTCGGCGCTTACACACCAATGTGGATCTTTTCGTGCTTCAGTCTCGTGTTCAATCTGGCGTTTCTCGCGCTGTTCTCGTTGATGCCGGACTCGCCGCACTATCTGATCCTCCAAGGACGCATGGAGGAAGCGAAAAAATCCCTCCAATGGTACAATCGCGGCGTTGACGTCCAACCCGAGCTGGAAACACTGCAGAAATTTATGTTACTGAAAAAATCCGTCAGCTACAGCGACAAGTTGAAGCAATTGTTTGCCAATGCGCGAGCCGTCATCGTCGTCAGTATTGTCGTCATGTTCGTCCAGCTCAGCGGACTCTGGACGATAACTTTCTACATGGAGATCATTCTGACGAATGCCGGAGTGACGATGATCGACCCGTCATTGGTGGTGGTCATCGTTGGTCTATCAGGCATGGTTTTCGGTTGGGCGTCGATGTACGCGAACGACAAGTGCGGCAGAAGGGTCATGCTGGCCACTTCAGCCTTTGGAATTGCCTTTGCGTACCTCGTACTTGGAATCGACTATCAACTATTGGAATTCAACATCAAGCCAACGTTCGTCACCGAATGGCTACCTATTATCGCCATTATCTGGTTTCAGTGCTCAATGTGCATCGGAATCGTACCTGTGCCTGCGATCCTGATGAGTGAAATGTTTTCACCTGACATAAAAAGCACCGCCTCTTGTTTAGCTAACATATGTTCCGCTATCTTTGCTTTTATAACGAGCAAAACGTACCAGCCGCTGGTTTCTCTGACATCGGAACAATACGTATTTTGGCTGTACGGCGTCATAATGTTCGGCCTGGGAATATACAGCATATACTGTCTGCCGGAGACCAAGGGAAAGACACTTCCGGAAATTCAGGAAATGCTCATGGAGAAGAAATCAAAGCCAACAGACTCGAAGATTCCGGCCTAAGTAACGATCGGGTGTTTTCTGGAAGAAGAACCTCACGGATAGTCTTATCATAATCGTGACACTTGTGTAAACTGTGCCACACCGAACCGAGTGCCGTCTATTCTGACATTGCGAGATGTTACGTGGAACATCGCAACGCCAGTGAAATCTTAATTACTCGAAGTCGTAAAATTCAGACGTGACGAAAGTGGGTCGAGCGTGAATGGCCCCTTGTCGATGCTCTTGATCGCTGTGAAACTTGAACTTATACTTCTATTAGTTCTTCTTATAGTTCTATTCTTTAAGCATAATAAATCTAGCGCGACGGACAATAAGTCTGTGCAGTGTTATTATTATACCGTAATTTAAATTTCTTTAAGGGGTCGAACTGTAGAGGCCGGAAAAATAGGCTGTTTTTGAGATTTTTATTCAGAAAAACAACAATGTAAATCGAGATTATAAAAAGGGTGTTTATCGTACATATCAGTGACTGTATACAACAGTTTTTTTAAAGCGGTTCATAACAAAATGACGCTTGGGCAGCGTTTCTGTGATGACGTCTCCGTTTTTCCAGAGTCCACGCTCGGACCGATAACTCAGACAATTTTACACCATTTCACTTGAAATTTTGCATATATCTTAAAAAATACATTTTCTATGGAAATGCTTAGGATTTTTCCGATATATTGATTTTTGGCCAAATGACTAAAGTCAAAAGTGTAAAATTTGCCTAAAAAATCGTCAAAAAATAGTTAATAACAAATGAACTATGCGATATAAGAAAAATCTTACGTACTTCCATGGACAATGTATTTATAAAGATATATGCAAAATTTCAAGTGAATCACCATATAGATGTAAAATTTCAAGTGAATTTCAAGTGAGTTATCGGTCCGGCCAACTTGAAAAATATAGTTTCGAGATAAACGCGTTTGAAGTTTGTCGACTGCTTGGCTGCGGACCAGACGGCCTTGTACTAAAATTCGAAAAAAGAGTACTAAGAGATTTTTCCCGGCCACAATCGTTCGGAACATCATTTTTGAGATCCTAAGGGACCATTTAAAGCAAACAAACTAAAATCAATTCTTCGAGAATTCTACAATGCTATAACCCCTTAACTAGAATACAACATGAATGCAATATTGCAATGTTTACATTGGAATCGCAGTCTCGATTGCCTGGGTCATATAAACGTCCACGGGACTTGGAAATCCGGAAAATCTGAGATCGAAAGATCCACTGTTGTGACTCTGCTGCCGTACTGTTTCAATTCTGATGGGCTGATAGTGGAGGGTGATGGATCCATCAAACTGTGCAGCAATAGTCACGTGCGTCGCCACAAGCGCAGCGTCAATAACTTTGACGGACAGACTGGGGAAGTCGAATGCATCTGATACGCTGCTGTATCATATTCACGCTGTCCTTGGTCGCTCTGAAGGTTTATTTTATGCTTTCCGTGACTGGTTACGATTGGAAACCTCTCCCGATTCCCGCGTTGATCTTCGCGCAAGTCGCCTGTATTTCTTGGCTTGACGCCAGTATCGAGTACGGTTCTCACTGAGGTCTTCCCACCTAGTGTAAAATGTATCGCGTCATGCGGCGCCGGCTGCAATCTTCGGGTTCTCAAGCACCAAGACGTATCGTCCGTTGCTCGATGTAATGGCCGAACGATACGTCTGCTGGATGTATGTCACGATCGTTCTTGTGGTTATTCTTTTCTGCGATTTTCGTCGTATCCTGGCCCTTCGGTGAGAATCTTCTCAGGTTTGCTGAATTATTTTTTAATATACTGCACAGATTGAGTAATATTTGATTAAGAATCGGTGTAGAAGGTTAAAGATGTTGGAGCGCTTCGCACTAGTCAAATAAGTGTTCATTTTTGAAAAAATGTTTTACACAAGTTTTATGAATCAATCAATTGACTATAGTTCATGGTGATTTGTATAAAACGATATGTTCTTGACCTAGAAAAACATTAATTCTCATGAATATGCAAAATATTAACTGAATTGTGGCAATGTACGAAAAGTTGCATATTCGTTCAGTTTTTTCAAGCAATAATCCTGTTTTCATCCGTTTCGTATTCACCGTTTAAACATTACAGCCTTTCGTGTGCCCATCGACGAAATCCTTACGTAAACAACCATCTTTAACTTTTAAACCGTAAATACTGCCGAATGTCTAGACGGTGAATACATAAAGCATCTCTCAAGGAAGCGAATGAGCCGTGATACATCAGAATCGAGCAAAAAGTACGGATTATGCTTTGAAAAAACTGAACGAATACGCGACGTTTCGAAGATTACAATAAACCAGTTAATATTTGTGAAAATGCATTGCAATTACATTTTTTAATATTAACAATATATGCAGCTATAAGAAAAATCATCATTAATTATAGTCAATAGATGCATAAAGCATTGTAAAAATATAATAAAATATGTAGCACTCTTTTGACCGGTGTGGAGCGCTCCAACCTCCTTAAACAGCTAAATGCAAGGTCAAAAAATGATCTTAAAGCCGATGGCTTCATCGGTGGTTCCATGATTCTATGATGAGTGTTCTTGCAGTGTCTCATTAGCGAGTTTTTCTTTCCAAGACCACATCTCAGTTTTTTCTTTTCGTAGACGCTAACGAGTAAAACGGGCAGGTCCACCAGGAATTGGAAGCGATATCATCGCTTCTACCGTCGACACAACATCCAGCCCGATATCCAATCTATATGGCATACTGGTTTTGAGAGCACGTTATTGTGTTTATGGAACGCGTTGCACGTAGTATTAGGGGTAGAACAGTGGTTCAAAGGAGGCCTTGGTAGGTGGCCAAGTCGTGTATAGGGGTTAACGGGTGGCGATGACCCAAATGCTCCAAGACAAACTTCCGGGACGGTGTGTGAATACGTGAACACTTTCACTTCAATCAATCCAATGTACTGCAAACTTCACCCTGCAGCTCTGCGGTGATTTCCGGCGAATTGTAACGCAAATAACTCAACAGATGTTGAACGTCAAGACATGACTACGGTCTGGGTTGAACTTTAAGAAACCGTAGAGGTAAGGCAACCGAGGTGAGAAAATTCGACCGATCGATCGCCTCCGGAGTCCCCGAGGCGAGCGACGATTGGACCAAGACGAAGCACCTACCGGCGGCAGAGTTCATCGCAGGCAGACACCGTCTACGTAGGCGTAGAGGTCGCAGTCTCGTGGCTCATATAAATATGCGGGCCGCCGGTATGCCGTAGACTGTAGAAGAGCGAAGAATATTTGCACGGGGGAAATGAGCTGCGGGAAACGAGCAGAAGCTGCAGAACCGCAAGAGAGTGCTTCCTCGTGCCAATCACTTTCGCCCTCTCTCGCTCTCTCTTTTATTTCCTTTCCTCGTTTCTCTCTGTGCGCGTCTTGTGAGTGTTATTAGTGTGAAGTAGCGACACGAGTCCAACGTTATTGTATTAATGTACAAGTTTTATGAAAATAAAACAAAAATACACTATCAACGCGACCCTAAAATATTCAGGTGTATAAGGTGAAATGCGAATGAGACAGATCACATAGAAGTGAATTTTAGGCAAAGCCAGGCTCTGGTGGATGGTAATATTTATTCATATTCAGGCAAAGTACTTCACACTCGATAAATTATATTTATGCGTTCGGGTTGTCGATAAACCACATGTATTTTCATCTACGTCAGGACATCCGTCGAAGTTTTGCTCGCAGTTTTCCTCCCTGTCTTCAACATTGGATGGGATGTTTCGGGCGAAAAATTGCATTACGTAAAGCTGTCGCGCCGCGCATCCGTTTACCGGGCATACATCAAATCATCGGAAGACTGACGAAGATGAAGAAAAGCGGGGAAAACAGTAATTGACGAAGCGGAATAGTCAAGCCAGTAAATTCTCCATGGTTTGGGAGGCGATGGCTCGAGCGCCGTCGATTTGCCGTGGCTTATTCGATGAAAGGCGGCAACGGGATTTTATAGAATGCCGCAAAAAGGACAAAAAGGCGGGGGGGGGGTGAGACAGAGAAAGAGAGGGGGGAGAGAGAAGGGGAGCAAAAAGACGCAGGCCTTTGGCACTGGCGACTCTATATGCCGCATCGTCGATGCGCCAAGATGAAATATGCCTGCTTCCCGAGCTCGGCCAACCTCGACCGAGTCCCTCCGCGATGCCAACTGCTACAGCTAAGAAGAAAGAAACTCCTTCTGTATCGATATACCACACCTCGATGCACTGTACTGAAAGCTCTTCGAGTATTGAGGCTTATTTCTGCTAAGCTCTCGCTCTCACTCTTTCTGTCTCTCCTTCTCGCACATTCATTCATTTTGATAAGATTAGCTGCATTTAATAGTCCATTCTGCGTGTATTATTCTTGCCAACAGTGACGCCCAAAATGTATTACGGAATTTTCACGTTATATTCATAAAAAGGTCCTTCGCAGAGGCCGGTTATTTACATGAGTTTAAAATAAGATTAAAAGACTGCGGGAATGCGTGTTTTATATTTTTGATAACGCAGCCACCGACGGTATTGCGGTAAAAGTAACGAATTGAAGTGCCGGAGAGAAAGCAACGACATAACGAGCATGATGTGGGAACCAGGGGGGGGGGTCTGGTTAAGTAGCCACTCCATGAGCTTTGAACTGTAAGCCGGTATACAGGTTGGCTGACGGAGTCTGGCCGAAGTGAGACTCCACAGCTCGCCACTTGGGCCTCGAGAGCTTTGCTCGTCTAGAACTCGCGAGTACTCTGTTAACACTGGGATGGTCGTCTTGTCTAGTCTACCAGTGGTGCTGCTAGTTGCTACGAGGGCGAATGTGTTGGTGAATCACTCGGTGCGGCGCACGTAGCGCCAACCAGCTGCCAAGCTAGGAGAAAACCCTGGTCTTGCATTGATCTTAACTAGCGCAGAATCCAAGTCGTGCTGAAAATCGTAATTAGATCAAGGAGGAGGTATGTTCTCTGAATAAGAACTGGTCCAACGAGGGTAACTTTGACAATCATTTGACTAGAGGTAGAGGAAAGATGGTAGGTTGTAAATAATCAGATCTAATGGCTCAAAAGACGTAACACAAATTGAAAGCCTAACGAAAACTGTTGTAACTTAAGGTCCTTTGATGCTATAAAGAAGGTTTGTAACAAAGCAACGTGCGTCAGAAGGTGGCTCATCCTCGTCTAGCCTTGAAGCTACCGTGAAATATGTTTAGTCTTTGTGACCGTCATTTGAAGTATTTCTTTATTGAAAACTGAGAGAAAAATGCAGGACGCAGTTTTATTGGTAGAATAAAACCCAAGCACCGCACTTAGCATACCACGTGCTGCCTCATATTGACACAACATTGTTGTTCATAGCCACTACAAAGGGTTCTTTGAAAGGATACGTACAGAGCTAGGTAAGAAAACATGCGTTCGCTGGACACGAGTGAACAATGACTGTCCACATTGGTGCAATGTCGTTGGTGCATTGGGTACCGAGCGGAAACTCAAATAAACCAAGTTGCAAAGCGCAACATTGCGCGTTTGCTTCATAATTATTTTGGTCCGTTGTTCACGCAGCGTTCTCTGAGAGAAAGTGAAGTACATTGGAAAAACTTGGGCTTTTTCATGGCGAAAGGGTCCAAGCGAATTGCTGAAGCAACTACGAACAAGGTTCTATTTTACAGACTACGTACATTTGCTTCGAGTAAATAAATGTTGTGATTAAGTTCTTCACAAACAAAGTGACCTCCCGAAGATAAAAAGCTACGGATTTTAAGCGCAAACGGATGAGGACGGACGCAACATTTATTGCCGTAACCGGTACCAGAAAGCATTGGATGTTACGCTTGGTACGTTGCTGGTCAACGCAGACCAAGAACATGAGTATTAGCACTAACAAAACGTTGCTGTATCCACGCAACTTGGGGATGCTGCACAAACACCGCGCATATCATGCACATCCTATGGACTACAATCGTATAGTGGTAAAGGCGATATGCACCTGTCAGCCACAGTCGTGCTGGTCGAGTAGCCAAGCGGCCACGATGCAGAGTGAAATTTGAAATAGTAACGCGAAACACGTTGGAGTTTTTACAGAATTAAAAAAAAATACCAAATGAACACTGTTGCCGGGTAAATTAGACAGTTGCAAATGCAGATGTATAATTACTTATTTACCGTAGGAAATCTTGCAGGAAAAAATTCGTCTGACTTTTTTGTCATTCGTAGGAGCGAAACTGGTGAGCAAAAAAGCGAATGGAGAAAAGGAGAAACAAAAGCGTGTCGGGGTTAACGCGGAAGTCGATTTACGACGGCCCGCGAAAGTTTAAAGTCCCCCAGCATGGGTCCACCAGCCGACTCAGCGGCACTCGGTTACTCTGTCAAGTTATAGCTAAGACCGTATTTCACGCTACAGTCTGTCGCCTATATCCAGTGCCAGCTCTATGTACTAACGGCGTTCTTGAACAGCGATACCGGAAACGTGTCGACATACTGAAAAATAGTAAAAATTTGTAAATTTTTTTAAAAGCTGTTGAGGTGATTCATCAGCGATCCAAATTCTGGGGTCCGACCGGAAAGTCAGGTTCGCCGAATCCTCGCAACATGCTAAGTGGGAACTGAATACTTGACAAGAGGTTCAGCCACCCTTGGAGTAGTTTCCGCCACAGTACAATAGCCAGATCCGCTCTGCGGGTCATTCGTAGGACTGCGGAGCGTGTCCCATCTGACCTCCAGGGCTTTTGGGAATAGTGAAGAGATAAAGCCCCGCTATCTACAAGATGTTACGGGCGCCACATTTCTCACGGATTTATGACCTGCCCCATCCCGGCAGTACTTGCCCATCACTTGTGTACACGTGTACACAGCTATGGATGCAATGTTCCCTATGTTATGCACCCCCACAGCGCGCAATATACAGTAAACCCCGTCAATAGTACACCCCTAAACCCTTTCGCGTACATTTACCTGCGAATAAACTCTCTCATAAAATTGTTCATTTTAACGAATCTGATAAAAAGTCAATGAAAGAAAAAAATTCGATTTCACGTGAGTTTCATTCAAGATATTGAAGGATCTGAAATGTATTTCGTTCGACTGAAGAAAGATGAGGGGGGTCAGTCAGGGAGGAGAGCAGAGGCCAACGTAGTGTATCGCGAAAAGCTCAAAGCCTCGCCTCCAGATCAAGAGCATAGCCGTTGGGTTTCATCTCTCGCTTTCATCGTGATTAGTCAGCTCAGTGCTAGGCCGAGATTCGCAATGGACTGCAAAGAAGAGAGTAGCAGCGGAGGAAATGGTCCGAGTGAGCACAAGAAACCTATGCTCGGAAACAAGAATCTGCAATCTCAGTTTTTTCTCATTCCAGAGTAGTGAAAATGATGTCCACACATCATAGAGGTCCAGATATAAACAACATGTAAATGGCCAAAATAGCGAATGGCTAAAAAAAGCGAATTTACACTTATTGAACGTCTGAATCTATAGTAGCCATCATTGTGAAGTTTGCTATTTTATGATGTTGAACTTTGCATCGTTACAAGAAAACGAAAATTACTACAACGGCTTACATAGCGAATTCCGTAATGATGACCATCCTAGATTCAGCTGTTCATTATTCTTAAATTCACTATTTTAGCCATTCGCTATTTTGGTCATTCGCTATTTTGACTCCCACCCGCAAGGTGGACAATAATGTCAAAGCAATGTGCACGGTATTACTGATAACGTCCATGGGGAATCTAGAACGGCATAAACTAGTTAGATCTCCTTGCGATCGCACTTAATGAGAACGCAAGAACCAGGTCGCCAAGTTCACGCAGCTACGGGGGTGCCAGCTTGGAAGAAGAAAGATTCATGGCCCCCATTATTCACGAGCGATTTAGCACCGGAATAATGCATACTGTAATCTATACCCGTGTGCATACGTGTTATAATACGTCTATGTATGGAATATGCGAGACCTATGTGGATACTATGTGAACATAATAATTCCATTATAGTTCCTTATGTATCTTTGCATTCTGTTTTCACATTGCACCTCGGGCGTTCTTATCTTCTCAGAGCTCGATAAGCACCGAGAACTACACCCGCATTGCTCTCTTCGCAAGGTCAGATTGAAGAAAATTGGCGTTTTCTATTATTAGACATCACGGGTCTTTAACAAACGTTGACTATTAGCTTAAATAAGACAGCAAAGTCTGGCCTATGATCCCATAATGTGATAAATGTCTCAATCAACAAACTGCACAGACGAAAGCTCAATCTCTTTTTTTTACAGTAACAGTGACGACAATATGCAGCAAAAGATGCAAAAAGGCACAGGTGAGAAAGTCGAATTTTATCGTCTTCGATATGGCGATTTATTATAAAAATAGACGTTTTGTTCTGTTTACAGCTTTTTCTTCTACATCACATGATATCGTAATAGCGCTTACGTACATCGCAGATGAGAGCATTCCAACAGAATTCAGAATCCATACAGGAAGTAAAATGATTTTATAAATAAATATATACATCAGTGCACCTGTCACGAGTCACAAATTACAGGAGCTAAACGTCGTATCGCGACAACCGAAAGTCGAGATATTTTGCTTTTTTCGCAGCGCAAACAGAATTACACACTCTCGGTTCATTGATAACGAATTATTTCTTCAACATGTCTTGAATCTCTTGCAGTGTCTTTCCCTTTGTCTCGGGCAACTTGACGAAGGTGTAGACCGCAAGGATGCACATGACAAATCCGTAAAACCAGAAAACGTATTGGTCCGGCATGACGTCAATCATCGGCTGATAGGTTTTCGTGCTGATGAAGGCGAACAGACCTGATATCATGTTGGCCATACAGGCAGCTATGCTTTTTGTGCGCGGTGGAAAAAGTTCACTCACGATGGTGCTGGGTACGGGACCGATGCCCAGACACGTGAAAAATTCAAAAACTATCAGTATGATAACGGGTAACCACTCGAGACTCGGCGTTCCATAGCCTTGTTCTATCAGTACGTAGTGAATGCCCAGGGCTGCGAGACACGCCGTGACACCACCGGCAGATCCGCCCAGAGTTATTTTCCTTCCAAACCTGTCGTTCACCCACATTGCCAAGATACCACCCGTGATACCGATTACACTGGCGCAAACCACTGCCATTCCTGGATTAATGACGGTCTTCACTCCAGCCCGCCTAAGTATGATCTCCATATAGTAGCTCATCGAATACGTTCCACCGACTTGAAGCAGCATGAAGACGGTCAGGGTCATAATGAGGGCCTTGCGATTCCTCGGTATGTTCAATTCCCGCAACATATCCATGAAAGTCGCCGAGCGTTCGGACTGGATAAATTTCTTAAGAGCATCCATTTCCGCGACGACATCGGCGTCGCGTTGATACCACACAATGGCTTTTGCGGCTTTGTCGTATTGATTGCGCGAGACCAGGTTGTGCGGCGAGTCCGGGAGAAAGGAGAAGAATACGATAAACGCGATTGTCGGCACCAGGCTGATGGCTGAAAAGACCCACATTGTCGTGAGAGCGCCGACCAAGTTGCCGAAGAGAAAACCCACCGCCTGGGAGTTCATGATGAGTCCGACTATGGCACCGCGTATCGACGGGTGCGATATCTCGCCGGCGTACAATGGTGATGTGACGAAGATCATGCCCGTTGCGATTCCTTGGAGTGCTCTCGCCGCGTAAACCCACACAACGGAATCGGCCACCATCAGGAGAATCCAGCTGACGGCAACGGGTATTCCCGTGCATAGGACGGACAGTTTGCTGCCGATGTAGGCGACGAAGGCCGAACCCACCACCGCCCCGAAGACTCTTCCCAGCTGCAGGAGTGACGCTATCCATGATGCTTCGGTCTCAGTCACTGGTAACTCTGAGTCGGGACTGGTCAGCTTTGCAAGGTACGGTGAGGTCCATCCTCCGGACAAGCCAACGGAGAAGCCTAGCAGTGCCACTAATCAAAAGCAGTTTCGTTAGTCTAGCATTTTACGTAGGATTTATCGCACTGATTGATCCTGAACTGAGATCCTAACCTTCAGTGATGGCTAACCATTGCGGCCAAGTGGTCCATCTCACTAGCAACTGTCTCCAAAAATAAGCCATCGACACTCGGTAGATAGTCTTTTTTTTGTTGACGTTCCGGACCCTCCCGTGCACGTTATCGTGGAACTAATGATGCGACTTTGCGCGAGGAAAACCCCGACCGAAGATTTCTCGATTTACCACCTCCTAGAGATAAGAAAACGGGGGAAGGATGCAAACAGACATTTTCACGACTTCGATAAGATAGCGCCTGTTCAGCGCCACAATGACCCACCTGATACTATATGTCATTGTTTGATTGCTCAAACAAACTTAGCCAAGTTGTCCATAATATTTAGCATTGTCACCATCGCAAACAGAATCGTATGTTCCGATACATTTGATTCCAAAAATTTACGTGCGGCAAACGCATAGCTGATATTGAAAAGCATCTATCCAAACAAAGAAACTATAAATGAAATTTCTGATTGGTCCGGTAGCCGCGCCACTAAACACGTGACCCAAATACTCTTGACGCCAAAAGTATTAACGTGTTATATACGTTTGACGAGCTCGTTTATGTGGACCCTGGCGAAAAAGCCTCGCTTTAACTTCCCCGCCTCTATAATAACAAGTCACTCGTATATTTAACCCCCGCATTTCGCATTATAATACAAGTACACCGAGGTACACACACGAAAGCTCTCGGTGGGGAAAAATATTTCGCGATATTTAAAAGCTCGGGGCTGGCAAATCGATTTCGGTTGAAGCGGAAGCGCACCGACGCGTTTTCCTGCCTCGTTCCGCGCTCTCATAAATAAATCACGCAGGGAGAGTGAAATGTCGAGAGACGAGCAGCACTGCAGCCAGTGTGGAAGACCTGCAGCGTGAGCCTGTGCGAGAATTGAGCGTGCGGGTTGCACGCACCCTCAGCTGCTCTTCTGAGGAAGACAAGACACTGCTGCGTCCTCGAAATTGGTGCGATTTATCGACGCTATCTACTCTGCTGCGAAGCGAGAAAGAAAGATGTCTCCTTGTAATATTTTCTACCCAGTAAATAGAAACAAAATTTTATTCAGGTTGACTGAATGAAATTCCAGTCGAATGAAAATTTCATTCAACTGGATCAAAATCGATAGGTCAAACTTTTGTAGGAATATAAGGGGGTTGAAGTTTGCATAGTTGGAAAGCAACGAAAATTAAAAAAATAAAATACAAATTATTCCAATGACCCCAAAGGATCGTACTGGGTATAAACAAATTATTATAACGACTGATTTTTATAATAACTTTTAGAATCGTTAGAATAATTAAAAAAAATTGTTTCGTTGCATTCAAACGATGCAAACTTCAACATCATCACCTCACTGCAAACCACTCAATCAAACCCCCAATAAAAAAATACGAAAATATCAAAACTTCCTGCGATATGCGATGGGTTCGCCCGTAGACATTCCTAACTGGCGAGGTATTTCCTGCCAACTTCGTTCCAGCAGCATCCACTGTGATGTTTCTCAGCGTCCGTGTCCATCGTATGTTTCGCCGGACATTCTCAACCGATGGCGGAGGCAATCCGGTCGGGCATTTTTCTTCATTCCATCGCCTCCTCTCCGTGCGCGCGCTTCGGGTACACGATAGAAGAGCTCGACCGGGCGGCGCACGCTTCGTCCCTTCACGACATCTCTATCTCACTTTTCCGGCCTGTCGTCCGGCCAGCAGCAGCGCCGGACGTTCGAGCCCCGGCGAGCCAGAGGTTTAGGATCCTCTTCCTACCCTCGCCTGGAATCCCGGGGATGATTTACGCGCAATCTCGGCGGTGCCATTTACACTCTCTTGACGACTAATCCGGTGCACGCGATTCGCTGCCTCCTCCGCGGACTCCGCGTCGCTTCTCCGCGCCGCCGCCACCCTTTCGCCCTGAGCCCCCCATTCTCGGCGCAACGATTCGCCTTCCGGCGCAGAAACTCCTTGGCAATAATCCCCGTGCGATGGGTATACGCAACCTCGGTACTCTCGGACTACAGCCGGAAGATCGACGACCGACGACTCTGTGTGGCGCCATCTATACCATCGTACCCTAAGCTCTTCTCGCTCCACCGTAACGTCCAGCAGACAGAGCGCTCCCACAGCCCATAATGTATTTAGACAGGTCAGTCCTGTGCGACCGGAGCATAGCAATTTACTATACAGGGTGTCTCGAAAGTTATGAAGTTCCGGCTGCTTGACCCTGCTCGCTTAACTCTATATATGAACAGAGTTGAGCTAACATGCTTAAGCAGCCAGAACGTCATAATTTTTGGCTCTGGTAACACTGTTCGCTTAACCCTGTATATAAACAGGGTTAAACGAGCAGGGTCAAGCAGTCGGAACTTCATAACTTTTGTGCCTGCTAACCTTGTTTGCTTAAGGAGGTTGGAGCGAAAAATACGGATTCTTTGAAAAAACTGAACGAATATGTACCGTTTCGAAAATTACAATAAACGAGTTAATATTTTTGAAAATGCATTGCAATTAATTTTTTTTTTAGAATAGCTATATATGCAGCTATATGAATCATCATTCATTACATATCATAGCTTTCGGGACATCCTGTATAGGTATAGAATCGCCTAAGCCTAACTCTAGGACCAAATAGTCTTCGGTTCATGGAAATTCACATAGGTGAATCCTGTGGGTACGATCCGATGTGTATTGAAATCCATGAGTCGCCGATATAACTGACCAGCAGCCCTTGAGCACTTTGAGCAGAGACGCGGGTTGTATATACGTGATCGTTAGCACGAGGGACCGGCTGGTGCTTTACGAGCGAGCATTGTCATCAGACGCTTCACTACCGGCAAATGACCAAACCTCCCTCTCCTCTCGCTGACCCGCGACATGACAGGTGACCAACCGCGAATTATTGCGGCTGCGAGGCGCGCGCCCGCTGCCTGTCGCGGGTCACCCGACGATATCGGAGAGGGGGAGGGAGCGAGAAAGAGGTTAGTCCGCCAGAAAGCCAAAAAGCCCGGCGGCATCGCCGGCGACATATACCAAGACCGCAAGATTAATTCTGTCCGCTGTCATCACTGTGCATCGATGGACGCTCAGGATTTTGCCGTAGAATGCAGCGCGTTTATGACGCAGCATTTGGGTGGACGGAAGAGGGCGCCGCGCTGAAGTTTATTGATTTTGTGTTGTGAATTCTGGAAACTTACGGGGAAGACGAAAAAATTCGATGAACAATGTGGACGAGTAGCAACAATCGCGATATTGGCTTTAGAATATTTTTTAATAATTCACTATATTGCGTGGATGGCGTAGATATTGTTTCATCGATGTTGCCTATTTTTTTTTAAACATGCGTCAAGCAGCTTTTTAATTACTAACTTCCACGCACAACCCCTTCTCTTTGTGATTCCGTTTTTGCTTTGTTCTTCCTTCCGCAGAAAATGCGGTTCAGTGATCTGGAAATAAAAATTCGCATTCATACGTATCGGGGATAATAATTGCTTCGAAAGGCGGAAAGAAAAGCTCGGAAAATCTGTGGAAGACGATTCTCTCGTTCGAGCAAATCTAATCTCGCCAGGTTCAACGATCCAAAATTTAATACTGGAGATGCAGCCATTAGGCGGGGCAGAGAAATTCTCGCCATGAGCTATAATCCATTCTTAAAGGTTATCGCTTCTAGAGATAGGAAAGAGCGTTACTTAAGATTAAGAATAGGCGTTAGGAAAATTAGAATAATCGCATAACTTGGACTGAGTAGTTGAGAGCTCTCGAAACTAACCCCAAACGGAAACACATTCATAACAGACACTACATAGTTATGCAGCGTATGCAATAGAAACGAACTGGAGGACTTAGCACACTTTCCCCCAACGTTGGCCCCATTTACGAACCGAACCACCTCGCAGTTTCCGCGCAAATATACAGATTCTCATAACGTCGACGTGAAAAATGTAATGAAAATCTTAACCGTTGCACGGGGTAAGAAAGCTAATAGTTTTTTTGGATTCATCCCCAGAGATCCGAAGGTTCGTGCCTTTTACCTAGAACCAGTGAACTTTTAACTTTACTCGTATATTTTGCTCTAAAGCTTCCATAATGTTCGTTCTATTACGTTATCAGTGAGATACTTTTATTTTATCACTATTAGTTCACCTACTACGAAGTTTATAAAATTGCGTTATCGCATAAAGGAAGTTCTGAAAAATGTTTGCTCACGTTGGTTCGCAAATAAAATGTACTATTACCGCGACTCGTGTATTGCACTGCGATAAATGTGGCCTGGCATATGGAACCGGCTTCCGCGACCTTCCGCACGTTAGCCTTCAAGACTCTACTTACTGTCCCCTTTCCCACATTATGTACTTTTTTTATGTAATTTGTTCTCGTCATACGGGCGTCACCTGGAGCAACGACAAAGTTTACAAAATTGTATTATCGCAGGGGCAGTGGCCACATAAAAAATGTATATATTAATTCATTATACTGTCAATCCATTCACATTAATGAATGATATTATTTTACACGAATCGGAGCAAATGGTACATTGAATATGCAGTGCTTGAAATACATAATTGTTTCATTAATGATGTTCAAAGCACTTTGCACCATTTGTCGCCATCCCCGTCATTTACGTTTAATAAGTATGGCCACAAATGGACCAAGTTGATGGCCACAAAGGGTACTATGATGGCCAAAACCGGTACTTCTACCCTAAAGGAAGTTCTAAAAAAATGTCTGCAGAGATGCACGTTGGTTCATAAATAAAATGTATTATTACCGCGACTCATGTATTGCACTGCGATAAATGTAGCCTGGCATATGGACCCGGCATCCGCGACCTTCCGCACGTTGGCCAGCAAGACTCTTCTTACTGTCCCCTTTCCCCCTTTTTATGTACTTTTTTCATGTAGTTTGTACTTGTTATCCGGGCGGTGATCCACCAGCGTCCTCAAGTATCAGCCGAGTACACTGGAAGGCACGAAAGGCGAGGCACGGGGAGGAAGAAGATTGCGAGAGTGAAGGAAGAAGAGCCGTGACTGGTGGACGGCTCACGGACGAACGAGAGAGACTAGTGGCTCGCCCTCGACTAGACTAATTGTAAGTAATTGTCTCATTAGTCTCTGTGTACAAGCTGGAATAGAACACGCGGAGAAAGCAGCCGGACTCTGCTCCGCTGGTTTATGTCCCTCGCGCCCCAACTGTTTTTCCTTCGCAGCCTCTCCGGTTTTACTTAGTTTTTCTCAGTTCTCAAGAACTGTTCCACCTTTACGGAAAACGCAACAGTCATTTTTCATCGAATCTACCGAGCCACCGGAATCAACCGTCTCGTATTTTTGTCTTAAAAAAGAAAAGCTCCAACTACAACAGTAAAAGTTTAGTTCTCTAAACGAGGTAGGTCACCAACAACGGTGTAACCTACTTGGAAGTCAGCGTCACCTCCGCTTCCAGCTCGCCGTCGCATCGTCGCCGGTCCCATGAGGTCAAGCCCGAACGGCTTTCATTCCACCGAGCGATGCACTATGTATTCTTCCATCCGCTTTACGGCATAGACCTTGGGAATTCACGGAGAAAGAGCGAGATCTCGACCCGGCCTGATGCCGGTGCACAGAAGCCACGAGCGTTGGCTCAAATGACAATTTTAATGACAACTTTCAACGCTTAAGAAACATGTGAAGTCTCTGACTTTTTTACTTTTCAATTTAGAAATCTTCCATTTCAAACATTAATTTTTAATGGTGTCCAATATCGCTTCTTACTTCCAGAAAAATGATGACGTCTTGCGTCATGTAAACCAGTCCATAAGTGTTTGTATGCGATTACGCAAGGGATTTCCCAAGTAGATCGAAGCGTGGAGAAGGGAGAAGAAGAACTGGTGCACAGCCGCCGGAGCGATGCACTCGTGGCACTTTACCATCCCGTTAAGAGTAAAGCGGTGCAGAGGCTATGCGGCGAAACTTGCAGGTGGATATCTTCGGTGCCGGGGGAAAGAGACTCTGGGCGCGCGCTCGCAGCCCACTCAACGACTTTTCCTCTAAGACCCTTTGGTCTCTCTTCCCATGGCCGGGGACACAGCTGCGCACATCATAGGATCCTCATTGTGTGTGTGTGTGTTAGTACGTTGCTCAGTGTGAATCGGAATGGAAGACTGTTCGGTCTCCCTTTGGGAGCTCTTAAAGCTCATAGTATCGGCCTGTAACGGTCGATTACACCTTAGCGCATAGATTTATCGATGATTTTCGCGTAACCCTGGCGAACGGAAAGGTTGTGATCTTCATGTCATGAATTCTCGATCGAAGGACTTGTCAGGATGTAATCCTGAACATGATTCACTTTAAGGGGGCTAACACACATTAGGAGGTTAAAAAAATCCGATTTTTTATTGCTCAAATCGTTAACTTAACTATCCAAATACGATGCGAAATTCGCATTCATTAAGATTTTATGATCAATAGAACGGAATCCTCGTCGAGTAACTACAGGCAACAGGCTCGAGGCGTTCTTCAAACGCGTTTTTCTCAAAATGACTTTTTACACATTTGCGGGAAGTCTAACTAAAAAATTAATGAACCGATCATTGTGAAAATTGGTAGTATCATTCGTTATGAATTTACGAAATATATGAATATACTGTTGGGATGATATCATATTTCTAAGGGCAGTTTTTTTTTGCATAATGAAAAAAATGATGAAAATTGGAATAAATTTTTCAAACATCTGCAACATTTATTTATTTTTATTTTTTTCATCTGCATTCAGGTTTATATTCTTAGAAAATAGATTATTAATCTAAAATAAAAACCTTTTTGATTTCAAATCAAAATTGGAATAGCTACACGTCCCGCAATTAGTGCAATCAGTGCGTCAACTTGTTATTTTTGGCTGAAATTATTTAAAAAAATTCACAAACGTTGTTCGAAATATGAGTAAAATGATGTCAAAATTTGATTGAATAGTAATTAATTGTTCCCACCCAAAAAAAAATCACCAAAAATCAGTGAAAATCAGACTCGTAATGTGTGTTCCCCCTTTAATACTGGCGTTCCCTGTCGTTTTTTTGTGCGTTTTTATTCAAAACGTGTGTGCCTAAAAGAAGAACTTCTCGTCACATCAGGTCCAATTGGATGCTTCGGACAATACCTGAATTGTAGTTCATCCTTGCTCGTGGGTAAGACGGAATGACCTTCGTCACCATCTCTTCGATGTGGTAGAAGGACTCACCTGCGAAAAAACGGAAAAAGGCAAAATCAGCAATTACATCAGGGCCATCACACTCAAGAACAATCTTTTAACGTAAAAAGGATGTTGCGCTAACGTGAAACAGGTAAGATATGATACAACGGTTGCTTCTTCGCAGGGGCGGATCCTCGACATGTAATATAAATTTATGTCTAGATGAAAGTGCGCGGTTCCGGGAACCGGTAAAAGTGCACCCGTCGACCTCTCCGCCACGCGCACACAAATACCACACCGCCTGTGTATCCCGTATCCAGCTCGGCCGGGCCTCTCCCGCTGGTGACGCTCGGGAGCACCCACTCGGGATCCGGATATACACTTTTTGCGATAACTCAAATTACGAAGTTGCAACGAGAACGGCCGGATGATGGAGCGAGCTGGAAAACGTGACAATGGCGGTCCTGCACGCGCTCCAACGCTGTACACCGGGTGTAACTAGCCCTCCGCAGTCTCTCGCTCGTTAGTTATCTCGGTTTGCAAGGGAGTAACAACCCTGGCAAACGACTACGCCATTCCAGCCGGAACTACCCCTCGCGACAGTGGAGGATCACGAGAGACGCCGAGATAACCAACTCCCCATAAGTTTCGGTGGCAGGGAAAGGAAGGTGCTCGCTTGGTCACCACCGGCGTCCTTCTTGCGCCACGACAAATTGTCAAGCAAACATGTGGACGCAACTGCTGTGTATGGGAAGCAACTGCCGGGTTGATTAGGTTCGTTGTGCGTCGTTCGTGCACACGTAACGTGTAAAACTCAACCATTCATGGCGCGTATTCGTCTTATGGTAGGACATACCTTTTCCATGTGTGCATACCATATGGTTATCTCAGCCATGATGAGAAAGTTAAAAGGGATCCTCATGTTTTTTTTTTTTTTTTTTTTTTTTTTTTTTTTTTTTTTTTTTTTTTTTTTTTTTTTTTTTTCATTACGCAGGTAACGTTGTTATATACTAAATACAGTAGTGACGTGGCCTTTGCGAGTGGGGTTCCAAATAGCGAATGGCCAAAATAGCGAAATAAAAAATAATAAACGTCTGAATCTAGAATGGTCATCATTACGGAATTCGCTATTAAAGCCATTCGTTATTTTGATCATTCACTATTTGCACATACACTCACATATGTCCCTGGGGATGCGATGTACATGTGTTTCGGTGCTCGAGAGTCTACCCGGAAAAACTTTCATTCTTTTTTTTGCAACTGCTGCAAAAGAAGGATATCGTGTTGTTGCTCGGCAGAATAATTCTTTGAGGGCTCATGAAAATGGATTCTTTAAAATAGATTCCTTCGAAAGTACACATTATTAAATCCTATACATTATGGAATCCTGAACCGTTTTAATTATTCCTTTTTCTATTTTTATTTTTTTATTTTTCATTTATTTATCCTTTACCCTTTATCCCTGACCTCTTACACATACTTGCGATACAGGGTTATTTCGTAGTCTTAGTTTTCGGATGGCTCACGCTTATGAACCTCTGACGGATCAATCGACGACTACAATTTTTTGTTGTGTGTTGCAGTGTGTTTTCGATCGTCTCGCAGTTTCCATATTTTTACGAAGATGAGAGCACAAGCAGAAGATGCAAAGGGAAGAGATAAAAAAAAAGGAGACGGAGAGATGTTGGGATAGAAACAGGGAATTCTGCACTGATTAAAAACCGCACCACCTGAAACCGGCGGGGGTTTCCGTGTTTTGTTCGTTTTTCGCGCGATATTCAGAGCAGTGAACTACTTAGTACCGTATATAGGGCACCACGAACCCATGTATAATACCTCCGACGAATCTGGGTCTGCTTGAACGCTCTGCATCGCCTGTTTTTTTTCTCTATTTTTTCTTTATTTTCTCTCATAGAGGATACTCGGCTTTTTCGTGTATTTTTAACCGGGATTCCAATATCAGAATATTCAAAATCCTTTGAATGGTTTGCGGGGGAAATAGTTGAGGTGAGAAGTTTTCGGGGTGTGAGTGTCTCCTCCAATTTCCTGTACGAGGAAGTCAAGAGCTATTGACGTCGTCGACTTGGTCTTTTCTGCAAGAAGACCAAGTTGACGACCGTCAAAAGGACCAAGAAACCAATGCGAAAGCTCCATCGCGTCTTCTTAACCCAATTTCCATAATTCTTTTGGTTTCCCATTCGTTCTTTTCTTAAGTTTTCTTAAGATTCGTTTAATCAGCTCGTATTTTTGCGTTTAAGGCCATGCGAAAGACGTTTTGCGCTATATCTCTCGCTCCGCCGCGAACGCCAATGACGTTATCTCTCTCGCTCCCGCGGCGTGGTCGCGTGACTTTCACATGTCCCTAAGGACATGTGAAACATCCACGCTGAGCCCAGTCGGTAGGTATAACTGTAATGAACGATTTTTACGCATATTTGCACTTACAGCTAAACGAAAAAATTCATTCACTGCGCTGGTTATATCTACAGTGAATAAATTGTTTCGTAGCTGTCAATGCAAATATGCATAAAAAATGTTCATTGCAGTTTTTATTACCGCAGTCGGTTTTTCACATGCCCTTCATACAAAAGTCCTCGAATACTTCTCATATGTATTCAACGGATGATCCGCATATTATGCTTCGCCTCCTCCAGAACGTTTTCTCGCGTTTCCAGGGAAGGAAATTCTTTATCCACATCGCGTACGAGCCGGTTACACGCGTTTCGAGGTTTGTATTATAAAGTAAAATCTGAAGGTGAGACGCATCGCGTCTACGAGGGAAAAACTACCAGTAAACGTGTCGCCATGAATCCGGCCGCATTCTTGCTGCTCTTTTCCCCCCTCGGCTGCGCAGCGTTAGAAGCCAGTGGCACATCGAGAAAAGCTAAAACTACCGGCGCGCCCGCGCACTCAAAGAATCCACTTTTTCTTCAACAATGGAAGCAAATGATCCGGACATTGTTCGGGGCCGGCGCTTTGTTTGCCAGACTCTCATCCTCCTATATCTTCTCTTCCACCTCTTCTCCGTGCCTATTCTCTCCTTTTCGTTGGCCCGAGCCCTCTGGATCCGGAATTCCGTTGCAGCTCTCCACTTCGGCCTCGCGGTATCGCTATCATTCGGCTACAGATTTTTCCCGGCGAAGTATCTCCGCGGCCTCCTCGTCGTCGAGTCTATCTGGGCCATTCGGATGGGTAACCGAACGGGTCTATTGGTTTCGAGCTTCGGGTCTCCCCGAGCTCTGTGAAACGAGTCAATAAGTCAGCGACCCTTGAACCACCTGATGACTAATCGAAGGGTGCATCAACCCTTCGCAGACATCCAATTCGATATCATCAAATATGAAGCAGCAGGCACACAGCTTGGCACAACTTTTGCCACGTCGTAACGGTAATTGGCAGCTTTTGGCACCCTCTTAGCTTGCCCTTCGCCCTTCGTTCATGTCTTCCACGAAAATTCGATCTTCAGTTTTACGTCATGACGATCAAACAAGATTTACCCCTGTTGCCCCTTCTTTACGCCCTAAAGTTTTCATCCCCACTGCCCCATTCTTCCCTGGCTTTAGCTTAGGCTTTCTATTTCCGCGACGTGTTCAAGACGGGGAACCTAACGCTCTGCTCTCAGAACAAGTGGGTCAGGGATAGACAGGATATTCCGCGGTGAACGCATAGTCATTGGGGTCTTGCAGTCTGCAAGGCAGAAGCAGCATCAGCATCATGTGGATGCTGATACTGCTCTGCCTTGTCTTCAACTACCTTCAGGACATATATGTATGTATGTATACATGTATATATTGTTACCCTTCAGCAACTGATACTCTGCGGTAATCGAACGGTCTATTGGTTTCAAGTTTCGGGTCTTCCCGAGCTCTGTGGAACGAGTCAATAAATCAGCGACCCTTCAGCCACCTGATGACTAATCGAAGCGTGCATCAACCTTCCCGGACATCCAATTCGATATCATCAAATATCAAGCATCAAGATTGGCACAGGTTTTGCCACATCGCAACGGTAATTGGCAGCTTTTGTCACCCTCTTAACTCGCCCTTCGCCCTTCGTTCACGTCTTCCACGAAAATTCGATCTTTTTAGTTTCACGTCATGACGATAAAACAAGATTTACCCCTGTTGCCCCTTTTTCACGCCCTAAACTTTTCATCCCACTGCCGCTTTCTTTCCTGGTCCCAGCTCGGCTTTCTATTTCCGCGAAGTGTTCAAAGCGTGGGACCGATCGCTCTGCTCTCAGAACAAGTGGGTCAGAGATAGACAGGATATTCTATCCCAGCGGTGAACACATAGTCGCTGGGGTCTTGCAGTCTGCAAGGTAGAAGCAGCATCAGCATCATGTGGATGCTGATGCTGCTTCTGCCTTGTCTTCAACTACCTTCAGCATATATTCATGTATATATATTGTTACCCTTCAGCAACTGATACTCCGCCCTGAGGCCTGCCACACTAATACGCCCTTCCTATCCATCAGCGAAGCTGCGGGGGTTGCTGTTCCACCCTACATCGTCACGTCGGCAAACCCCGGGAGTTGCAGTATCCGCTGGAATTCCTGCCTCACGCGTCTCCTCATGCAAAACCCGAAACATCAAACGTGCCGCATCTTTGTCCACGCAAAAAAAGGGCGTATGCTTTCATACCGCGCATGAGCATATATGCTTTGGTCGTACTATATAGGTACACACGAACGTGTAAACGGCGTTGATTCCCGGAGAATAGTCTCGTTAGTTTGCAGCCGGCGGTACATGTTATACTGTCCGACCAAGAAGCGGTAAAACCACTAATTACCTAAGAGAAACTCGGCACGGAGTACGAACCGAGGTACCAACTCTATGGGCTATTCAGTTGTACGTGTAGCGAGGATTTGCTCTGTGTTTGTGTGTGTGGGCTGCGCCTCGAGAGGTGAAACTACAGGAGTCGTAGGATGTAGCTGAATCGGGGATCCCGGCGCAGTCAGACTTTCCGCAAAAGCCATATATTCGTCAAGGCTTCCCGCTAGGGCCACGTCACTGCCGTATTTAGTGTATAATAATGTTACCTGCGTAACAGAAAAAAAAACATGAGGATCCCTTGTGACTTTCTCATCATGACAGAGGTAACCATATAGTATGCGCACGTGGAAAGGGTGAATCCTACCAGAAGACGACTACGCACCATGAATGGTTGAGTTTTACACGTTACATGTGCACAAACAACGCACAACGGACCTAATCATCCCGGCAGTTGTATCAGTATGTATGGAACGATCTAGACAGATATAAATAAATAAAGTAAATAAATAAAAAAGGAATAATAAGAGCGGTCCATGATTTAATAATGTATAGGATTTAATGATGTGTACTTTCGAAGGAATCCCGCTTAAGAAATCCTTTTTCATGAGCCCCCAAAGAATTATTCTGCCGAGCAACAATACAACATCCTTTCGCAACAGTTGCAACGAAAAATAATAATGATAGCTTTTCCGGACAGACTCTCGAGCACCGAAACACATGTACATCGTATCCCCACAAACATATGTGTGTGTATGTGCGGATGTATCAGTATGTATGGAAGAAACGAGACAGGAGGCAAGTTACCGTCAGCGCGAAACGGGTGAATGCCCGTTCTGAGGTAATATCCGGAGAAAATATATTTATCTTGAGCGAGGACAGGATGGTTGGGCTGGCCCCCCGGGAACAAGGCGGGAGTCGGGAAAAGCGAGGGGCGAAAACTTATAGCATGTACCAACCCTTGGTACATAGGGTCGGTCGTGAAAAACCTATATACCCGGGGCAAGTGTCCCTCTCTCTCTCTTTCTCCGTTCGCCAATGAATCTATTTTGCGGAAGAGAAAATAAAGGAATTTCACCTAACGGAATTACCGACCTGGGCCCGAAAAGGGGAAACGACTTAGTGGCCCAAAGGTGGACGACAACATGGGACAAAGTCGGGGCAACATCGTCGTTTCCCCGGAAACCCTGGACCGTCACTATGGAGTTAATTAAATGTTATTTCCGGCGAGAAGCTACAGCCACGGAGACAGGTAACGCGGTGAGGAAAAAAAACGAGATACCAGAGCTGCACGTAGACTCCGACATTCGTAGCCTCCTCTTTTTTCCTGACATTCCTTATAAATAACGTTCCACCTTGCGGAGATGAAAAATTGCATAAATATTTCATGCATTATTACGACGAAACATATACGAGGTCTCGTATAAAATTAGAGCGCCTGGCGGAGGCGCGGAGAAAAAAACGGAGAAACTGCTTGAACTCGGGAAAATATACTTCAGACTGAGCTTTCGCCGTCGCCCCGCGATCCAAGAGAATGAACACCGGAGAGTTGAATGTTCTTCAACGTCGACGTAGAAACGGTTGAATGGGAGATGCCGTTAATGGACTAAGTAAGGACTCCGAGCGAGAAACCGCGAAAAGTCGTGGAAATAAATCTTGCTCGGCGATGAATACGCGGTACAGTGGAAACCTGAACCGGTCCAAGGTTGAAGGGTCATTCAAATCCGAAATTATTGCGTATGACGGAATCTTGGGATAACCTGATATGAGAAAATGTAGTAGTAAGTAGTATTCTTTATTCTGAGTACACCCGTGAGAGTTTTACACAACCCCCCCCCCCCCCCCTCCCCCTGATAATATGTCCGCCTTATCTCTAAATTTCTGTATTTAACATTCTTAAAACATCCCCATCACATTCATCCCTTCTTTCTTTGCGTTTCATACGGCTTGCGATTCTCTCAAATTCCTCCCTCTCACACCACACCCCCCTTACCACGTGTGCCCCCATTTCGTAGGTTCCCCATTTTAATTCCCCCTATCTCCTCTCTCAAACACTTCTTTAGTCATCTGCTATCATCCATTCTGATATGAGAAAATGTAATTTTTTCAAACAAATTTATTTACAATGAGAACATATATTTTCAATTAAAAGTTGTTCTTTACTCGAAATAGTCAAGCTCTAAAGGTTGGAAAGGGACCAAAATGCAGGCTACCGATTTTTCAACGTCAACCCCGGATGAATCGATTGCATCGCCGGGGCATTGAAATTGAACTTAAGTGAGAGGTTGCACTCAACCAACGTTTCTCTGACCCATTTGGATCGACGCGTCCTGTTTCCATCACTGCATCGTGCGTATATGGACAGACCCCGCCTGTAGGAAGCGCGGAGTAACGAATGGGACGTGGGACAGGCATTCTTTCATCAATTGAAAGCTTTGCTGACGGAAAGCTACGCAAGTGCCATACTTCAATTTTGGGAGATCGAATACGTCCTCTTTTCGGATCCGAATCTATGAAACTCCACAGGATTTTTTTTGTTTTAATAAATTTTAATGTAGAGGGGATATCGCCTTCCCTGGTAAAAAAAATCGATAGCGTTACATCCGGCCCAAGCCAGGCACTGATCAGGCCGGTACAGGAATGACACGGCCCTGACCAGGGTCGAATGTAACGCTACAAATTTTCGACCAGGGCCATTTAATAAAAAAAAGAAGTCAAGATTGTTCGAGGCGATGCTCAGAATAAACGAATTTATATTTAAAAAAATACGTATAGTGTAAACTACGGAATGGAACTTTTTAGCGACAAATGTCGGTAACTAAATCTAGTGAAGCTGCCCCTTAACGCGATTGTCAAGACCAATCGGGCGAGACTCTCACGTGCAACCGACGTATCCGGGGAGGTCCCGGTACAATACGCGAACAGCTGATGTTACTCCCGATTCGCCGTCGCCGAGCAGCGTCGGGTATGAGGCCGCAACGTGACGTCGTGACGTCGAGGCGTTCGCGAGTTATTTCGGTGATCGCGTGACGTAGACGCCGGTACAGAAATAGTCAAGTGGCGAGGCACCGTCGCGGGTGTATTACTCCACCCTCCTCGCGTTCCCGCCTCGCTTCGTCGTCTCCTCGTCAGTCGCCGGTATCTCTCGTCGTCTCGTCGCGGGCTCCTCTTCCTCTCGTTTTCGCCGCCAGCCAGCCAGCAGCCAGCCCCGTCCGAGTCTCGCGCGCACGAGCGGCTTCTTTATTGCCGACGCGAAGTTATCGTGTCACGGACATTCGAAAGGTCGAGCACCGCGCCTGACACCTTTGCGCCGTATTTGGGCCAACCCAGTGATAAACACCGGGAGTAACTGATGTCAGTCGCAACGTGTTGGATGAGCATTCAACTGGTATTGAGAGACTGAATTAGTCGCGAGAAGAATCCAATCGACGTGCACGGCAGTTCTTTATTAAACATTTTTTTTTTCATAACATGTTGCTTCCTCATATAGAGGAAGCTTTTTCACGCTATAACTTCCGCAAATAAAGAGATATCGGACTGAAATATTGTACGTTAATGGAATACCATCAAACCACGATGTGTGCCAAATGTAGCAAAAATCGGTAAAGCGGCTCTAATGTCTTTGCAATTTCAATTTGTTTTCTAATGTATGTAAGTACTTTAGCTCCAGTAAATTATAAGCCATCCGACTGTCATTTTCAACATGTCATTACGTTTATTGATTATCGGTCATGAATTTTGTCAAAGAAACAGTAATAATGCCGGTAAATTTCGATTTTGCTGCATTAAGAAAAAAAAAAAGCATTCCCGCGAAACAATAAAAATTATTATAACTTTACATTTTTATAAAAATTTTCAATTTTTTTATAGATTATTTTGTCACTCCAAGAACTTTCGTGTTTCACAAACAAACGTCAAATTGTTGACAAAACAGCAAAAATCCTACAATAAAAATAATTCGCGGCGATTTCTCATCACCGCGGTAATTGCAAGGACATCGTCCTTTCGCCCCCTCCCCATCGATTCGCGCTCCACGAGGCGCCAATCGAGCGCAGTTTGTTTTGTCATCGTTGTCGTCGTCGTCGTTTTCTTCCTATTTTATTGCACAGGACGCGAGCGCGACGTTTTTACGCGAAAAGCCATTAAAGCGCACTTAATTGAGACGGAAGCATCGAAGGGCGGAATGCCGACAAAGGTGTCGATACGAAATAGCTCGGGGCGCGGGGGTTCCGAGTTTTAAACGCTCGTCATTCCGGAACTCTCGACGCGCAGCGCGGTAAATGCAAAACTCTTTGCTGGATGCCCGTCGCGTGCTTTCCCTCTCCCTCCTCTCCCGTGGCGAGGGGGGAGGGGGCGGCCCTACTACCGATGCTCCGCGCGCCCTGTTTGAAGTTTTTCTGCTCCGCGAGAGCCGACTCTTCGTTAACGCGAACGGGGCGGGAAGCGGCGGCGGCGGCGGAGACGCGTCGCCGCCGCCGCGGATGCTGCTGCTGGGGACGCGAAGCTCCCGCCGGTTGAACCGCTGCCTAGCTCCAATTTACGTAACATCGCTCTCGCGTCTCTGGGCGCTCTGTGTATATCCACCCGGTAGATGCGGGCCGCACACATTGCGTGCTTCCCGTTGCGCCCGCCGTCATCCCGGATTTTTACCACTTTTTACATGCCCAGACATACATCGCTGCGAGGTTGATGTACATTTTTTATATATACATCAGCTACTACTACGCGCTCTCTATCTCTCTATTTTCCTCTCCCTTCTGCTCTGATTAAGAATTTCAAAATTCCAACCTCTAAAAAAATACGCATGGAAGTCAAGGCGCCCGGGACTTTTACTCCTGGACGGAAGATTGAAGTGGCTCGCCGGAGAATTACAGAGATTGCACATCGCGACGTTTTGATTTGGAAAAAAAAAGTTGTGAGTTGCACGAAAAAAGTATGAAGTTTGGGTATTTTTATTTGCAGTCTCGTCAAATATATTTACAAAAATAAAAAATAAATAAATAAAAATAAGCTCCCAGCGATACCTCTCAGCGAGCCGTTATTGCATTTGATTATACCAATTTATTTGTTATCACGTATGTATGTAATTTATTATTATTTTGTGTAATCTCGATTTTCATACCATGTCACTCACTAGGGTAAAGGTACCGTCTTTGACCATCTTAGTACCCTTTGTGGCCCATCAATAAGTTCTATTTGTGGCCATACTTATTACACGTAAATGACGGTGATGGCCACAAATGGGTGCATTCGATACGTGTAAAATAATCTCATTTATTAATTTGAATAGATTGATCGTATGATGAATTAATATATACATTTTTTATGTTGCCACTAATGGTGCAGTGGCCACAAACGAGGCGTCTACCCTATAGTGAATTGGGCGATGGCTGCTCCCCATCGTCCTCATAATTCCCACCTCATTCGCCTATTTTCACTTGATCTTGCAAAAAAAAGTTGTGAGTTGTACGAAAAAAGTAAGAAATTTTGCTATTTTTCTATTTTTTTATTTGCATTCTCGTCAAATATGTTTACAAAAATTTCAGGAGGCTGCGACTTGTATCGAAGCAGATGAATATTATTTCACATCACATTTGCAAATCTGAAAAACAGTTAAGCAAAGTTTGCTAATTCACTGAACGCGACAAACGCGAGTAATCCTCGTCATACCCGAAAACCGCTATACATATAGCGTCGAGCCTCGGAGTTCGCTATCTCTCGCCTATTATTCCCACCTCATTCGCCTATTATCGCTGTATTTCACGAGCCGCGCCGCGCGAGTCCTCTAAATCATAGATATCCATTATGCGGCGCGTGCTTTATACCAAAGTATCGCAATGCGCGCCGAGAGAGCCGTGTGTACACGTATATTCACGACGAACGCTCGCAATAGCCGCATAATCCGGCGGCCTAGACCATTGTGCGTGGTCCGCATGGTCGACACGCGTTTCTGTCCGACGTGCGCCGGGCGAGCTGCCGGCCGGTGCGGTGAACGTATTGCGCGCCCGGTGAGTTCTATGAATTCGGCTGCATAGCGTTTGCAGCCGCCGGGACGAAGGGCGAAGGGACGAGACTTCGTAATTCCTGCGCTCTCTGTGCGCCGCAAAATATTTTGAGATTTTCGGCGGACACCGGCGCCGTAAATATCGGGTGGCGCAGCTATAACTTCGATGACGACGGTACCGCGTTCGCACGTACGAAATATAATGGTACGCGCGGTGACCCACACGATTCATCTTGTTCGCTCGGCCGGGGAAACGTAAATTCAAGATCGCGGCCAAACGACCGATGAGATGGGTAGAGGGATGTACTTCACCAATGTGCTATCCACACCCTTTTTCGTGGATCGTGAATCGTGCCCCTTACGTTAATTTTTGACACTCTTTTTATTTTCGTGTTTTTTTATATATAGTACTAAAGCGGTAATTTTCTGCTTGAGTAAGGAATTTCAACGATCCACGAAAAAGAGTGCGAACATTGAATCTAAGAGACACGATCCACGGTACACGAAAGTAAACTGCCGAAAGTCAACCTAAGGGACACGAACCGCAATCCACAAAAAGGGTGCGAATAGCCACATTAGTATTATATTTCACACAAACGGCGAATGAAAAAAAAATGCAAGAAGTTTGCACATCGCTTTTTGATTTTTTATTTTATTTTTATTCTTTAAGTAAAATTTGTTGTCGCCTGTTATTTAAAAGGGTCTATCGAAACTATTTTAAGGTATTATGTGCGCAATGGCTAACGTCGAATAAGTTCGAGGGAGAATGAGAAAGAATTTGCGAACTGTTCCCAATAAAATCAAAATCTGAAAAAAATCAAGGTGCAGAAAAGATTATTTTGGCAAAATAATAATGGAAAAATGTTATTAACAAATTACTGACACAAATAAGACGTTTAAACTGCAGACATGAAAATCTCGAAAAAAAAATACACGGAAGAAAAGCAACGATTACCAAATTATTCAGTCGTCTACGGATTGGTGCTCAATTCAAGATGACGTAATATTTTCAGTCAACAGCAACTGCAGTGTGCAATCTGCTTGAGAGTCAGTTAATATTTTAGAGAAATGCAAAACCCGTTCTACTTTGTCTGTTTGCTTTTTTCAGCAAACGCAAATTACTTTTTTTTCTCTCTCCCAAACATCGACCGAGTCTGAGTAAATTGGATTACAGTTTTTAATACCGACTGAGCACAGGACACTCTGAATTATTGGTACATCCAATTTCTTCGTTTGCGCCTCTATTTGTATCTTGTCATTAATTTTTATTTGTGTCAGTTTTTTGCCCTTTTAATTCCCAGGTATGACGAAGGAATGCAAAAAAAAAGTATAACAGTTTTTGTTACCGACTTAGACTAATCACACGCGACCTGAGCCTTCAGAAACGAGAGACACTCGGCTCGCATAGCCGAGCGGAGAGCAAATAATGTCGAGTGTACCTCTAAGTTTTCTCGAGTTTGCTTTGTTCTCGTCGTCCGAATCGTCGTCCGTAATTTTCAAGGGCGCAAACCGCGACTGCATCAAATACACGATGGTCCACACGAGACTGATCACCGGAACCCACATGTTTATTGTTCCGCGTACAACAATAAAATCCAATTTTACGCGACGCTATAAATTTCACTCTCGTCGCACCAAAAAGCGATAAACAAATCGCAGGAATTCCGCCGTTACGTCACTGCTGCCCACAAAGCGTAAAATCAAAGTTTCACAAGTGAAATTTGATGCTAATTATTTTAGCTTAAACAGTCGATCGATATTTATTTGTCATCCGTGCACCGAATATTCCGATCATTTCCAAATTTAGAGGATAATCAATAGAGCCGCTGGCGTCGCGCCAATATCGTCTGTATTTATTTATCACAATGCCACGTGGTTCGCGAAACGCACACGTACGACGAGTTCCGAACACGCGCGTGACAGCTACGAGCGACGAAACTATAGAAACGGCGTAAATAAGCGAGAAAACCGCCGTGGGTGAATTATTCGTAGCCCGGGAAATGCGATCGGGCACATTGGGAACGCAATTGAAAAAAAATTATCACCGAGCTATTGAAAAAAGAAGAAAAAAATTAAAGGGGGAGAAAAATTGAGTAAAAAATGCGCGGAGCAAGACTTTCGATCCGGAAGCACGAGATAACTTCGCGACGCGAACTGACAGCTTGCGTGGGCACCATTCGTGTTCGAACCGGCCGATCTTAGATTAAATTTAGCCATGTCGGGCACGTCCCACATTCGGTCACTCGCCTGTGCTTAAAAGAGACGGAGACAGAGAGAGAGAGCGACGGAGGAGAAATACTTCAGCGTGCGGAGACATTGGCCGACGCCTAAGTCCCGCCGCTCCGGTCAGACGGTCGAAGCTCGAACACCTGCGACGGGGACAGAGACGTCGGGAGCAGATATAAGCGTAAAGTTTGCAAATAAAATCATCAATCAAATTAATCGAAATTTTCAATAAAATATTGAGTACTATGATATGGGATTTTTTTTAACAGTTAATGAATCGGAAAGACAAAATCAAGAAGAATAGTCAATAAAATTAATACAATTGACAATAAAATTTTGAGGACTGCGATATTCGATTTTTTTTTAACAATTAATGAATAAATAAAATTCTCAATAAAATATTGAGCTGCGATTTAGGAAAATCATTTTTTAAATAGCTAATGAATAAAATGAATAAAATTCTCAATAATATATTGAGAACTGCGATTCAGGACATTATTTAAAAAATAGTTAATGAATATGATAAATAAAATTCTCAATCCAATTTTGAGAACTGCGATATGGGAAAATACATTTTTTTAAGTTTTATGCAGATGGCGAAAATTCTATCGTATATACGCCTAACAATATTTGTTTGAAGCAGACGTGGGGGTACCGTCGGGGCCAGGGTTATCGCATTATTCGACGAGGTGAGACACTCGAAGTTCTCACCAGTCTGGCCGAGGGCCAAAAGCCACGCGGCGAGTTTCAATCCTCGTTGAACAACGTGCGAAAAGTAACAATAGAAATAAAAAATATTAGGACCGAAATAGCCGAGGGTCAACGTCGAGTGGATCGAGCGGTCTGCGCCGAATAATCGTCGCGTATTCGGCGATCCGATGCGGAAGTTTGCCAGTACAACTCTCTCAATCTCTCTCTTCTCGATGGAAATTGTTGTGTCAAGCGTCGAGATATTTGACGTTCGCCGGCGGATTGTCATAATTATCCCGGCAGTTTTGTTTGACGTGCGACATTACCAATAAGCCGACTAATTTGTTTGCCTCGATACCCAAAAAACCTTCATTAACCCAGCACACCGACGAAAAACAAATCACCGACACCTTAATTTTTCAATAATATGCAAAAATACCCTATTATACAAACTCATTATATTTTACCAATATCAGGAGTATAATAATTATGAATAATTATGAATATAAATAATAATTATTAATCTACTGGCACTGATGGCTGTGCGGTCAGTGTGTGGTTCCGGCGATCCCCGAGTTAAGCACGATTTTTAAGTTAGCATCGTTGGAATGTAACAAAAATAAAAAACAATAAAAAATTATTCCAACGATCTTTCGGGTTCATTAGAATTGTATATATTTTTTTTAATTTCCGTTGCTTTTCAACGATGCAAATTTCAACATAATCTTTGGGGAGGGGGGGGAGGCAAGATAAATTACTCCCGGGTGAACCTCGGAAATGAAACGGAATAAATCTAAAAAAAAAAAACTAATTATGAATCTTGCGCGTCAAATTTTCATTGAGTCGTTCCGAGAGCCTCGACAAAATTTCAACGACAAATTTAATTTCGATCCGATAGTCCTGAAACACATAAAATCGTCAGCGAGCCTGCAGAGATTGTCGGAGAATTTAATATCGAGTCGAGTTTGTTATTCCCACGTTCTTGGGCATCGGTATGAATAATAATGGCAGAACTTCGATGGACCTTGAGGCCCGGGCGCCAAAAGTTTGTCCGGCCGACGTCCGATCAGCAAAGCGGTACAGTAGTCGGCCAACCGGCTGATAACGCCCGGCGAATTATATTAGACTTGTCAATGACTGGACCACTTGTCGATTCTCAAAGGGCTAATCATTGTGTACCACTCGGCGGCGACTCGATCGTCTCGCGGCAGCAGCGCAGCTTCGACCGTCTCGCTTTCCTTCCACGCCGAGGGTTAGTTCGCCACCGTTGCCGCTCTCCTTGGTGCAATCTACACGTTGTTTCCCGATACACTCGCCGAGGAGTTTCGACATCGATCTCGCGCGCGTTCTTGGCCCCGAAAGTCGATAATGGCGTCTGCCCGCAAGCGATCGAAACTCCTGCGCGAGCACTCGAGCGATATTAATGACTTCCTTCGGAGGAGCTGCCGTTAATTTATCGCGGAAAATTTTCGACATTATCGACACCGCTGTCGAAGGTTCAACCGGCCATCCGCGCGACACGAAAATTTATCCAACTTTTTTCGTCACTTTTCAAGTGAAGATTTTTCCTTCAACACAAAAGGGAATTTATTAATTTTTTGATAAAATTGTATTTACCAAAGAAATCTTAATAAAAATTAGTTTTAATAGGCTGAGTTAATATTTTACACGATATCAAACATCGTGGCTAATCTCTTAGCTACGCTGGTCAATTTTTCGTGGACAGACGCGAATGATTCGCCACTTTCAGCGGTGAAAAAGATTTGTCCTTCAACACAAAAGGGAGTTTATCAATTGATTAATTTTTTTTATAAAAATGTACGTAGCAAAAAATCAGCATAACTTTTTTTTTGATAGGCTGAGTTAATATTTGACATGATATCAAATATCGTGGCTAATCTCTTAGCTGCCTGGATTTTTCGCGGGCAGAGACGAATTTCGAAATATCGAGAGAGAATCATCGCGAGTATATCGAAAGCTTCTCGCGGCGCAGACGTTTCGGGTCGCAGATAGGAGACTGGGAGCGGCGGATATATCTCATCGGTACACACCTCGCTCGCTCGGCCGCTGAAACACGGGACGACCAGAGTGGAGGCGCCCGAAATTGGATTCGGCGGTATCGCGGGTAATTTTGTATTACGCTGCTATCGATGGTGACATATATATATACAGGACGATACACTATCAGTGGGGTCGTTGGCTGTATTGTAAGAGGCTTCTGAGTCGTATAAGGAGAGGGAGGCATAAGACGAATGAAAGAGCGCTCGAAATAAGATCCGCGCTTTCTGTCCCGCTCGCACGGCAATGAAACCTCCCGGAATCAATTTCAAAGCTCGAGGCAAGAGGAACGCGAAAATACACGGGAAAAGGACAGAGAGACAGAGAGAGAACGATAACGGAAGTGACCGACGACGAGAGTGGCGCGACCCGGGAGAAACCTTAATCGGCTTCTGTTGTTCCATTTTTACAAACCGAGCCCGACCTTACATCGAAACAAAAGGGAGCAGCAACTATTTCTCCGCAAATTCTCGAGGCTTTAGCGACAAATCCTAAAAGATTTTTTTTTTCGAAATTACGTTAACCTGTTTTTGATCCTCGAATTTATAATAATAATCCTTCGTCTGCAAGACTGGGTCATTCGTGTCAGAGCCAAACCTGTTTCGCCCAATAAGTAATTTTCTATTTTGCCTATTTCACGCAAAATAAGCAATAAATCGGAGATTTATATTTTTTATAAAAAAAAACCGCCCAAATCGGGGTCACGAAATTTATTTTTTCAAAATATCGACTTTTAACCTATACCATCGTTCTCAAGTCGCATATTCTACCCCTGAAAACACTGGTTACGACCCTTTTTTAGTTGATTTTGAAAAAAAAAAATTTTGGCCGAACAGTTTGTCAGAAATCGTAGATCTGGCCGCCAGGCCGAAAACCGCCCAAATCGGGGTCACGAAATTTATTTTTTCAAAATATCGACTTTTAACCTATACCATCGTTCTCAAGTCGCATATTCTACCCCTGAAAACACTGGTTACGACCCTTTTTTAGTTGATTTTGAAAAAAAAAATTTTTGGCCGAACAGTTTGTCAGAAATCGTAGATCTGGCCGCCAGGCCGAAAACCGCCCAAATCGGGGTCACGAAATTTATTTTTTCAAAATATCGACTTTTAACCTATACCATCGTTCTCAAGTCGCATATTCTACCCCTGAAAACACTGGTTACGACCCTCTTTTAGTTGATTTTGAATAAAAAAAATTTTGGTCGAACAGTTTTTCAGAAATCCTAGAGTAGCATTGTTAAAGGTGTAAAATACTGAGGAAGCAATTTGCAAGGTTCTACTTTGCAGGCTTGTTTTGAGTATATTAACAAGGTTAAAATGCAGCCGGACGTAAGCAACTCATGCATCTAGGCGGGAGGCACCGAAAAAACATGTGCAGACGAAGAGTTAATAATAATAATAATGATAATCGATATAGGAAACAATGTTTCTTATTTCAATTGACACATTTTCTTTATCGCGAAAAATTGTACACTGTAAATCAAAGCCTCGACAAACCGCGACACGTCGAGCCGCGAAAGTCAAACGCACGCGGAAAAACGCGCCGCTGCGTTTTAGCGGTGATCCCTTCAATATTTGCCAGCGCAATCGGAGAACTCTCGTTTGACCGTGGCCGCATGCTCGATAAAACCATGAATATCGTAATAAAATGAAGCCCTACACCCTACACATTGCCCCGGCGATCCATGAATGAGCGACTGCGGGCTCGCCAGTCTGCAATAATACTGACCCCTCCCCCCCCCCCCGGCCGGTCGTTATTTGCATACAAGCAACATCGGGCTCTGCGTTACACCTGCCGTCAAGTGTTTACTTGTCGCACCTCTTCGAGAACTTTTTTTTTTTCTTGTTTTTTTTCTCTTTAATTTACTTTTGTATTTTTACTTTGTATAATTACTTTTGTATCTTTTAGACGTTACGAGACTAAAAATAAAATATCAAGTGGAAATGATGTCTCGTCTGTGATCCGTAGCGAACTACCTGGGTTGATTTTCGCGCTGAGCGCGTCGCGAGATCCATCTGCCTGCGACACAGGCAACTGCCATGCGGGTTATCCTGGGACGACGGGCGGTGACCCGAGCCGACTCACCTGTTCGCCTTGCAGTTAAAAATAATAATAGGAACAATATTCGGATACTATAGTGGACTAATACGAGTAACACTTTGCATTTCTTGTCAGTTGCATCAATTTCACACTTTTAAAAAATTACTATCCCTTGCGTTTTTTGTGGAAAAAAAATAAAATGAAAAATTCGATTTCTTAAAGTCTGAAAGCCCTATCCGATGACAAATTTCCCGCTGATTAAAAAAATTACGGTTGTCTGCACGAAAAACGCGAAAAATGATTATTCGCTTTTATCGAATTTCATAATTTCACTAAAATCGATGCTATTTCTCTTTGGATAAATGGAACATGGATTTTCATTTTGCGTTCGAAAGAAAACCCTTCAACGAAGAGAATGCCGCAAAGCGGAACGCGATATCTCGATTTTTCCCTTTTTCGCAGAATTTTAACGTCCAATCTCAAAAATCTAAAACTTTCTGAATAGTTTTTTATAACGTTTTTAACGAAAAAAAAAAATTATTGATTTTGCAAAGTTCAAGAAACCTATCTGTTGGCAAATTTCTCGCTGATTCCAAAAATTAATTTTTTTAAGGAAGGAATTGCAGAGTCCTAATGACGAAATCGTTTTTTCCAGGTCAACATTTTTTTTAATTAAGGGAATTTTTTGTTGTCATCGCACAACAAAAAGTACGCCGTTCGGACTACAAATACCGCGAGTTCTCATCCTGTATTCGTCTGAAATGAAAAAAAAAGTTGCTTCATTAATGAAATTTGCTTGTTGCCGTTGTGGGCGGTATTCGCCCACTCGTTTCTAATTGAATACAAACTGAACGGATAGAGAGAAAGAGAGCGACTCTCTCTTTCTCTGTCTCTCTCTCCCTCCCTCACTCTGGAGGAGAAAGAGAAAACTATAATTGAACACCTGCTGTGCGACGAAGGAAGCTCGACGCCGAGAGTAGAACGTGCATAGAAGCTTTGTTCGATATATAAAGAGGAAACTGGTGCACGAGGTCTTCTGTTTCCCTCGTCGATGCGCGCAATATAAACTCCCATCGCTGCTCTGTGTCTATATATACTATATATATCCGTATATATTTGATATTTATATACATATATACTGTTTACGCGAAACCAATTCGTACAACTTCGAACAGCACTGATACACCCTGAACTTCCCACGTAAATGCGACCCCCGAAGAGGCAAGTTCCTTGGAGTCTCGGAGATAGGTTTTCTCTCTATATGCATACGCGTGTATTATATGGGGCATTCCATCCCGTTTCGATCTGGATCTGACCCGCGACAATTTTTCGTAGGGTCAGTTAGACCCTTAAATGCACAAGATTTTATTTTTTCTATGCAATTTTTTTTTATGTTTTCTTTAAGTGTCATATCGAATGCCATAATTTTTTAATCTCAAAAAGTTCTGAAAAATATTTCGTTGAATATCAACATTTTCCAGCTTATAGCCAAATCTTCCTTCTTATAGTTTTTTAACTTTTTTGGAAAAAAAAAACATAATAATAATAAGCATGACAAAATTATTGAATAAAAAAGCGGGATGGAATGCCCCATATACATATGTATAATATGTGTATATGTGTAGGTTTTCGCTCTATTTGTATACACGTGTATTATATAGGACATTCCATCCCGTTTCGACCTGAATTTGACCCTTGAGAATTTTATGTAGGGTCGGTTAGACCCTCAAATGCACAAGATTTTATTTTTTTACTTTTTCCATGCGAATTTTTTTTTTTTTCTTTTTAAGTGACATATCGAATGCCATCATTTAAAAATCTGAAGAATGCTTTGTCTAATATCAACATTTTCTAGCTTATGGCCTGGGCAAGATCTTCCTTCTTATAATTTTTAAACTTTTTTGATAAAATAAAACATGAAAAAATTGCTATTCAATAAAAAAGCGGGATGGAATGCCCCATATACATGTTTAAAATATGTGTATATGACAGGTTTTCTATCTATATGTATACACGAGTAATACATGCATGTACATGTATAAGCTACGTGTGTAGTATATGTGTGTATTATACCAGTGCAGGTCGACCCTCGTGTGCGTCCCACTTCCCATTCATTGCACTCATTATCAGTGCCGCAGGTCCCGCACCCCCGGCTTTATTCCCACACACACGCGTCGTCTTCCATCTCCCTTCCATATATCCTTCGGCTAAATTCGCGTTTGGTATGCACGTCATCGGAAAGCGCCTCGACGGAAACCATCAGCGCGGCGGCCACACTCGACTCTCTGCTAGTAAGAGGCAATAGGCAGCGCGCGGTGCGGCTGCTGCTGTGTATCAAAAGCAACCTGATACTCGCATAATTGCCCCCCGTGCACGCGAAATGGGCTACGCCGCGAAATTGGAAACTATCGCTCTTATCGAGACTCGCGTGACGAGAGACTCGAGACTCTCCGACTCGTTAGCTGCTCGTCATTTGTGCTCGCTGGGATTGGAGTTTAGATTTCATTATTTTTCGACTCGTTATATTTAATCCACATCGTTGCGATACAAAAATAATATTTCGCCCAACAAAGTTACATTCGTTCATAAATTTTCTGTAATGTACAGTAAATAATTGCGTAAAAAAAAACGCAATTATTTACTGTACATTACAGAAAACACAGAAATACATACATACATAAATACAGAAAACACAAAAAAATCACACAAGAAAAACACAAGAAAATCATTTTACAAGAAAACCATTACACAAGAATTACACAAGAAAATCATTTTTTTTAGTTTATTTAAATATAAACAACACTCATGTACATGACAGATATTTACGAGGTCGAAAACAAAGCGACTGTACCAGCGAAAAATACCTGACATCAATTCATCATTTCCTAAATTTTTCGCAATGTACAGTAAATAATAGCGATTTTTTTTTAATTACACAAGAAAATTAAATTTATTTTCTTTTTATTTATTACAAAAAAAAACAACATATACATATATATATATACATGGCATATATTTACGAGGTCGAAAACAAATCGACCAGAACCAGCGAAAAAAATGCCTGACATTCAAAAACCGATTATTTTTCCCGTTCCGTCGCCGTGAACGGGCAGACCATTGGATTGACCCAATTTTCACGCTCGGCCCTGCCATACCAATACACAAAGCCACACAAACACACAAACCCACACAGACCCACACACACACACACACACACACATAGCGAGAGAGCGAGGGAGACACGCATAGCCGGCGCGCGCTGCAGTGTGCGAATTCGAGTGGCGCACAATCCCGATGGAATTCACGTGCCCTCGAGAAGCTCGTAGTAGCCGCTCGCTCGCGCACCGCGCGGCTCGTAGCCTATAACTCAGATTTACCGCAGCATTAAAGCAACTCCAAGTTTACCTACAACGTAACGCGGCAGCAACGGCTGCGCAGCAGGCCCCGCAGGCAGCAGCAGCAGCAGCTTTTCCCGCTTTATAATAATGATTCGTTAGCAAATTGCCGGTTACAGCAGCGTCGACCGCCGCTCGTAACCTTGAGACGCGAAATAAAAATTGTCGATTTCGTAAAGTTCGAAAAATCCTATCCGATGGCAAATTTCTCACTGATTCGAAAACTCATGGTTGTTTGCCCGAAGAGTCGAAAATTATAATGTTGAAGTTTGCATCGTTGGAATGCAAAGAAAAAAAAATTCTAACGGTGCTAAAATTATTCTGATTCTAAAAAGTTATTAATTAATAACCGATTAATCGTTATAATACCTTTTTTATACCCAGTACGATCTTTCGGGTTCATTAGAATCATACCTTTTCGTAATTTTTGTTGCATTTTTAATGATGCAAACTTCAAAATCGTCGAAAATTCGCCTACAACTCAGCTTTGCCGCAGCATTAAAGCAACTTCAAGTTGACCTACAACGGCAGCAGCTTTTTCCGCTTTTAGAGGTATAATAACCATTATAAACGCTCGTAGCCTTGATACTCACAAAAAAAAATTATCGATTTCGTAGGTCTGAAAAATCCTATCCAATGGCAACTTTCCCGCCGATTCGAAAAATCACGATTATTTCCCCGAAAAGTCGAAAACTCGCCTATAACTCAGATTTACCGCAGCAGCCGCAGTCCCCGCGCGGTCCGCAGCAGCTTTTCCCGCTTTATAATAATGATTCGTTAGCAAATTGGCGGTACAGCCGCGTCGGGCCGCCGCTCGTAGCCTTGAGACTCGGCGAACGCCCCGGTAAAAACGTTAAAAGCGCTCGAGGAGCGCCAAAATTATTGCGTTTCGCTTGGCTCGCGCCCAACCGTCGTCCGACGGGTCGTACGGTATGGATTCGTTGCAACACTATTTTGGCCTACATTAAATTGAACAGGGGGAACACGCACGCGTCTATAATGCTCGGAGAAGTCGCGCGCGCATCGTCTGTCCCGCTGTCTCCCTGTCTCTGTCTCCCTCCTTCTCTCTTACCCCTCCGTCGATAACCACAACAACAGCCACGGCGATAATCGCAATAACCATAATAACAACAACAACCGACAACTATAACAACGGCAGCATTATTAATACACGCGTCCTCGGTTGGCGTCGTCGTCGAACGAGCGGCGAGCGTCTCCGCTCGAGAGTTCCACGTACGAGAAACACTTTGCTCACTTCGGCACACACCATGGTGTTGAAGTTTGCATCGTTGGAATGCAACAAAAATTCTAAAAAAAAAAAAAATTCTTATGAACCCAAAAGATCGTACCGGATATAAAAATGTATTATAACGATCAATCATTAAAATAACTTTCTGGAATCATTTGAATACTTTTAGAATCGTTGGAATAATTTTGTATTTCTTTATTTTCGTTGCATTCCAACGATGCAAACTTCAACATCATCACAGTCCGACATCAACTTCGTCCGTTTGTTTCAGGTGAGTAAAAGATTGTTGTGTTTTGGAGCCGATCGACTGGCGTTGAGACGAGCGACGGAGGGGGTAGAGATTATTGTGACGATAATAACAACAATCATAATAACAACAACGACAACTATAACAACGGCGGCATTATTAGTACACGCATCCACGGTTGATTATTCTACGTATGAAAAACACTTTGCTCACTCTGACACACATAGCCTGATATCAACTTCGTCCATTTGTTTCGGGGGAATAGAGGTCAAACGATTGTTGTGGTTTGGAGCCGATCGACTGGCGTTGAGACGAGCGACGGAGGGAGAAGAGGAAGAGTGACATACGAATCGTGAGACACGAGCTTTATTATGATTATTGTCACAATAATCACAATAATCATAATAACAACAATAACCGTCAACTTTAATAACGACGGCATTATTAATCCTTACTGTGTGCACACATCCGACGACACTACCTGCGCGCTCCACGCTGATTTGGGGTCAAACTGACCCCAGTGTGCGTCGTTTGTCTCAACTGGCGTTGAGACAAGCGACGGAGGGAGAAGAGGAAGAGGGACATACGAATCGTCAGACACGAGCTTTATTATGATTATTGTGACAATAATCAGAATAATCATAATAACAACAACAACCGACAACTTTAATAACGACGGCATTATTAATCCTTACTGTGTGCACACATCCGACGACACTACCTGCGCGCTCCACGCTGATTTGGGGTCAAACTGACCCCAGTGTGCACAGTGAGGGTTAATACACGCGCCTCCGCTCGAGAATTCCACGTACGAGAAACACTTTGCTCACTTCGACGCACACTATCCGACATCACCATCGGCCGTTTGTTTCGGGGGAATACAGGTCAAACGATTGTTGTGGTTTAGAGCCGATCGACTGGCTTCGAGACGAGCGACGGAGGTGGAAGAGGAAGGGGGAAGAGAGAGAGAGAGAGAGACATACGAATCGCGAGAGGACCTCGAAGTATGTGAAACGTTGTATTGTACGTAAAACAAACGACGTTGTATCGTACAAAGTGTGTAACACATGTGCAGCACCTGGTTGGCGGGGCTGAAATGACAGGTAGCTAACTGTCACAGCTGACCGAGTGACCCACGCCCCGCGCGCGCACGCTCGCTCGCTGCTTTTTCCCCGTGAATGACATTGAAGCGATCTGCGATAACGCTTCTGGGCATTTTTCCTCACTCACTAAAAATCACTAAAAATAGGTCCAAAGGATCACAGCTGACCGAGTGACCCACGCCCCGCGTTTTTTTTTTTCCCCCCCGTGAATGATAATATTCGGGCGACTGCCGAGCGCGCGCGCGAGCTTCTCCCGGGCATGTTTTTTCCTTAGGATCACTAAAAGTAGGTACGAGCTTACCACCTTGCTTACGGACGGGCATCCTTCGTCCAGTCGATACGTCTCCGCACGTCGATTAAAATATGAAGACACACCGAGAGCGCAAGGGGGGAGAATTCGCTGCTGGTGCGGAGAATGCGGGGTTGGAGGGTGAGGGGAAGTCGCGACCGAGAGAACAGAGAGAGAACACCCCGTGAAAAACACGAGAATCCCGAACGAACACACAACGGATGGAGGATCGGATTTTTTTTTTCCTTCTTTGTTTTTTTTTGTCAACCTCGTTCCTCCTGTCACACGTTTTTCTTTTCGCGTTTCTCTCGCAAGACGCGCAGCAGCGATTTTTCGACGAACCGCGGAACGCGAGAAAATTCCGTCGTCGTCGTCGTCGTCGGCGACGATTCTCCACGCGGCGGAAAAAAAATGTCACGGCGACTTCGGCGGCGGCGGCTGCTGCTGCGGCGGCGGTCGAGTCGCGCGACGGTCAAACGCGGATGGAACGCGACGTGAAATACGCTCGCGGCGGATACACGAATATAAACACACGCGCGAGCGCGAGGCAATATGGCGGCTCACCGCGAATTTAGCAGCCGGAAAACTGACGGGCGACTGGTGTGTGATTGGTCGATCGGGCGGTGTGCGTGACGTCAGGGCGACGGTGCGACGCGGGCTGCGCCACCGAGCGCCGACCGGCGGGAAGCTCGTACACGGGGAAGAACTACCCCCCGGGGGCTTGGGGCTACGCGGGGGTGCAAGCTCGAACGGCGCGCCACTCGGCGTGCGATTTTATCAGGCTGTTTGAGCAGCCTCGCGGCGTCGCCGTTAGGCGGCAGCAGGCGTCGGGACGCCCGGGCGACGCCATCTCGGAGTCGGCGACGCGGAAATCCAGGCGGGGTTCGAACGCGGGTGGCGGTTTCGGCAGACTATCAGGTGCCCGAATGCATTTTGAGGTATTTCTCACTACTGTCTCTTTCAAAAAACGCCCCTGTTATATATGAGATATATTTACCAACCGCACTAAGCGGATGTAGATGTCGCCCGAGTATTGGCGGTGAGTCGCTGGCTAGATGGCCACTCAGCCAGTCGCACTAGAAGCTCGCTCTTATAATAAAAGTACATTTCATATAAATATCGTTCAAATTATTAACGTAAGACAACCAAATATTACACCCCTCGCCTTCGCTGATCAGTGTAACTTACATCAGCCAATCATGGAAGCAGCATTCCGTTCTACTGATGCATCATTGGCTGTCGTACGTGACGCTGGTCAGCGATAGCGAGGGGCGTTTTGTGAAAAAATGATTTTAGAATCGTCTCTTTTTTTTCGTTACATTCCAACGATGCAAACTTCAACATTATGGAAAAACAAATCCGGCACGAAAAAGTTATCGTAACGGTTTACTAATGTCCGTCCGATCGATAACGATAAGGTATCCGACGTCCAAAAGTTAATTTTCGGACATATGATGACTTTAAGACATCTTTTATGCGGACAATGGACAGGCAATTGTCATTTTTTTTTATTGTCATTATTTCGATAACTTAAAATGTTGTGCTGCTTGGGAGGGTTGGCAGTTTCGAGATTAAAAACGCATCGCAATTTGAATGGAGATATCTCCGCTATTTCAAAGATAAACGAAGGAATTATTTAAAAAATGTGAAATCTCACAGGTGATCGAAGCTAAGTGTCGTAGGTCGGGAGCACCGGCCCAATCTGAAAACGATGCGAAATCGGGTAATAAACAAAATCCTGGCGGGGTTCGAGAGCGGGTGGCAATTCGAGATTAAAAACTCGGGGGAATTCGAACAGAGATGTCTCCGTCATTTTTAATATAAACGGGGAAATTGCTGGAAATGTCAAATCTCACAGGTGATCGAAACTAATTGTCGAAGGTCGCGAGCAGCGGCTCAATCTGAAAACGATGCGAGACCGGGTAACGAATAAAATCGCAGAAACTCCTGATTACATTTTAACATTTGTTTTTTTATTATGATATATATAATTTTTTATGTGTATATAGAGCGTGTGCACATTTATCTTTGTAGTTTCTTCTTTAATTCGTTTTGATGTTGAAGCACGATAAAATGTAACAGATATACATCATTAACGACGACCATTAAAACTCATGACGATGATATTCGATGAAACGCGTCGGCGAAGTGTCGTGTGTCGTATGTCTGTTTTTTTTTTTTTTGTTTTTTGTTTTTTCGTTAGCGTGTATCATATGTTTGTATTTCTTGTTGTTGTGGTTTTTTAATGAGCGGCGTTGTTGCGTCTACCTCGGCGTTTGCGACCACCGCCGCCTCCGCCGCCGCCGCCGCCACCACCGCCACCTCCGCCGCCTCCGGCGCCCGGCTGGCGTCCCGTCGCTGCCCACTGCTCGTAGAATCGCTCGGCCTCGAGCCACTCTTGATACTTGTACCACCATTCTTCCCACTTGACGTAGTCGTCGAGCGAGAGATCGCGAAGGTAGCCGCGCGCCTTGTAGTAGTCGTAACGCACGCGCACGTCGTTCCAACAGTCGAGACCCCGGGGTCCCTGGGCCAACAGCGACTCGGGATAGTGTCCGGGCGGCGGCGACTCGTAGCCGAGTCTCGCGATTCTCTCCTCGCCCTCGATCACGACTTTCATCGCGTTCTCGCCGTCCTTCGTGATACGCATGTTCTCCATATCCCTTCTGTCGACGCTCCACTGGGCCATTTTTCCGAATCTGCAATTTAGAACGTTACTTTGTTATCGCGTTACTTCTGAGATGTTTAAGGGCATGTAAAATGCCGACTCCGGTAATAAAAACTGTAATGAACGATTTTGACGCATATTTGCATTTGCAGCTAAACGAAAAAATTCATTCACTGCGTTGGTGCTATCCGCAGTAAATTCATTTTTTCGGTTAGCTGTGAATGGAAATATGCATAAAGATAATTCGTTACATTTTATTACCGCAGTAGGTATTTCAAATGTACTTAAGGGCATGTGAATCATCCACGCTGAGCCCAGTCGGTAACAAAAACTGGGCCCGGCGTGGATGTTTCACATGCCCTTAATAGCATCGGATTTTTTTTTACTTTGCTTTTGAGCTCGTACCTCTCGGAAAGTGTCATACGCGGCGGTCCCACGTGGGAAGTGTTAGACGAACTGTCGCTGTCCTCGCTCGGCGACGACTCCGGGGGTGGATGAACCATCTGCGGTGGACCGTGGCCCGAATGTGTTTTCTCCACCTTCACGGGTTTGCGCATCTGTAAAATCAGAATCTAGATTACCAATGCGTCCACAAAAATCGCGATAGTCACCCCGCCGTCTCTCACCTAATGCTGAAAAAAAAAGTTCGATTAATACAAATCAGAATGATGTTGAAATTTGCATCGCTAGAATGCATAAGAAAATATATACACTGGAAGCTCTCACATGTTACGTTCAGCTAGTTTACGTGGGCACGTGGTGGGGACAATTCGAGTGTTCTCATTGGAGCAGGCGTGCTGCTTCGTGAACGTGATTGGTCCTTCACTTAGCTTACTGGGTCCGCATTAAGTAACATGTGAGAGCGTCCACTGTATATATATATAAAGTTATTATAACGATCAAACGTTATAATAACTTTTTATACCCATTATGATCCTTTGCGTTCATTACAATAATTTTATATTTTTATTTTCGTTGCTCTCCAACGATGCAAACTTCAAAATAATAAATCACACGAATATACCTCACCGCGGGAAGAAGACAAATTCACAAATATACACCAAATTGCTTCCTTTGCACCTGAAACAAAAAAGTCGCTCTTACCAACGGTATCGGATCGGGTACCCTTGGATCTTCGGGCATTCTGCTGTGGTGTTTCTCCTTGCGTCTAGCTTTCGCGGCCTCCTTCTCCTTCAGCGCTTTGTACTCTTTCTGATGTCGGCTCGGTGGTTGCGGCGCGGGCGGCGGCGTTCGCGGTCGTGGAAGCGGCGGCGACCTCGGCCTTGCCCGCGGCGGCATGGCCCGCGAACTCGACGGCACGACCTCTTTCGGGTGCGGTCGCTGACGCACCGGTGTCATGGATCTCGAGCGTGAACGCGACGGTGGCGCGACGCGACGACGCTGCGGTTGCGGCTCCCTGGGCGAGCAAACCGAGCACGAACGGTCGGAGCACGTGCTGCCCGAGCTGGGGCTACGCGCCGGTCTCGCCCGCGTGTGAGAACGTTCGCGCGGCGACCTGGGGCTCCTCGCGCGCGGGCTCCGCGGTCTCGGACTGTGGGGACTCCGCGGTCGCGGACTCCTCGGGCTCCTCGGATGACCCCGACTCGGTTCGCCACCTCCGGCGCCGCCAACATAGAGCTCCTTGTAACCGCTGTGTCGCCACCTGTTCGGATCGCGTTCCTCCACCTCTAGGAGCTTTTTGTTCCAGTAGCTGTTGGACTGGGACTCGCGGGCCTTTCGCATAACGCTGTCCAGCTCGCGCCTCTTGCTCGACGACTCGCCGTGATTTCGCGGCTGGGCTATGCTCGTGTCCATCCGCATCTTGCTGGAACCACCTCCGCTCGTGCCACCTCGTCTTCTTCCATCGTACTCGCGTGACATTGCTGAAAGCACAGGGAAAAGATGTTTATCAGTGCGCCTTTTGTATCTTTATGACACGCAGTGTCCGAAGTGTGATTTTGCACACTGGTAGTATAATATTTTGATCGAAATTCGTGCGATGAAACTTTTTCGAGACAAGTGAGAGTTTGCAGCACTTGTCTCAAGTTTCACTGCACTTGTATCAAAAACTACTATTGTGGTAAAATCACCAGTGAATGAACAGTTAAGCAGAACGATTTATTTATCATGAGTTTTCATAAAAAGCAATACTCTTGAATTGTTTGTGAAAATTTGAACAGTTGACCATAATATCAAAATATGTGAAACAGCTAAAGAAATCTCATAATTCATCGCAAAATATATAATAATAAGTACCAAAATCCAAAACTCCAAAAACACTTAAAAAAACAGGCCCATCTAACTTCCATTGTTAGTTGAAAAATAAACTTACGTGACAAAATAATTGCAGTAGATAAAGAAAAAATTAACAAATTAGGAATCTAATGTAACTCTTACAAAGCCGTTGGTCATTCACTGCTGACTGTCCAATTACTGATGTATTCACTCTAGTTGATTACAAAAGCACCAATGAAGAAAAAAAAATAAGGAAGCGTCAGATGCCTTACGATCTTAGTTTCCGTATCGTCAACATCGCAATCAAATTGAGAATTTGTGTTACCGTTGCCTGTTATATTTACCTGATACGGAGATTCGTAGCGTTTAATCAAGCGGCGGGACGAAACAGCTGATCCAAACTCCTGCGAGAGCAGTGAACATGTTAGTTCTCAAGTGACATGACTGGGCGCGACGTCGTTACGGTTTAAAACGACGTGTGTGTGTTTTCGACACCGGCATACACAGACCCGCTGGGTGGAGGAGCCACTCGTCCCCGAGTGTTCTCTGGTCTCCAGCGGAGTAGTACAATGCCATTTTTGCGTGTTACATTTTTTTTTTTTTTTAACCGAACGCGGAACCGGTCACACGACCGCGAGTGTCGGTGCAGTACGCGAAAGCTAGAAAAGCCGAGACGGAAAATCGCGTCGCGTGCCGACCTCCGAAGCAGGCACAACCGGACCCCGCGCGGCAGAGTTATTATCCGCGTCTCCTCCATCGTCTCTGGGCCAGGCGACTCCCGAGGTGAAGGACAATCGGCGTTTCCCGCGATTATTCGCATCGCACGAATATTCCACGCAACGACGATACGCGACTCACTCGCCGGGCGAGGAATAATTCCGCGCGGCGCGTCGTCCCCGAGACGACGACGTCGTGTCCCGGACGTCCCGAAATCGCGTCTCCTCCATCGTCTCTGGGCCAGGCGACTCCCGAGGTGAAGGACAATCGGCGTTTCCCGCGATTATTCGCATCGCACGAATATTCCACGCAACGAAGACACGCGACTCACTCGCCGGGCGAGGAATAATTCCGCGCGGCGCGTCGTCCCCGAGACGACGACGTCGTGTCCCGTTCGTCCCGAAATCGCGTCTCCTCCATCGTCTCTGGGCCAGGCGACTCCCGAGGTGAAGGACAATCGGCGGTTTCCGCGATTATTCGCACCGTACGAATATTCCACGCAACGACGACACGCGACTCACTCGCCGGGCGAGGAATAATTCCGCGCGGCGTCACCGACAGACGCTTCGCGGTCCTCGAACGCGCGACGAAAATCACGATACCTCGAACGCGTCTTCCGTACGCGACGACGCGAAATAAACGGCGACGACGACGCGTTCGAGGATGTCGGCGAGTCGTTGGCTCGCAGATGCAAACGGAGAACCTCCGAACGAAACGTATTTACCGACGGCGGTAATCGCGGCGTACGCGCCTCGAGAATACGCAGCCTCTCTCGGGACCTCGGATTTCTCAACGAGAATCCGAGCGGCGTCCCTCCCGACATTGTTATAACAGCAGCGCCGATACGCACCTTCGGCGAGCACTGCGACGTTGTTAACAAACCAACACCAAACGTGTCGCGTACTCGCACAGAATATACTTAGTTATATACATATGCATACATATATATGTGTACTTTGTTTATTTTTTTTTCTTTTTTTTTTTTTTCTTTTGAGTATTATGGATGGCGTTGGACTAATCGTGGTTAACTCGACGCGATGGTCGCCAGCATCGGGCGCCAGGAATGTCGGGCGTTGACTTTGATGATGCGCGACTTACGCGCAACGCTTCGTTCAGAAGGTCCCTTTTCGACGTCTCTTTCTTTCTCTCTCTCTTTCTCTCACGTCGCCCGTAACCCCGTAAAATCAATTATTACTCATTCCGCGATATTCGCGCAGAGCCGAGGAACCCGGATGCTCTCTCTCGCTCTCGAAACGCCACAGACCCCGGGGACACCCGCTAAGTAAACGACTCGTGTAATAACGACACTCACGTTTCTCACCCCGTCAATACGCGCAGGCTTTCATTGTCCGCCACTCGAATCCGTTTTTATGTTTATTTATTTTTCCTCGCTTTCTTTTTTTCCGTTTCGTGCACTAAAACTGTACGCTTCGACTTTGCCGTGACGTCGCTCGGTCAGTCCGTTGTACAATAACTGCGATGGTCGACCGCCAGGATCGGCGTGGGACTCGCGGTGTCGTTTGCTTTCGAATTCCGCGTGCAGAGGCGGTGGGAACGCGGCGTCGGTAAGAGCGATTCCTGCGATAATGATACTCATGTTTCTCACCCACGCGCAGTATTTCATTGTCCGCCATTGAATCCGTTTTTATATTTGTTTATTTTTCCTCGCTTTTTTTTCATTCCGTGCACTGAAACTTATTTCTATCCCGCAGCTCGAAACTTGTTTCGAATTTCACGTGCAGAGGCGGTGGTAACGCGCGCCGTCGGTAAGAGCGATTCCTCTTTGCACGCTCGCGCGTAGCAGCGATTATAGAGAATTTGATAATGATTGGATGCAAAATAAATGATTTCGGTTATCGATTGGGTTGTTCCGATTAATTCTGAGCGTCGCTAATTCTCGGCGGTGCCTATAGTTTGCGTGGTAACGCGACGAACTTCTCAAAGGGAACCGTTGATAAGACAGGGATCCACCCCTTAGCAGAATTGGTCGGTACCGACTCGAACAGAATTGGCTTGGTTTACTTATCTAACTTATTGATTATTATTGGATATTAATTACGTGGTTTCGAACGATGATTTGGCCATCTAAATTAAGTGTTAAAATTCGCAGTCTCTCAGCGACTGCCGTTACACGTTCCGGTATTCTTCCCAGAAATGACGAATGGCGGCTGGGAATTTACTGTGTGTGATGCGGTTATTTTTCCATCGTCTCGAGGCCGCGGCCTCTGATTGGCCAATTTCAAACGGCCGAACTCGAGGCAAAACGGCTATACCGATAACCTACAAAGGCGTTGTTGTTTGCTATCGGCTGCATTTCGCCGGGTTTTCCGCTGTAACAACTCTATTGTTCGTTGTTCCCAACCGACGTTCGTTGACATGACGGAAACTCAGCAAAAGACGAAATGCATAACCTTGAAGGGTTCTGCGGAATTGGTGAAAAAATATTTGCGTAAGTATGTCCAACGTATTTGCCGCTGTTGCGGTAAACGACAATTTTTTTTCTCGCGATATTTAATTGCCCCAAATGCACCTGGGAAATTTGGGCAGACTTGATGATCTACCCTGGATCTAGCTAATCGATCTACAAATAATTACAAATTTTCTCTGAATGCAATTTTTTTTTATCATATGTTTTATTATACAGTCTACGGAATCAACAGCATTCTCTACCAGAGAGGAATTTATCCGCCGGAAACATTTGAGCCGGCCGAGCACTTTGGCCTGTTCTTCCTCATGTCCACCGACGACAAGATCAAATCGTTTCTGGATACCGTTTTGGGCCAGGTGCAGGACTGGCTGGTGGAGCGGAAGGTGCAGCAAGTTACGCTCGTCATCACCAACGTCAACACCAAAGAGGTTTTGGAAAAGTGGGATTTCAAAGTCGACTACGAGGGCCAGACGAAGAATGGTTCTGGCGATAATAACGCAGTCTCCGGCTTGCCGGACGTGGGAACCAAAGACGTTAAGACGATACAGAAGGAAATTCGAGAAGTGATACGCCAGATCACAGGTAATTTTATTTGACTCTGATGGGCAATTTATGCAGAGTTGTAAATCCCCAATAATTAATGAGATACAGTTTACAGTACAATTTGTTTTGTAATTATAATTTCATAATATTGTGTAGTAATTATGAAATAGAGAGTAATCATTGGAATAGCTGAAAAAGACGTTAATTTTTGCTTTAATATTAGAAGAAATAGTGGAAGAAATGGAAAAAAAGGAATGCATTAAAAAAATAATGTATTAATTATTTCTTCAATTTTTTTCCATTATTTCTTCCAATATTAAAGCGAGAATTAGTATTTTTTTCAGCTGTTTAAATGTTTACACTCTATTTTATAATAACTAAAAATTATTATTATAAAATCATAATTAGAAAACAAAGTATTCTATAAACTATACCTCATGAATTAATGGGGATTGAAAACTTTAAATTCATGAGGAAAACTCTGCGATTTTTATGTCGCTTTTTCTGCTGCATAAAAAATAATCAACCGTCTGCCGTCGCTATTACCAATAATAAAACACTTTAGCCCTCCTGTAAATTGTATTATCCATGACTTCACTTGCTCAGGGATATTTTTAACCCAAATAGCTCGATTAATCGAATTAGTGCGGCGTTTGATTTTGTAAGTGACGGATTGATTGATTGATTTTTAATTAAAAATTCATTGTGTCCGCAGGTACCGTAAGCTTTTTGCCGCTATTGGACTGCCTGTGCTCGTTCGATATTCTAACGTACACGGTACCCGACTGCGGAATCCCGAAAGAGTGGGACGAAACGCAGCCCGTGTTCATTGCCAACAGTCAAGAGGTCCAGCTTCGATCGTTTTCCACTTCGATCCACAAAATGGACACGATAGTTAGCTACAAAAATACCTGAATTACATTTTCTTTTCTCTGAAAATAATTCCGATTCCCGTAGCAAAAACTGCTCGTGTAAATAGCAGCGAAAGTATTACCTCTAATATTAATAACTTGATGATTTAATTCCCGATCTACTCAATCAAGATCGGCAGAAAAAAATCTCAATACGTTTCGCTCGTGCCTCGCTTGTATGAATATAAAAAATAGCGATAAATAGGAATAATGCTAATAATAATGTATGATAAATCATCGACGCTCTCCGATACCGAACCTGTGAAATTCAAAAGCTTTTTATATTTTTCTAAATAAAAAAAATGTCTACAGAATAACGCGAAATGACTTACCAGACGACTCATACGAAATTTTGACTGTTTTTTTTATTATAACATAATTGACCATTACATTTAACACAGGAATTATGGTATTTTACATTACAGCGAAGCAAATATGACTAGAATGTGGATAATTTACGTGAATCATCCGTGTACCAAATTGGATATCGCGATGCTCTGTTTTCCCTCGGTTAGGGCGTAAAAGTTATCTGGGCGTTTCTTTTTTTTTGCAGAATAAAACGCGTCAGAGATACGATGTTTTTTTAGCGATGAAAAAAAAACTTCATTAATTATAACACATGAGAATTAAAAAAAAGAAATGAAACGAGTGATTGCTACGATTGTAGCGTTTGTGTGAACGAGCGTTCAGCCAATTGACGAATATATCTATCGCGTCAGGAACTAAACGAGCTCACAGCTCAATTTCGCGCTCTACAAGCAATTTCGATCTTACATGTGGTGATGACGCTGTGCTTCGATATATATAATTGAGAAAAAAAAATGATTTCACAAGTCTATTAAATCACTCGCGGTACAATTTTCATAAACTCACTTATAACATTAATAATAATAATAAGGATAATAATATCAACAATAACAACGAAGAGAACACAGCGTCAGTCCTGCTTGATCTCAGCTCGTCGTCAAAGTCATCGTCACAAATACCGCGGACCTCAGATTGGACTTTGTTTGTCTCGTTCAACGCGTTGTGTGACGAAAGTCGCTAGGAAACATCGATAGTACCGTTACCTACGCGCGTAGTCGTAATTACATAATTTTCATTTTCATTTTTTTTTTCTCGACTCTTTTCCCCGTTAGAATAATTGCACTATAACATTAGTACCTTTTGTGCCGCTAGTTTTTTTTAGCTTTAGTCCATTGTGCACTTTTTTATTCCTTTTTTCACTTAACAAAACTTATCGCGGTGCGTGATCTCTCGGACCTTCGTCCCTGTTGCGTATTATAATAATAGTCGCGCACTTATTCGGCGCTTCCTTCCGATCGACGGAAACCCAAAGTCACTTGGCTTCGAGTTGCGTTCGTTTACGATCACTTTTTTTTTGTATTTGAATTTAATTTTGGGCTCACGTGGGTTCACACATCATGCGTAAGCGGGAGGAATACGCGCTACCATTCATAAAACGGAGATTATCTAGTTGCGAGCGACGACCGCCGGCGACCCGTCTCGGAAGATTGTAAAAAAGGCCGATCGATTGGTTATACATTTTGACTCTAAAGCGTATTTGTTTCGTTAACAATAGTATAACAATGAAGGAAAAAATATTTACAAGGTGCTTAAGGCAGTTGAATGTCTGTAGCTTCAGACTCACTTCGCATAAGTTTCTGAAAAATGATTTTTCGGTAACGTATGCGAAGCAAGCCTGAAGCGACAGAACTACCTCAATTGAAGGCTTGAAGCATCTGGATCACGAACTCAAACCTTTCTACAAGATAAATTGACTAGAATTCCGAGGCCGATCGTCGGGGTTCACAGTGTTCGCTGTCAGTATTTTTTTTTCCTTACATCACTATGAAAAGATTTCGTATAATATCGTACAAACGCATACGCTCTTCTCTCTCAGTGTTTTTTTTTGGTTTTTTCCTTAATTTCGCTAGTAAAAACATTGTTGAAAAAAAATGTACGAAAGAATATACAATATATTACAGCAGCGCTTAGGTAATAACTGGTTGGACATTGGATTCCAGGGTTTCCGAGATGACAAATCCGTGGTCTCGCTGGTATCACCGAAAACCCAGTGACAGTCCAGCAGATCGGCGACATTTACTCGCAATGCAACGTTCATTGCGCGACACTAATTGCCAATCATTCGTACAGCTCGTTGCGTCTTATCTCAAATAATCATTAATACAAACAACCCAATAATAACATTAATATTCGAGTGTAATAATAAGTTATGGAATCACCGTCCTGCGGTCCCATGAGTGACACCGTTTGCGCACTTCTTACCACCTCGTTGCTTAATTATTTATACCAAAAAAAGTCGTCCGATCGAACGTTTACACATTACATTCAATCATTACGACGCTATTTTACGAGTAATTTATCGTTTATCTCAATAATTCCATTTTTTTGTTCTTCCTTTATACAAACCTACTTATAATTATAGTTATTTCGTTTATTCGCAGCGCGCGTCGAGTGGCGCGATCGATCCTTCCGGGATCGCGATTTTTACCGCGCGGCCAAAATTAACAATTTTATGCGTAAAATATCATAAAATACATTTTTTCCTTACACAATTAGGTGCGAGCTCCGCTTCCGTTCGACTAGGCGCGTTCGATCGGTGGCGCCTCGAAAAAAGCAGAAAAAACAAAATTGACGCGCATTTGATTGCCTCGCTGGAAGCGACGTCACTCCCGTTAGGAGGAACCGGGGAGCACCGGGAAGTGACGCCTCGCGCCGTGCCCGTCGAGCGGAAGAGCTTTCGGAGCGCGCGACTCGATTTATGACTTTCATTAAAATCGTTCGATAGGTGGTCGAAGAATGAACGTAAAAATTATTGCGGCACTAGTAAGCTTGCACGGACATCATACGCTACGAGTTTAGTCCTTTGTACGTCGTCCCACGAGTATCGTATATCTCTTTTTTTAAATATACCTCTTCGCGTCGCGTATATTCGCAGACAGATATACATCATTTATATTCATCGATTATCTAAGTAATTGGAATGACAATTGGGGGGAGGGGGGGGGGGAGGCTCTTTGGTTTATCGACTCGTCCCACGAGGAAACAAATTTCGATTAAGGAGGAAAGGGACATAAAAAAAAATTAAGGTCCTATGCGCGCAATGGCTGACGTCGCATAAGTTCAAGGGAAAATGAGACAGAATTACGAACAGTACTGGATGAGATAAACTTCTGAAAAAAATCAAGCATATGGAAGATGCTGAGAAGCCTATTTTGGCACGATAAAAATTAAAAAATGTTTTTGATAAATTACTTAAATAAATAATAGTACAACAAATTACCCGGCAACCTAATTTTTTTTTGTTATGAACAAAATTTGATTATTTTCTTGAATACGTATGATTTCTTTCAGACTTTTTTCTGATTGTTAATTTTATTAAAAAAAAAAACGCAATTTTAAAACATCACACAAAGTTCTGAAAAAATTCATACGAATTCAAAAAAAGAAACAAATCATTTTCACAAGAAAAAGAAATTAGGTTGCCGGGTAATTTGTTGCAAAATTATTTATTTCAGGGATTTGTTAATAAATTTTTTCAATGATTATTGTGCCAAAACAATCTTTTCAGCACCTTCGATATGCATGATTTTTTTAGAATTTTATCTCATGAAGAACTGTTCGTAATTCTGTCTCATTTTCTCTCGAACTTATGCGACGTCAGTCATTGTGCGCATACTACCTTAAGACACCACTGTTGAGGCAGGACACGGAGAGAGGAAATGAGAAAATATTCCGACGCAATCCTAATTACACAGGACGAACCGAAGGCACGCATGATTTTCTCCGCCGAGGAGAAGAATCAATTTTATCTCACAACCTCCTCGCCACTGCCGAGTCTCGTCGATGCCCGAAATCTGCACTGCGATTTTACCGACCGAGCACAGAAATATTCCCACTCCGACAATGAATTTTGCATTTTATTTATCTCGACGAATAATAATTCTATTTTTTTCAATTTTTTTTTTAGCCGATAAAACGTATCATTGGACGTCACTTCGAACGTCGGACTAGGATATTCGGTGCGGCTCGTGAAAATTCGCTCGTGAGAATTTTCTCGCTCACACAGCGGAAACGCGTTCGGACATCGGCAAATAAATTTCCGAGTTTCGCGAGCGGAAGTCGAGACGTTGAGTCCCCCGCCGCCGCTCGAGGGTGCTGCTGCCGGGGTCACCGTGGCTCGTGTGTGGCGCGTCGGTAAGCAGACATCCGCCGCTCGCTGGTCAGCTGGTCAGCCGTGCGGTCGTGCGGCCGCGTTCCTCGAATTCCGCCGAGTCAGCGTCTGCCGCGCTGCGGTCGTCGGGTCAGCGCTGCAACAATAACGAAAAATGTAATCGAAAATTTCACGTCTCTGTAAAAAAAAAAGTGAAATCGACAAAGTCCGGCAAGTTTCGAAAATCTCTGTTTTCCGTGTCAAGTTCTCAGAAAAACTATCAATTTAGATAATATTTTATGCCCGGGTGTTCTCTGAAAATACTGTATTTGAAAAAATAGATTCTTTTTAAATTTATTTTTCAGAAAGCACTGATCTTTTCTGATAAATTGTAACTGATGGAGTTTGGCGAAGAAAATTGCAGAGATTTCCAGCAAATGTTAAAGAAACTTTGAGAAAATTGTAAGAAAGTCTCTGAGAATCACTGAAACGGTCTGGATAGAGTTTTCTAGACAAATTGTCAGAGAAGAATTCTTCTATGCCGCCCTGGTGAAAATATTTCTTGGCGATTTGTCTGGAAAACTCTACCCAGACCGTTTCAGTAATTTTCAGTGATTTTCAGAGGTTTCCTTACAATTTTCTCACAGTTTCTCTGATATTTCCTGAAAATCTCTGCAATTTTCTCCAGCAAACTCCAGCAGTTACAATTTATCAGAAAAATTCAGCGTTTTCTGAAAATAAACAATAAAATTAAAAAAAATTTCAAATAAACATTCGGGAATATTTAGTTTCAGAGAAAACTCTGACTTCTTTTGACGTACGAAAAGTCAGACAAATTCATACTTTCAGATATTATCCGAAAATTTTTCAGACATTTTTAGAGAAGCATTTTCACCAGGGCAACAGAGCTTTTTTCCTTAAAAAAAATCACAGATAAAAAAGTTTGTCGTACAAAGCTTTGGGTCTTTGGAATCCTGTGTATCGATAGCAAATATCGCCGAACACCCCGCGCAGTCGCACCGAGAAATGGTAAAAAGTTAATGGGCGAAGCTATCAGCCTATACGCAAATATAGATAGCGGGGCAGCGGTGGCGCGCACTGCTGCCGCTTTCTGCTGCTTCTGCTGTTGCTGCTGCTGCTGCTGCTTTCCTCATCATCTTTTCCGCGCTTAAGCGCTCGGCTTCCCGGTACACCAGCTATTCGAGATAATGGAATATCTTGTGTTGCTGCATCCTCTCTCTCTCCGAGCTTCCTCCTCACTGTCTTTTCTCGCTCGCTTTTCCCCACTCTTTCTCCTTCTCCTCCTTCTGCTCATTCTCGGAGGGTGCGGGGGGAGGGGGGAGGGGGCTCTTCCGCGCCTTCCGCTCCCCCCACCCCTCCTCCGAGCTTTCCGCTTCTCTTTTCTCCGGGTTCGCAACGTTCGCGTTTCCACTCTAAGCGGCACTAGCTAGTGTACCGTTGGGTGTGTTGGAGGGGGACGGGAGGGCAGGGGGAGGGGGGGGGGTATAATGGAATCGACGTACAGCACGATGGTTTACTTACGTCTTAAGTTTAACGAGAAGGGAGGCCAAATGGAAATTTCGCTTTTACGTCCGCGCGCAGCTCCGTTCGACCCGCGCGCTACGGTTATTCTTACGATTCCCAACGCTCCGGCTCTTATGGCCAAAGCTCTACGTGAAAAGTTTCCTCGCCGCGGCGCCTCTCGCGCCAACGTCGTCCGCGCGCGTTTGGAGGACGCGCGCGTGGATATCGGGCGCACGAAAACAGTAACAAAAATATCGAGAGGGATACTTAAACGAACGAGTGGAAATACTGTACTTTGGTTACTGGCGCTTTTTCCACCGCGCGTCGACGTTTTCACGTGCATTTCGGCGTTTACGCTTTACGTGCTGCTATCCGCAATCTTGGAAAAAGTATTTTGGAAACTTTTTTTTACCGGGTCATTCGCACACCGTAGTCATTGTTGTTATTATTATTTGAGTAATAATAGCATTTTACTAAAAGCATTTTTGGTTTATTATTATTATATTTTTTTAGTTATTATTATCACTATAATTATGCTGTGTCTAGCGTCACACAAAGTCCACGTGACTTATATCTATTCGCAAAAGTCGCGCTAATAAATATTAAGAGAATATTTAAAGAAAACCTCTAAAAATTCCGCTTTAGTACTATATATAGTATTAAAATATAAAATATAATATATACTTTGTCATTGTAAACAAAAAATATATATGTGTTTTTAAAGGAAAAAAGCGTTATAAGAATTTTGCGTGACTTTTGAAAATAATTATAAGTCACAAGCGTGTTGTGTGATTTTAGCGAAAAACTAAAAGTCACGTGGACTTTGTGTTACTTCAATAGTGACACAAAAGTCACGTTCGCGTTTTTTGCGTGACTCTAGACACGGTGCTATAATAATTATTTATCTTACGAGAGTTAAGAAATCAGAACGAGCCGAGTTACCTTCGCAAAATACTTTGAAAATTACCGCTCTGCATCCGCGAGAATCTAAGACCCTTCGAAAACTGGCGGAGTTCCCAAAAATCCTCCCTTTATCCCTACTTCACCCCGTCCATTCCCTCGCCCGGCGCTTAACCGTAAAAGTATACAGATATACGTTTTACCAGAAAGCGCCTGGTTGATCCTCGATAAGCTCGAGGGCTACACGTCGGACCGCGGCTGCTGATCTCTCCGCATACGCGACCGTCCGGTTTTCCTCTCTGGCGCTCTCCGCGCTCGAATATCGCACGGTGCTCGAGGTACGTAGCGCCCGTAGCGGACAGCGGCGTCAGCAGCGGCAGTCGTACACGAGAATGCCGGGAAAACTTTTCCTGGCACGGCTTGGGCCACTGCTGCGGGGGCCGCGAGATGCTCCTGACGCCGCCGCGACCGTCGCTGCTGCTGCGGTCTCGCCCGGTGATGTCCGAATTTCCAGAGGAGGCGACTGTGGAAGCAGCTACGAGCGAGGCGATTTACCACGGGGCTTCGGCTTAGCCCGAATCCTGATGCCGGTCGCCGTCGTCGGCGGACGGCGGACGGCGAACTGGCATTGCCGGTGGTGCCCTCCACGCACTGCTCTTTCTCTTTCTCTGTATCCCGCTCTATCCCTTTCCCGCTCTTTCCGGAGAATCCTCCAAGCAGAGAGAATCCCCCCCCCCCCCCCCCGCCCCGCGTGAGTGTCACGGATTATTACTCAGCTACCGGACACCCGGACTAACATGTTTGCCTCGCGCATGCGCGAACGAACGAGCGCGACCGTAGGAATGAGCGATGTTTGTCGTTTAAGGGGGGAAACACATTAGGAGGTTAACAAATCTGATTTTTATTTCATATATCGTTGGCTTAATTATCCAAGAATACGCTGCCAAAATTTCAAAGCGATATTCGCATTCGTTTAGATTGTATGACCATAGAACCGAGCGCCCATTGTGTACAAGCTACAGGCTCGACGCGTTCTCCAAACGCGTTTTTCTCAGAACGACTTTTTTCACATCTGCTGGAAATCTGACGCAAAAACTAATGAACCGATCGTTATGAAAATTTGGAGTAATATTTTTTATGAAATTGCGAAATATATGAACCAACTTGGGGGATGATATATTTCTAAGGGTCCTTTTTTGCACAATTCATGTAAAAATTGCAAAATTTGAAGAACAAGATGTTCAACGCCTGCGAAATTTTTATTTTCCATTATTTTCATCTGCATTGAGGTTAATATTTTTTTAGTAAATCAATTATTAATGTAAAAAACCCTTATAAACTTTAGAAAAACCCCTTTTTGGCTGAGATTGTTCCAAAAAAATGCACAAAACTTGTTCGAAATAAGAATAAAATGATACTCAAATTTGATTGAATTCTAATAAATTCTTCACACCCAAAAAAAAATCCTAAAAAATCAATGAAAACGCGCCTCTTATCGTAGGTTCCCCCTTAATCGAGCACGTTTTTTTCGAAGAATCAACATCCTGCAAGCAGAGAAAATTCCTTCGCATGAGTATCAAGGCACCACATATTACTCCGACTACCGGAAACCCGTACTAACGTTCGCCTCGCGCATGCGCGAACGAACGAGCGCGACCGTCGGAGCTTTGCTCGGTTGCTCGGTAAGTAGTTCCACGAGTAACGAACCAGAGGGAGCGTCGAGCGGCCGGTCAGGAGGACACAGGACAGTCCCGAGTCGCGTGAGACGGGGATTTGGCTGTGGAAGCATCGTGGAGTGGTGGATTAATCGGGCATGGCGAGAGCGGTCGCGGCCACCGTAGCGCGTTCGGTCAGTTGAGACGGTTGAGAAGCAGAGGTGCGAGAGGCAGAGGCGTCGAGTTACGCGGCTTGCGCGCGGGCGACCCGTGGAACGAGACGACGGCGAGTAGAGTCCGCAGTCTCCTCCCGACGTGTATAACCGCTGGAGACTCCGAATTACCCCCTGAACCATTAAGTTTATCTCGGCGACCGCGGGGCGAGAAATTCGTCGCCAAGCCCCGCAGGCCACTCGCCAAGTTTGTTATACCAGACGCGACGGCAGCAGCGAGTTTGACCTCCGAGAGTCGCTCGCGCGACTCTCGGCCGCTAGATTATTATATCTGTTCGTGCACGCCGTAAGGTCGTATTCGCGTATAGGTTGCATTCTAGGTTATGTCCGCCCCGCGCTTCGCAATCGCTTTTGCCTCGGCTGCGCGCGCGCGCGCGTTCTCTATCTCTCCCGAGGTCTTTGCGACCGATTAGGAAACGGCTAACGAGCTTCCCCGGAATCTGTAGCTCGGCGTCGCGCCGCCCCAACGCGCCTCTTCTTACTCTCGTTATCGCCCGAACGATAAATTTTTCGTCCAACCCGTTGCGGACTCGCGAGAGGGGCGCACAAGTGGCGCGCCACCCGAGAGAGCGCATCGCGGGCCTTCGGGTCTCTTCGTTATCTTGGTTATCTCAGCGCCGGTGGGGCCACGACTTGTGCAACGTAGTTTTCGGTGGCGAACGACGCTTAGCGCGAAGTAAGTGGGTTTATGTATATATTAATTATGGCGAATGGATGCTGAGGGTACATTGAGGCAGCTCAGGGAGAGAAGAGGGAGATAAAGAGGGGAATACCCGTCGTTATTAGGCTAATACGAGAAGCAGTAGGAGCAGAGGATGTGGGAATATTTACTGGATTGGTAGGTGGCGACACTGGAATATTTAGGGCAATATTCACAACCCCAATGTGGGCATTTTTTCCTACAAGGCGGGCCCTGACAGGGTCATCATGGCCCTGGTCAGGGCCTGAACAGTTTTTCATTCGAGTGAATGCGACAAAATAAGCAATAGGTTTATGACCTTGAATGACCTCGGATAATGATTACGTGTTAGTCGGGCCCAGATCCGGCCTCGGCAGGGTTATCATGGCCCTGGACGGGGCCTGAACAGTATTTCACTCGCGTGAATACAACAAAATAAGCTATAGGCTCATTTTATCGTATTCACAAAATATATTGCTTATTTATATATCACAAAATATATTGCTTATTTATATACAATGTCATAAATAAGCGATAGGCTTATGACCTTGAATGACCCCAAAGAATGTTTATGTACTAGTCAGGCCCGGATCCGGCCCCGGCAGGGCCATCATAGCCCTGGTTGGGGCCTGAACAGTATCTCATTCGCGCGAATGCAACAGAGTGCAATAGGCTTATGAACTTGAATGACCCCGGAGAATGAGAGAGAGAGATATACAAAAACTTATCATTAAGCTCTTTTCGCTCGCAAAGCAGTCTCGACATTGGAAGACGCCCTGGAATTACGAAAGTTCCCGTAAAACTGTTCCCGGGCAATAGTTAAGTCCCGGCTATAATATAAGCACTTCGGGGCTCTGGGCTCTTTATTCATAAAATATTCGGTGCGCATCGCGGGACACACAGAACGCGAAATCCGCCTCGGCTCGGATTTAAAGCGACAAGGATATCTCGCTCCTCTTTGCGGGGCGCGTCGACCGAGTACGCGCGGCTGGTGCATTGTCGTGCCGGACTCTCTCTCTGCGTTGGCGAAGTGACTGCATTTCACCGAGAAAGGTCCAAAGTTTCCACGGACAGAGGTAAGAGCGAAAACAGCTGTCTCATTTCTCTCGTCTTTGTACGAGAACGCGCCAGGGGTGATGAGGGGGGGGGGGGGGAGACTGAATCGCGAATGGGATGAATAAGTCGACGGGGATCACAAACGGAAGCTGAATTAACTCGGATGCGGAGAACCACGAACGAAATGTACGGTTCAAAACGTTGCATTTGTTATCATGTTATCTCTGGTTGTTAAAAAAAAAAAAAGAAAAAAACCGCGCATCCGATACTTTTTAGAGCTTCGGCGAATTTTGGGGAAAAAGTGTTTCGTTCACTGGACTTGAAAAAAGAAAAAAAAATGCTAGATCGCTACCAGTCATCCCGGAAATGCTTAGCCTCAAAGGTGCATCTTTAATGCACATATTTAAATTTGCAAAAAGAAAAAAAAACGCGCTTCTGATACTTTTGAGAGCTTCGGCGAATTTAGGGGAAAAAGTGTTACGTTCGCTGGAACTGAAAAAAAAAAATCCGCTAGATCGCGACCAGTTATACCGGGAATGCTTAGCCTTTAAAAGTGCATCTTTAATGCACATATTTAAATTTAAATATACACCTATGCACATCAAGAGGCTGATGTACACATAACGCGAGAAGCGGCAACATTCTTCTTTCTTTTTTTGTGTCCTTTGCGGAAAACAAAACGAGACGGTGATAAAAATCTGCTACCGGTTTTGCCGCTGGTCCTCTCCGGGTGCGCAGTTCACTGGCACTCGCCCTTTTTACGCCGACATTTTTCGAGTATCCCTTCGACGCGAAACTGCCGCTCGTTTCGGTGCCCTCAAGTAGCGCATATAACCCGCTATCGCTACCCTCGCGTACGCGCGCGGAATGCGAGTCTACATTCATATTTCAATGCTTTTTTTTTCTTTTCCAGCTACCGGAAGTGAGGTCAACCGATGGGGTGAAATGAATTTCTCGTGTTTCCTTTTGGGCTGCACTTCTTCTATTATTCCGCTCTCACATGGCTCGGCAGTTGCCAAGTACACAGCGGTGTACCGAAGGATGTCATTTGATCTTGCGGCCGAAGAGACTTATCCAAAAATATTGGAGTTGAGATTTTCAATTTCTACCGTGGATGACGTTTGAGAAAAATAAATAAACTGGAAGGGACTGTTAGGTCCAATGGAAAGGTAATTTATGACACTTGGCTCCCATTTTATTTGGTTTTGCAGCTGAAGAGACTTATCCAAAAATATTTGGGTTGGGATTTTCAATTTCAAATAAATAAACTGGAAGGGACGGTTGTGTCCAATGTAAATGTAATGTGACACTTGGCTCACATTTCTGCCGGATCTCCACAATCGCGACTGACAGACGTCTTCTGTTGCAGGATTCTCCACCGCGAATTATCTGTCGAATAAAAGTCTAAAATCAGCCGCCAACAGAATTGTTAAATGCCGAAATAGCGGCCCTTCGCTTTCGTCCGGCAGATCAGTTCGAACTGCACACAGCTTCGCATCCTCCGAGCTGTGAGTCAGTTAAATAAACCCGAATGCGATAACCTCGTTGCGTCATGTTGTGTGATTCGTGGGATTTATGCTTATTAACTTTTTCCAGGATCCGTCCGACAATGTAGGGATCGCGGTGCCAGAAGCTTCGGGACGAGATGAGGCATCAAGAAATAATCGTCGCTTAGCCGCCTGTCCGCTCGCTGGCACGAGAAGCATCCACTCGGCCGGCGCCAAGAATACCGGAAAATATGTCGCGTATAAAGTTACGCGAAATCCCGTTTATTGTTCTAAATTATGGGACGACTATTTCGAAAGCCGACGGCGTTTCGCAAGCGGACCACAAGCGAAGGAGACGAAGAACGAGAGAGAGGAAGCGAGTGAGTAAACCAGCGAGACGAAGAGACTGACGACCGTTCTATGGAAATGAATACAGTTCGCGAAACTCGAGCAAGCCGATTGAGTCATAGAAGTAGGTGATTTAAATTTCATCATTTCTATTCAAGGGTACGGGTGTCATTCGAATGAAACATTCGTCCGATAATTATTTTTTAAAGAGGATGCTGGACTAGATTTCTTTACGGTTTCGTAGTTAATAAAATTCGTTGTTATTGTATTACAAATGTGTCTCAAATTGCACACGATTATAACATCTATATAGGCGCAATGACAGTTCGAGCGGTCATATTGGTTTTCGACAGGTTTACAAATTTACGATTTTCTTTATTTTTCAATCGTTTTCACCTACAATTCGAGAGGACACCGATGCGCCTATGTTTATATTTATATCTTGTGCAATTTAACACATATTTGTAATACAATAACAACGCGAACATAGAATTGGTGAGGGATTGAAACATATAGCGACTTTCAAGTACGTAACCACCAGTGCTGGCAGCCTAGTATTAATGATGAGTGGTAGTGATAATTATGACTGATAATTAAAATTAATTGTAAAAATAATTGTCCACTGAGCATTGAAACAAAGGAGACAATTTTGCTCGAGGAGAGTTTACAAATCCATCGTGTTTGGTGCTTCGTTGGACGAACCAATGACTGTGAAATGTGCTCGTTACGAGCGCCAGACACCGTCGAAAAGAGCTGCGAGGAGGGAGGAGACCGACTCGGCTGACTCGAGGTCGTCGTCTCATTTCGCGGTGCATCGTCCCTTACGCAGCGCGTATAATTATATCGTAACGAACTTACCTCGATGGTGAGACGACATTGCCGCAGCCGTGTTGCGAGAGTCGTCGGACGAGAGCTGACTCCTCGCGACTGGAGCGTCCGTGGAAACTCGGAAACTGCGATGAGCAAGGTGGCCAACGAGAATGGAAAGAAAAAGAAAACGGAAACGAGGCAGAAGGGAATGGATATGAAGTCGGGAGCCGGGGACGAGGAAGAGGCGAAGTGAAAAAGAAAAACGAAAAGAAAAGGTACACGAAGTTGGGAGAAAATATTCCTGGAAAAAGTACGGGGGAAAAAATGCAGAAAAAAAATGATGGAAACGCAGTGGCGGTTTACGAGAAAATGTTCTACGAGGAAATCGTCGGGGAATTTGGGGATTTGCAACGTTTCGCGGTGCGAACTGAAATTCACGGGTGGGACTCGGGTCTCTCGGGTTAGGCTACAATAAAACAAAACACGATGAATGTCCCGATGTGCAAGCTGCAAGCATAAAGACACAGAACGAGATGAGAGACGATTTCGAACGTTAGTTCCGGTATCGCCACGACTGTATCTTCGCCTCTGTCCGCGAGTCGAACGGAGCGCGACGCTTTGACGCCTTGGCAGGCGGCTAAATCGTACTTCAGGCCTGTCGGTCGTTAAAACGGCCGCTATTATACTTTTGCCAAGTTTAATTAGAGCGAGACGTGCTGAACGCACGATATGATCGTCGCGATACCGATGACCATTATTTTATTACATTTTTGCAAAGATCTTAAAGTAAAAAATTTGACGATTTATTTTAAGTTGAAAATAAATTGCCAGCTATGTACAAAAATAGGGTCGTCGCCTGGTTTTTTAACGTCACGTTTGACACTAAACTGATGAATTATACAGGTGCAACTTTGCTGACTTTCGATTCTGGAACGGATAAAACGGTGATACGGGCCGCGTCGAGTTAGCAATTACGTTATCTGCAGACCAATGATAAGTCGTCAATACGGAATGAAGTTGAAACCCGCGGCTTATCCATCTCCAGGTCTTAATCAACTTACAGAGCGTTCGTCGGCATCCGAGCTTCCATCAAACTGTCGATCAACTATTCAAAAAATCTATTTCCAGACACAAACTGATAGCAACTCTTTCCGCAACCCGAAGACTGGGGCGCGTCAATTTTTTATCAGATAAACGGTCCGTCGTCCAATTTCCATCAGCAATTTAGGTCTTCATCCCAATATCAATGAATCGTTTATGCAGACTCTAAAACTGGTAGCGGGCCTTTCGCGTATCTTCAGTATTTACTTGTAATTAAACTTCGTATCGCGGCGCGAAGTTTAATCTTCCAAATCGAGATATCGAGTTCCGCCTTTTGTTACGGCATACTCTTCGTTGAAGGATTTTATTTCGAATGCAAAACGAAAATCCAGCTTCCATTTATTCAAAGAAAAATTACATCCATTTTAGTAAAGTGACAAAATTTGAAATAAACAAAAAGGAAAAAATCATTTTTCGCGTTTTTCTGCTCGAATTTTCGATTTTTCGGGCAAACAATTTTTAAACATTGCGAAATCGATCCTTTTTTTGCAAAAAACGTAAGGTGTAAACAATGATCCGTCCGCATCATTGTTTACATGATTAAACTTCGCATTTTGCTTGAAGAAATTAATATTCAAATGTATATATTCCATTCTGGAAAGTTCGTATGATTTTTAATTACCTTGACAGTGCCGCTAGATGCGCTAGAAGCGGGCGAGCGTCACGTCCTCGGCGAACGAAGAAAACTTATCCATATCTTGATAGTGACGAGACGTCAGGGTAGGCAAATGGCAACAAGAGACAGGACAGATATGTAGCGAAAGCTTGGAACACAAGATTATTATTAAATAGATATAAACCAAATAGCAAAAAACACGGTGTTAAAATTATCACAACATCAACTCCACTTTATCTAGTCAATCCATTATTCCAGTGTGATTTGTCTTCATCATCACTGATATTAATTTCCAACACCGAGTTTTTTTCACTACTCAATTGCAGCGCAGATTTTTCAGTTCACTTTGCCGTCCAAAACGGAGCCACAATTCTTATTAATGCAAAAGTATCATAAAACCATCAACAAGTATCAGCCAAAAAATGTTATTGATGAAAAAAAATTCCTTTTTTTTTTTCAAAAACAAAAGGAAAATTATCACAAAAACATCAATAAGCATCACCCAAACAACTTCATTCATAAAAAATTCCTTTTTTTGTTTTTTTTTTGTTTTCCCTTCCATTAATACTAATTATCGAAGCAACACAACTCGTCTGCCGTTATTTGCCGAAAATTTTTCACGACTCATTAAGAAGTAATTAAAAAAGGAGAGCGAAAAAAAAAAACAAACGAAAAAACGCTTCCCCACTCGTTTCTCCGAGGCGCCGCGATACTGTCGTAAATTCTGCGCTGCATAAAATATAATAATATTTTATGTAGGGGTGTAGGGGGTGTGCCGTCCGGGTATATAAGTTCGCCTCTGCGTTCGCCCCATTCTCGTGGACAGTTCGCGTCTCTCTTCCCCCGTATTATTGGGTCTGGCTCGGGTTTCTCGCACCCCTCGTACTACTACTTTATACCTCGCGCCCACGATCTTCGGTGCGCGGGCGAACTCGCCGCGTTTACTCCTCTCACGTCGCGGATAAGTCTGGACCGCAAAAGAGCGAGAGGAAACGAGAGAGCGAGAGAGAGAGAGAGAAATCGCGAGAGCGAGTTCGCCCCGAGGGGCCACCGGGCTCTAGTTCTATTTCCGTCACCCGTGAATCATACGCGCTCGCTCACCTATCTTCCCGCGCCGGTGTCACACACCGCGCGCGCCGAAACTCGCGACTCGCAACTGCTCCCGTTAGAAATATCACGGGGCTATTATAGCCCCTACTATATCTGCGTTTCTCTCCCGCTCACGTACGACCTCTCACTCTCTTCTCTGCCTCAGCTTCCTCTCACTCTCTCTCTCGCGGCTCTCTCGACTCTCGCCGCCGTCGATCTATCATTTGCGCTTGCGAACTTCAACGAAATTATTCAACCTTGATTCAATCATTCGGAAATGAGAAACCGACGCGAGAATTCAAAAGATCCAATTTCCTCGAATCTTGACGATCGAAAACAAAGTGCGATACAAAGGTAAAAAAAAAAATACGTGTACGCGGAGGCGAATTTTTTTCGAGATATGATATATTCGCGATATATCATTTGGTGGAATATCTGGTGACTACGCGAAAGATGTACACTGTTAAAAATATTTCGCATAAGCTTCCAATTCCGATAAAGGAAGCTTGTTTATATAAAATGGTACATTAAATTTCACTTTTAAGTGAGATGAAAAATTACAGTATTTATAGGTTTTTTTTCTTCTTTTTTTCTTCTTTTTTTTTCTTTTTTTTTATATTTGCGATATATCATTTAGCGGAATATCCGGTGACTACGCGAAAGACGTAAAAAATAAAAGACGCACAGCTCCTCGTTGCTGTGCGCAGCAAATATGAAATATCAGCTCCGTCGGTTTTCCCGGAAAAATGTTTTACTTTGCCTGAAGGAAAAACGCTCGAAATCAAAACAATCCCGTTCTATTGGCTCCGGCAATTATTCGAAATCTCTCCATCCCCAATTTTTATTTCTTTTTAAAACCTTCCTCGAATCACGTAATTGGTTGTGTTCCAGAGTGGTCCCGGGTTGGTCTAAGAAATTTATCGGGCCGGCGGATATTTAACCGGAGACCCCGGTTTTTCCGGTTCAACCGGATCCGAAGTTTATCGATTATCCAAGGACCTCGAGTTCGTGGCCTGCGCCTCGCCCGACGCCGATTCGACGTTTCGCCGTGGAGGAATGTTCGGTGCTTACGACTGGGTAAGCAACCCCCGCGGCCGGGTCGGTATATTTCACCCGTGCAGCAGGCGCGCACAATGCACTACGTACGCGAGTGATTACTGTGAATTCGGTCGTAAACGAGGTGGTAAGTGAGAGAGAGAGAGAAAGGGGAGGTCGAGCGAGAGAGAGAGAGAGAAAGAGAGAAAGAGAAGATCGAGCGAGAGAGAGAAAGGGGAAATCGAGCGAGAAAGAGAAAGTAAGAGTGAGCGAGAGAGAGACAAAGGGAAGATCGAATGAGAGAGAGAGAGAAAGGAAGAGTGAGCGAGAGAGACAGAGAAAGGGAAGATCGAGCGAGAGAGAGAAAGGAAGAGAGAGAGAGAGAACCCGAAGCTATTCGCAATGGGTCCGATGCGCCGGTTACGGCTCCCGACGTCGAACGCCCACCGCACGGACAGGGTAATACGGTATCAGACTAGATTTCACGATTGATCGAAGGTTCGACCCCCTGCCTCCCCTCCAGCCTCCTCATCTCGCGGCTGCCAAACCATAGACAATTTCCCAAAGGGGTCTGTGTGTTGGATATAATGGGGCAGGCCAAGGTAACTAGCTACTGTATCGTATTAGAGTGTAACCTCCTCCCTCTCCTCCACATTGAGCTGCAGCTCCATGAAGATTTTCCGATGCTCCCAACGAGCATCGCCAGCCGTGTAGCAATTCCCGTCTCCCACCACTTCCGTTCCACCTCGTCAAGCGACGTACAAGATGCAGGACGGTGGAGGGGGAGGAGTTGGGGGAGGGGGTGGGGGGTTGGTGGAAAATTCGTTCGGAAACCGATCGTCAACGGTGAAACAGGAGCAAATTATAAAGCACGAGGGTGGAAAAGCTCGAGAGCCCCCCCCCCCTGCTCTACTTGTTAGTGGGACCCCCTTAAGACCAATTACCGGGGTCTTAAAGGTCGAGCCACAAATATTTAACTACCCCGTTTCGAATGGTCCTTTACAATGTAGCGCTTAACGCGAAGCACTGGCGAGTAACGCTCGAAACGGCGCAGTTAAACTTTCGGTTATTCGAACAATCGTGGTCGAATATCCGAAACGTTGCGCGGTTTATTCGAATCAATGGATAATTCAAATAAACCGTAACGTTCGAATTCGAATGGCCTGTGGATTAATTCGAATATGTATTTTTCAGGTGGGCCTCCGGCGAAGCAGGAATGGAAAGGAAGGGAAAGGAGCCAAAAGAATGAAGATGGATGAGCGGACGAGGATCGCCGGCTGGCTGAGAAGCAGCAGAAGTGGACGAGAAGAAAAAGTTCGACGAAGAAAAAAAACAGTGAGACTGGGAAAAAACGGAGCGAAACAAAACGAGAAAGCGATACACTGTAAGAGAGTGGCGAGGGGGATGAAGGGGTGAAGGGGGTTGATGGAGGGATGGGAGGTTTGGGGGAAGGCGGGAGACTCGATACGAAAAATTGGGGATTCGCGTCACGCACGCAGTTGCGCCCGGGTGCTTCCTCATTCGCGGATCCATAGACCATCATGGACCATCCTCTTTTCTACTCCGCTCGCGCTGCGCTCTTTCAATATCCATCTCTCAACAGTGGCCCGTCCGCCCGCAGCGCCCATCGGTAGTTATAGCTGCGTCCTGGCGCAGCCCTTTGCACAGTTTTTTCACGTACAAATGGCATTTACGAGGTATAACTTCACTCTCTTCTCCCCCTCCTACCCTCCCCTTTGGGGGAGGCTGGGGTAACTCGTCTCAACCATTTTTCCCTCAAATCGACGTAGCATCCTTTTTTATATTCTCCATCGCTTCTCAGCTTTGTTTTTATTGAAATTTGTTTTTGGCACCCGTGCGTGTTGTAAATTCTTAAAAAAAGAAAAACGGAACCCCTGTAACTTGAGTATCATTCGGGGCTAGGAATTTTATTTCCGCTTGTAAGAAAATTTCGATACGTAGGGTCGACGTTTGACAGCAGCAGAAAATAAAATAAAACGCGTTTGTGTCACACGTTAAACGTGTGACCCAAACACGTCCTCTGTCTCCTTTGGGGGAGGGGGGAGGGAACTCGTCTCACCCATTTTTCCCTCAAATCGACGCAGCGGCTGGGATTCAAAATAACGAATTGCTAAAATAGTGAAATTGAAAATAATGAACGTCTGAATCTAGAATAGCCATCATTATGAAATTTGTTATTACGACCATTCGCTATTTTAACTGCATTTTTAATAAACTCGCAGCCGTGCGTGTTGAAAATTCCTAAAAAAAAACTGAACCCCTGTAACTTGAGTATCATAGGGTCTAAGAATTTTTTTTTCGCTCTAAGAAAATTTCACTACGTAGGGTCGATGTGTAACAGCAGATAAAAAATAAAACGCATTCGTGTCACACGTTAAACGTTAAATCCGCGATGCATATCTGATATTCGGTTCGAGTCGCCTAACCGCGTGTCAATCTGTTTTCCCGTCCACTCGAGTCAGACTGAAAATCCTCGGCTATCGGATAGTCTCGCGATTATCGCGAGAAGCGCATAGAATAACCAGCCACGTTTTACCGACTTAATGCGCAGCGCTGCGGCGAATCGGGACCACTGGCCGCGTCCTGGCAGAGTCATTACCGTTTAATGCGTTTGGGGCGCCGTCGTAATGCGAATTCATTGCCGCCGGCAATGTCGTTAGGACGGGCCGCTCGAGTAAACAGCTAGCGCGCACCCCGCGAGTTATACGCGAAACGAGGAGACGCGGAGAAAGAGATGAGAAGAGAGTGAAATCGCGAGTGTGACGGTCGAACGAGGGAGCGTCAACTGCTTGGAGCTGACGCTCCGGCGAGACACGGGACGCAGGGAGCTCATCGCGCATCGAGCGAGCGAAGCTGTTACACTCCGTACGCGTCTCTTACAACCCAAACTGAGCAACCCTCGTTATCGTTCGTCGTCGTTACGAAGATCGTCTTTAAGGGGGAAATGCATAGAAACGACGACAAAATTCGGAATTTATGTCGAAGGAAACTATTCGACCAATCGTTTTGAAATTTTTGGGGTGTTTTATTGTACATTAGAAGAAATGAAAAGGTAGCAGGGTCTTTGATTTTTCTTTACCCGGAACTTTGAACGCGACTAACTCAAAACTATATTTTCGAAATTCGCGGGCGCGATAAAAAAATTATTCATCCGATTCACGGCGGCGGCGGTTGCAATAGTCCGAAACAGAAGAACAATTTTTTTATGTTTATGAATGCAGTTATCGTCTAAACTCGAACTGAGTAAGTACAAAATTTATTATCGGAGTCGCAGCAATTCGAAAAATGGTTTCATGTTTCTTAATTTTCAAACTGCTGCGATCCCGATAAAAAATTTCGTACTTACATAGTTCAAGTTGCTGCCTAGTTCCCTTAAGGGTCCGAGAAAATGTTGTAGCGCTCGGAGTACAGGAAAATGTTGCAGCTGGAAAAGTTGCCGGACTGCCTCGAAAAAGTCGCAACGACTATTCGTGTGTTCCTAATAGTGTTGGCGGAGAAGGAATTAAGTATCGGTCGTACATCCCGTCTCGCCGGAGCGTCAACTCCAGCGGGACACGTGACACGGGGAGCTCGCGCGTCGAGCGAGCGAAGCTGTTACACTCCGTACGCGTCCCTTACAACCCAAAGGCCAAACTGAGCAACCCTCGTTATCGTTCGTCGTCGTCGCCAGGGGCTTCTTTGATGAAAGCCGTTAAAGCTCGAATGAGAATTGCCAACCATCGCTCGGCGTATGACTTTGCACTTGCCAGGCGCTTTGGGAAACGTCGCGACATGTCGTTATTGCTTGTCCGACGGAAGTGGTTGTTTCGCATTAATTGAGATTTAGACCTGACCCGGGAAACGTTCGCTGTACGACCGATACTTAATTCCTTCTCGGCCCTCACTAGGAAACGACTGGTCGTTGCGATTTGTTCGGCTCAGTCCGGCAGCTTTTTCAGCTGCAATATTTTCCTGCACTCCAAGCGCTGCAATATTTTCTTTGACCCTTAAAGGGTCAGCCCCTTTAAGGGTCAGAGAAAAAAAAGCAGAGTCGGTTGAAAAATTGTGAGAATAAAAGCGCGCTGCTTATGGACGTCAGATGCAGATGCGAATTCTCGCAACTTTGCGGGAAATAACCAGTCGACCGGCGGAGAAAAAATATAACAGTTTCACAAGTCAGGCTTTTTTTTCCGTAGCTGAAGTCGTCACGGCAAATATCTGGAAAATACAGGAAAGCTTCCCCGTTAAAAATCCCGAGTCGCGCTGGTAAATTTTTCCAGGGTTTTCCTCTGGACGTTCGTACGTCGCGCGAAAATGTTACAACACACATCGTGTCCGATAGAGTCGCTTTATTTCTCGGTTAGAGACCGCGAGGACAATAAGATCTGGAATATCGCGGGTTAACGCGTCTCGTCCGTTTGTTGCGATAAAATCGCGCGTGAAGCATTCATGGGACTGCTTACGGACGTTATGATACTTAGCCGTAAGCAATGCTTACGGACGTTTGATACAGATGCGAATTCTCGCAACTTTGGGGGAAATAACCTTGCGAAACAGTCGACCGGTGGAAAAAAAATATAACAGTTTACAAGTCAGATTTTTTATTTTTTTTTTTCTTTTTTTTCACATAGCCTCACTCGCCACGGCAAATATCTGGAAAATACAAAAAAGTTCCCCGTTAAAAATTACGAGACGCGCAGGTGAAATTTCTCGCGGTTTTTCCTTTGGACGTTCGTACGTTGCGCGAAAATGTTGCAACACACGTCGTGTCCGATAGAGTCGCTTTATTTCTCGGTTAGAGACCGCTGGACAATAAGATCCGGAATATTGCGGGGTAACGCGTCTCGTCCGTTCGTTACGATAGAATTGCGCGTGAAGCATGCATGAGACTCGCCCGAAGTGGTAAAACACCCGGGCGAGAAAAGCTCGCCACTGTCGCGGCGCATAATCTGGTTACGTTGGCTCGGCCCTCGACTTGCAACAGTCGTGGCCACCCACTCGGCGGGTCTCCTGCGTTCACTGTACTCAGAGCTGCGCAACGTTTCAGTAGTGGCGCCGTTTCAGTAGTAGCGACCGTAATAGTCAGCCAGACCGAAGATTTTGCATCCGTAGCGGCTGAGAGCATCGCAATCCACGCGTGGTTTTATCTCTGGCTTTTGTACTTCTGCATTTTCCTCCTCCGTCCGCTGTGTCACGGTCCTCGTATTATATTCGGCTATCGCTTGATTATGTCAATGTTCATACCTCGTCACGGGAGACGAGGCGACACTGGCATAATTTCACGCTTCATACCGCGACGCATCCGCGCGCATATGACTCGAAACTGCATCGGCGATTTTCCATCCATAATTACGCGTTGGAGCGCGAGAGAAATATTTTTTTTATTTTTTTAAGAAGTAAAATCGCAGCACAAATAAAAAATTCCTGTTTATAATTGTACTTCTGTATAATTATCAACAGGAATTTTTATTCGTATCGTAATCACGTCAAGATTCCATGAGGAGCTATTAAATTTGAAAAAATTGGTAGAAAAATATGTGGCTTCGTTGATAGCATTTTTTATGTTTTTTTTAACTGCATCGACGATTTCCATCGATAATTAGGCATTGGATCGCGAGCGAACTTTTTCTCATTTGTCGTGATTTAAATTCGTGGAAAAAATAAAAAATTCCTGTCCATAATTGTGCATAATCACGTCAAGATTCGTTGGGAGGAAAAAAAAACTAAAAAATTGCTGGAAAAATATGTGGGTTCGTTAAAACAGCATTTTTCATGGTTTTTTTTATGAGACGTCCTCGTTCTCTGAATAGATTTTTTTTCTGTGCACACATGACGCCAACTGTAAAACCCAGGGCAATGACTTATTGTTCTCCCCGGATTTCTACGTGCTGTCGGCAAATAACGCGTCGCGACGACGAAAATAATTCGGCATAGCCTGCGTCTTGCTAAACCAGTCCTTAACTCCGGGGGGTTAAATATGTAAAATGTCTTCGTTATCCGCGTAAACTCGAGTAACTTTGGATGTAAAAAGTTTCGCCTCACCCACGGGAACGTCGAGCGTGTTCCCCAAGAACGACGCGGCGCGCGACTCGCTTTGTTTTCATTGAATTAAAATGTTAATTTAATCGCGGAACGTGCGGGTCGTCCCCGGCGCTCAACTCTGTAACACCGTCGTCGGCGTCGTCGTCGTCGTCGTCCTCGTCGGGCGTCGTCGTCATCGTCATCGTGACGCAGCACGAAGAACTTTAAGCGCGAGAGATCTGGTGCTGTCACGCCCTTTGCTTATTCGTCCGTGTCCGCTGTGACTATTTTTTTAAACACTACTTGGAGCTCAATGGCGACGAGACACGAAGAGTAATACGGGGTGACTTATCAAATCATTGAGGAGTTTTAATTAATGTGCGTCGATTTACTCAAAAAGGTTGTTTATCTTGCTTTTTTCAATCTAACTTTTTTTCTCTCAAGAATTACTTTCGCCAAATTCCAGCGTTTTAATTAAACAAAAAGTTTCGTTGAGTTGAGATAACGGGACGAATTAGTGAGAAAAAGTAAACCAATTACAAATTCTATCGAAAAAAATTCTTGAATTCTTCGTTGAATTATTTCTAATTGGATTTTTTTATTTTTACTTAAGCAGTCCTAAGCTGAAACTGTTCTGTTTTTACGTGAAAATGTTTACAACGTCGTGGGCATTTTTTTTTAAAGAACGAATTACGTTTAGGTCGCCTGAAGCTCTCGATTCATATTTGCAATTCTATTTCCAGAAGTTGCTTTGCCCAAAGAGCCAAGAAAATACGAAAAAAAATCTTGCATTCTTCGTTAAATTACTACTAATTAGATTTATTTAAAATTTAACCAGCCCTAAGCAGCAGTTGGTTTTTTTTTAAGTAAAAACATTTACAATCGTACGACCAATATTTTCTAAGATCGAATTACGTTCAAATCAGCGGAAACTCTCGATTCATATTTGCAATTCAATCATTTCCAGAAGTTGCTTTGCCCAAAGTACGAGAAGGGCCCGGATTTTCCGAGCGACGGGTATTCCAAACCGAAAGACAAAGTCGGTATTTGGACGAACAGACGGAGTTCGGACTCGGAGCCGAAGTCATCGCCGGGTAAACATGGCCGCGAGCATTTCCGCAGGATGTCCAGGGCCCGAGGGCGCCCGTTTCGAAGGAGCGCCGAGGAGAAAGTAAAAGATCAAGGGAACGGGGACGGACAAATAAAGGTGAGCATCGCAACGGCTTCCGTTTCCATTCGTCGTAGGTGGCCGTGGCGACGAGGGAGAGAGAGAGAGAGGCGAGAGATCGATTCGACGACACGCAACCGCCTCGTCCTTCTATTTTTCTTGGCCAAAGTTAAACACGGCTCCTCGCCGCGGATATTTCTCGTTCCTTTTTAGAGTTGCCACGGGCTTTCGGTGGGATGCAAGCGGACTCCGCGCGCGATAACTTGTCGGATTTTGCCTCCAAAGTTACGCGCAAGGAAGCCGCGACCGAAGAGGCGACCCGCCGCTCGTGTACCACCCGTATAACTTTATCGTTTTATAACTTTTTCTCCCGCGCTTGCGAAAATCTTTTTCCACGCTAGAGAAGAGATCCTATCGCGGCGAACGCGCGGTGCTTGCGGCCACTTGTGACGCCCTCTTGTTTCGACTCCAATTTCACGTAGAGTCGTGGATTGCACCGTATCTGTATTTTTGCTCTGTATTTTTTTTTTGTTTTTTTCAGGAAAATCTCGGACGGTGTGTTACAATCGGAAGAACAGAGTATGGAAGGTATGGCCAGACTATGGCCACGCTAATATATTTAATGCATAGGTGGGCTAATGTCACCTAAGATTTCTCTCATTCGAATCTTCCTCGTGTATGCAACGTAGGGTCGTCACAGTTGTCTTTCTCGAAAAACAATTGAAAATAAATGACCGCCATCGCTCAGCGAAAAATAATCCCCGGCGATCAAATTTCCAAAACCGCTGGATTATACAAACCGACCCACGAAATGGTCTTTATTTCACAAATGTGCCCAGCTTTAATTTTGATAGCGCGGCAACATTCGCTATACATTATTCGCGGTATTTATTCGGGGGGTTAATTTCGTCGGAGCTCCGGCAGTCCGGCTATTTGGTTTTCGTTTCAATGGGATTATCGAGGTATTTAAAAGACCGATATCAATAAAACGGCGTGTTTTAAAACGGCGGTTTCGATAAAATTGGGTATTTTAAAAGCTCATTTGCATAAAAAGCGAATATCTTGAAAGCGGGTTTCGGTAAAATTGAAAATTCCAAAGGATGATTTGCAATATAAACGGGGCGCTTCATGAGGAATTCACGAAATCATTTACCGCCGATGATTGCACATTTATATAGTACATTTGACGCGGCATTGAATCGCGTTAACAGCGGCTCTAAATTACTCACAGGGGAAAATATTAACGTAGTCCGAGCGTAATCCCAGAAAATGAGAGATTCATTTTTTTAGATTTTTCTCGTGATTTCGAAATTTCGCGGTTTCGTTGGACTATTTTTGGCAAATTTCAAAAGCTCGAAAAAATTTTGAAAAAATTCATACGCGTTAAAAAAAAGCCTGCAAAGTAGAACCTTGCAAATTGCTTCCTCTAAATTTTGCACTTTTAACGAAGCTACATCTATGAGGAAGTATGTTGATCGGTTTTGGCTTCCTCATAGAGGAAGCTTCGTTGAAAGTGCAAAATTTAGAGGAAGCAATTTGCAAGGTTCTACTTTGCAGGCTTGTTTGAACTCAATATATTTTACAGTTTTTTTAAATATAATTAGCAACAAAGCGTTCGCTTCGCTGTGCCTACTTCACACACGCAATCAATCAATTTTATTTTTTATAATTTTATAGTAATTTTAACCACTGTACCGATTTGTCTCAAAATTGTACCCAACCCTTGGTTCATGATAGTCAATGTGTGAACCAAATTAGAACCCGTCACCTCGTCATTTGCACGAACCAGCGCGTGAACGAGTTTTTTCAAAATATTCAAAATGCCATAAAATTTGAACGGCTGGACAGATCCGCGTCAAATTTCGACTCAAAACGTAGTCTATGGTTGTCCATATTTGAACCAAATTTGAGGTAGTTCTGCAAAAATTTTTTCCGCATTTTTTTTTTCGTGTCGGTTTTTTTTAGTTTCTCATGTCGCAAAATCGAAATTTACCGATATAATGACCGTTTCCTTGACGAAACTCTTCATTAATAATCAATAAACGTAATGACACGTTCGAAATTGCAATCGGATGTCTTATTATTTACAGGAGCTAAATTTACTTCCAGAGATTCGAAAAAAATTGAAATTGCAATAACATGGGAACTGCTTTACCGATTTTCTCCAAATTTGGTACAGATCATGGTTTGATGGTGGTCTATTAACGTACAAAATTTCATCCCTATATCTCTTAATTTACGAAAGTTACATTGTGAAAACAATTTTTGCCAAATTTTCAAAATGCTGCGAAATCTGAATTTATTAACCGATTCGCGTCAACTACAATCCCAAACAGTGTTGCATGATAGCCCACTCACATGCCAAATTTGAATAAGATTCATCGAAAATTGCGACAGTTATCGTGTAAACAACGAAACGTGCACATACACACACACACACATACATACATACATACATTTCGCACAAACCACTTTTCTCGACGTTTTGGACCATTCTGAGTCTACTGACATCAAAATCTCGAAAAAAAAATTTTTCACGAAAACAAAGCTTCCTCTATGAGGAAGCAAAATAGACAAATTATTTTCATCAGAAATAAAAGTGAGGTTGTCGGGTAATATGCTAAACAACATTTTTTTCCACCAATTTGTTAATAACTTTTTGGAATTATTATTACGCGAAATCAATCTGTCAAACACCTTCTATATGCTTCATTTTTTCAGATTTTTATTCCATTGGGAGATGTTCGAAATTTTTTATGAATCTCTCACAGTTTCTGGGACTGTACCGCTCGGGCCACCTTAAAAAGCGCGAGTACGTATAAGTTTCGGTGATTGGGTTTCGGTCCCGGTAATTAATCGGCCCCAACCGGATATCCGCCGGACCGTCGATTCTCTCTCTCTCTGTCGTCGTCGTTAAATAACGCGAAACGCGTAAAATTTCGCGTGACCTACGCCAGAGGAATGCAGCGTCGCGCGCTGAACTAGCGCACGGGCCATCAAACGCGATTTCACAGCCGCGACCGGAGAGCCGTGCAATTTAGTCGAAAAGTTATGCGCGACGACGATGCGCCCGCGCCCTGTTACCGCATATCGAGGACCCGCCGTGTGCGCCGTAACGTCCGACAATTGTATAGCCGTACCGGGACTTTTTATGTGCAGCCGCGTTTCCCCGAGTTTTCGGCGACCGCGGAACAACGAGCAACCGGAGAAAAATATTCTTGCAATAAGCGCACGAAATATGCTTGACCGGAAGCAAAATTAGGCGGTGTAATTAAACATAATTGAGGCGAATTCCTAGGATGTTAATTATAACGACACGGGTATTATTATATTTCTGTAAATACACTGTATTTACAAAAATATAATACACATGTGCTCATCATTTTGTATTTCGTTTCCGAGACCCAGTGACAACGTATTTAGATAATGTGTAAACCTACATCGAGTGACAACATTGGAGAAAACAAGTTTTTCTACCTTAAGCTCTTAAAAAAAAAAAAAAATGTTTTAGCCGCGCTTCAATGCGCGATGCTCGAAACTCGCGTCCGGCAAATTTCCGGTCAGTACCGAAAAAATATAGAAAAATATTCTTGCAATAAGCGCACGAAATATGCTTGATCGGAAATAAAATGAGTGGGGGTCAAAATCGCGAATGACAAAAATTAACTTAAAGCAACTTAAAAATAATAAACGTCTACATCTAGAGTAGCCATCATTATGAAATTCGCTATTTCAACCATTCGTTATTTTGACTGCATTTACTGTATTTACCTAGAAATATAATACTCATAATTTTGTATTTCGTTTCCAGGACCCAGAGCCAACATATTTCTCAAACTTGTAAACCTACATCGAGTGGCAACATCGCAAAAACCAAGAATTTCTACCTTCAGCTCCAAAAAAGAAGAAAAATTGCAGCAAGCACCATGCACGATGCTCGAAGCTCACGTCCAACAAATTTCCGGTCGATACAAAACGCAAAAAAAATAAATCGTCGACCGTGTGCAGAGGGGTGAGTCGGATTACAAAAAAACAAAGTCCATCCTCGCAGCGTTTGGAGAAGGTGACGCTAATAGAGAAGCGAGTGAATTTTTATCGTGAAGGATTAAAAAAAAAAGCTATTCATAGGAATATCACAGCTGCGACACGAGTGTTTATCGTTGTGTCTGTGCCTGTTGGACCTCCACGTGCACACAAGTTTGTCTCGCTGGTCCAAAATAAACAATAATCTGGCGTTACTGTTGCGGAAATGAAATAGCTCAACCGTGCGGCTCAGCCTATCGACAATTTTCTAGTATACATCCGCCCCCCTCCCCTCCCCCCATCGATGCGCAGCAGTAACACGTGCAATCAATGAAGGACACTGGTGATGTCGTCGATCGAGCCGAGTGGTGTTGTTTTTATTGCATTTAATCGAGAACTCGTGTCGAGATCAGTGAGAATACGGTTAAAACCCGATTATCGGACGAGTGGCCAATCAGCCTTTTATCCGATTCGAGTGACAATGCAATGGATATGCAGGTGCCACAGTGTGTTGTATATATAATGTATAGATATACGAGTTAGATAACACGGGGGGTGACGAGGGAATAAACGGCGAGTCCGTCGGGAGGGTTTGGAGGGATTGACGAAACAGACTGGCTATAGTGGAACCCCTGCTGCTGCCGCTGCTGCCATCGAAAATTCTCTGTGATTCCGCCGGCAATTGATTAGTGTTGCCCGAACCCTCCCTGCGCGTATCCTGCCATATTTATGCAATCCACCTCGTCGTTACTGCGTGATTTCGCGTTTGCATTCGAGTGCCCCCACCCCCTCCCCCGCCTATCAAGTGCACTAGATCGTAAACGGATCTCGGGACATTTCGGGGGGGAAAATTATTCACGAGTCTCGCTCCGGGTCGCTCGATCAATCGTATCGACTTGGGGGACGATGTGGCGGTGATCGATGACGACATCGTGTTTCGATGATACAAATCAGGAGGGAATGGGCCGCAGTCAATGGACTCCGTTGGGTCTGGCGTGGAGTACATTCGCGACTGGTCGTTTCCGTTTGTCCTGTCCGGGACTCGGATCGTTAGACGAAATTAATTTTTTTTTACGTACAAAACTCCCTTTCCATGCCTTTTGACGTAAATATATATTTTTTTGAGTAAAATTGCATAGGATACTCCATAAAAATTTAAAAAGTACTGATAGAGAAACTAATAGAAGTGGACAAAAACAGTAATATTCAAATTTTGAAAATAAGGCGGTCACCCATCCAAGTTATGGCCGCAAATAATGCTGCTTAACTCGGGGATTCGCCGGAGCCGCACACCAACCACACAGCTATCAGTGTTGATCCGTTGGACGAAATTATATTATTTTTTTCATACGAGGTGCAAGCTTGAATAAATAAAAAAAATTGTAAAAATAACGATACGAAACTCCTCGTATCGTAACTGCAACCGTGTTACCCGTCGATGCGATTGATCATAATTCCCCCGCCCGATCGAAATCGAATCTCGTGCCGAGGAACAAGCAAACTGATACAGCGAGGGGGCGGAAAAAGTTAGCGCACGCGTTATTTCATTTCGATAATCGTTAAACGATCCCGGACTGAGTTATACGCGTTTGGCCCCCGTCGAACGGACGCGATTTCGTATAAAAGTTCCGTCTGAAACTTCTCTCCACCGAGATCGCTTAAACTCTTAAGAAGTGACCCGCCGAGCTTCCACTTCTTCTTTTTTCCCTTCTTTCTCGTCTTTCCTTTATTTCCTTTTTCTTATTTCGTTGCTGCAATTCAATTCAGACAGCAGCCCCCTACGATAGGCCAGTCGCAGTGTGTGCAGCCTCCTCGGCTGCCCATAACTGCACGAATGTGTATCGCTCGTATCGGCATCTGTGCCTTCTCGAGAAGCTCGCTCGTGATACGTACGTGTATTCGCGCCGCGGCAGAGAGCTCCTCGGGTTTTCCAATAAAATCGAACTTTCCACCGAGTTGCGATCAAGTTTTCACAATCTTTTCGGCGTTTTCCGCAGCTGCGACTGGCAACGGATTTTCTCACATATTTGCCACTCGCGCGCCACTCTGCGGTCTCTGCGTTGCATTACGCCTTTTTTTCCTGATTGAGTTGGACGATTTCCTTTGTAACTATTTACAGGCTCTTTAGAGGCTCTCGATACGTGTCACACGCACCGCCGTTAAGAGACAGTGGTACTCCCTCTGCCCGTGACTCCGCTTCAAAACATTTAAGGGGGTCACCCCGTGTGATGGCCGTTTTTTAACAATTAATGCTAAGCTAATCACACGCGCTGGCGCGCGTGCCCGAGATACTTTAGCGCTGCTGCGCTCTTATAAAGTCTTAAAAGGGTAAATCGCAACTGAAAAACCCTTGTTCAGTTACTTTTGAAAAAAAAAAGGAAATTTGTCGTTTTGCTTGTCAGAAATCGTAGATCTGGCCGCCGGGCCGAAAGCCGCCCAAATCGGGGTCACCAAATTAATTTTTTCAGAATTTCTCAAGTCGCATATTCTACCCCTGAAACACCGGTTGCCTTGTCATCAACCTTTTTTTTAGTGGATTATTAAAAAAAAATACGATATTTGACAGAACTGTCAAAGTTATCAAGGACAAATGAACTTGGACTCGATCTGAGAGTCCCAGCTAATCACAGCTCGAATAGTTTTCTAACAATGCTTTCCGTTACTCATGAACTTTTTAAAAGAGGGATATATTCAATATTTTCAGCCTTTGGAGTGGCGCTACACACATTGTCATGAAAATTTTTGTCTGAAAATATTCTGACTTACTGTTGAAATATCAATAAATATATAGCAAAAAATCCAAATTTCTATATTTTTATTGTTCGTCGAAAAAAAAAAAATTTAACTAAAAAAATCGGCAGTCACACGGGGCGACGCCCTTAAAGCTATTTTCTCCTAAACTACTTGATAGATAGGGCTCATATTTTAAGAGAATGTGCGAAAATACGGCAGAATTGGGCTAAGCTTCTGGCTCCTCCAAACTTGCAACCGTTCGTTCGGGAGATCCGAAAACACCAAACCTGAGGTTAGAAGCGAGAGAGACAGACTTATAGGCGTTTAACATTGGGCGACGACGTTCCGAGCGAAGTGTCATATCCTCTTAAATGGTCGGGACGCAACCCATGACCAGTAATAATTATTATTATCAATTGACTCTTCTTCTTGGGTTTCAGATGCGGTACTCACGGAAATTGCCAAACACGAGAAGATGATAGCCAGCAACGGTGTGTAGCAAAGGGCTGGCCTCCCGTATGGACAATGTTGCCGGCCGCGAAATTGATCTCCGGGTCACGGAGCGCTGCCCCCGAGATTTCCTATCAAGGGACCGGCGAGCCGGACCCAATACAGCCTGGGCGCCAGGGTTGTTCGTGGCTCGTTTCACGTGCTCGACCGCCGTGCTCGGCGGCCGACGTACCACGCATTCGGAGACGCAACCCGTCGAACGCTATCTCCAATATAGTTTGGGGGCCACCGGCCGGACCGGACCGGACCTACCCTGCGATTCCCAGTCGCAATTCCAGCCGGCTGTATCTACGTGACGTCGTACGAGAAATTACGTGGCCGGCACATCAGGAGAAATTACGGCTGATGCGCCACGGAGGAGATCGACGCCCCGCTGGGAACGGTACGTACGTAACGAATCAACCCAGACCAGGCGACGGACGTCGCGTGATCAGACGGATTGTTCGGATGCAAATTCTTGGGCGGGACCTTGAAATTCGACAAACGATTCCCTGATCTTGCGATAATTGTCAGATAATTGGAAATACAGCAATCAGGGTAAGGAGAACCGTGGCTGAGTGGGTTGGGCTCGGGCTCAAATGCGAGTGAGCCTGGGTTCGATTCACGGCAGAGCACCAATGGATTTTTCTATGTGCTTTCTGTGATCCCGGTGGTTCAGAAGCCATACTGAGAAAAAGGCTTGGGTAGGAGCATCAATAAAAATGTTATCATGAAAACTTGGCACGAACAACTAAGTCATTGGTAATTGGTTAAGTATTCAGTAAACCCAATCAATAACTTGATTGCGCCTATCAAATGTTTTTTGATAGCATTTTCAACCAAGATCTTTGTAAGCCCAACCAAGCCTTTTCCGCAGTGCACCATAAAAATACTAGGTCTAAAGGAAAGGGCCAGCGCGTCGGTTTGGGAAGCCGAAAGACTGGAAGATTGTCAAAGGTTTGATTCCCGAGACTGAAGTCCTTCTTGGATGAAGCGTTTGGACTAATTGACGCGGATTTCAAAGCTCATACGTGGCTAGTTGGCCTCGGAGGGTGAAAATGAAAAGCTCGGCTGCACCCAATATGGTCATAAGAATCTCCGGATCAATAATCTCGTGCAAATAATATCCCGTGTAAAAAATATCTTAAGTCGAAAATGGATAGCAATTGGTCCAGTTGTCTGAAAATTGGAAATTGAACTCAGGGTAGAATTCAACCTCTGATTTGCTACAAAAAAAGGAGACGATCACCAGGAACTGAAAGCAGTCCTGAGCAGTGAGAATCGGTCCTGTGATGATAAATCTATGTACCGTGCAAATTTACACACACCCAGATGCAGATGGGAGAGACCAGAGAGTCGCGTGCCCAGCGGTTGGACTAATTGACGCGGATTTCGAAGCTCGTACGTGGCTAGTTGGCCTCGGAGGGTGGAAATGAAAAGCTCGCGGCACGTCCTGTAACGTCGCGATGTGCGCCTCTTGTAACTCGCTCGATTACTCGTTCTGGGTCTGTTCGCCCGGACGAGTCAGCGATTCCCCCGGGGGATATGATGACGAGACGAGATTCCCCGTTACCTACGGTTACACGACGAGAGGAGGAAACGGCGAGGATTTTCGGTCTGGGGTTAACGGCACGCGCGCTCCGCGCGTTTATACCGCCCTTATACGTCGTTGAACGACGTAAAACGCCAATCACCGCGCGACGAGCGAGGCGACCAACGAGGGAGACGTAAGCCACTAGACGCCGCATTTCGGGGTAAAATCGGCTTTGCCGGTGCGTGTGACCGCGTCATCGCCACATTGGTTCACCTGAGGCCGACGGGGCCGATGCGACGATCACGTCTGATTCACTTTTAGCCGTCATAGCGAGCCGCCTCTGTCGTCGAACGGAATCCGAAGAGCTCCCGAGCACACACGTGATTGATCCTCGATGATTGATTCTCGATAATTACCTGAGAGATTAATCGACGTCCGAGAAGCATCGCCCGCGGCGCCGAGCATTTTTGATAATTTACGAATGCGAGACGGACATTTTTATCACGTCTCGACGTCTCGACGCCAAGTATAAAAAAGAAATTTGCCGCGCGAGACGAGGCGCTACGGCTACTCTTATTAAACTGGGCGTCGGGTTTTTTTTTTGGTTACGTTTCAGGGGAAAACGGTCGAGTCGGTAGGAGATAATAATTCTTAGATGAAGTCATCTGAATTTAGTTCTATCTTGGGTTGAATTGTCGAGAAATTTAACGTTGTTCTTCATCCTCTGTTAGCAGGAGATATATTATTCATTATTATATTAATAAATATAATAATAATAATAAGTAAATATCAAATATTCTTATTTATTTTTTGGAATATTATGTAGGCTTGCTGCACTTGCTCGTTATTGGTTATTGGTTATTGGTGACTTTTTTAGATAACTACATTAATAAGCAGAGAACAAAATATCCCTTTGATAACGGCAATTGGATTGCGATAGGCTTATCAACATACATTTTCGTGGCATTCATTGGGTTTCATTACGATCCATTGGCGCACAAGCGAAAGATTATGAAACGCCAATGCGGTTATCAGGCGAAATAGTGGAGCGAGAGCAACCAATGAAAAATCGTGGTACAGCCAAATAAGCTTGAAACGCTTGAAACGCGAGCTTCCGCGATATCCAAAGGGAAATATTGATTTTTTCCCGGTAGTACAGTAAAAATACCCGACGACCGGCGTGGGAAATATTTTGCGTGCACCACGGTCACGTAAATAGAAGGGAAAAAAGTTTACAATCGTTCTCCCCGCGATCACCGATGAACGCGGATATGTGTGGGGAATAAAATTCCACGTACATCCCCCGTTATAATAACGTTTGGTCGGGCGAGCGGAATTTTCGAAATGGAACGTTCGACCGAACGCTTCTTCGGCAATACTCGCCGAACCTTGTGTGCATGTGTGAGATTCACCATTTTTTTTTAAACGCGAAAGCACGTAAACACACCGACACATGCAAATTTCGAGTTATCAGACTGAAAATTTCGTTACGCGTGAAGTTAGGTTGAATATTTTTCTATATTGCCATCGTCCGAAGTCGATAGACAGGCAAAAGAGTTACGAAGTTTTTTTTTCGGAAGCTATTCCAATCAATTAAACTATTATGATTCGAGATTTTTAAGCATTCGGCTTTAAAAGGATATGATACTTCTTTTGGAACTTCGTGGCCAATGTTTAACACCCATAAGTCTGTCTCTCTCGCTCATAAGCTCACTTTTTGGCTTTTCGATTCTCCCGAGCAAACGGCTTCATGTATCAAGAAGCCAGAAGCTCCGTCCAATTCTACCGTATTTCCACACATTCTCTCAAAATGTCAGCCCTACCTGTCGAGTAGTTTAGGAGAAAATAGCTTTCAAAATTTCGAAGCGGCTTCGCAGGGGGGAGGGGGGAGTACCTCTCTTAAAAAGCTGAAAGGCGTGAAACACGAGCTTTACAGTTGCTCCATGTGTTTTCACAGCTAATATCGCGTTTCCGTGGTTACCACTTTCTCTTAGTTGCAATAATTACGATTTTACCCAACCGCTTCCGAGTTTAGTGAATTATATTTAGTTGTTGCCCGATTTTCTCGCGGTTATTCGCGGCGGGATTGGTCGTGGTCAGGGGGACGGGCTCTTTCCCCCCGAGCAGACAGCTATATGCGCCCGCGAAGTTCAGACTGCACCGTCGTCCATTGCGATAATTCATTTTGGCCACAAAAATACAGTAACCGAACGCGCGCGCGATATTTATAGTCGACGAGCTTTTATACCGCGCCTCGAACCTGAATACGTAATGCCCAACGGCTGCGATGCAGCGCGGCGGCGCCTAGAGCCTGGAGAGTCGAGAACGGCCGCCGCCGCCGCGCCGCGGACGTGGCGAACCGCACGAGCGAGAGTGCGAGCCGAGCACAGCAGCAGCAACGCAGCTCTCTCTGTGCTTCCAGCTCGAGCTTTCCAGATTTTATGAGGAAACCGATGCTGCGGGACGCCGGACAGGCAGAGGCGCGGCGGCAGCAGCAGCAGCAGCAGCCGAGAGAAAACCCTTCCAGCGATTCCGCCGGGCAACAATAGCGAAACTCAGAACTATACGGCGAGAGCTTAATGGTTCAACTTTTCGGGGTTTTATCCGCGCGCTCACTGGGTGTCGCTCGGTCCGAAACTAATTCATCGCTTCTCCCCGTTCCACCTACGGTTCCTTCTTTTTTTATTTGTATTTTTATTTTTTATTTGCTTGTGCATTTTTTTATATCCCCGAACGATTTTGACGAACGTTAATCCGGCCCCGGAGCGACGCGATAGAAAAAGTTTGAGAAACAAATAAATTGGTTGGTCGTTTTCAGCCCGCGTACATTTTGAGTGGAAATGGTTTATGATTTAGAATCCAAGGGAGACAATTGAAATGTGCTTAGACTAATGTGAAATTTGTGCTTACAGATTGCCAGTCAAATTTTTGCCGTTGGATGTGGCGACACAGGAAAATTTTCACAGGAAAATTCGTCAGGCAGCAAAGATCACAGCGTACATCCCTTCACCTCCCCCACCGGGGATTGTATCAGTCAGTGATTCAGTTACGGCCCGCGAGAGTTATTAGATTCGTCAGACCGCGCGCACGCGCCCCAAACGCAGTGAGTATCAATTTTGACCCGTTGTAAATTTTGCGTAAAAATGATTTATGATTTAGAAATCAAGGGGAACAATTCTTATTTTTTATCATTTTTATCATGTTATTTTTGTAAAAATTAATATGAAATTGGTAAAAGATTACCACTCAAATTTTCGTCGATCGACCACAGTACGAAAATTCGTCTGAGGTCTCAAAGATCAGCGCAGGACGCGACCTCCTCCCCCCCACCTAGGGTTGTATCAGTCAGTGATTCAGTTATGGCCCGCGAGAGTCATTAGATTCATTAGGCCGCGCGCACGCGCCCAAATCGCAGTGAGGATCAATTTTGGCGCGTCCTGTAATGGGTAACGAAATACGCGGCGGGGTATCTCTCTAATGACTCGCGGACAATCGCGGATTCGCGGCCGCTGGCTCGGTCCGCCGATGGACGAATGCACCGAGGCTGCACATGTGCGGTACATCGATAAGCCGAATTACACACGATGGGTTTGTCAAACGTTGGAGCCCGGACGCGAGGCGCCTTCAGGGCCTCGGTCCACGCAACAGCAGCAGCAGCAGCAGCAGCGACTCGACACTCGCAATATTCCGCCGTCCACGATTGGCGACCTCGTTAGTGCGTTTCCGCGCAAACACGCGCAGCGCGCGCTGCACACGATGATTAGTCGGTAAAATTAGTTTCTGTATGCTAGCCGTGTGATAACGCCCCGCGCAAAATCCCGCGGATTATAACGTGACGAAACCCGCGGATAATTAGTACATTAATAGAAAATAAACCAATAAACCCCCACCTACCTGCCGCGCATCTCGCGCCCGAGACACGGAAGCGCCGATAACGATTTTCGCCCGTTCCGTGATTCTCCCCGGCTATCTACGACGGGGGGCGGAGACTATTATTAACGGATTTTCGGCTTTGAATCATCGGCGCGCGCGCGCGCGCACGAAATTATCCTAAAGCCGAGAAGTAATTACGCGAGCAATCGTGCGCCAATTTCTCGTGCTCGCTCGATATAATGTTGCGAGTAATTAATAATATTAATACGATCGACGTTACTCGCTTCGTGAAAAAAATAAATATTTGTATATTCGCCCTTATCATACGAAAAATCTGTGTCTGACTCGACCACGCAGTAACCCCTGACAGGATTCTAACTAATGACAAAAGTTGAGTAAATCGCATCGCGAAAAGTTGGACCGACCGTCACGTCGAGATTGATGCAACGAAATTTCGTCTCTCGTTTTATTTTTTCCCCGGTGCAGAAATAAACACAAAACAAGTGAACATCACATAGAATGCATACAAAAAATGGGGGAGAGGGTGGGGGGGTTAGGATAAAAAATAAAAGAAAACAAACACGTTTAATCGTAAATCAATAAAGTTATTTAATTAAATAAATAAATTAAAAAGTTTTTATACACATATTTATAATATATATATAATAATAATTATATATATATAGAATATAATATAAAACATAAATAGGGTCCCGAGACAGCCGTGCGGAGTATACGGCGCGCTTATAACGTGTACCCCCCTCTGCTTTATATCGACTCAATCGTCCCGAGAGACTCAACCCCCCTCCCCCTCCCCCCTCCCCGCCCCCTCCTCCTCCCCCTTCATCGCTCGCTCCCAGCTTTTCGACGTCTCAACGGACGTCTCGCGTCTTCGCGTTCCTCGCTCACCCTCTGTGCACGCTTTTGCCACCAACTCACCACCCCCCACCCCCTCGGCGCGAATCCTCTCGGATTTTTCCTCTCTCCGCAGAGTCGACGATCCTTCGGCGACTCGCGACTCGAATCCACTTCAACCCCTCGATATACGCGCCGCCTGCGCGAGGAGCCGACTTCATCCCCATCCGAATCCTCGACTAAGCTTCCTGCTCCAATTCTGACCATTCCGAGTGTCGAGAGCGCGAAAAGTCGAAACCATCGTCCAATTTCCGCGCCTCTCTCCTCTTTCTCGCGGGAACCTCCTAATTCGCTTACGACGATAAAAGTTGCGCGCGGCATACAAAAAAAAAGGAAAAAAAAAAAAAAATCGTCACCGCGTCGCGGAAACTCGAAGGATTGACTAGGGTCCTCGAGAACTCGTCGTCGACGGACTCGCGATTCATACAATTCATACAATAAACCTCTTATTCTTCCCCCCCCCCCCCCACCTTCCCTCCATTGCCCGCCAATTTGTCGTCTGGATCGCGACGAGACGGACCGAAAAAAAAACATAAAAAATAAAACCAACAGCAAAATCGTAACCCACGGAACGAAATCGCAGCGGCCCTGATTCTCGGTGTCTCGGCTCGCTGTTTTCTCTCCGTGCGAGAACGACGCCCTGGAGTCCGATTGATCGGATCGATCGATCGCATCGATCGACTCGACTGACTCCGGCGAGAGACTCGGGGAAAAAATGGACAAAAAAAATACAACCTCCGTTTCTCTTGTTACCTATGACGTAATATATCTTATACCTCTGGCTAAAATCTATCCTAAAGACGTGCTTTCCGTCTGCTTTCGCGCGAATTAACTCGTGAATGTGTTTTACTTCGACTAATAATCATAGCTTTTTTTTACAATAAATCTTACGTCACCCGACGGCCACTTGTACTTCTCGCGCTCGTCGCGTTTTCCGCGACCACCTACATGGAAATATTTATATGTGAAATATATGTCGCCGAAAAATGTTATGTGTCGTCGCATATAGGTTGCATATATTTTTATAGCAACAAACGTGCTCTTATCTTTTATCTTTTCTTAGGTATCAGAAAAAAACGGCCGGGAAAAAATAGAAGGTTGATATAATGGCGGGGGAAAAAGGGCCCCCCACACAATGCAATTTAAATGCGGCTATTTTTTTCCCAGCCATCATTTCCAACGGACATTTTTTTCGGCCATTTTTTTCTCGGCCCTTTTTTCCTTTTCTTGTAGCCAACACAGCCAATCAAAACGACTCTGCAGCGGCCATGACAGTTCGAATCGATTTTATATCGAAGCCGGCGCCGACCAATAAAAACGCTTAAAAAGTGGCTTTAGTGTTTCAATTTTCGATGTGCCATGTCCTTTTATAAGAGAGAATATGCGACATATATGTTGCATGTGGAACTTTTTTAGCGACATATATTTTACATATAAATATTTGGGCACTGGCATTATTTCTCCCCCGCCCCCGATCTCCTAGTAGAAAAATCGCAGCGTTACACTCGGCGCTGATCAGGCCCCTGGCCAGAGCCGTGGCATATCTGCCCGGGCCTGGTTTGGACCGAATGTAACAGAATGCCACAGATTTTCTACCACGTTTGGCACTCGTCTCGCGGACGTAAATCATTTTTCTACAACACATTCGCTCCGTCTCTCTCACTCGCTCGGCATTCACAACACGCAAAAATCCGCGCGCAAACGACGACGCCGAAGTTCATCGCTCGTCAACATTTTTTGACGTTTCGTCGATAACGCGCGCGCCGAGAAAAAAGAAAAACAACGCAGTCGCCGGAGGCTCGAGACTCGGTTCGATATTTCGCGAAAAATTCGAAGACGCGAATCGCGAGAAATAGGACAAAAATCTAATAAAATCATCGTTTTTCCGACATTGACGAGCGTGAAACGAGAGAGCTACTCGATTCTCCCAAAACGACCGAGATTAACGAGGATCCGATGAGGCAGACGAAAAAAAAAAAAAAAAAATCAGGCAACGCCCGGTTTTTCAGCGTCGCTGCTGCTGCTACTCGTCGTCGTCGTCGTCGTCGTCGTTGTCGCCGCGCCGAAACTATTTCAGCGCTCGCGAATAAACGAGCCGAGTCGTGCTGCGCGTGGCGCACGCCGAAGATCTTTTTCGTTCTTTCGCCTTCTCCCTCTCGTTTCTTATTCGTCCTCTCGTCTTCCATCAATCTCCTTTAGCACGCGCGCTCGTCGTCGTCTCCGTCTCCGGCCGAACGTTGCTTCGAATTCGCATCTACGCTCCCAAATCTCGCCCGGATTTACACGAAAACCCGTGGCGGGAAACTCGTCGTCTCGTCGTCGTCGATTCGCGCTGGACGGCAATCGTCGCAATCGTCGCTCATTCAACGTGACCCCGTGACTCTTTGGTATAATCTTTCCTCTCCTCTACAGAGAAAAAAAAGTTTGATTATGTTGAAGTTTGCATCGTTGAAAAGCAAAGAAAATTAAAAGAAAATTATTCTAGCGATTCTAAAAAGTTATAACATTATTATTATTATAACGATCGATCGTTGTAATAACTTTTTAGAACCGCTAGAACCATTTCGGAATCGTTAGAATTTTTTTTTTCTTTTTCGTTGCATTCCAATGATGCAAACTTTAACATCATAAAGTTTGCGACGGTGACGGTTGCCTCTCATTTTTTTAAACATTACTATACACGTCGCGAAATAAAATGAAATTTTATTCGATAATACGACCGCGTATTACACGGATGATACATAATAAAAAAATTATTACATTTTAATAAATTTATTTTAAAAAAATGCATGTAATATTTTTTTTATACATATGTCTCGTGATATCGTGCATATATATATACGTATTATTTATATATATATATATAGTCGCATGGGTAAATGAAAATTGAGCCGTCGCTCATTTTAATCGCGTTGAAAACCGCAGCCGCCACCGCCCGACGCCGTTTATACTATTACACGCGATTATTTTCGATTCGATTAGCCGGTCTCGCGACGCGCTTTGGCGAAAACATCCCCCCTTCTCCCCCTTATCCTCCCCCTCTTTGCCCGCTAATTACAATGTACATTATTGAGTTATTAATTAGCGCTGGCTAAATTTGTCGAGAGAGCCCATCGACAAATTTAATTCAATCAATAACGCGGATGCGGAAGAATTAAAAGGTAAATTCGTGATATTCTTTCCGACCCTCATCGTACGTGTGTTATATTTTACGTTCGCCGACTCCGCTGCCGCCGCTGCCTCAGTTTTGCAGCCGCAGAGCAGGTCGCGACCTAATGCCCGACACTCCGTCACGTTTATCGTTGACTCGTTTGCGTTTCTCCTTTTTTTTTCGCATCATCTTTTTGGTAGAGTCGACCCTCGCTCCGTCGTGCACACTGCGTCCATTTCCAGGACGTTTTTCTGCTCGCGGCGGACCATTTAGTCCATTTTTCGGGCCATTTTTTTTTTTTTTTTCACTGTGGCATCTCGTCCATTTCCGGGACGTACTTTTTTTTTTGCCACAGTTCGCTCGAATACTACGCGACCTACGCGAGGAGCGACGCAACATTCGCAACCGCAATTCCATCCTGTTTGTCTCTACGACAAAACTCGCGGTGTGCACGTGTTCCTGTTGCATAACGCGAGAGAGAGACACACGCGAGGCGCGTGTGTGTAAAAATTGGAAGATCGAGGTAACGCCACGAGTACACTAATCGATATACTCGTTGGGGCCCCCGGTTTTACTATCGCTAGCAGTAGTACGAGGTCGAGAGTCCGAGCTTGCACGAGAACGGCGCCCTATGACGATTGTACACACTTCCGGTGCTGATGACGTCCTTGGTCTCGCACCGCAGACCCGTGAAGCCCTCGGCGCATCTGAAACAGGAATTTTCGAAAAATATTCATTAGCATCGGATGTTAGAAAAAAATATATATAATAACTAAAGGGTTATATGGCTCACATTGTGACATGAGTTTTGGTTGTCATAGTAATGGTTTCTATGGTTATGGTTGCCATGGCAACCGTTGCTACGGGCGTCTTGAAAGAATTCACTTCCAGGTCCTTTGGGGGACTTGAAAAAATTCGGGCTTGGTGGGTATTATTTATAGTGGGGACTTAAACAAATTTAAGCTTATGGGTGGTCCATTTTACCCCACCCTTTCGATTCTTGACAAAGACAGCCCAAGTCCCTTAGGGGACAAGAAAAATCTCGATTATCCTACATGGCGGCGGCGAAATCTTTTTATATTATAGAGAGATAATAGCAAATTAAAAAGACACGAAAGGTATTAAACAGGCCAATTGGGCAAATTTGTATCAATATTTTCGCGTGTCCATCGAAGCGTTCACGTCTGTTTATTCTCGATTCCCTTTACAGCTCTTCGGTGCATTTTGATAAGTATATTCGCGTTCATTGATCCGCTGAATAACGTTCAGTTTCACTTCCTCTCTCGGCGTAATATAACGTGCCGCGTGCCGTGGTAGAAAATTTACTGCGTTACACACGGCGCTAGTCAGGCCCTGGTCAGGCCGAATGTAACAGGATGCTACAGATTTTCTACCAGGGAATCCAGCTGGTAGAGCTGCGCATTCCTGTCGGGGCCCGATTAGTGCCTAGCTTGGGCCGAATATAACGGTATAGATTTTTTACCAGGGAGTCCAGCCGAACTAATTTAATTTAACCTGCATTATGACATTAAGATGGCGTGTTAAAGAGAACGCGAGAAAGAGGGACTTACACTTAGACACTGAGATGGAAAGAGATGGGAAATCGAGTCAGCCAATGGCTGTGGGTGTCTCTCTCTCTCCCTCCCACACATAGTGAGAGGGAGTGAGAGAGATGGAAAGAGCGTGTGTGGTTAGGGGGAGGATGAGACGGCAGAAGCAAGAAGTAACCGCAGCGGCGAACGGTCTAGACGGTTCTCTGGAAAATAATTTCGGCCGTTCTATTAATAAACTAACGAAATGAGGAGTCTCGAGCGTGGCCTTACGAACGAGAGAAAGAGAAACAGGGAGAAACACGAGCGAGAATAAGAGTGAGAGTCTCGTCGTATAAACCGAGAGACCTGCACGCCAAGCTTATTATACATATAGCACGTGTACAGGTCAAGAAGAAAACCCGTTGAATGGCCGCGCAACCGTATTTCCCGATGTGCTACTCGTTAAAAAGGCGCAAATGTCCCACCGAAAGGCAAATACACTTTTCACCGACGTTTCGCGTTCAATAAAAACCAGACGTGTTCTGATGAATAAAAATAAAACAAATGTTCATCGACCACTGAAAGTTATTTCGCATTTTTTTTTTATTGACCTGTTTTTGTATTGATTCGTATCACTTTTGGATACTTTTTGCGGGACTCTAGTATCGATGGATATTTAATGTAGATATTTGTGTTGCAGGCGAACAATTGGCGTTTCACCCTTTGGGCTTTGGGACTATTTTAAGATTGCAAACACATTTTGCAATTTTTAATTATGAACACGCAATTGCAATAGTAATTTTTTAAATTGCAACTACATTTTACTTGAAAACAGTTGAATAAAATTCAACGACATCATTCGGATTTTGTTCGTTCAATATGTCGTCACTGATTGATAGCATTTTATGAATTTTCATCATTTTGTCCTAAAGATAAATATGTCGAAAGTTTCATGAGCGAGGACGTCACTTTTGATACATCTGATTATGTCAATTTGACATCCTGGAAAGTGCTACTTTTAACACCAAGTGAGTCGACACTTGTCAAAAGTTTACACCGATTAGATTTAACACGCTGAATTTCTAACAGGGTGCAGTTCTGGGATTGTCCATTACTAATTCACACGAAAGACGCAAATCGCTCTGGATTTATTTCTATTTTTCGCTGGCACCAAATTCGCGTTTTTTTTTCCAAATGCGACTTGTAGTGTCGCGCAGTTAATGCACGCTGCGCCGATACGATCTAATCATCCGAGCCATTAGACGGAAATAATTCGCCGCCGTCACTCCAGACAGTCGACAGACAACCGTACGATTGAGAACCCGCGCGCCGCCGGTGATAAAGCGGTATTTTTGTCCCGACGAATAGGGAATCGCGTGCTCGATGACCTCGCCGTCGAGGTCACTCGCCAAAGCCGCGCGGCTCTCCTCCCCCCCCTCCCCCGCGCTCTCTAAAGCCAAATTAATCCGTGTCCGTGTCCGCGTTTTTTTTTTTTTTTTTTTTTCATTCGTTTTTCCAACACGACACGATAAAGCCCCCGTCGAACTCGTTGCCAACTATCGAGCCTGGACCGAAGGCCTAATAAACCGAAAATTGTATTTTCCAAAGCTTCCATTTTTTCTTTCTCTTTCCGATTTCACGTTTTCCATTCTCGAAGCTGAAATAATTTTTGTCGCTAAGACAGAGAGATGGAAAAATTGCAGCAGCCGGACCGAAGGCCTAATAAATTGAAAATTGTATTTCCCAAAGCTTCGGATTTTTGTTCTTCCTTCTTCCGTTTCCCGTTCTCGGTTCTCAAAGCTGAAATAATTTTCGTCCCTCAGACAAGAGAGACGAAAAAAATTGCCAGGCGACGTAGCTCGCGAAAAAGTCCGTGATAAAGAAGTGGTTGCGTTTAAACGATCATTCCACCACGGTGACTTGACCCCCTCCTCCCCTCCCCCCGCCGCCCCGCGATTTAATACCCGACAACCATACAGTAGTTCATTACACGCTCTGGAAAAAATTGAATAGGCCATTGTCAAAACGAGCGCGCCGTCTGGCAAATTTTTTCTTTTTTTTTTTTTACGACCGCAAACCGCATTTTCTTGCGGTCTTTTGTGTGACAAGGTACAACCCGGCGTGTTCACCCCTTTTCATCCACCACCTCCCTCGCGTTTTTTTTCTTTCCCTCGCCGCACGCGCACCTACATATTACGCTTTTTGTCGTGCAAGTGGACCGCAAGTATGGGCATGTAATTCGTTCGTACGTGCAACGTCGTCCGGCCGCAACGTTCGATAATATTTCCGTGACTCTGGGGTATGAATATAGCACAATATATATATATGGGGCATTCCATCCCGTTTCGACCTGGGTTGGCCCTCGACCTCTCCGATTTGGCTCGTAATTTTTTGTAGGATCGGTTAGACCCTCAAGTGCCCAATATTTTATTTTTTTATTTTTTCTATTAAAATTTTTGTTATTATATATTTTTAAAGTGCCATATCGTAATTAAAAAAGCTATTTTATTAAAATGCCGTAATTAAAAAATCTGAAAAAATACTAAATAACACTTTTTCGAATATCAAAATTGTCTAGCTTATCGCCAAAGTGGGTAAGATTTTCCTTCATATAGTCTTTAAGCTTTTTTGATCAAGAAACTAATTTGAAAAATATTAATTAATTTAAAAAACTTAAAAACTATAGAAAGGAATATCTTGCCCTCTTTGGTTATAAGCTAGAAAATTTCGATATTCGACAAAGTATTTTTACGCATTTTTTTCAGAGTTTCTAAGTATGACACATCGAAATGTGTCACTTTAAATAAATATAATACAAAAAATGGCATAGCAAAAAAGAAAAAAGAAATCTTGTGCACTCAAGAGTGTAACTGATCTTATACAAAATTACGAGCCAAATCGGGGTGGTCGAGGGCCGACCCAGCTCGAAACGGGATGGAATGCCCCATATACACAACTGTGTATACATATGTGTCATGGCGTAGAGACCCGCGATGTGGTAATACGTTTACCGGGTTATGTCGTGGTCGCCGTAAAAGAGCGATAATTAGCACGATCCGTTAATTTAACGGATGCTATATGCCATGTAAAGAGAAAATAGAGAGTCCACCCCTCGCATTTCTGGTTCGCGTGTAAGTTTCGCCGTACTCGTCCCTTAGCTTCGCTGAGTGAGGAAGGGGGGGGGGGGGGGGGGGGGGTCCCACTGTGGGGGTGCGAAAGGGGAGGGGGAGGATATCCAACCCCTGCGGAGGGTTTTCCGATCGTTTTACCTGGTCCCCTCGACCCCCGCAACCCCCGCATCGCACTCCACTCCGCAGTCATTCGTTTGAGCCGCCGGTGTTGCCGCCTGTTTACCGATCCGCCGTGCGCAAAGTGATGCTCTTTTCACTGCAGACACGATAGCACCGTATAAGCAAAATACACGCTGATTGGCCTTTTGATATGCGTTGCATGCTCACGATAATTTTTTTTTCCTCCCCCGTATCGCCGGGAATACGGTCATTTTAGTTGGCGTGAAATTTATCATGCGAGTTTAATTATATTCATTGCGTTTAAGTGTCGACACTTAAAATTTTGGTTCATCGATTTTCTTCATTTTATTTTTTACGATAGCAATGAGGGTTCGAGGTTTTTCCAGTTTCTGTCGTGTTTGCTGTTTTTTTAGAGTTAATCAATTTCTTTTTTTTTTTTTTTTAATTTTCCCGCTTTGAACGATAACGTCGCCACTGCCTTTTTATCGTTTGAACCGGAACTGAAGGCCACCGGTTATTTCGATATTTTCATATACAATAATTCGCATGGCACGAGAAATTTATCATGCGAGTTTATTTATATTCATTGCGTTTAAGTGTCGACACTTAAAATTTGGGTTTATCGATTTTCTTCATTTCATTTTTTACGCTAGAAACGAGGGTTCGAGGTTTTTGCAATTTCAGTCATGTATGCTGTTATTTTTTTTTATTAATCAGTTTTTTAATTTGTTTTTTTTTCTCATTTTCCCACTTTGACCGCTACTATCGCCACTGCCTTTTCATCGTTTGAACCGGAACAAAGGCCACCGGTTATTTCGATATTTCCATATACAATTCGCCCGGCTCGCACTGCCCGAGAAATATACGACCCGCTTGCTCGCCCACGTTTTTCAACTTCTCGATTTTTACAATTTCTCTCTTTGCAGGTAGAGAAACAGCCCAGGCATCCGGATATTTCGCAGAGAGCGCGCCGCGCGACGTAAGGCGAAACTTACGATCGAGTTCGTAGCCCGAACTAACGGCAAAGCGCTCCGTACTCGGTGCTGCTCGCCGCGCCGCGCACACACGACCGAAGCAGCAGTATACATGCCAATTTCACGTTGAACCGGCGCGCACTCACGTGCCGCGTAAAATATTCCCGACAAATGAAAACAGGAGAGAAAAAAAAAGCATTAAGTGCACCGAGAAAATATGTACCTCGGACCACCCTCGGGTTTCATTTCTCGGTCGTTGCAGAAAACTCGCAGCTTTTAGTCGACTCGTAAATGCTTCGATGTTTGTGACAAACATTTTACGAGAAAAAACAAAATGATCGATTTACAAGAAAAGAAAATCGATTTACGAAAAAAAAAACAAAATCGATTTACGAGAAAAAAAACTAAATTATCGATTTGCGAGAAAAAAAACGAAACCATCGATTCGCCACAAACACACTTTTTTACCCCCCAATATTTTTTTTGCAACAATTTCTAAAAGTTTCGTTTCGGTATCTCACAAGTTTTTTTCGTTTAAGTATTCTTTTCTCCATCCCCGACACCTTCTCTAGATCCCTTACAGCGAGACGTTTTTCCCGTCCCTAAACCCTCCTCGGTGACTCGCTCGTTCCTCATTTCGCTGCTCACTGTTGCCCTCTCGCTCTTTTATTAGCTCCCACTCTCGGCGAGAAAAAACGAAATTATCAATTTACGAGAAACAAAAGCAATTTACGAAAAAAAAAAAAACAGAAAAAAATAATCGATTTGCGAGGTAAAACAAAATCATCGATTTACGAGAAAAAAAAAAACACTTTTTATCCCTCGATATTTTTTTTCTTGGCAACACTTTCTTAAAGTTTCGTTCCGGTATCTCACAAGTCTTTTTTTTAAGTATTCTTTTCTCCATCCCCGACACCTTCTCTAGCTCCCTTCCCGCGACACGTTTTTCCCGTCCCTAAACCCTCCTCGGTTACTCGCTCGCTCCTCATTTCGCTGCTCGCTGCTGCTGCCCTCTCGCTCTTTCATTAGCTCGCACTCTCGGCACCCGCTCGTGTACTCGCTCCGGCGACGCCGCGCGTCGCGCTTGCAAGCTCGAGGAGAAACTTTTTCTCGGCTAACTTAATTTAATAACGCTCGAGCGTCGTGGAACGCAATTTCAAAGATAACACTTAGCAGGGCGGAAGCGTCGCCCGTCGGCCCTTTGTCCCCTTCGCGGCGCCTCTCCCCTCCCCCCTTCGGTCGAGACAGAGACCGCAGATGCGCGGAGAAAGATGCGAGAGACGCAGCAACACCATCATCCTCGCTTCTCCCTGGGCTGAGGGCTGAGGGGTGAGGGGGAGGCAAAACGCGAATGCGCTGAAGCGCCAAAGCTGCGCGTTCCAGATCCGAAAGTTCGAGGCGCGCAAGACAGAGAGAAAGCAGCCGAGAGGGAAGAAAAATGCGTTTCTCCCTTGAAATGAAAGCGGCCGCCACTGCGCAGAGTGTTGAGCAAGATACGACTATGCACTCCGGGTCCGCGCTGCTGCTTACTTGGCTTTGGACTATAATGTAGGCAACTTTATTTTGAAAACCCGTTTCCCGCCCTGCACCCCCCCCCCCCCCCTCTCCGTCCCACTTCCCTCGACTCGCTAGCCAACACATTCGCTTCTTTCCTTTCATATGATTCTGTTTTGTTTTTTTTTTTGTTGCGTGTTCTCCTCTCTACTGTCTCGCAAGCCAAACTGGGTTACTTACTTCTCCGTGCGAGAGATTCGCCGCAAAGTTGCCTTCAGCCTCTCGCATCCAACCTGCTACGAGATGTATGGAACGCGTTTGCTTTGCTCTGCAAGACGTGTGGTGTGTATATCGCAATCGCGTTAAGCTGTCTGCGAGGCCGCGGACTCGTACTACTTGAGGGATGTGGAAACTATTTTCCCTTCGAGTCGGATACGTGTTTGAAGGGAATCCTCCGGTTGTTTCTAATTACCCGGGATAATTAGCGCATTTTATTGCGAATAGAAGCGTACTTACTTCACGGCTTGAGTAGTGAAGTAAATGCTCTGAGCAACCTGGCAAAAAATAAGGATCGAGAAGATGTAGCAAAAAACTACGTCTAATATACGAACTACGTTTAATATACGGTTGGCCATCCAACCTACGAGTGTATGGAACGTGTTTTCTTTGCTTTGCAAGACGTGTGGTGTGTCTATATCGCAAACGTGTTGAGCTGTCTGCGAAGTCGGGGACTCATACTACTTGAGTGATGTGAAAACTATTTTCTAATTACACCCGGGATAATTAGCGAATTTTATTACGAATAGTAGCGCACTCACTTCACCGCTTGAGTAGTGAAGTAAATGCTCTGAGTAATCTCGCAAAATGAGGATCAAGAGGATGCAGCAAAAAAGGGGTACGGTAGATGTACCATTTTATACCTATTTTAGCAATTTTTATTATTTTATTCTCCAAATTATTTTTCCCTATGATTGCATGTTGATGTTATGAACAAATTCATATAAATTCGCCGACTGATCTAATCGATGCTTTTTTATGCCATTAAATGTGTTGTTTAATTCCTTTGGATTTGATGGCCACAATCGGCCTTAAGGTGGCCAAAAACGGTGCGTCTGTTCTAGAAGATGAGGGCACGCTCGAATTCTCCAAACAGTGATCTTCAACAGAACTCCCTTTTCTTCCCTTCCCAACTCGACGACGAAAGCTCAACAGAGTCCGTGAAACCGTCGTCCGGATGTTCATCTGAACATCCAGCCCGAACTTACGTGGAAACTGTCGGCAAGTGCTGCGAAACACTTACACGTGTTCGCACACCCCGGACGCCGCGTCTCGGTGATATATAATGCACCACGAGAGTCCCGTACGTCTTGTGCACGACGGCCGGGAAGATGTAACCGAGACAACGCGCTGAATAGGTAAAGTTGCGCCACGCTCGGCTCGCTCCTTAATCGTGGCAACGGTCGTAGGGTAGTTGATATGATTCCAGTGCCAGCCCCGAGTATCACCGGAACGAACAATGGTGATCCATCTGGGGAACCGGGGGACCAGGGTGATCGAGACCGGTGCTTTGTTCCTAGGAGTTTCCCGCCTTGGATCTTGGCCAGGATGAGAAGAGGCCTAATCGTCACCGTTCTTCCATTCCCATCATCATCATCGTCCCATCATCGCCAACCGTGCATCAAGGACTTTGGTCTGAGGATGTCGTGCGTCGGATCCATCGGATCTTCACCCACAGAACTCGACGGTAAAATCTTCCGCATTTTCTTACTTACCCCCTCCCCCCCCCTCCATTTTCCCTCGGGGAAACGACGAAATAAATACATAAAATAGAAAGAAGACATCCGTGAACGAGCACGCAACCATTCGTCTAGTCGAGTGACATTTTGTTTCCAGGCTAAAGGGACGACGGTGGGACGTTAAGCCTAAGTAGTTACAGGAAACTGGAAGACCCTTCCGACATTTTTCCCCTTCGTCGTGTTCCACGTAACCATTTTCCTCTGAGATTCTACTTTCCCTCCTACCCAACGCTTCCTCCCTGCTTAGGTTTCTGCCCTTCCTGCGTGTCTGACCTACGCTTTTGAGAATAAGATTTGTCATCGTCACTCGAGGGTTCACTCATAGCAGAGTGAACCCTTAAAGTGGAAGAAATACTTAGTGTCGCATTTTTGTGAAGTTGTCTTTCAAATAAAATAGCCTGAATGTTCAGTTACAGGGAACTTTTTAATCATTTATTTAGGTGGGGATTAAAATAGCGAATAATTAAAATAGTGAATGGCTAAAATAGCAATTTTCAAATGATGGCTATTCTAGATTCAGACGACCATAATTTTTAAATTCACTATTTTAGCCATTCGCTATTTTGACCCCACCCATTTATTCTGCACCACTTTTTAATGTGTTTTTTTTTTTTTTTTTACAGAACTTTGTCTGTTTCTAACATATTTGTCATTCTTCTCCGCAGATCTGTTTTTCGTTCCACTTTTACTGCATCCATCACCGTACACGATCTATTATCCTCGCTCGTGGGGGTCCACATGGAGGATTTACCTTGGCTGGAGAAGGACTTAGGAGGGTGAACGTGTCGTGTGTCAGAGGTTCTGGTCGAGTCCTACGAGAGATCTGCAAGGGCTGAGGGTGCGCTTAAAGTTGTCGACGAGGCAGAACACGGGACTGACCGTAGTGCGGTTGTAAGTAGATTTATGCCGAACCGTCGTTCTTGGAAATCGGTGGGACTTGGGCTGGTTGAACAAGGGAGACCGAATTGGAGAGTAGAAAAGCACAGGATCACCGGGAAACCGCTGCACGGATGGGAATAGCGGATGGTTCGAAGGAGGCAGCAGTGGCTGGACCATTTGCTGGTAAATGCAAAGCGTAAACAACCAAATCCCAGATTTAGTTGTTTCTGGATTGTAACGAGCATTTTTTTTACGAAGCCCTGAACGAATTGGATCCTTTTTTAAAAAATCAATGGGTATAAAATCTCGTATTTTCGATATAAGTATTGTTGTCGTGTCATTCGTTCTCTGATTGGCTATTGGGTTGCTTGCAACCCGTAACTACACAAGCGCACGAAGGTTAAGCGCACGAAGCTCGCGTATGGGCTAATAATATTAAAATAATGATTTTACAGTGTGGAAACCGAATTTTCTGTAACATCTCGAGATTATTTTCAAGCAAAGTTCATTGAAATATCTAATACAGCCTGGGATATATACTACAGCGTGTTGAAACGAAGGAAGGAGGTGGTGAGAGTTGCTGCGAAATTTTGCCTTGTCCCGAAGGGTGCCAGATGGCCGGACAGCCAAACCGTCTGGGAAATTGGGACGGTGTCTCGTAGTCGCCCCGTGAATACTCCTGGTTCTCGGTAGTCACTGCACTTTCTTCTACTCCGTCTTCGCCCCTTTTTTATTGCACCAGTGTATTCTCTTTTTTTGGAGAGGAAACCGGTAGGACAAAATTTGTTAAGTTTTTACGGGACTCTGAATTATGCGTCTCGAAGACAACTTGCTCTGCATATTTTATTATTAGTTTAAAAAATAATACGTTGTCCTTATAAAACTAATATATTTTAGAAAAAAATGTGTTCAGCTCACGACGTTCATAGTAATGTTCATAATATTCCCAAATGAGTCGTCATTATGAAATTGATATATTTAAGAAAAAAAAGTTTATTCACGAATTATTTTCAATAATGCATTGAGCCATAAAATATCGTACCATTCGCTAATGTCAGCTGGCGATGTATTTCCTCAGTTCACAATATTCCCAATTAAGAGTCCGCACGCTACGTTTGAATAGAGAAAACGTCGGATAAGTACCCGGCTATACAAAGAAATATCTCAACCCCAACGTCAATTTATTCCACGCAGTTTTCCATCCTTTGCAATTATCGGAAATCCGAAGGCAGTTGTGTCACAGTGGAGAGGATGATAGAGAGGATGAAAATCTTATCATTTCTCGCTTTGCTTCTGGCGGAATTCTCGGCTTTATTCATCTTGTATTTTCCGGTGAGGGGTACCAGACGTGTGCGGAGGGTGGACGGAAGGAGAAGTAGGAGGAGGAGGAGGGCGGCTCGAAGGAACTGGAATTCATTATCTTTTCGAGCTGATCCCCATCCGGAGCGAAGCTCGAGAATTTTTCTCGTTATATTTTCACGACGGCGCCGAGCCCCGTCCGTAATACTTTATCGAAGGAAATCGGCGGCGAGCTACCGGAAGATAGAGATGAACGCTCCGGAGGAAAAAAAGGACAGAGAAAGTGAGAGAGAGAGAGAGAGAGAGAGAGACGAAGAGCGAGGCTGATGTCTGCTGGAATGGGTGGAGGCGCTGTTGGTTGAGAAAAATACACGCCAGTGGGTAAATAGTGCGCCAAGAAACGGTGGCTGCTAAGGCGAGTAAAGCTTTCTCACCGGATATACCGAGGAGTGGTCGTCGGAACGTGCTCTCTCTGGAGTCAAGAAGAGGGAAAAGAAGAACAGGAAAACGAAGACGGAAGCGAAGAGCAGGAGGATGAAAAAAAAGCAAAAGGATCTAAAGGGTCGTTACAGCGAAGGGAAAATTGTTGTATCTGAAGAAGTGTAATACGCTGTTTCTATTCAGTAAGCTGATCAGTTTATGCGGTGCGTATTGAGTGTGTGATGAAAGTGGGGTTACCTTCAAAGGTATTTTCGTATCTCAACCGCTTTTCGTGGTGGTGACGTTAAGCACTGTTTTTTTTTTTTTTTTTTTTTTTTTTTTTTTTTTTTTTTTTTCACGAAGAAAATAAACGATTTCGCTTTTTGTATCAAAGTTACCTAACACAAAAATTAACCAGAAGTGAAATGATTTACAATTTTGTCGATATCCAGTCGATCTGTCTGCCCAATAAAGCCGTACGACCTTTTTGCCAGCTGCAGAGTCTGCAATCGCTATTCCCATTCAGTAAGCTGATCAGTTTTCGCGGTGCGTATTGAATGTACGATAAAAGTTCGGTTACCTCCCAGGTTTTTTCGTATCTCAAACGCTTTTCGTGGTGCGAACGTTTAGCCGTTTTTTTTTGTTCACGGACAAACAAAACGATTTTGCTCCTCGTTATAGAAGTTGCCTAACACAAAAATCAACCAGAAGTGAAATTTACAAGTTTGCCAATATCCAGTTGATTCGTCTGCCTAATAAAGCCGCGACTACTTACGACAAACGCCGAGTTAAGGACCTTTTTGCCAGCTGCAGTGTCTACAATTGGCAGAGGGAAAAACCGGTGGTGAACCGAACGCGAGGCAACGGGTGAAAAGCACTCCAAATCGATTGGGAATCAACTCATCCTCGCGAGGCAGTGAAGTACAGGAACCACGAGCCACGAGCTCAAAGCCCCCGAAAACCGGAATCGAGGGCGAACCGGAGAGACCACCCCTTCCCCTCCCGCTCCCCTGTCCCCCCAACCTGAAACCCGGTTCTTTTACAGTTGCACAACGGTCGAGCAAATTTTGTTTTGTTCGGGTTTCGCGGGCTGCACTCGAAAAACTTTTCACTTTTCCAGTGGGCCCTCGATGTTACCCGCGTAACTCGATGGGATAAGCTCTCGTTTGCAAACTACACGTAACTCAACGAGTATACAACGAGTACCCGTATACACCCACCGTGCAACGGAACAGTCTATATACACGCTATATATACGACGATCTTTCGGGAAAAGTCGGGTGAATTCGGCTGCAGCCGAATATCCGATTGTTACGCCGTTAAAGCGCTCACCCCTCGACTATACAGGGTGATTCAGAATGTTTTTGTCAGCCGTTAAGGAATGATAGTTTTAGCCGTTTTTCGTAATTCGCAATATTTATTTATTTATAAGCATTACAAATATGAAAAAAAACAAACCAATGGGAAGAAATAAATAAAAAAACCAATAGACCAATGGGAAACAATAAATACATATTTCAAAAATAGTATAAATAAATAGTAGTTTTTGAATATTTATTTACTTATTTGTCCCCATCGGTAAATTTTTTTGAAATTTTCAATGCTTATAAATAAATAAATATTGCGAATTACGAAAAAAGGCTAAGTAACTTTGTTCCGAGATGGTAAACTATTTTTCCTCAACGACTGACAAAAACATTCTGAATCACCCTGTATAGCCAACGGGTGGGCTTCTGGCTCTAATTCCACCATTCGGCGCACCGCACGGATGTGGAAAATCTCCCACCTCACGTAGCACCCAATGCGGCTCACGAGATGGAGTCGGCCACATTATCTTATTCCACGTGGAACACAGATTCACCCTTTTCGATCGTTCGCACGCTGGCGAATTACAAATTTCCTAAATAATCAATTCGGTGGGAAGGGGGATGGGGTAAGGGGTGGAAAATGTAATTTCCATTTTTTCACGTGAGGGTATTTTGCGCGGCTTATCTTGCGGAATGAGACGGCGCGCGGATTGGATTTTATTCGACGAAGTATTTGTATGAACTCGGAGGCTCCGCCTCGGCAAACTCGGTAATATCCCGGCGCAACGCCCGTAGCGCGTTGTGTTTATGCTCGGAGATTTGCATACACCAGGATGCGGATTTCGCGCCGGGAAACGAGAAAAAGGCGAAGAAACGGGCTCGATGCGCGAGAAGAGGGGGAGGGGAGCGCCAATCAACAATTTCTTTGCCGGGCTTCGCGCTGCCGAGAGAATTTTTTTTCAGGATTAACGTTTATCGGGAAATCTTGAAGGCCTGTTGTTGCAGTCTGAGCCGCGGCGTTCGGTTGGGTCGGACAATTCTACGCGTTTACCAGAGACTCGCGATTCTCAAGAACGCGTAAGGGTAAATATTATTCGCAGAGAAAAAAAAAATATTTGTCGAGAAACCATTTTTTTTTTGAATTTGCGATTCGTGAGGATACAACTTTAAAATTCTGTAAATAATAAAAAAAATCGAGATACCGCGTTCCGCCTCACGGTATTCTTTTCGTCGTAGGGTTTTCCTTCGAACGCAAAAAGAAAATTCTGATTCCATTCATCCAAAGGAAAATTAGACCGATTTTAGTGAAGTGACAACATTTCGAAAAAAGTGGAAAATCATTTTTCGCGTTTTTCTCCTTGAATTTTCGATTTTTCGGGCAAACAACGGTTCTTTTCTAAATCAACGACAAATATACCATCAAATAGGGTTTTCAAACTTTACGACATCGTAAAAAAAAAAATGGCGAAAAACGCAAGGAACGCAAATGAGACGTGCGAAACGATAAATCTCGAGAACGGAATATTTAATCGTAGCACATTATTACTGATTCCGCGCAATGAGATCGGCAATGCAAAGACAACGAGGGCCTGAGGGTGAAACAGGGTGGTGGGGGCGGAGAGGGGGAGGGGGAGGGGGGGGAGGGGGCGAGAGATACATACAGGTCAAATGCGGTGGGCGTATCGCACGCGCCGCCCGGAATAATTGATACAATCCACACAACGAGTCGTAAGTGAACGTGGATAGAAATATTTCCGATAAATTTCGGTGCTACATCGGCTGCGACTAATGCACCCCTGCACACACACACACACACACACACACAACAACAAACTTGAATATTTCGTCCGCGTACCAATAACGCGCGTTGCTGTCCGCTTATTTCATTAAAACCAGATTTTAATATGCGCGATAACAATCAACGATAATGTATGATAATTTACATTATTGCGGCTCGTGACACGTGCGTTTAACCAGCGGGCGTCGGGCGATGGGCTGCAAGGGTTGGTATATGCAGATCTTTTTAAACCGATCGATTTGAGTCAACAGAGAGTATAAACGGCTACGTGTGGAACCTACGAAGTTCCGCAGCAGCGAAGGGGCGATACGTCGGTGTCCGCGGATTCCTCCCCCTCCCGCCCTGGTGGGTAGGGAGGAGGGGGGTGGGGGATGAATCCAAGCTGAGTTTCCCCTGGAACGAGTTTATGTGACTCGAATGGGAATCTGCGGTAAAATGCCTCGAGTGCGGCGCGCAAGCTCAGTGGCGAGCTTGCGAACTAACGGGGAATAACGGCTTTTCTGCCGATGAACGACGAGGTGGGAAGGGGGGGGGGGGAGGGCGAGCTTTGCCCGGCGCCCTCAGATAAAAGCATTCGGGCGATGAAGGCTACGCACACACCGCAGTTTACCGCAGGTGGCAGATGGTTTTAGCGGCAAACGAGGAAACTCAGCGGTGCATTAGCGCGGAGACGCCGTCCTATTGGTTACGCGCGAAGGGGTGGAGGGAGACACCGGAGGCCCCCCTCGTACGTCGCTTTTAATGAAAATAGCTCGTGGTTGGCGCTTCCGACGGAGACAATGCTCCGCCGGGCGACTGAGAACCGAGCCGACTGGAACCCAGTCGGAAGTCGGCCAGATATGCGTTTTCGTGTCGTCGTCGACGTGAGTGAGAAACATAATCGAAAATATGAACAGCGAATGTGTGCCACAATTGTGGGTGACGATGATAGTTGGTTGGCTGAAACTGACGTCGATTTCCGGCTGTGACATTGGTAGTTTTATTTATTTTTTTCATTTTTCAAGTCTGAACCGGATCTCCGTATTTTTTTGAGATATCGTCTTTTGGTCTGTATTGTTGGTGCCACATTTTTATTACACTCACAAATTCACAAATTGTGCAGTTTGCAGCAGGTCGATTTCCAGTGCTGTAACATTGGCAGTTTTATTTATTTTTTTAAGTCTGAAAGTAATCTCCCTATTTTGATAGATATCGTCTTTTGGTCTGTATTTTTGGTGTCTTTATTACACTCACAAACTCACAAATTGTGCTGCTTGCAGCAGGTGCATTACACGACCATAAGTTGTCGTGCTCTACATCGGCAAAAGTTCGGTACGAATTAGCAGTTGAATTATTATCACGGTACGAATGTCATGCGAATTTAGAGTGTGGTGTATACGCAACGAGATATAATTGTGGGATGTGTGTGTGTGTTGAGTGTATGTGGAAGGGTGGAGACAGTTGCACAGCGTAGAGAGAGGAATAACGGAGGCAGATGTCGCTTTTCTGAACTTCCCACGAGAGGGATGAGCGCAACGAGCTGCCGAGTGCTCGTTAAAATTCGATAATGCGGTTTATGCAACTCTCAGAGCATCGGGCCAAACGCAACCATCCGGCAACTGAACACGTACCGTTCAAGTGCCGGGTGGGGTAGGGAAATCCGCGGGGGTCAGCAAAAATATTACATGGCTTTTTATCGGTAGAACAATTATTATCCGAGGAATTTACACGCGCATCAACGCGAGCTCTTTGTTAACGCAGTTTTGCGGTAACGAGGATCGTTAAACACGCTTTGGTACATCGCCGATCAAAAGTTTCATTCCCTCGGAATTTCGCTGCATACCAAAGCTCAAAAGATCTTTGGGTCAAAAATCTACATTCAGGACATAGCTTTGCAAAAATCTAAGTAAATTGGCGAACGTGTCCAGGTGCTTCATCCAGTTTTTGTATTCGCACCTGGTGAACGTTATCAGAATGGAAAATCTCGCATGAAACATAATTCTTGCGCGAAAAAGGGAGATTTTCCGATGCAGTTTTAGACTCCATTGCCTAAAGTGAAACGAAAAAAAAAAAGAAAAAAAAATCGACGAGAAAGTATCTACACTCCCTTTTGCGTTTTAGTGTATTGTTGCCCGCGCAAATCTCGTCCCTTTGGCTTTGTGCAGGAAGCTCGCGAATTTTTTTGTCTTCTTTTTTCACTATCGACGTATAGTATTCATTGCACAGCCCCGGCTCAAGCTGCACGCATTTTTCCGCCCTTCCTCTCTTTCTTTCTCCCCGTTTTATTCTTCCATCGTGCCTCGGTACTCGAAGCCCGCGCGAAGCCGCGCGCACGAGCTACGGCCAACGTTCAACCCCGATAGTGCGCCGTTATTCGACCATAAATTTCGCATCGGCGTTAACACAAATATACGTATCTGCTCGTATACAAAGGCTCGATAGTCATTTGGGGCCTGCGGAATGGCTGTACAGAACCGCCATTGGCGGTACCAGAGCCCGGGTACATTTCCCAGAAATCCCACCCCTTACCCAATTTCACTTCCGCGCACTTCAGCCGCGAATCATTCGGCAGAGCTGACGGCACATTCGAACCTCGATGACCAGACTGTGTTCGTCAATATCCTATTATCCACCGCAAAGTTTTTTCCTTTCATTAGGTTAATTCCGGATTAAGCATCGAAATGATACCCAATTAGGGTCGGATTTGTTGCACTGATTGCCACATGTCTAATACTGTTGTAAGGGAGAAGACGTGTTTCATGGAAAAAATTAGTCGGCGCTTTCATATTTCAGACCCTGGGTCCATTTCACAGAAATCCCACCCCTTACCCAATTTCACTTCCGCGCACTTCAGCCGCGAATCATTCGGCAGAGCTGACGGCGCATTCAAACCTCGATGAGCAGACCATGTTCGTCAATATCCTATAATCCTCCGCAAAGCTTTTTCCTTTCATTACGCTAATTCCGGATTAGGCATCGAAATGATACCCAATTAAGGTTAAACTTGTCGCGCTGATTGCCACATCCCTCATAGGGTTGAAGGAGGAAGCCGTGTTTCATGGCAAAAATTATTCGGCGCATTCATCATAGCTGGTTTGTGCCATACGTTACCCTAGACTAATGCACGGGGGGAGAAAATTTCCATACGCAGTGGTCGACATCCCTCATCGAGCTGGAGTCATCCATACGAAAGTCAACAAGTGAAACGATGCGACCAATGAAGAAGCAGTTATGAACTTAGGGCTTAGAGTTCCCATAAAGTGAGTCCTCTGACTTCAGCGTTTGTCATATTCGCTGTCGCTATCTGTATCCCTGGCTTTGATCTCTGTATCTGATTTCCCGATTGTGGACTGGACAAACTTTGAGTTGCAAAGCCATTTGAGCAAGGTCGAAACACGTATAGGTAGGTCTGGCATACGTTATAATAGAGTTGGAAGCATAGGACGAAGAGGCTTGGGATTTTCAGTGCAGAACGCCAGAGGACTCGGGGACCTCCCGCAGGGACACGCGAACCGGACGGTGGACGATGCTAATCCGGGGGATTATCAACTTCCGTGCTTGCATTCACGTTCCTTCGGCTCTGATTTGCGAACGATGATGCCCACTTCTGGAACGCTGTACACACGTAGATAGCGGTTCTCCTGCTAAGCGGGTAAAGCCACAAGGTCGTCAAACACATTTTTAAACAGTACAGAGCTTCGCATTCGATGGGGTGAAAGCATTTTTTGTCAACTTCATTAAAAACGTCGCACGTTTCGACAAAAATAAAAATTGTCCACTTGGACACATTTTCCATGAAAACGTTACAACGCGATGTAAAGGCAGTTATTACCCGTCGACCCGCGTGACCGCGTTCTCCATTTAGGCCAAAGCTCTGAGCGAGTTTTCAAACGATGATAAACCTAAAAGCTCCGCTTTGCGGAATAATCCTCTTGTTACGGTGCGCTTTTCTTCCGTTCTCCATCCAGATCAGTGGTTGGTACTCCATGTACCGCAAAATCCGATGAGCCCTGAACTTTTCGTCTGTTGCAACTTATCCGATGAACAAAAAAATGGTGCTTTGATCCGAATCGTCGAAAAATTCTACTGCGACTCTAGGTAGACGCTTTTTTTTGTGGATTCTGAGTAGAACCGAAAAATATATATTTGTATGAAAGAACCTAGGGAAAAAATGTTGGGGTAGGTCTGGGGGCTGGTCAGTGTGAGTGGTGCCACTTCATCGCTTTGGAACTTCGTTCACCAACTTCGTACTTCATGTTTTCAAACGTCCACATTTCCGCCCAGACGTCCTCAACTTCGTACACAAGTGCAGACATTATATGCACTTCCGGTAAGTACGAAAAAAAATAAGGGAGCGCGCTTGAAAATAGTGTGGACCTTTCATGAATAGCCCCCAATTTTTTCTCACCCAACTGTCAGATATTTTTTCAATCCCGCCCTTTGATTCGAGTTCAACGCCCTTCGCACCGCGCTGAAACACGAAGCCGCGCGTATTTTTATTCCAATTTTCCCCGGCGCGCATAATAATAAACTGCCTCAGCCGGTCCGGCGAGTGGATGCACCGCGGAGATTAAAATTTCTCGGCAAAGCGTTGGCAAACGCGAAATGCAGCGAGTAAACTGGGCAGCCCCGGTCTCGCCGCGACTGTATCATACTTTAAACTGGTGGATTTTACGAGCCGTGTAATTTTTCGGATATCAATAATAACAACGGTAAACGTTGGGCCGTTCCAGATAACGCGCGCCCCTCTCGCTGGTGTATGGCAAATATCTCGATACGCACGGTCCGCATATATAAATGTTTATAGCTCATTGCAAAAAAGAAAAATATATATATACACACAAAGAGTACAAATGTATTGACTGTGTGCAAAAGAGGAAAGACGACGAATAAACTTGTTACTTTCCTGCAAAATAAAATAAAAAATAAGAAGCAAAAAAAGTTTGATCTAAAAAAGTAATAAGAAATCCTTGAGAAAAAAATGTATATTCTCCATGGATCGATACATTTTTCAACCCGCAATTTTCCGCAAAATTATCCACTCGCCAAATTAGCGAGAGCACTCGCCGTAATTCTCCGGCTAAACGGGCGGATGAAATGTTGGTTCTCTGTTATTTATTCATCGCGTTACCGATGTTCGAATCGTTGGGAAATTTTTTAATCGGAAAAATGTTCCGCGCCATTATCTAGGAAAAAAAAAAAAAAAATAAGACTCCTTTTTGTGCGAAACTTTGTGCACTTTGGAGCCTGGTTCCCGGTCCCTCCGGTTGCGCATGCGCGTTTCCGAAAACCAATGGAAACTTCCCATTGCCTTGTAACGTCGGGAAAATGCGACCGGCGACTCTTCTGGTTTCCCCGGCTCCGAGCTCCCTCGGCGTGCACACTCCATGTCGTCTATGTGGGTCTGAGACCTCGTGTTATGCTTCCAGCAAATTAACCGCGAACTACCGTGAAACTATTCGGATATTAACGATAAGGCGGGAAAATGTTCCTACTGCGAGAACGTACAGTGCCACTCGGAGTAACGCGGCAACACTAAGGACGCTGTATACGACCCGCGTTGTACAACGTCAGATTGCACGGCGAATGCCGATAAAGTTCGTTCTCCGCCTGCCGAGTTATCTCGACGTTGCTCTTGACTTCTTACACAATAAATAAATAGGGTGGGGGTCTAAATAGCGAATGGCTAAAACTTATTTAAATATTAAAAAAATGCAATAACGAATTAAAAAATAATGGATATCTGAATCTAGAATAGCCATCATTATGAAATTTGCTATTTTAGTCATTCGCTATTTTAACTGCATTTTAATAAAACTAGGGGTTCAAAATAGTGAATGATTAAAACAACGAAGGGCTTAAATAGCAAATTCTGTAATGATGACCATTCTAGTTTCCGCCGTTTATTATTTTTTATTTCGCTGTTTTAGCCCTTCACTATTTTGTTCATTTGCTATTTGACCCCTACCCAAATAAATACACAAAGAAAAATTATTGTTTGATTTAAAATCCGGCGAAATAAAACTAATTTTTTTTTCTCTCAAGATTTCCGGTCCGAGAAGCCTCCGAGAATTTCCAGCACACAGGAGATACAACTTTACCATTGGGAACCTAGAACCGCGACCTCGCGTTGTCGTCCCGGGTATGAAACCATTAATTTTTACGCGCAAAGCCTGACAAATTCCCCGACGCCGCGGTGATTTGCTCGGGGCATTTAGCGGGCTGACATTTTCATCCAGCGTGCACTTTTGCCCCGAGTAGAATAAACGCAGTACACCCAGCAGTGTGCACCCCCGAAAACCACCCCCGATTCCTTTCTGCGCGGGTTCGTTGCTCGCACAACGTCGACAATTTGGATATCAACGCTGCCCGAAAAACCTGGAGTAGGCTCCAGGACCCCCAGTCTGCCCTCTCCCCCCTCATTCCCTCATTCTCATCTGCCCCCCTTCTCTTATTCTCGTCTACCCCCCTCCCCTCCCCCTCTTCTCTCATAGCCAGTGAAAAGTACGTTGTGTATAGTGCAGCAAGTAAACGTATTACAGGGAACTAAGAGCCCCGTCAGCTTTTCAGCTCTATATCCCGAGCTTGATAAATACACGTTACCTCGCTCCGTAGATTTTTCTCTCTCTCACTCCCTTTTCCCTTTCTCGCTTGCTTTTTTTATCTCTCCTTTTCCACCCTCGAACTCGGCCTCTCGTCTCTCGCTCCTCATTCGTTTTTCCAAGTTCCCACCGAGAATCGATTCTTCTAGCTGCGTCACTATGTTCCTCTCGCAGGTTTTGTATACAGGGTGTCCCAAAAGTTGTAAAGTTACGACTTTCAATCCCGTCCCCTTAACCCTATTCATATACAGAATTAAGGGAACAGAGGTAACAGGGCCAAGAGTTATGAAGTTCTGGCTGCTTAATCCTGTTCGCCCTGTTCATATACAGGGTTAAGCGAACAGGGTTAACAGGGCCAAAAGTTATGAAGTTCCGGCTGCTTAATCCCGTTCGCTTAACCCTCTTCGTATGCAGGGTTAAGCGAACAGGGTTAACAGGACCAACAGTTATGAATTGCCGGCTGCTTAACCCTGTTCATACGTAGGGTTAAGCGAACAGGGTTAAACAGCCGGAACTTTATAACTTTTGGGACACCCTGTATATTTAGTACATACATATACATACATATACATATACATAGAGGCCCACAGAACCGACCCACACACACATTGAGACATAAGCCGCGAAAGTTTGGTACTTTATAGTTGGGGCGAGAGCAGAGGCGGCTGGGCCCTTCCGCATAGGCACTTAAAGCTCGGGGAGAGCTTGGCCGACATTCCCCGAGAGTGGAAGTCGCTTTGTGCACACGAGTCTCGCGTGCGGTGGCGCTTTCTGTCATACAGGGGGCTCGGGGAGGGAACCAAGGGGGGTTGGGTACTCCTTCGTTCCCCCTCGCGGTCTTGGGTCATATTTTCCACCGAATTAACCGCAAACTACCCAGGAGCTTTATATATACGATCGACGATAATTGCCGACTCGCTTCACCGTTTTCGGGCGCCGCTACAACTTTTTGACCGTAAAAATTGTTTTGAAAAAGTTGGTGGAACTTTGCGCGCTGCTTCGTCGCCGGGACATTTTTTTCCCCGTCCTCCGGGTCAGACGTTGCACGCGCGGACTCTGAAGGGAAAGCACATTCATTAATTTTGGGTTCGTGTATAGCCGGCGGCTCCGTCGACCCAGGATTTTTTTTTCTTGTTTTTTTATTTTTATTTTTTTAAATATTTTTTTACTTAATGTAAAAGTTTTAGAAAGTCGAAAAATTCTCGGGTCAGTCCGAAGACCGATAAGGTCTGATCAATCAAATATATATTTCGATAATTGCGATGGATCGACGATTCAATTGTTCGTATAAGTTCGAGAGAAAATGAGACAGAATTACGAACTGTTCTCGATGCGATATAAATCTTATTAAAGGAAAGATTATTTTGGCATAATAATAATTGAAAAATGTTATTAACGAATTGCTGGAATAAATAAATTTGCAACAAATTACACGCCAACTTATTTTTTTTTTGTTACGAAAATGATTTGCTTATTTTTCTGAATACGTACGATTGTTTTCAGAATCTTGTAAAATGTTTAAAAACGGAGTTTTTTTTGTTATGAATCTGGAAATCAGAAAAAATTCTAAAAAAATTTATACGTATTCAAAAAAATAAACAGATCATTTTAATAACAAAAAAAATTAAGTTGCCGTGTAATCTGTTGCCCTGTTATTTATTTCAGTAATTTGTTAATAACATTTATCTATTATTATTGTGCTAAAATAATCTTTTCAACACCTTCGATATGCTTAATTTTTTTCAGATTCTTATCTCATCGAGAACTGTTCGTAAATTTTGTCTCATTCTCCATTGAACTTATCCGACGTCAGCCACGGCGCGCGTACTACCTTAACGCGAGACTTTCTCGGGTTTTCTTCCCACTTCGCCGTATCGCGATACGCACTTGGATCGCGTTAGAACTGGCCGCGGTCTGGCCGGAGGCTTCGAGAAACTTTTTCGAGACCGACCAGGTGTATCTTTTACAAGCGACTCTCAGCGCGTATTTTTTGGCTTCGACTCAAGTCTCGGTCTGCGAATGTTTTGGCTACCGCGAGTGGCATCGGAGCCCCAGTCGACGAAGCGGCCGCAGCCAGCAACAGGGGAATGAGGTACCGCCTTGTCTGCCGGCGACGTTGCGAGCCTCTCGCGAGGCGCAGACGAGACACGACGGACGTAAGAGAAATAAAAACCACGGAGGACGCGGGAGCTCGTGAGGCTGGGCGCGTGCGGCTGTGCGACCGTCTGCTCGTCGCGAAGAAAAAAAAAAAACAAAACAAAACAAAAAATGAGAGAGAGACAAAAGAAAAATATTGAACAGCAAAGTATGGGAACGCGTCTTCGGGGAGAAACGCAAACGGGAACCGACGACAACGTTCCTCGATTATTTTGTATTTTGTCTTCGGCCGACGCGTGTCTCGAGCAGGAGCCGATTTCCCCGATACTTTTAGAAACAAAATGAAATTTACGGTAAAACTCGCTTACTTATAATTATCAACGTGTGAAATAATAATACAATTTTTAATATTCAGGAAAATATTAATTGTTACGCAACTTTTAGAACTAAGATAAAGACGACGGTAGAACTCGCTTATTTATAATTATCAATGTGTAATAATAACATTCTTAATATCCTGGACAATATTAATTGTTACGTAACTTTTAGAAATACAATAAAGTCGAGGGTAGAACTCGCTTATTTATTGTTATTAATGTGTAATAATACAATTTGTAATAACCAGGACAATGTCAGAATAATCTGGTCACGCTGGGCCTCCGGACGCCCGTCCCGTCTCGTCTTTTTCCACACCCGACGATTCCTTTCATGCCCCGAAGCTCCTCGTCCCGTAGTATCGTCCGCTGTCGCGCATTTCGTAATATATTTCGCGACAAGTCGCGCGTGTCTTCACGTGATGAGAGACAGAGCCCGGCGGGGCTCCCGGAATTCCGGTTGTCAATACCGGCGGACCGGCTGTCTTGATTTCAGGGAATTATATTGCTTCTTGCACCGGCCGGTTACGCCCCGTCGCCGGGCTTCCCCGTGTCTTCGATATATCCGAGAGAATATCGTACGACGAGGAACGCGAGATATTTTCCCCCCGGTCGCATATTACTGCTGACCCGTCGGGCGTATCAAATTTTATCAGACGAATTTTCTTTTTATAAAAAGAATTTTTTTTTTGGTAAAAAGAAATTCGTTCGACCCTTGATATATTCTCAACGCGACTGGACCAAGAAAGAAGCTCGACGTTGAAATCACGTTCACAGGCGAATAAATATGACAGTCGAATAAATATGCATAAGGCACCGAGTGTAAATAAAAATACTTAAATGATAAATAACAATTTTTCAAACTTTATCCGACGAATTTCTTTTTATAAAAAGATTTTTTTTTTTGCAAAAAGAAATTCGTCTAACCCTGGAAGCAACAATACCAAGAAAGAAGGTCCACATTGAAATCACGTTTACCGGCGAATAAATATGAATAAGCCGCCGGGTGTAAATTAAAATACTTAAATGATAATAAATAACAATATTCGCGATGCGCAATGTGACGGCGTCCGTGCGGAATACGAAATGCGCGGCGTGTGCCGCCGGCAGCGTGTGTGCGCCGTGAATCTCTGCACTCTGGTTTATTACTGTTAAAGCGAAAGCCTTTTAGAGTGTGTAACCGCACAGAGAGCGAGAGAGGGGGAGAGTCGGGCGCGGCCCGCATTTTGCCAGTCAGGAGTTGTCGGTGCGTGATGAACGCCACAAAGATTTCGAGACCGGAAATTTCCGGCGGGCATTTCCACCAAATTTTACCCGGGCTAAATAAATCATTGCTCGGTCGGGAAGCCGAGGCTGGGGTTGAATAATAGAGAGGTCCGAGCTGCGCGGGCTTTTGCCTCGCGCCACGGAAGCTCTGGGATAGCTTTAGTCCTGGGATTTCAAGTTCCACCCAGACGCACAAGGGGAGCTTTCGCATAATGTATAGTTGCCTTCGCCCGGCACCGGTCAGACATCCGAATTGAGGTTTTCGGTCGATCAATTGATCGTTCGCAGTCAATTTTCCGTCAAACGCGACGTCACGATCCCTTCGCCCTCCCCCTCTCCCGTGGGATAAATTATGCAGGTGATAAACTCGACGGTTGAATACATTCGCAGGAGGCTGAATGGTCGATGCGATAGTCGGCGATGGATACGCGATGTGATTTAGTCGACGAGTATTTCGTATCGAAACTGTGTTCTGTATTATTTTCCTCGCTTGAGAAAAATGTTTCCACATTGGGACTACATTGACGACAACAGTCCCTGATAACACCAAAGGGTCCATTTGTGAGCATTTAATGCACCAAAGTCCCCCACTTGGGTTTCCATTTTTGGCTACCGGACATACGATCCACGCCAGAATATCTTCCGCTAAAATATCCGCCCCGGAATATCGCCTCGCCAAAATATTCCCAACCAAAAATGTCCCAACAAACAACCAAACTCATAAACTAAAGCGGGGATATTTTGGTAATGGGGTATTTTAGGAGAGCCAGTGTAGCCATGTTCGCTATAATTCATTTCAAATTATTATTTTCCTATATTTTCATGTTGAAATTTGGAAAGTATCCACACAAGTTAACAAGATTACCCATATAATTTCGTTTCATTTTAACAATACAAATAATTTTGTCCTTTCGAAGTCGGTGGCCGCAACTGGACCGCAGATGGCCAGAACCGATACTTTTACCATACACTTGACATTGACACTGACCTATAAGAATGCATTTCCAGTTAACCCATAAGTATCTGTTTACAGGTAACAAGCTTGGCCATACCCTGACGATGGACGTGCGATACGCCTGCCAGAAGGGGACGAGAGTGAGAGTGAGAGTGTCACACGGAATATCGCAGCTTCTCGACGTACTACCGGTGGAGCAGCGGTGAGAGAACGATTACACTGAAGGGTGTATTGGTAGCATAGTACCTATACGTATGCGGCCATTACGGTTTGTATACGTGACGCACAAGTGGCACCACCACCAGCAGCGTTTCACCGTCGACATTACCCTGCACAGAGGGAACAGTTGCCAGTGGTTATTCCACCTCTGCGTGTGCGTTATGTAGCTTTCCGTTGTTCGCGATGTAGCTGCTCCGGGTTCTCTCCAGCTTTATGGGGCACTTCCTACCAATGCGCGTTATAGCGTATGAACCGTTAGGGCTTGTTCGGGCAATATACATACGTTTATCGGCCTCGAAGCATTCCCGCGCTAAATTACCGTGGCTGGCTATGGGCTGGCTCGGCCCGGCTACTGCAAACACGAGCAGGGTCCTCGAACCCTGGAAACTACCTCGACTGATCCGCAGACGCACTGGATTACATCGAAGATCTGGCCTTGTACACATTTCTCGCGAATTCGAGCTAATTGCCTCTTTTTTAGGGTCATGATGTTGAAAATTCAAACTGGAAAATTGACATTTTTCAACTTAACTCTCAGGTCTGACTTCTTCATGCAAGAAGTGACGTCAGATTATTTTCTATTTTTTGTTTCAGGATCCAAAATTTTCGATGAAGAAGGTGCAGAAAATTGTACGAATTTCCGACGAATTCGATCTAATCGCTGCTTTTTAGGATTATGATGTGGAAAATTCAAACTGGAAAATTAAAATTTCCCAACGTGAGTCAGGAGGGTGACCCCTTCATGTAAAAACCGACATCAGATTCTTTTCCATTTTTTATGTTTCAGGATCCAACATCTTCGACGCGGAAGGTACGGACAATTAATGCAAAGTCAAACTACTGAGAAGCTCATTTCATCCGTGCGCTGCACCAGCGCCACGTAACAAAGTTTTCCGTTGGCAGAGATTTCCTGCGTTCCGCTCGTCCCGGTAGTTCACCGTGGTGCCCTCGCCGTACCCTTAACAAAGCTGAGACAATAGAGTGCGGCGTTGGTGCATGAGAAGATGCAATGTCGCTTCCGGGCTACGAAGAGCGCGTCAGCAGCCCCGACTAACAACGACGAGACGGAGAGAGAGAGAGAGGGAGAGGCAACCCCAGACCTTTAACCAACCGTGGGAGGCCTTCCGTAATGTCGTCGCACTCGACCCCCTGGTAACCGTGGCAAGATGCAGCATGGTTGGAGTACGAGGAAGAACCGGGGCTGTCGTAGGTTCTATATAAGCCTCGCACTTCTGTCCTCATCCTCTTTGCTGGTATCGCTTGAAAAAGTTTCATCGAGACTTCTTCCCAACACAACCACCCTCACCACCTGCAAAACTCACTCCCTCACCACCCTCACCACCGGCAACAGCCCAGTTCTGCTGCACGCGAATAATCCTACAGCTCGTTTCACCCACGTAAATCCTCATGGCTCGCAACCCTTTAGCCTCTTTCGCTCATCCGCCCAACCTCTCCCTCTTTTTCTCCTCACCCTTCAACGTTTCTTCCACGTTTTCCAACCGCCTCTTTGATCCTTCCCCCGGGAAGACACTCCGTTGTTTTTATGCCGACGACGAGAAGAACCAGCCGTCCATAAGTCTTACACGTGTCTCGACGTACGCAAGAGAGAAGCGCCTCGTCGTCACTCGCGCAACCCCTGAAATAATGAGCACCTTGAAAGCGGAGAAGCCGCGTGCTGCGCCTCCTCTTTCGTTACAGTGACCTGAGAAATTCTCGTCCCGCCCTACTCTGTCTCTCTTTCCTCTTCCTCATCTCATCGTGTCTCATTTACTTCCTTAGCGAGCATTGGCCGCCTTCCAGAGTGCGAAGAGTCCACTTCTTGTACGAAGTTCATGCACACCTTTTGTGCAAGTGAAATTGCGGCTGCGTTCTGTTACACATCGCGTCGCCATGTAACGTCGAGTAAACTGGGCCGAGGGATTTATTCTCGTTACATAAATTTACAAAAGGGATGACGTACCAGTTTTTTTTTTAATTTCCGTATATATATATATTTTTTTTTCATTTCACGCTCTTTAGGCCTTGGGCCTGGGTTAGTTCACCGATCCTTTTTAATTATCGTCATCATTTTCAATATTTTCCATACAGACTAGCCCCCCCTCCCCCCCATTGACCCTCAGGACATACCACGAATGATTTTTTAAATTAAAATATCTGGCAATGGAATCCAAACACTGTTAAAAATGCGGTGTAAAAAATTGACCTTTCGCAGTGTTGATAAAGTCTACACCGTGTCAACGACTAGTCTTCAATAACTGGTGTCAATTTACATCATAACCTCAATATTTTTAACACATTTTACTTGAATATTGTTAAAAGAAATTCAACGACATCGTCGGTTTTTGTTCGTTCGACAAGTCATGACTGATTGATAGCATTTTATGGATTTTCATCATCTTGTCCCAAACATAAATATGTCGAAAATTTCATGAACGAGGGCGACAATTCAGACATGCTTGATATACGTGTATTTGGCACCCTAGATAGTGCTACTTTTAATACCAAGTGGGTCAACACTGATCAAAAGTCCACACTGATTAGGTTTAATACGCTGGATTTCTAACAGTGAATAAGCGAGCGGTACCTTGAATACATTGGATTGGAAACAACTTACTGAGTCGCGATCAATTTTATTTTCATGAAACTATTTCTTTTTTTTTCTAATTTTATTTGCAGCTAACCGAAGCTGCGGAGAGTATTCAACTTGTTTCTCCGTCCTTGAAGGGTGGAGTAAAGACCAGCCGGGAAGCACGTTCCGGAATCCTCGTAAGAGTCCGAAATCCCAGGGTTTAGCAGACGGGCTACACGCATCTCCACTAACGCGGATATATCCACCCTCTTAGCTGGCCGGTACACGCATTTCCACTATAACGCGGGGTCCGCGTATATCCACCCCCGCGGAGATACCACTTTGTTTTTCTTTCGGGTCGTCCCGGCGAGTCAGTAGGCGGAAAGCACAACGGAGAGAGGCAAAGCCGACTCCGGTAGTCAGTTTGCAAGGAACCGCGCGAGCAGTGGACGCGCTGCTCAGCTTTGCGTCGGATTTGTGTGAGCCACCCGCCGCCGGATTATCGTCGTGACACACGCGGTCGTATAGGCAACTTTGGCACGGATAGAGCTTGACGTACTGATGCGATTATCCCAGCTTGGACTTGTGGCCGGTCGTGTCCGATTCGTCCAATTGTCTCCGGTTAGAAAAAACAAATAAAAAATGTCACCTCTTTCGTCCCTTGTTTCTGGGTGGTGAGCCCGACGAAAAACTTTCTCCCTCGTTGCTTCAACGTTGTCCATTCCGGAGAGGAATTGAGGTTTCCGGTGACCTCGGCTGATCTGCGAAAACCGACAATTCTCAACTTCGGACCGACCAGACTTTTGACTCGCTGCCGATCGGTTTCGAGGGTTGAGCCCTGGTAGAAACTTGTTCTGTCAAGCTCGCGTTCAGGTGAAGATTAAACAAAATCTCACCAGCGATAAAAAAATGCAGAAACGCTTTCGCTAAAATCTAGCCCTGATTTAACCAGGCGCCGTGGCTCGTGCCATAAACGCATTCGCCACGCGCGAAGGGCACAAGGGTACGAAGGGGCCCTCGACGTACATTGTCTCGAGGACATATTTCACCCGGCAATTTAGCGGTAAGTGGGTAAGAACGTTGAGTTAACAAGTGCAGACTCGATGCCGCGGCGAGAGTCGGTGGGAAAGTGTTCCGGGATAAGGCGCATAAGCCGGGCGCGCGAAGAGGGGCAGGTTAACGTAAATAAACGAGTGTAGTCCGTGTGCGCGTTTACCACTTCCCCCTCCTTCGCACCCCCATCCCCCCACCCCCTCCTCCTCGACACTCCAGGGTTGTTGCTTCAAGAGGCGAAATTTACGAGCAGACGGCGTGTGCAACGTTGGAAAAAGTTTGCATTAGTACATACGGCGCAGCAGTTACACGTTTAGCGTTGCATTTGGGGGAGACCGGGGTCAAACGGCACAAACGAATTTGTTAAGAGACGAATCGCAAACGCACGAAGAAATCTAAAGACGATGCAATTTGTACTTGTAGAGAAAAATATGGGAATAATTACTCGTGTGGCAATTGAGAAACATTCCGGAATTCTGGCGATTTTTCTGGCGATACTTATTGTCGGACATATACAATATGTTTTCTATCGCTACAAGTATGGGGAAAATCACCGGAATTCCGAAATTTTTCTCAATTGCCACACGAGTATAGAGATTATTCCTATATTTTTCTCTCCTATTATTTACGTTCCTTCAGCTTCGAAATTTTTCTTTTTTTATTTGACAGTGAACCCTTCAAATTATATAACAAATGACGGCGAAAGATAAGACTGGAATGAATCAAATCGAGATAATTGTCAATAATTTTGAATGTTACATACAACTCCTTACTTTTTACAAGGAATCAATAAGTGTAATGCCCTTGACATTACATAAAAAGTGACGGCGAAAGATTAACTCGATAAATCAAACCAAAATAATTATAAATAATTCTGAGTGTTACAGACCAACTCCTTACCCTCAACAAGGTATAAGTGCAACGTACTGATTAACCGAGCGTAAAAAAAAACAGACAGAGATTTTACGTGTGTAAAACTGAAGAAGTAAAACGATCCCATTTTACCGCAGCAGCCATCTGCTCTATCAACCACTGCGCCCCGGTCTCGCCGATGTCGCGACGCGTGGCTTGCAGACGGCGACACTGGCTCGGTATTGGTTCACGTACCGAGGTGGCCGGCCAGACGAGGAGAAAAGCGATAGGATGCAGCTGCGATAAACCGTTTGTTCGGTTTGCGGCGTACACATTAATGCTAGGGGTGAGGGAGTAGGAGGAGAAGGTGCAAGAGGAGGGGGTTGGTACCTATACGTGCCGGAGGTAACCGGCGCCGGCTAACTCGCGCGCAAATAAAGCCACCGCGGGTAAAGTATTCCGCGTATAAAACGTTGATGGTATCGATAAATGCTCCTCGTGTTTTCCCAGATTACCGCAAATCCGAGCCAACCGGAGGTTATTAAATTAAACCTTCCGGTATTATTCAATCTATTGGCAAAGTAATGAAAGCCCTGAGTCGGTTTGAAGTACGTGGGAGAGGTGGCAGAGGGGGATGGACCCTCCCCTCACAGATGTATCGCATTGAATATCTTTTTTTAAGGTTTTTATTCAACATGGAAAAATAAACACACGTGTATCGAGAATTGAATGCAACGTGTACTCTCGATACTCCGGGTTTATTTATCCGTTTTATCATTTCAACGAAAATCGTTATGGGACCATTTTTTTTTTATTGAGAGCACGAAGCATTAAAGTTTTCGCTTGATGAGTGTTTTTGGTAATGTCTGCTGTGTTTATTTTTCGCTCTAAGCAAAATAATTTGTACACCCATTAGTCATTTTTACGTGGATATATATAATGCCCGGGTTTTTCGGGGTTTCCGATTGGCGGATATTGATTTTGCCCCGTTTTTACCGATATTCCGAGGCGAATTGACTATTCCCCAATTTATATTCCCCGGTACTCCATGTCCTTTACAGTCACCGCTCCGCTTTTGTCCCTTTTTGCGCGGCGCGCATTCCGCGCAGTTATTTTTGCTGCAGCCATCAAGCCCTAATACTCCAACACGAAAAGCCAATAAACCCTCGTCAACTAGGGCGATAGCTCGCCGGGATAGCTCGGCGTTCGCTCTCACTCTCACCCCACCCGATCCTAACACGTTCTCTCCGCTTCCCAGGGGTACTTTTATCCCACCGGATCACGGCCACATTGGCTGCCAAATTTGTTTAGCGAATTTTCGCCCCGGCGCCGGCCAAATTTAGGATCGGCGCGCGCGGTCCCCGAAAAATTGACCTGACAGCCGCAGCCTCCGTGTTAGACAAATGATCCCCGATAGGATCGCGGGGGATAAAAAAAAATTGCCCGTCCGGCCTTTTTGCATAATTTATTTTCATAAGTGTCTTTTGTGAAGAATATTCTTTTTTATGTGCTACACATTTTTTTTCTTCATTACAAATATTTGTTACGCACTTTTATGCGATTATATTTATTTTTATATATATTTTTCTACGACAAATCATTTCTCTCGGGGGAATGCTGTAATATTACAGTAATGAATAAGGTGGTGATAAAAATGAGCCAGTAAAGGGTCTCCCTGATATTCGACAAGTAGTCACAGTCAGGAACTGGTCAGCCGCAGTAGATTCATGCGTTACATACGTCATTTGATGCATTTTGCGTCGCATTACAAAACGTCCAGATGGTATTCGCAATTATATCCGGGATCCCGGATTCTATCGTGAGGTGATTGTGACCACGTATTCGTGGTCGAGCAACTCTTTCGACTTGACTCTGAAATACAGTCTCGATTGCCGTTCATCTCGAGGTGCGGTCCTATATTCCCAATTTGAAATTTGTACATGCGCGAATTTACGGAGGCGCCCGGATTGCCCGGAATTCCGTGTGGCGAATACCGAGGTGAACCACAATCAAGAATTGTGCCGGGTATTCGCGGAATCGATGGGCTGCAGGCGATGGTTAGGCCTTTGAATACTGGAACCCGGAAACCATATATATCAACCACCGGAGGACGTGAAATTCTTTGCGCAATCGAAGGGCAACTCGAGAAATTAAAATATTCGATATTCCTTTTTTTTTGCGATTGGAATATTTGACGTCCTTTTTTTCAGCGAAGAGCAATTTTCACGAAATCAAAGATGAGATTCAATATTCATCCTTCGATTTGCACTTTCGCGATGAAACGATATCGATGGCTGCGCCGTTTGTGATTCGAGGAAATTTTAATCGATGAAGCTTAGGTGATTGGATAAAAGAGAAAGAAAAATTGCATTCCGCTTGAAAATGAATGGAACGTGGGGGGAGGGGGGGGGGGTGTTCTCGTAAACAGAGAGAGAGGGAGAGAAAGTCGAGCACACGGTGAACAAAAAAAAAGTGCTCAGGTAAAAACGTTTCGGGGAGACACGAAGACAAATTCAATCAACTTGAGTCCTGAACAAATTGGCACAAGCCGGGAGAGCTCGAAGTCGGAAAATGCTCGAGTCTTTGAGAGCGACGAGAGTCGCACTGTTGCCGCAAAAACGATTCGTCGGGAGAAGACGCTTCGAGGAGACGACGACGACGACGACGACAACGATGACGTCGACGACAACGACGATAGCGGAATGAAAAGAGCTCGAGAGGAAGCTCAACGAAAGCACATCAAATATTTCGCCGGTGCGTGTATCGTCGAATTAAATGCTAACAGATTGTATGAACCGATGGTTGGAGACTGAATCGAAACTTCGTACCTTTTTAGTATCATAAAAAAAAAATCTATGAAGATCTGTAAAGATTTCGCCGGTGCATTATCGTCGAATTAGAAAAGCTAACAGATGTATGAACCGATCGTTGGAAAGTGAATCGAGACTTCGTACCTTTTTAGTATCATGAAAAAAATCTATGAAGATCTGTAAAGATTTCGCCGGTGCATTATCGTCGAATTAGAAAAGCTAACAGATGGATGAATTGATCGTTGGAAAATGTATCGAGATTCTGCACCTTACATGAAATAAAAAAAGATCTATGAAGATAAGAAAACCCGTCAGAAGCTTCAATAAAAAAATTAAAATAAAAAAAAATCCGTAACATGTAAAATCGTAAAATTATCCTAAAATGTGCAAAATCAAACTGTCGCTCACCTGCAGGCTGGTTCACCGACCGTCTCGAAGAAGAGGCAGGTCCCACCGTTCATACAGAAGTCACCTGCGATCGGGCAGGGCTGCTCCTGTCTAGGCCACGCCGCTGTCGCTGTAACAGCCAAAAAAGTAAATTTAAATTCATAACTGGTCGCCGAGGGAAACCTTATCACATCCTTATGAATATAACGTCTTTGAATTATTGAATGTACTCCCGAAGAGGAAGAAGAGAAAAAGGGATAAAGAGGGAAGGACACTAGAAGCCATGAATGAGTAATCCATATTGATAAGAGAACTGGCTTTTCCATCGCTCTCGTTCGCTCCACATTATACGGAAACATATTCTTCCTGGGAAATCATATTTTGGCGGAATAACGAGGGCGACTCCTGGTGGCCGAATCGTCGGCGTCATCGCGAAGCTTTGTTCGCCCTGCTTAAATTATTATTCGCGAAGACGCGAAGGGTTGGACGAATCCCGGAGATCGCGCATTTTCATTTCAATCGCGGCGCCCCGGACGCGGATTAACTTTTGGTATGCAAATATCGGCCGGCTCGACCATTCGCGAGGTTCTGAAGTGCGGTGGTTTCACCAGAGCAGAGAAGTCCATGAAGTCTCTGGTTCGACCATCTCGACACGCGGCGTAGTCGTTAGTTTTTCCATGGACTCCGAGAGCTGAGAAGCACTCGGGCGAGTTCGCCCACCGGAGCAGACGGTAAGTCGAGGAACTGCTCCCCGAGTACCACTTAAAGTGCCTTCGAAAATCCAAAACTTATTGCACTTAGCACGTGACGACGATGGATCTGGCTTAGTCATCGGGCTGCGACCTTCGCTGGATAACGGTGAATCATCTTTTGTCATTAATAAAATAAATTGCAGCGACCGTGATAAGCCACAATAATTTGTTAGGCTTTCGCGTCAAGTTAAATCACACTTTGAGCTTGATTTAACTTGACACTCCTATCAATTCTTAAGAATCGCTCGATGTGCTATTTTATTATTTTTTGTACAGGGACAGATTTTTCTTTTCCTGTTTTCATAAAACTGCGAAGTATCGAGACAATTCACGTCTAAATGTCACGTGTGATGTAAACATTCGTTTTTAACATTTCTTTAGGTTCATTATTTGCAGTCAGTGGTATGTATGATAAATACCCTTTTTGTAATCTCGATTTACATTGTAGTTTTTCTGAAAAAAAAACGCCCGAAAACAGCCTATTTTTTCGGCCTCAACAGTGACCTTAATTAATTAAATGGCAGCGACCGTGACAAGCCACAATGATTCGTTAGGCATTCATGTCAAGTTAAATCACCCTTTGAGCTTGATTTAACTTGATACTCCTGTCAATTCCAAAGCATAGCTCAACATTCTATTTTTTTGTTTTTTTTTTACAGGGACGAATTTTTCTTTCCCTCTTTTCATCAACCTGCCAAGTATCATCAAGATAATTCTCACGTCTAAATGTCACGTGTGACGTATATGAACACACGTCTCTACTGGTCCACGAGTCTGGGAAGAATGCGCGACGTTTAATATGTGCAAAGAGCTCGTTTCTGAAACCCCGGAGAGTGCTCGAAGTCGTTTTCCATCAGCGAAGGCTCTTCGGGCCGCCTATTCTCTTATATGCACATGCAGTGAGTGCATGTGCAGTGCACGAAAAGTGCCGAAAGCACCGGCAGCAGAGCCACAATGATGCTCGCATGCATACGGCACGTTTTCTTTTCGTTGTCGTTCTTATTATTATTATTATTGTTCTTGCCGTCGTTTTTTTCACTCTTTTTTTTTCTCTCGTCTCAAGCTCTTTTATTTTGGGGTAGGCAAAGATTCCTCGCTGAGCGAGTGGCACAAGGTTCCCTGGTTTGGTTGTAGGAGTCGAGGCCACGCGTTTCTTCTCGTTAAGCTTGCACAGCGTCGGCGCGGTAACGAGCAAAAGACATTTCCGGCTCTCTCGCAATCCTGCCCTTCGCGGTCCACGGCCCTTGCAGCGTTTTCAGCATCTATATATGCAATATGCCGCGCGCGGCCTTAGCCCCGGACGAAAAAGCTCGAATTCGTCCGGGGCTCCAGCAGCGCGCAAACTCGGCGCAGCGGTGAAATTTCAATTTTCTCGTTGCACTCGGGCAGAAATATCCGGCCTGTTTACGGGCGGGCAATATGGACCCACGCGCGGGGGCTCGACCCCGGAAAACGGACGCGCATTCAGCCGCGCGGTTCGCGCGGTAATAACACTCTCGGCTTTCGGCTCTGTCCCGTATCGCCCTGTTTTTCGTACCCCTCAACCTATCGTTCTGTCTCTTTCTGGTCGATGTACTTACGGTTCGAGACTCGGAAAAAAAAAAATAGTGAATGCAACAATGCAACAAGGGCGACGCACTCGATAACCACCCGATAAACCGGAACGACACGATCGTTGGCTCTTCTTTTATTCGCGGAATACCAGAACGAATAAAGGCAAAACGCAAAGCGGGGCGATAAAAAACAATTTCTTAACCATTAACCATTTTTTTTGTGATTTATAAGTAAAAAAAAAACAAGCGACGAAAAATCGTCGACATTTTAGTTTTTTATTCACAGCAGGCAATAATTTAATTTCCACCCTTTCAAGGACGTTCGAGAACTTGCAAACCGTGTAAAATGTGTATTGTAATAAAACGTTTCACTGCGGAAATTCCGCGACAAATCGCACTCGGAGCCGTAATCGAATGACTGTTAAAAAAAATTCCCAGCAGCGTGAGCGAAAAACCCGGTTTGTCGAATTACTGCGACAAAATAATTGCGAGCGTGTCGCAAAAAAAAAACAGAATAGAATTCACGTGGTATGAAAATTTATGATGCGAGAAGGAACGAGGCATTATTTGTTTATTCCAGGCGCGGAGCTTTCGGCACGCGGGAAATCGTTACATCGTCAGTTAGAACGGTCGGGCGTGCAGTGTGAATTGTTTGCACGACGATGCGCATGGGTCGTGGTTACATATACAGGGTGATTCAGAATGGTTTTGCCATTCATTGAGGAATGATAAGTTTACCACCTCGGGAACAAAGCTACTTATCCGTTTTTCGTAATTCGCAATATTTTTTTATTTATATAAAAAAATCATTTTAATTAAAAAATAAATAAATAATTAGTATAAATAAACAGTATTTTCTAACATTTTTATATATTTATTTGTTCCCATTGGTATATTATTTCAAATGTGCAATACTTATAAATAAATAAATATTACGAATAACGAAAACCGGCTAAATAACTTTGTTCCCGAGGTGAGAAACTATCACTCATCAACGGCTGACAAAACCATTCTGAATCACCCTGTATATAACTATATCTATATACAATATGCATAGCTATATAGGCGCACTCACAGTTGTCGAGTTGTCAAACAAAAAATGTCACTACTGAAGGGTAACTTCAATATCGAATTTAGCCGTCGCTCAGCCGCCTCTTTTGCGTAGATTGGAGCCTCGACGTATAGTGATAGTGATATCAGAGGTGGTGCCGCCCATCATGCCCAACGCCACAAATACGGTGTACACGGCGAATATCCGGCGAGTGAATCGTCGACGAGGAGGCCACCAACCACGACCGCCGTCGCCGCACCGTCGCCGCCGCTACCAACGCTCGGCCTTCTCTTTTCCAGAGCGCCGCCCGTCACCGCTGGCACCGCTCGCGAGCGCTGGGCCAACATCCCAGGCACTCGTGCTCGCATTGTACAAGTTGTTTGTTTCCCGAGCTAGTTAATTAGCGAACGTGATAAAGGTGCGACGAACCACGAGTTTGCTATTCGTGCGGTGCGCAGGCTGCTCATGCTGGTTACAGACGTGGGAGAGGGGCGGGGAGGGTGAAGGGGGGATGGGGGGAGGGGGTGGTTGGTGCGCACACGGCTCAACAGTAACGGCGCAACGCGCACAACGAACGAGTTTGCTCTCACTCTCTCCCTCTCTCTGTCTCTCTCTCTCTGTCTGTGCTGCACACCGGCGGTGTACCCAAGTACCCCCCGAATACGTCGTGGTCGTCTCCGCCGACGACGACGGCGACGACGGCGACGATGACGACGACGTCGTTCCGTCGTACCACCCTTTGAAATCCCGACTGAAAATATAGTGGTAACGATCCCAGGGTCTGCTGCAGGGTCAAAGCTACAGCGTTGACTAATTATGCCATATGCATACGTGGAAAATTTTCGGGGGGTGGGGGGTAAGCTCGTTTGAACCGACCGCCGTGCTGCTTTTCTCGATCAAGGTTACAACTGTTTTGGGGATGAAAAGTAATTGCTGAGAAAAAAAATTAATTTTCGCGTTTTTCTTGTTGAACTTTTGATTTTTTTGTAAAAAAAACACGAAGGGTACCCCTGGGAAAAATTTGCAATTTTTTAAGGGTTTTCTTTCGACCGTAAAATGAAAATCCAGCCTCCATTTATGCAAAGAAAAATAACATCGATTTTAGTTAAGTGACGAAGTTTCGAAAAAAGTGAAAAGTCATTTTTCGCGTTTTTCTCCTTGAATTTTTGAATATGGAATGCAGTCGGATAGGGTTTTCAGACGTTACGAAATCGATTTTTTTTTTTTTTTTTTTTTCGGAAGAAAAAACAGAGTTTAGTGAGACAAGATAAGAAGCAGAACCGTCGTACACGCTCTTTGCCCGACATTCCGGTGGAAAATGCGGGCGTGCGATCGTCGTTCGCGGTGGGTACACCGCACCGCGAACGAACACTCGGAAATTAACTCAAACATAATTATCGTAATGCAGAGAGGGAACGTCGTGTGCTGCGCCCGACGAGGAGGCGCCGCCCGCGGCTTCACGTGCGCGCGCGCGCACCCGCGACTTATTTAATCTCGGTAATTCAAACGAGTCGTCGCGTTTTCCTCGCGGCTGCGGAGACCCGGAGACGTCGGCATTCGGGACACACCCCCATTTCCAACATAGACATAGACACGCGGTTCGCCGTACACAGCGCGCGTAAATAACGCTAAACGCGGCGGTGAGCACAAACACGCCTCGACATACGTGACTCAGAAAATTGTTCGAAAATTGAAGCGGCCTCACGCGCCGGGTACTTCGAGCAGCGTTTTCACCGGGAGGAGCGAGAGAGAGAGAGTTTCGAGGGTTTCCCCCGTCAATGGTGCTCGAAACTTCGAGGGCACTCTCGAATGATGCGGTGCGGTCAGAGCGGCCGGATAAATTCGTCGCTTCTGCCGCGACTCGTTTCTATCTCCGCGCGAGCTCATCGCCGGGGCAAAAAGGCTCGATTCGCTCAGGGGCCTCGCACTCACCGAATCTCATAAGTCATTTGGTGCGGCTATCGATCGTGGCTCGAGTGGCCGCCGACTCATTACGATCGGTGGGTCCGGGGTGGTTGAAGGGAGGAGGAAGGGGGTGGAAGTGATGAATTCGATATTAAATTAAATTTCGCAAGAAGCTCCCCGGGGTGATTTATTTTATGTTTGGAGAAATAACGAACCGTAAATTTGCTCCCAATTGTCGTAAAAAAAAATTCCTCTCACGTGTAGAAATGTAAATTTCTAGTCGAATAACTTTGGCACGGTACATAGGCTCGCGAAATCGATACCTATGGTATCGAGAAATCGATCAGTACTCGCGTTGTGAGTGATCGATTCCCGAAAATGAATGTGGACACTCGACCTATTTCCCGAACATTATTTGGTCCACCGAAATGCGACGAAGCTCCGTCTCTCTTTTCTTGACCGTCGAGGTGAGCAGAGGTGCTCACCAAATCTACAATTTAATATAACTAGGCTAATCACACGCGCTGGCGCGCGTGCCCGAGATACTTTTGCGCTGCTGCGCTCTTATAAAGTTTTAAAAGGGTAAATCGCACCTGAAAAACCCTTGTTCAGTTACTTTTGAAAAAAAAAAAAAGGAAATTTGTCGTTTTGCTTTTCAGAAATCGTAGATCTGGCCGCCGGGCCGAAAACCACCCAAATCGGCGTCACGAAATTTATTTTTTCAAAATATCGACTTCTAACCTATACCATCGTTCTTAAGTCGCATATTCTACCCCTGAAAATACTGGTTACAACGCTTTTTTAGTTGATTTTGAAAAAAAAAATTTTTTCCGAACAGTTTGTCAGAAATCGTAGATCTGGCCGCCGGGCCGAAAACCGCCCAAATCGGGGTCACGAAATTTATTTTTTCAAAATATCGACTTTTAACCTATACCATCGTTCTCAAGTCGCATATTGTACCCCTGAAAATACTGGTTACAACGCTTTTTTAGTTGATTTTGAAAAAAAAAATTTTTGGCCGAACAGTTTGTCAGAAATCGTAGATCTGGCCGCCGGGCCGAAAACCGCCCAAATCGGGGTCACGAAATTTATTTTTTCAAAATATCGACTTTTAACCTATACCATCGTTCTCAAGTCGCATATTCTACCCCTGAAAACACTGGTTACAACCCTTTTTTAGTTGAATTTGAAAAAAAAATTTTTTGGCCGAACAGTTTGTCAGAAATCGTAGATCTGGCCGCCGGGCCGAAAACCGCCCAAATCGGGGTCACGAAATTTATTTTTTCAAAATATCGACTTCTAACCTATACCATCGTTCTCAAGTCGCATATTCTACCCCTGAAAATACTGGTTACAACGCTTTTTTAGTTGATTTTGAAAAAAAAAAATTTTTGGCCGAACAGTTTGTCAGAAATCGTAGATCTGGCCGCCGGGCCGAAAACCGCCCAAATCGGGGTCACGAAATTTATTTTTTCAAAATATCGACTTTTAACCTATACCATCGTTCTCAAGTCGCATATTCTACCCCTGAAAACACTGGTTACAACCCTTTTTTAGTTGATTTTGAAAAAAAATTTTTTTGGCCGAACAGTTTGTCAGAAATCGTAGATCTGGCCGCCGGGCCGAAAACCGCCCAAATCGGGGTCACGAAATTTATTTTTTCAAAATATCGACTTTTAACCTATACCATCGTTCTCAAGTCGCATATTCTACCCCTGAAAACACTGTCATCAACCTTTTTTTAGTGGATTAAAAAAAAGTACGATGTTTGACAGAACTGTCAAAGTTATCAAGGACAAAATGAACCTGGACTCGGTCTGAGAGTCCCAGCCAATCACAGCTCGAATAGTTTGCTACAATGCTTTCCGTTATACATGAACTTTTTTAAAGAGGGATACATCGACGAAATAAAAGATAAGTATTTAAGTGAAATATTCTGAACCGGACGAACTATTGTGATTAATACTAGACTAGAGGGAAAGAGCCTAATACAAATAAAAATGATAAAATTATGTTTATCATTTAGAAACGCATTTTCATGTTTTTGTTTTGTTATGTTAATTGTAATAATTCCTGTCTCTTTTTGTATCATATTTTTATATTTATTGGACGAGAATTTTTAACGGTTGAATCAATTATCATTTTCAAAATAAATGTACTGGGACAAAATTAAAAGAAAAATAAAATATAACACATGCTCCAATGAATTAAATAGAAAACATAAGACTTTATGACAAATGTGAATAATGACTCGGTGCAATAATCACGAGACGTCTGGTGCAATCAGGGGGTGTATAAATGGGGGCGTTATAAGGAAAAAAAATGTTCTTTAATGTGAATAATGATTCGGTGCAATAATCACGAGACGTCTGGTGCAATCGGGTTGCGTATAAATGTGGAGAAACGATTCTGTCGCCGATTTCAAATGAGTGCTCTACATTTTTACGTTCTCCCGTGAGTTTCTCCTTCTGGGTATCGTCGACGACCTCGTCGTCCTTTGCCGGGCTTTCCTGTTCGCAATCTCTTCCCCGGCTTAGGTGAAATTCCCGTGTACAGCGTCATCGACGACTGCGACTGCGACTGGATTTTCCACGCGCGGAAAAGTAAATTGAATAGATTTCGATGGGGGAGGTGCACGAAGAAGCGACGGGAACGTGGCCATAACCGAGAAGCGGCGAGGGGAGGGAGGAAGCCACCCAGCCACGTTGCTGAGGAAACGTCTCGGGGCACACGGAAAACTTCGAGTCATGCCACGCTCCTCTCATAATAAGAACACCCAACCCACGTGCATATTACCCTTTAAGATACTCCGGCACGTTGCGACTTCGAGGTTCTCTCTGCCTTTCTTCTCCTGACGTTTCCCATTCCCCCACCCCGCCCCCTCCCCCTCGCCTTATATTCTTACTATAATACCCGGTTCACCCCTCCTCTCCTTTTTTTCGTTACTCCGGTATCTTTCCACACGTTTCCTTATTGAATCTCGAACAAGAAAAAAAAACGAAGCCAAATTTCATATGCAGTAACCTTACACCTTATTTGACCGCCGACACATTCTACCGGAAGCGACGAGAATCCGGATCCTCCATTGAGCAACTTGTAGTTGTAATATGGGTCACATGGGAAATTCATGAAAATGTCTGACCAGGCTCGAATTTTTGCTGGTCGACCTACTGCCACGTCGAACCATTGGCGCTGCGATTGGCTGACCAAAACGTTTCATTATTGAATCTCGCCGACAAAAGAAAACACAAATTTTCAAAACTTCACATGGAGCAATATTTCATTGACGATGTGATTGGCTGACCGGAAAATGGATTTCCCTACAGCTCAAAAATCCATTAAGTGTGCCACGTGTTCGTTGCTGCATCGCAATTGGCTACCAGCGATACGATGCGACCTCAGGAACGAAGACAAGAACATTAGACATTATCGTCGTCCAGTCAGGATTGCAGATCAGACATTGTACCACTTTCCTTATACGCGACATAAAGGGCCAGCGATAAGAGAGCGCCTACCTTATCTCACCCAAAAGTGGGTGAAATTCAATAAGGAAGGACCAGCCCCAACATTTTGTTTCGATATTGCTGACCGAAACTTAACATTACCCTCACTTGGTACCGCCTGGAATTTGAAATTCCTTCAGCTCTCCCTTAGTACCTTTATTTTTCTTTTTCATCCGGTTCTCCGCGCCTCTTCCGTTGGTAACTTTGACTCGCCTAACCTCGCTCCCTCCCCTCCTCTCCTTCTCCCTCTGGAACGTCTATACGTACTCCCATTGACTCTTCCAGCTTCTCACCACTTCGACGTAAGTCGCAAAACGCTCCGGCAGCTCAACGAATACATCCGCGCACTTCCTACGACGACTCCGACACGCTCTGATCCTTGCGGCACTTTCCCGAGGAAAAGAAACATCCCCGACGACATCGCCTCGTATTGCCTCGGAGTTTCCTCCTTCCTTGGCGCGCAGCAGTCGATGTCTGGTGATAACGCTGGCTGTATTATCCGAGTCGGTGCAGCGCGCCAGATGTACGCGAGTGCATAATACACTCGACTTCGCTGCTATTCCAAAATAGTCCATAATATTACCTCCTCCCCTTACCCCCCCTATATTACCTCCTCCCCCACCCCCTCCCACTCCTCCCACCGCTCCAACCATCCGTTCTCATTCTCCCCATCGAATCTACTGCGTTTTGCAGCTGCACAGGGAAATACCGAAAACCAAATACGCGATATTACCCACTGGGTTCACCTATGAAGAGCAAGAGAAAGGATGGGAGGGGGTGGGGGTTGCTATTTGCCGCTGGTATTCCAATAAAACAGTCGAATTTTAACCAGCCACCCGCCATCCGCCTAATATTATCGTTAGAGATGTTAATAACGTCATTCCGGGAAGTAGAAGCCGAGGGATTGACCCACATTGGCCGGCTGTTCATTAACCCAGCGAACCGGCAACGAGCCGACGAAGCTCGATATGCGCGCTGGCAATTATCGCGATACACATTGTCAACGGAAACTGGTTTCATTACAGCGACCAATAAGTAGTGGACCGTAATGACGAATTGCGGAATTATGACGGCATTATTATGTTTCGTTCGAACAATATCCCGATACCTACGGGTGGGGAAGGAGGGAGGGGGGGGGGGGGGAGGGAGGGTATTGAATATTCCCTCGAGCGCTCTGTATCGACGTTTCCCGCGGATGAGGAACCCAGATATCCGGATGAGCGGGTGCGTCGAAAAAAAAAAATAGTCTGCAAAACACCGAATTGGCTGAGTGTCGAGTGGTTCCTTCTTGAACGTGGGATACACGATTCTCGCATTAGTCAAAATTGTACCATTGCCAAGCAGGAAGTATCGGCCGGTGAACTTGCCGCGCGGTGTCATCGGGCCAACATTTTCCAAGGACCCGCAGTGAGGAGCTGAAACGTCTGCTCGAGTTGCGACCTCCGCAAAGCCGCAAGATTCGTGCATCAGCGGCTCGCGACTCGTTGGACCGTGAGAATCGCTCGCAGAAATTCGTGCAAGCTGTGACAATGCGTGACTTCCGCACTGTGGGATATGCGGTCATACCGCACGGGCTGGATTTTCTGGTGCTTCCTGTAAATTCACAACCGTTGTCGCCTCCCAAACGAAACAAAACAACCAATTTAAGGGGACTAGGCAGCGAGAATTTTTTTTTTTATTTTAGTGGAATTTTTTGTTACAAATTGACAAAATATTGTTTCAAGAGCTGACAATATGTGAATTTATTTTCAGACATCAGGTTTCACCTCAATCGTCGTAACTTGACAAGCGAAAAATGGGTTTTTCGATAAGACTTATAAAGTAATGCCCACCGATCCACGGTCCGTTTAAGACTCTTCCTTCCATCAGCTGTCTGCGTTATCCAACGAAGGTAAAGAGCGAAGCTGCATCATTATTAAATGTAGTCACACTCGTGCGCTCCGAGGACCGGGCACTGATTACGGACGCTGCGATTGCTCAAGTACTCTTTGAAGTTTCCCCCCTCCTACCTCTTCTGTTTCAGCCATGCCACAACCCCTCCCCCCTGGTCCCTTGGAGCATCGCAAACGGGCCGTAATGCGCGACACATTTCTCCTTTTGCCCTGGCCTAGACTCGTTATATTATATTCCAGGAGCGACGTGCCAGCGTAACGTCGTCGTCGACGACGACAACGACGACGACGACGACGACGACGCGAGTCGTATTTCCTTCGCGGGTCGTGCTCCTCGCTTAGACGACATATTTCACCCCATAAAACGAAAGACGCATGGACGGCGCGGGTGGTGTCACGTGTATTAGTATAATAATCCTCGCAGTGTGCCATACAGGAAGCACACCCGGAGTAGCATAAATAAACGGACACACGCGTGTAATACGAAATATGTTGCACCGTGAAATTGCAGTCAGCCGGTCGAATCAATCCTACAGTGTCGCCTGAACAGAGGCCGTAAGGTGATCCCTTGGTACTTGGAAGCCTTCCAGAAGCAGTTTTTAACGCTTTGCCCCGGAATGTCCCACATTCGAACTATGCATTTAAATAGCCGGTAATTTTTGCAATAAACAGTAGTTCTAGTTCTACTTTAGTTTGCAAAAAAGCACACATAACGTCTCGTTCGAAGATCAACGGTGGCGTCGTCGACCCTGCAGATGGCAACCAGCACCGTCCTCGAGTAACATTGAAAGCTCATGTCGGATGACGTTGACAGCACCTCGCTTCTCTGTACTGGACTAACGCAGCGGATTACACTCTAGACATGTCATTACACAGTCGAACTGCGCGTAACATTCCCAGCGTCATTTCTCATTGTTCCACCAGGCGAAGGTCTTCATAAAGAGAATGTAAAATCCATCAAAGTCAGCGACATTCGATCTATGCATTTAAACAGTCAGTAATTTTTGCAATAAACAGTAGTTATAATTCCACTTTATTTTGCAAAAAAGTATCTACAACGTCTCGTTCGAAGATCAACGTTGGCGCCGTCGACCCTGCAGATGGCAACCACCATCCTTGAGTAAAATCGAAAGCTCATGTCGGATGACGTTGACAGCACCTCGCTTCTCTGCACTGAGCTAACGCAGTGGATTCCACTCTAGACGTGTCATTACACAGTCGAACTGCGCGTAACATTCCCAGCGTCATTTCTCATTTTTCCGCCAGGCGAAGGTCTTGATAAAGGGAATGTAAAATCCATCAACGTCAGCGACAAGAAGGAGGTTGAGGAATGAAGAACCAACCCACGATTCGAGAATGGAAGTCCCATAGCCACTATGTGCGGCTTCGAGGCCACGTGACGTGCCCTTCCATCAACCTCGAAGCCCTGGGGTGACTGCTTTACGTTTCGTCGCCTCCACATTCGCCCTAAGAAATTTTGGAGAACCTGCAATCCAATGGGAATGCCTCATAGCTAGAATAGTCGCAGTGTAATGAGTCAAAAGCAAAGTAATCCCATGATCCGTAGCTACTGGGGGTTTTCTTCCTCGTCGCGGTCTCCTGGTTTTGCCCATACGTTAGAAGAACCACCCCTACCACCTACCCCCTCGACCTCGTGGCTGCGTCATGCGTCCTGGGACGCAGTTACCATTTCGCGTTTTCACCTCCTCGCGGGGTTCACCTCCAACACTCCGCGTTCCCCCAAGCACCACCGACATTACCCGCGTGGAACGTGCAAAATGGAAGCTCGAGGTTTCGGCTCGGTGGGCAACGGGAGCTGCGAGAGTGAACATAGGTTGGAGAAAGAGGAAAAGAGGCGAAAGACTATGGGAAGGAGAGAGACGGGGTCAGTCAAGTAAGGGAGTGACGTTACCAAGCCATGTAAACCGTAAGGTGAAACGAGATTACGCCCTCGGGTGTCGTCTCTGCTCTTCTACCTGCAGCTGTCCCAGAGCGTCGCCGAACGCGTTTTAGTTCACTCGCTCATCCGCGTGTACATCGGTGAACAACCGCGACAAAGCGCAAGCCGCAAGTTTAAGGCGAACGTGCGAGTGGCCAAGGCAAGAAGGGGGTGGTCCCTTATCGTCTCGCATATTTGCCGAGGAGTTCGTGAATTTTATCCACTACCTATAGAAGCACCCTCTGACCTTTGTAACGTTCCGCGATCCGAGTTAAGTTCCAGTTTTAATTAACAGTAACACTTTTTCCTTCTGTTTTTAGACACCTCTTGCAAATCCTCACTAAAATCCTCATTTAGTTTTTAGTCTGTTATTTACTCCGTACTGTGTTTTTCTCTGCTTATTGTCATCTTTCTCTTTGCTTTTTTATTTGCATTGTTCCGGTCATTAGGGGATTTTGTCCCAGGACCGAATAAAACGATCTATCTATCTATCTAAAATGGCTATGGCAGGTTCTGTGCTGCATCTTCTGGGCTTCCTTCGTCGCCGCAGACTAACGGTAATCGAAATCGACTCGCGAACGTCGACAGGACCATCCAGACGCCGCCATAGAGTCGTCATTGAGTTATAGCGGATCGGGCAGGTTCTCATGAATACTATTTGACGTACACACAGAGCCAGCGCGGCTCGCATTACCGACTATGCCGCGATGGTGCTTCGGTCGATGTTCCCACTGTTGGACCGGGAAGACGGAGGGTTCTAATCGCAGAGAGGCAAAGGCATCGGAATGAGAGGGTGGCCCGTTGGTGAAATGTACATGAGCCGTCCGAGGCGAGGAGCTTCATGGCTACTGGGATTCTCTGGGTCAACAAAGGTACTGGCTTCGGCCAGTTTCACAGCAGCAGCAGCAGCAGCACCATCACTACCACGAACAGCACCATCTCCATCACCATCGCCACTACCACCAACAACACCATCACCATCGCCAACAGCAGCTGCAGCAGTAGCAGCAGCAGCAGTAGCTGCAGCATCACCACCACCACTACAGGAGCAGCAGCAGAAGCAGCAGAAGCAGCAGAAGCAGCAGAAGCAGCAGAAGCAGCAGAAGCAGCAACGACAGCAGCGCCTGCAGCAGCAGCAGAAGTAGCGGCAGCAGCAATGGCAGCAGCAGCAGCAGCAACGGCAGCAGCGAGACTCGTGCCTCCTCGGTGCGTGCGTGCCATACACGGCATGCTATACGGCTTCGCGCCGCAAACAGGCCCTATCTATTCATTGTTGGCGTCCATTGTCGGTATTTCGGTGCCCGCGAAATTCTACAACGTCGATGGGAGGAGGGAGGAGGTAACGTGGCGCCGTTGCCGCCGGTCGTGCCATCGCTCGTCCGCTGGACCAGGCGCGTCCTGTGCATCCGCGTAGTTCATGGATGTGTCCTCGGTCGTAGTTATCGACTCGACTGCGTCGCACGTAAACGCGAGAATTTGGTGAATCGACTTTTCCCACTTCTCCTACAGGTTTCATTCTTCAGGTTCAGATCCGACAACGTGATGGGTAGTTGAATGGGGCAGTGATGACGTTAGTGAATGAATAAACCACCTGAATCTTTCAGAATGCCAAAATTATTCACTGTTGAGTTTTCCCGACTTAGACACTTGCAGCAATGAAGTCTGTTTTGGACAGAAATATCCAAGGATCGAGGCACTTGGAACCCAGAGATACAATCGAAATTAACCATTGGAAATAATATATGAGCTTCCGCCTCACCTAGTCACTTAGTCACCGTCGCTTCCGTCAATAATTGAGTCGTTTCCTGTTTTAATCATTCGCCTCTGATGTGCCACCTTTTAACAGACTTCGAGTTGTGGTTAATCAATGACTTTCTCCACTTCTAAGCAAATGTAACTGGCGAAAGGTAAAACCGAAAATCAAAGTCTTAAGTTTATGAACTTGAGCCAACTTTTAATTGGATTCCCGGGTCATGTAATGAAAAACCTTGTGTCACCTGAGGCCAAATCCAAGGACCAAAAAGAATCATTAAAGTGTGCAGAACGTCATCGAATGTTCACTGTCCAATCGGTGCAACTCACCCGTCCAGCTGCGTCACCGAGTCATGGAGTCACCGGCGCTTCCGCCAATAATTGAATCGCTTCCTGAACAGTTATATTCATTCGCACCTATCATGCCACCTTCGAATTGTGGTTAATCAATGACTTTCTCCACTTCCAAGTAAATTCAACTGGCGAAAGGTAAAAACTGACTATCAAAGTCTTAATGAACTTATGAACTTAAGCAAACTTTTAATTGGATTTCCGGGTCATGTGAGAGAAAATCTTGTGTCACCTGAGGCCAAAGCCAAGGACCAAAACGACTCAGTAAAGTCTGCACAACGTCGTCGAATTTTCACTGTCCAGTCGTTGCAACTCACCCGTCCAGCCGAGGCCACCGGCCGCTCGGGTGGCTGACCGCTTGAGAATCTTCGTCGGGCTAACTTACAATTAGTCACGAAGCCGCGTTAATATGCAAGCTGGTGTTGGGGCGTGGTAAAACTCAACGGCGGCCGGAATTGCTATGCAACAGCGGGTGGCAAAAGGGTTGACGGTGGGCCATGCATGACGTTATACGAACTACCACTACCACCATCACCACGAACACCACTACCACCATCACCACGACCACCACTACCATCATCGCGACTACCATCACCACCACTATCACCACTAGTACCATAGCATCCTACATAGAACCAATGCAATCGAGCGCCAGGCCCAACGCGGTGAAGCTGACCCCACCCAGCGCTACAGTCGCCCTGAAGATCCTGAGGCAAGTACTATAGTCAACTGGTCAGCTTTATTGTTTCGCAACAGCAGGTGGGAAAAGGGTTGACGGTTGGCTATGTATGATGTTATACGAACCACCATCACCACCACCACTACTATCATCACGACTACCATATCATTATACGTAGGACCAACGCAATTGAGTTCCTGGCCCACCGCGGTGAAGCTGACCATCCAACGCAGTGAAGCTGACCACCCAACGCGGTGAAGCTGACCACCCAACGCTACTATCACCCCTGAAGATCCCAAGGCAAGCACTGTAGTCAACTGGTCAGCTTTATTGTTTCGGCCCAGCGTTACATAAACCCACACACATTAGCCCTACACGTATATCATCCTAACCCAATGTGTGGGAGTCTGTGTGTCTGTCTGTCCGTCTGTGTCCGTGCATACACAATAGAATGCACGAAAGGCACGACGGGCAGTAATATAACGACGACGAGCTGATTCGACACCAGCAGAAGCAGCAGCAGCAGCAGCAGCAGAGGCAGCAGCGGCTACGTGAAACCCTGACGCCGCTCTCCCGCTCGTCCGTAGGGTTGTAATTGTCGTCCTTTGTCCGTCATACGAGCTTGCGGCCTCGCGTCCGCGGCTCACCGCAAGCTTTCCCGGTCCTATGAACCAGCGGACCGTGGCATTATCGCATCAGGTGCTTAATTCCCGGTTTGTCACCGGCCACGTACCGCACGACCGACGTTCGCCCGACGCGCTCGTCGACGTCCGACTTATTCGCGTTCCCTTCTCCTCGTCCACGTCGCCCTCTTCTCATTTCCTATAACAGCGATCCGTCGAATATAATCTCGTTATTAATTTTCAGAAAATACAGAACGGATACCGGACGGAATTTACCGCGCAGTGGAGGTATTTATTCGACGCTACGTATCGGTGGAAAAAGGTATCAACGTGATAAAAAAAGTGGGAAATTGCTCAGCGAGACGTGAGGGGGTTGGGATTTTTTTTTTTTTATATTCTCACGCTCACGCGGATTTTTCATTCCAACGCTCGGCAAATCACTAAACATCCCCGGGACTACTGAGCTTAACGAATTTTTATATCTCCGACTGGTGTGCAGCTTTTTCCGCCCTCGTCACGTGTGTCTGTCCCGTGTGTGTACACATATATCTGTATATCTATATATTTTTTTTCTATCTGCCTTTTTGTCCCGCGGAGCTTTTAACTGGGTATACATTTGGTCGTACGAAATCCCCGCGGGAATTATAAACGCTCGACGCTTCGTTGCTTTTGCGATGCCGCTGCCGGTGCTTTGGAAGGAAATTTTATGGGACGAGAGAGAGAGAGAAAGGGTGCGGGTGGGGGGAGAGAGAGCAGGGAAACGCCCGTGCGCAACGCAGAACCGCCCGCATAAATCGCTTTAAACGTGAAATCTTTTCGCGAGTGTATCACGCCGCGCCAACCGCGGCAATAGCGACGATCTTTCATTGTCCGCGAGGAGGCTGTACCGTATAGCGAAACTCCCTGCACCTTCAGCGCGAATTAATTTTTTTTTCCTCTCTCTCTTTCTCTTTCTCTCTCTTTCCTCGCACCAATTCGTAAATCAAATCTCCGCCCGCATGTTATCTGATTAATGGTTTATCGCGCGCTAATTGCCGCGAATGCTAAATTACACCCACATATATCTATTTTTTTTTTCACTTCCTCCCGGAAAGCCAACGTGACGAGATAAATAAGTTACATGCAGAGCATGAAAAATAAATAGAAAAAAAGTATTCGTGTACGCTGAATAATATTTTCCAGCGATTAAATGCTGCAGGCAGTTACAGCAGCTGCCGCTGTTCGGGGTCTGCTGATATTGACGTTTCTGGTTTGTTCGGCCCGATCGCGATGAGCCATGCGCGACCGATCGGGAGAGGGATAGGCAGCAGCATCAGATTCCTGGCTCGTTTCGAGGCTTCGAGATTGTGCCGGATTTTTCGAGCGTACCGAAGGGTCATTCGTGCGCCATTATATGATTTCCGGAGCCATCGTAACTTCCGGCAATACTCTCCCTCTCCCCCCCTCCCCACCTCCCTCTCTCTCTCCCCCTTTTTCCCTTCTCCCTCGCCAGCCGGGTTATACTACCAGCCGTCGGTACTCGCGATCACAGCTTTAAAAACCGGAAATTGCAACTTCTTCATGGGAAAAAAAAAATCCGACCTGTCTCGTGCATCAAACGCGCTCGCCCGTGACCCGCTCGTCCGCGATTTCGCAATTCGATACACCGCCGTCGACTCGTTGGTTATATCAACTTGCGACCATCGCGATGTCATAAATGTATATGAAATTCACAGGCGGAATGGAATAACTCGATTCGATATTATATTATGCAAATGGGTCGCGAGTACTCACTGGTATCTTGAATTCTGGTATCGCGATCGACTAGAAGTTGGGCGGTGAGCGATGCCCGATGGCCGGACGTGCTCTCGGCCACGCACTCGTATCTTCCGCTGTCCTCTTGCCTCGCCGACGCGATCACGACTTTCGATCTTCGTCTGAAACAGTAATAACAATAAACATTATTATATTTTTATTATGAATTTTTTTTTCGAGTAGAAAATCTGTAGCGTTACATGTGGCCGAAATCATGCCCTGCTTAAGCCTGGCTAATATAGACCGGTCCAGGCCCTGACCAGGGCCAGATGAAACGCTACAGATTTTCTACTCGGGTTTATTATCAATAGGAACAATGACGACCAATCAATAGGAATCCCGACGACCAATCAGAGGCTGAATAAATCGATAACAATGGTTGCTCACAACCCAGTAAACACAAAATAACAATTACGTCGCAGTTATATTAGAATTTCCTACTCAGCTATCTGATTGTTACATAACAAGGGTTTTATATAACCATTAAATTGCTGCGTAGGAAATTGTAATGTAACTGCAACGTAATTGTTACTTTGTTTTTACTATGGAAGTTTTTAATACAGTCATTTTACGGTTACTTTATTATGGTATTTTTATTATCATTATTTTATTATGATAGTTTTATTATAACTATTTTATTATGATATTTTTATTTATGTCGCTGCTTATATTTGTTTAAGAATGTCTTGCTCCGTCGGTAGAGCAGGGCACGATAATTATAGTTGTCTCAAGACTCCGCATCTTCTTTTTAATTGCAGCGTGCGCCGCCTCCAGCAACGATGCTCCATATGAGCGGCACGAGGGGACGTGTACAAGCTAAATGAGACGAAAAGGCTCTAGGCACGTGGATTTTCTGTGCGTGCACGAGAAGCACGACCGCAAAGACAAAATAGCTGAGAAGCAGTGAACAGTTCGCGAGGCAAAAAATTTTTTTTTCGGATTCCAGCGTATTAGGCTTTTACTTTCCCAACCCAGAAAAAAAAAATAGGAGCTGAGGTTTGGCCAGCTGGCCAGTCGCACATCGGTGCTGCTTCTGCTTTATATACGTCACATCCAGTGGCAAACCCAGAGCGGTGGCTGTCGGAACAAGGTAAAAGTAGCAGCCGAGGCAGCGTCCTTTGAACTTTCTCCGCGGCTGCAAAGGACCGGCGAGAGCCCGGGCACGTAATCCGCGGAAGACCCCGATGGCACGGGCTCCGCTTAAGTAAAAATTCCATTTCATTTGCGTAGAGAACCCGCGTTCGCCTCTGGTGTCCGTGTCGCGTTCTGTTCTCTTTCCGCTCTGCTCAGTCTCCAAAGCTTCGCTAGCCCAGAGCCGCAGCAGCCACGAAAGGCTCGTTTCTCTTTTCACGGTGTATTTTTCGTAATTGAGGACATTGAGGTGCAGCCGGAAAGCGCCGTCATGAGAAACGTAATTAACAACATTCGAAGACGTCATTCGAGCAGCGTAAAAAAATGTATCTATGAGTCTGGAGAGGGGGAAGGGAAAAAGTGACGAGAAGGAAATTCACAAACAGCCGGAGGTGGCGAAACGTCGCCGAGTCCTGAAGGGTTTCGTCTCGTCCCTCCCTTTTCCGACACAGAAGTTTCCCCTTTCCCGTTGAGTGGCATAATTAAAGTTGTGCACTTGTAACCGCGTTTCAACCGACACAACGCGGCTAACGACTTGTCAGGAATCTTCCTGGGGGATTCTATTCCGCTCGGAGACATTTTCGAGATCTCGTAAATTCCTTCGCGAGACTCAGACGCACGTAGCTTTTTCGACAAAGCCGAGCAAAATGCGTCGAGAAAATGGAAACGAAAGACTCGGGAACTTGAGGATCGAATGGATTCAACGAGGCAAGTGATTTGGAATTGGAAGGAGAACGAACAAATAATCGTGGATCCAGTGAAATTAAAAGATGTGGTAGCGTCTCGACGCCAAATATAAAAAATAAATATGCCGTACGAGATGAGGTGCTACCGCTACTCTTATGAACTGGACGTTGGGTCGTTTTTTTGGTTACGTTCAAATGTACATCGAGTTATCTCTGTCCTGTATTGTACTATCTCTGAAAATATAAATGAAAGACTCGGGAACTTGAGGATCGAATGGCTTCAGCGAGGCAAATGATTCGGAATTGAAAGGACTAAAAAAAGCATGGATTCAGTGAAATAACTATTACTTTTTTACATTGTATGGATCGTTCGATTCATCAAAACGAGTTATGTTGCTCGTTCGATCCATCGGATTTTTTTTTTTACAAAGGTCGATGCCGAGAAAATGGAAATGAAAGACTCGGGAATTTGAGGATAGAATGGATTCAACGAGGCAAATAATTCGGAATTGGAAGGACGAAAAAAAATAGTGGATCCAGTGAAATAACTATTACCTCGAATAGCCAAGACAGAAGATACGATCGTGATGCGTCTCCGGCAGGAAGAGGAAAAGGAAAAAAGTGGACGAATTGTGGATAGATGTAGTCTGGAGTGTGGAGTCGCCGGTGCAGCAGCAGCGACGATCTATCCTAGAACACAAGTTTTACGATCGTGAAATGGACCTCGTTCTCTCGGGAGGATGGGCCTTTAAATTGGAACCGATTCCGTAGCCGGTTGGCTGGCCGGTTGGGTCGAGGGTTGCTGCATTTGCGCTTGGCGTTCTTATACTCCAACCCTGCATCCCGGACTATACGAGCGTCAAGTCTTGGCCGTGAGCGTCGGTAACGACGTTTAACGAACCCAACACGCGTGGAAAAGCGAAGCAAGGAGGAACAGAAAACGAGAGTCGGTGGAAAAAGCCGAGAAAGCAGAAAGAAATAGCTGGATATACCACCGCCGACGCAGCCGTAAATCTATTACGGCTATAACTCCGTGAAATCGGACGATTCTTGGGGCTGGTCTATATTTTTATTGCCTTTTATTTCTCTCGAAGCTCCTTAAAAATCTCACCGCGATTTCCGGCTGCGTCTGCAGTGGAAGTGAGCTTGTTCGGAGGTCAGAACTCGGTTCAGACGTCAGATCAGGTTCGCCAGATTTTGACTCTGGTTGCAATTAGTCGGTAACCAACGGTTTATTTGTATTTGGCTCGTTCGATCTGTCAGAATTTCAGACGTTTTTCAATTTCTTTAAATCAGGGCATGGAGAATTCGAAAAAACGCACTCCGCGCGCTTTCTTCGTTACGCATTTTTATAGCCTTTTATTCCTCTCGAAGCTCCTTAAAAATCTCTCTGTGGTTTCTGGCTGTGTCTGCAGCAGAAGTGAACCGGTTCGGAGATCGCAACTTGGTTCAGACGTCAGATGAAGTTCGCCAGGTTTTGACTCTGATTGCAATTAGCAGTTGGCTCGTTCGATTCGCCGAAATTTCAGTCGATTTAACATTTTTTTAAATCGAGGTATCGAAAATAAAAAAAAAGTACACTTCGCGTTTTCTTCGTCACTCGGAAGACGTTGCACATTCGTCAATCGCAAAGTGCGCCACGTGCTCCGGGTGGGCGATGAGTCACGTGACCCAGTCGCGAAATTCTCCGTCTAGTTCCCAGTCAAAAACCCGGTGCGGGGAGGGGGAAGGGGGAAGAAGTCACACCCGGGGCAAAATGAGATAACGCGAGCGCCAGCAGCGAAGTGTCGTGTCTTTGAGCATTCAACTCCGACGTGGCACGACGACGACGACATTGGCGCCGCACTGGAAGTCGCGGGTGTCCCACGGGGCGTTCGCGTTCCCCGGCAACTTTTAATCCTGAAACTCCCAGGGAAAATCAAGGACGAAGGTGCCGGCTACTATAAGGATTCCCGAGGACGACGGGACGACGGTGCGCAAGAGGCGAGAGAGTGTGAAACCGGCTGCACACCAGGTACGACGCGTTGGTGTTGGTGGCTGAGTAGTTAGGAGGTTGCTGCTGCCGGGCTTCGCGAATCGCGATGATATCGGAGCCTCCTGCGCGCGCAAAGCCAGGAGGCGGCGCTCACACTCGCGTTGAGCGTCGTCGGCACGTTGCAGCGACGCCGATACGTGGCCGTATCCTCCGGAAACGTTAACTGGAGCTAACACCCCTTATGTGGAGGGGTGACTGGGGCGAAGTGGGACAGCTGGGGCAAAACGGGATGACCTTTTGTCACTTTTTTTTTTGTAGAGACTTAAGAGGCGACTCTCCTTCCCCTCGCGCGAATTTTTGAAAGCTATTTTCTCCTTAAACCTACTTGACAAATAGGACTCAGATTTTAAGAGAATGGACGGAAATACAGCAGAATTGGACTAAGCTTCTGGCTCCTCGATACATGAAGCCGTTTGTTCGGGAGAATCGAAAAAAAAGTGAGGTTAGGAACCCCGCACCGCGCGGTTCGAAATTGTGAAACCTATTTTCTTCGAAGCGGTCAATCGTATCGCAACCAAATTTGGAACATAAGTAGTAAATGATGATAGAATTGGCCTGAGCTTCTGGCTTCTCGAAACTCAAAACCGTTTCTTCGGGAGAATCGAAAAACCAAAAAAGAGGTAAGGAGCAAGAGAGACAGACTTATGAGCGTTTTACATTAGCAACGAACTTTTATGCTTTTATTGCATACTTTTATGCACCATTTTTTTTTTACTCTTGAAATCTATTACGATGATCGATCATTGTTGATGGAAAATAGTGAATACACGCATTTTTGGTGTCGCGACCCATGCGTCTTTTTCGCTCAGCTCAGTCCAACCCGGGCCAGAGGGATGGGGTTATAGCTCAGCATCCCCGCGATGATTATACCCGGAGCCAGCAGCGAGCGGGGGAGGCAGGGGGGGGGGGGGACCAGGGTGAAATACCTAAGACTGCATAATATGACTATGCCACACACCCCCTTAGTCTGCACTCCCCGTGTATTGAGACCAGCGCCAGTGTATGACCACCACCGTCGGGTGGGTAATGAAAATAGGGTGGGGAGAACGCAATTTGCGCTTCGCCGGATTAAGTAAAAGTTTTTCCCTCCTTTATGGCCGCGCGGGTCTTTATGCCGCTTTTACGCCCAGTTTAACGTTCGCCGTCTCGTGCAGAGCGCGGCGCTCGGGGCTCTCTGCACTTCTGGCGCTTGTTTCTGTCTCTCTCTCTCGCAGTGAGTCTCTCTTTCTTTCTCTCTCACTCATTCGCAGATGCACGGGGCGATATGGGTCGGGAGGGACACGAGCGACACACACGCGGGAAAATATTGCCGCATCCCCGACGCCTCGAGTGCCGCGCGGTGCGCGGACGACCCGAAGAGCAGCAGCAGCAGCAGCGAGCGACCCGGCAACACCAACGTCATTCCATCAACGTCCTCTTACGGTTGACGCGTAGCGACCTATTACCCACCAGTGAGCTTCTCCTCCAACCTTTGTGCCGAGCGTGGCGTCGGCGCCCGCAGGATATTGGGTTTTGCGCTCTCGCACCGCCGAACTCGTCTCGTTCTCGCCGCGCCGCTTTCAGCGAACACGGAGAACGAAGAAGCGGACCGCGCGCGACGCGACGCCCGCTGGACAGGCCATGAAACTGGCGCGACAAGCGCGCCCCGGACAAGATTTATAGGTGTGTATAAAGAAAACGCGTTTAACGCTCGTCGACGAACCGGCCACGTTGATTATTTCCAAAACGTGGTTCAACTTTCTCGAGAAGAAATTTTTTTAAATATAAAAATAGAAATAGAAAATAAAAAAATAATAACAGCAATCTCGACGAGTACCAGTTGAATTGCATTCAAACCTATCGGGCGAATACAACTCGGTATTCAGAAGCATCGAACCAAACTTATTCAGCACAAACGCATTTTTTTCATGCACAAAAAAAAATAGAAACATGAAACTAGCGTAACAAGCGCCTCGCCAAGACTTTTAGGTGTATATAAACGACGAACTGGCCACGTTGATTATTTCTAAAACGTGGTTCGACTTCTTCGAAAAGCAATTAAAAAAAAAATAATACAAAAATAAAAAAATAAAATAAAAAACAGCAATCTCACCGAGTACAAGTTGAATGTGTTCCACATTCAAGCCCATCGGCCGAGTGGCAACGCATTCAAAATCAACGAACCAAATTTATTCAGCACAATCAATTTTTTTCCTCCCATTAAAAAAAAAATGAAAACTCATCGACGCACCGTGAGAGCGTCGTTGGCCTGCTGATATCGCTCTCGTCGATTCTGGAGCGGTCGGCGGGTCAGCTCGAGGGTCTAATCGAGGAGCGTCTGTTAACTTACACACAGAGTGAGTCGCGCAGCGCCTGGTCGGCCTGGCTAGGCCCCGATCGGCCCCGTACGAGGTTTCACAAAGCCAGGATTCCGAGTGGCAGGTGGGCGGCCTCCCCCTCTTCCTCCCACCCTTCAGGGTGGAGGGGAGGGGGGGGGGGGGGGGTTCGCGGCACGCCATGGTCCGAGTCGCGCATCGCGGGTGGAACAAGGTTCGCTGCAGTTAGGATGCAGGTCGAACGTTCCGGCGGCGCGCAGCTTGTGGAGTTTCGAGTTGGATCGATCGATCCCTTTGAGCGCCGGTGCCGTCAAAGGACACGGTGGGTAGGAGCCAGCGAGCGGCCAGTGGTGGTAATGCCACTGGCGGCGGTGCCACTGGCTATGGTCCGTAGGTGGTGGTGGTGGTGGTGGTGGTTCCCATAATGGTGGTGGTGGTGGCGGCCTCAACGTCCTGTCCTGTCCTGAGGGCAGCAGCACACTCGACGCAATCGGGTTCGCGATGCACGTTCGGCGTGCCAGCAGGCAGGGCAAACCTCGCGCGCTGCTGGCGCTGCGCTAGCCAGCGCCGCGATCGTCGACCGCCGCAGAAACGTAACAAGATGAAAGGAAAGAGCGAAAAGGCGGTCGGGCCTACGGCGCGGCATGAACGAGGCGGAATACATAAATAGAACGCGCGGAAAAGCACACGCTCGGCTCTTCGCCACACGAGGGAGATATAGAATGAGAGAAAGAGAGAGAGAGAGGGAGAGAGAATAAGAGAGAGAGAGGGAGAAGGACACTGCCGCCGAAGAGCGCGCAGTCCGCAGTCTAGACGGAGTGTCGATTTTTGCCACGGCACCGAATTAGAAACTCTCCAGTTAACTCTCCGCGCTATCCGGGCTTCTCTTTTTTTTTGCGTCTTCTTTGCGTCTCTTTTTTTTTCGTCGTTTCCTCGGTCGGTCTCGGGGCCTCGGTTCAGCCTCTTTTCCCTCGCCTCTCGTGATGCTCGCGCATATACCTTTTCTTTTTCCCTTCAAGTCCATCCCTAGGTCTTTCTCTGTCTGGTTTTCTCGACTCTCACTGATACGGTTCTCTCGTCTCTCCTCTTCCAGCTTTGCGCATTCAGCGGTCTTCCTCGTGGCTTTACCGTGGAATTTCCGCTGTGGATATTCCTCGTCGGTATAGCCGGGCGGTGGCGAGCTACGCTGGACGTGGCTGCAGGTTCGCGTGTACTGGACTGGAGTTGCATGCTCGCCGGGTTGATAGGGCGCATGCGCTTCAGACCGAATACGTGCATATTTGATAATTTGATGGGACTGTGTGCTGGAATAATGTCGTAACTAGGAGGCGTCCGTCAGTGCGGATGGACGTGTGTCACGGGATTGTGGATTATTAAGACGGTATTGATGAACACTGTGAGTTACGACACGCTGGTAAAAAATGTACAGCGTTACATCCGGTGCTAGTCAGGACCTGGTTGGGGCCGTGTCATCCCTGTCCGGGCCTGGTTGGTGCCTGGCTTGCGCCCAATGTAACAGAATGCTACAGATTTTTTACCAGAGCAGTTAGGATATTTATTATTTTATTGTTATTTTTATTCAAAGGGTCATTTTATTCAAGGAGTCAAAATATAGCGAATGGCTAAAATAGCGAATTTAAAAATATTGAACGTCTCAGTCTAGAATGGTTATCATTACGGAATTCGCTATTTAGGCCATTCGTTATTTTGATCATTCGATATTTTAAAGTCCCCATTTTATTAAAATGTGGTTAAAATAGCGAATGCCTGAAATAGCAAATTTCATAATGATGGCTATTCTAGATTTAGACGTTTATTCATTTTAAATTCGCTGTTTTAGCCATTTACTATTTTAACCCCCATCCTCTTTGACCCGCGGTGCTCAGGAAAATGTACTTCGCACAGATGAGACATCAGGAACAAATGTGACCAATTTTCATTGGGCTATGTTAAAGATCGTAAATTCCCAGGACCGTGACGAAACAAAAGCGACGGATATTATAGCGCCGGGCAAACGCCGTCACTTTCCACCGGCAACGGTATTTCCACCGCGACTCTGACGCTATACGGACACCGACGAAATTTCCGAGGCGCATTGGTTGACGTCGGTAAGCGGGATCAACCGACCCCAGGATAAACTGGCTGGCGTGTGACGCTTAAGCCCTGGCCCCCGGTATGGATGTCCGTGTATGAACGGACCGTTCGCCGCGCTCGATTTATCATGCGACCTCTCGCCCGAACCCCACCCCCCGAGTCACCCGTTACAAGGGGCCATTCGTCACTCCTGGCCAGGAGTCGAATCCGAATAATTAATAAATTGATGACGACCCGACTTTTCGGAATACGTCGTGGATTCAAATTTACCCGTCACCCTGTTTTACCGACTCTGCTTGTCACGCGGGTTAATGTGTCGCGAGTGAAATACAATCGCGATACGTTTTCCCTATATCAGAATATTCGGATTGTCAGGTAGTGTCAGTGCAGTTAAGAGGATATGATACTTCGCTCGGAACTTCGTCGCCAATCTTAAACGCTCATAAGTCTGTCTCTCTTGTTCCTAACCTCATTTTTTGGTTTTTCGATTCTTCCGAAGAAACGGCTTTGATTTTCGAGAAGCCAGAGCCAATCACTCATTTGATTCAGGCCAATTCTGCCATCGTTTCCTTCTTGTGTTCCAAATTTGGTTGCGATATGATTCACCGTTTCGGAGAAAATAGCTTTAAAAATTTCGAAACGGTGGCGTGGGGTTCCTAACCTCACTTTTTGTTTTTTCGATTCTCCCGCACATTCTCTCAAAATTTGAGCTCCATTCGTCGAGTAGTTTAGGAGAGAATAGCTTTACAAAATTCGACGTGATGGGAGGGGAGACGACCGCTGCCTCTTAAGATGCACTTTCGAATAATCCACGTACGAATAATGCAGCTCGGATAAACGAGTTTTTATTTTAAACGGTCATTCGTTAATAATCCATGGTCAATTATTTATACAACTCGAGCATTACGTGTCATTGCGATGGGCGATTCGTACCCGTGCATTATTCCTTTTGAGCGTAAGTAGGCCATTACAGGTTTGGCCTAATTCTCGAGGAGAATCCAATATCCCATCGAAGGGAAGTTATATGGAAGTTCCATATAACGTCCCTTCCATAATGGAACGAATGAAAAATGCACATGGGGCATAATGCAAATCTAATAGAGCGGCACGGCGGATTGATCTATTCCCGCACCGCGACGAACATAACAGCAGTCATCGCTAATAGGTGCAGCGGGATAGTAAGCTCCGTCCTATGATGCGTCGCGCATAGTCTGCGCGGAAATCCTGTGCGAATTACGCGAAGCTTACGCGTGTTAATGACCAGAACCATGATAATTGGAAGCCGAACCGATGCCCATGGTGTGGGCATCCAATGATCGGGTTAATAACTTATTATCATTATCATCACAAATATCAACGGTAAAAATAATATTAATAATAACCGTAAGTACCAACAATTTTTTTAGCGAAAAAAAAATCCCAGTCGTACCAAAATTATTGCTTCGACAATCCACGATCTCCCCAAACAAATATTTGTGTTGATTGGGTTAATAAATTATTATCATTGTCATAAAAAATATCAACGATAAAAATAATATTATATCATAACAAAAAGATCCAACATTCATTTTAGAGAAAAAAAAAAATAGCAGTGATCCCGAAATTATTGCTTCGACAATATCCATGACCCTGCCCCAAACAAATGCAACAAAAGTTCACGGAAGCTTCTGGGCGTTAATGACGACGTCGAAGAATTGAAAATGTTCGCAAAAGCGCGAGAGCGCTTTCGTTGTAACAGCGAACCGACGTGCAGCCGGTGAAAACGCGCGCGCGTTCGCCCACATTTTTCCTCCCACCGCGACCCGCGAACCGGGTGAGAACCACGATGGCGTGAAAATCGAGCGTTATTAACAACGCCGGTGTGCAGTGGCGGTTATTTTCCTCTTTTGTTATTCTCCCCTTTTTGTTGGTACCAGGCAACCTCCGGGTCCAGACTATCGCCTGCTGCCGACCCCGCCTTTCCCTCCCGGTACCGATGCTGCCGCGAAAAATTTTTTTAGTCGTCGCTCTCCGCCGACAATTCGCTGTGGCTCACACGAAAAGAGAGAAAAAAAAAACAGAGTGAAAGAAAGAGTGAGAGATATCAGTTTATTATGAGAGGGATGAGAGGGAAAGAAAAAAAAAAGAGAGAGACTGCATGTATGTGTATACTAAATGCATGTCTGCACAAAACTAGGTGAGAGGGACCGGGTGTCATTCAGAACTCGACAATTTTGCCACACGAGACTCCAATGTGACCCACCGCGTTGCACGCGCGGGTTGGTCCCCGCGATTCGTGTGTGTCGCGGCCGCGGTAGCAGGTAGCATGGGTAGAATGTCTCGTGCCAGGTTTCGTAGAACTTTTCGGGGTTTTTGGCGGCCCTGTGGGCTGCGAGCACGAGAGAGAGCTGATGTTGCCGGTGGTTGCCAGGCCGAGGCTCTTGCCTAGGCCGAAGCATTACGCTTAATTTGCTTTCTCGGTTCTCCCTTATTCGCCTTCTCCCTTTTTATCCCTCTATTTACCCTCTTCGTTTTTCCCTTCATTCTATTTTTTTTCTTTTTTTTTTTTTTTTTTCATTACTTTTCTCGAACCACAATGCAGGTGCAGCTGGGAGAGAGAAAGAGCGGGAGGGGGGAGAGAGAGACAGAAGCAGCGCCACACGAAAGTGGAAAACTACGTTTATACCCGGTCGCCGGGTCTGGTGGCCGCGTACGCCCACTAATTTATCGTTATATGACACGGCCACGGCCATTTCAGCCAGTTATTTCGCCATAAATCAAAAAACGCGCGCGAGGAAACAAAAATGAAAAGTAAACAAGAGAAAGAGACAGAGAGACTGGCGAAAGGGGGGTAGGGGGTTGAGAAAGAGAGAGAGGGAGATACTCTCAGGGGTGCGTTTGGGAAAAATACGAAAAGCGACGATCGCGATAAACCGTTATTTGATAACAAATTGATATTTGTATAGTACAGGTCATGCACGCCACCGAGTCGACGCCGAAAAGAGAGAAAATAACACAGCTTTGTGGCTGCTGCTGCTGCTGCTGCATGTGCAGAGGCGTCCAGAGGCCGGCGCAGCGAACCAGCTGGCTTATTGCAAGCTTCGTAAAAATGAAATCCCGGCGGACGCGCCGCGCCGTGTGTACCCGGTCCCCCATTGTCCGTGGCGGAATTTTTCCGGTGAAATACTTTTCCTGTTTTCCATTCTTTTTCCAACGGAGAGATTCATCTGGGTGTAACGCTTGGAAGGTGCGGAAGGTGAATACGGACGGCGATGGTAGCCGAGAAACACGATTGCGCATTGACCGGCGTTGAAAATGGATTCCTAATGGCCCGCCGAGCAAGTCACCGTTTCTCTCTTCGCCGACGCGGACGTCACTCGCTTTGGTATATAGCGACTGGTATATAGCGCGAAGTACGTCTCGGGACATGAGGTTCGGAGGCTGCTACTCTCGCGAACGATCCGTCTTGTAATGGAAACGGCACCGTGGAAATTTACTCCCTGCCCCCTCCCCTCTCCCCCATCCACCCACTCCCTGGTACGTACCTATACGTCCTACCCACCCTCTCCTACTTCTACTGAACTGTCGGTCTTCTTTTCTCCGGAACATTCGTACTTTCCGCCCTGGGACCCTTTCAGTTGGCGTTTCCACACACGAGCTCGTCGGGGCTTCCGCCACACATACACACACACACACACACACATAAGTCAGGACTATACACCATATGCTGTTAGTGTTCATGAAACACATAGACACCTATACAGACACAAGTCATGACCGTCCACCACATGCTGTGTCTATTTCATGTTCATGAAATACGGGTGTCTGTGTGTGGGTGTCTATGTGTTCATGTTCATGAAACACATAGCACCCATACGGAGAAGTCACGATCGTACACCACACGCTGTGTCTATGTGTTCATGTTCATGAAACACGAGTGTCTATGTATGGGAGTCTATGTGTGGGAGTCTATATGTTCATGTTCACGAAACACGTAGACACATACACACACTTGAAGACATACAGAGAAACCCAGACAGGAGCCACAGAGAGAGCATTGCAGTCGCTGTTTTTCTTTCATCCTCCGGAGATGCGGTTAATGGTTTTCTTTTGGCGTTAATGCCTTTTCTCGTTCAATGGAGTCGCTATCCTTATTTTCGCTTTCTTTTCAATTTTCTTCTCGCTCGATCCTCTACTCCCGCCCTTACTCTCCTTCCCCTAGTCGAGGGAGGGGGCGAGAGAGCGTATTTCTTCCGTTAATCCTCACGAACTGTACAGCTGGTTACACTTCTCGGTCATCTTTTGCTGCCGGGGCCTCGGTATCGGCGGGAAAACGGCGGCTTTGTCTCGCTCTTTAAAAACTACCTTTAACTTTTTTAACGAGGTTCGGCGTACAACCACGAATAAGTTGGCGGAATAATGCCGGCGTCGTTACGTGGTAGCTGGTTTGGTGAAAAGTTGGCACGTCCGGAGAAATATCGTTTGGAAAATGTTGTCGAATTTGAGATTAATCAAGGGGGCATCTCGTCATTTGAGTCGTTTTGAGATCACTTTTCTTTTATTTTGAAAACATTTTTGAGATTCCGGGTACAGTTGGGTAAAAGTGAAGATTCCCTCGACGAAACTTTGTCTCATGGTGAAAATGTCGAGTTCTCGGGGCGCCGTTTCCGTCGCTGCTGGACGTCGCAGCGCGCACCTTCGAACTGAATCTCTAATTTTAGTTTTGACGATGCCGGCGCAAAGCCAGTGCCGTACAACGCGGAGGCGGTCGCGGGATTTCAGGGAAGTCGCTATGGCGACCCATTAATTCATAACATCTCACCAGTGGATTAACGAGTGGTCAATCGATTCTTGAGTCAATACGATATAAAAATATGCGAATGCTTCCATAAATTAATAATTTAGATTATTCATTTTTATTCGTAACACGCAAAAATCAAAAATAAATAGGAAAAGCTATAAACTCTACATTTCAACCCTTATTCCTGACTCACGTGAGGCCAAATCGATTGTTGAATCGATAAGACATAAAAATATGCGAATGGCTTCATAAATGAATAATTTCGATTATACATTTTTATTCGTAACACCATGAAAAAATAAAAAGAAAAAAGACCATAAGCTCTAAATTTCAACTCTCCCCCAGATTTCAAACCCTATCCCTGACTCACTTGAGGACAAATCGGTTTTTGAGTCGATACAATATAAAAATATGCGAACGGCTTCATAAATGAATAATTTCGATTATCAATTTTTATTCGTAACATGTCAAAATAAAAAATAAATAAAAAAACCATGAGCTCGAAATTTCAACCCCTATCTCTGACTCACGTGAGGACAAATCATCGGGCATTTCTGCTCCGGCGCAGAGGATGAGACTCACCGCGCGACTACCGCAGCGCGGTTTTGGGAAAACAGTCGTGCGGTGAACCGCCCCGGCTAAACGTCCGCGCGGTATAAGTTGGTCAGATCGCGTATGCGCCAATTGTCTGCAGCTGACCAGCGTGGATCCGCGTGCTTAAACACGGCATAATATGTCGGGTTAATCGCGAGCTGGCGCGGTGAAGCTGACCTGCACTGGGTTCGCTGATTATGAAAAACCGTGAAGCTTCATCGCACTCGAGCATGTTATATATCTATACATATATACATATAAGAGAGGTAAATTCATATGGATATTTCCCGCGAATCCTGCGGCGGATGAGCGCCCGATCCCGTGGGAGCTCAACTTCTGGTTTCTGCGCGGAGCTTCCCGGTCGTTATTGACGCTCCCACCCCGCAATCTCCGCTCTGCTTATAGATAAAGCTGCTATATCTCCTCTTCTCTCGCCTCGGACTAAACAACGAAGCCTCGGCGGGTCCGCGAGAAATTGAGAAAAATTTTCCGTAATTTCATTAAGCTAATCTGTAATATGGTCTGTAAGCCATAAGACGGCTTTTCTATTTCGGGTCGACGAATTAAGGCAGCGATGTGCGTTGTATTATTAGACGATGTGAGAGTGCGATGAAACGGTCGAGTTTCAGTTTGGTGAACGAGTCGAGTGCGCAGGCCTGGTCGTCGTGATGTTTCAACGCCCTGTTCGCGCCGTGTCCCCAGTATGCAACAATTAGTGGCGAAAAAAAGGAAAAAAAAAAAAACAAAAAAATACGTTTTGTTCTCCTGCCGAGTATTACACCAGTCGGGCTCGCGACTCTGGCTTTAAAGCATCGCGGTCCACGCTGCTGCTTATTCGCCGCTCGTCGTTTCCGTCTCTCGCGCGCGGCCGCGCCGTTATTTGGGTCGTGCACGTGGACGTCTCGCTCGTAGATCTTTCAGCGTCGCGCGATTTGATTTCCCGCGTCGCTACCACTGGCCTATATCGTTGACTCTGCTGTTTTTTTTTTCACCGGCAATTTCACAGCTCGTTCGCGATACAAACGTCGTTTTCGAGTTGAGCGAAAGGAAAGACGGCAAAAAAGGTAATTCCATAATTTACGCGAATCCGAGATGAAAAAAAAATCGAAGAAAAAAAAATTGTAAATTATGATGCGTAACAATGGTAGCAATATTGAAATATTACTTTTTTAGGAACAATATTTTTAGGGATTTTGTGAGCCACTGGCCTATATCATTGGCTCTGCTGTTTTTTTTTCACCAGCAATTTCACAGCTCGTTCGCGATACAAACAAGACGGCAAAAAAAATGAATTTAATAATGTATTCGAATGCAAGGTGAAACAAATATTATAAATTATAATACGTAACAATGGTAGCAGTATTGAAATATTACTTTTTTAGGAAAAATATTTTTAGAGATTTCGCGAGAATGACGAAATGCCGTATTAGTCGTCGGCGAAAGCTCTCAGGCGTTAATTATGACGGGGAATGACGTCAATACCGTCAGACACCAGACTGGCGGAGCACTCGACGAGACAGGAAGGCACTAAAAGTGGTTTCGCATGCGTAGACACGGATTTTTGTATAGTGACCGGACGGCGGGTCTCGGTCAAAAGCTGCGACGAGGCAAAAGCGCGGCGGCAGCCTCGTGCACCTTTTTTTCTCCTCTTTATCTTCTTTTTTTCACCGACCCCTTTCCCGCTCTCTCATTCACCCTCGTCTCAAGGTCCACTTCCGCAGTTCTTGCCTGCTGACTCGTTTATTTATTTCGCTGACTCCGGCGCCCGCCGACGCTCTCGTGCACTCCCGGAGCTCTTAATCTTGATCGTCCACTCTCCGGATCTTTGGCCCGAGCCCTCGGGGCTCCCTTTAACCCCCTTTCAACCCTTTCACATGACTTTCCGCAAATTCCATCTCGTGTCTTCGGTTCCGGGGTTACCAGAGGAGAGTGAGAGACGAAAAAAAAAAAAAAAATCTCCCAAACTGCATCAGATATCATCTAATTTAGAATAACTAGGAACAATGACGGGCGCATGCGCGCGCGGACGGAGGTTAACCAGCCTCCGATGGCAAATCTCCCGCAGTGTCCAAAAATCACGGTTGTTTACCCAAAAATCGAAAATTCGAGGAGAAAAACGCGAAAAATGATTTTTCACTTTTTTCGAATTTTGTTACTTTACTAAAATCGTTGTAATTTTTCTTTGGATAAATGGAATCTGGGTTTTCTCTTTGCGTTCGTAAGAAAAACCTTCAACGAAGAGAACGCTGTAAGGCGGAACGTAATATCCTAATTTTTCAATTTTTCGCAGAATTTTGAAGTCGACCCTCAAAGATCGCAAATTTATTGAAGGGCGTTCTTAATTGCGAAAAAGTATGTTCGATTTCTTAAAGTATGAAAACCTTATCCGACAAGAAATTTTCCGCTGATTTTAGATGAGAAAAACGCAAAGATCATTTTTCGCAACGACCAATCAGAGGTCGAATAAATCAACAACAATAATTGCACACGAACTTTTTAATAGAGTAGAGAGAGTCCTTTATTTTAAACTAGACATAGTAATAATTTATTCGAGGACCAGGCGAAGTTTATTCGTAGCGCAATAAATTGTACAAAAAGAACATTTTCTCGAGTAATTATCGCACCATCTCCCAACAAATTCATTACGGAAATTCTCATTTGTTCGGAAGATCGTGGGAACTAAGCAGCGAGCGATGCTACTGGGAATAAAAAAAATGATAATAATAAAAAAAGGAGAACTTGTAGACGCGAAGCTCGGGCTTTGATTCATTTATTCCACTCCCGTGACGAGCTATTCCATTGTAAGTAAACGACCCTGCCGTCCTTATTTCTCCGAGACCTCGATCCGATCTCCTTCACCGTTTTCCAGCATCCTCCACCCCCCCCCCCCCCCGTGCTTTTCTCGCGACACCCTCGGACCTCCCGGCACTTGTGCCAGCTCTGCCGGGTTGTTGAACCTCCTTGGGTTTGCTCTGTGTACTTGATACCATATTTTCTCGCTTCAGCACGTCTTTCGCCTTCGCACTTCAGTCCTGTCCGTCGATCTCCTCCGGGCGCGCCACTCGTTTCTCTCTGATTATTATATTATTCAGAGATGAAACCTATTGTTTTCTGGCGCAGCTACCGCGTTCTCGGCTCCGTAATATCTGTCTTTCGTTTCCTACCCTCAGCCCGTTTGCCTGTAGCCCAGGCAGCTGACATTCTGCGACGGGAATGCTATAATAAAACTCCAGGTATGAGTTACAGGGTCCAGCGTGCCACGACAACTGGTCCATTGTTTTCATATTATTTTCATACTCCTGAAAATCCGAGATATTTAAATTGTGTCATCTCTTCTGGAATGCTTGACGACTGTCTCGACGAAAATGTCTCTTGGATAAAAATGATCATTTCTAAAAATCATGAAAATGAATAATTTTGTAAATCATTTAAAATCCGAGTCATTAATGGAAATTAGTATTTTAAATTCCTTTACAAATCGAAAGTCATAAGTGAGGAGCTCTTTGTGCATCCAAGAGCATCCACTGTATCATTCCATCTCCTCAGGAATGCTTAGCAACTGTCCCGATGGAATTGTCTCTTTGATAAAAATGACAGACATCATTTTTCCAAATTATCTCGCCAAAAACGTTCAGGCGAAAACTTTCGTAAGTGCTCCGAGTCATTAATGGAAATTAGTGTTTAAAAATTCCTTTTACAAATCTGAAGTCACCAGTGAGAAGCTCTTTGTGCATCCAGGAGCGTCCACTGCGGATCTCAGAGTCGCGAAGGAGGAATATCGAGGAACCGTTCGCCTGTCCCCGGTGAAGGAGGCGAGCGGTGTCTTTCCACGTGGCACTTTGTTGGACGAACAAAAGTTCATAATCCTCGAGGAAGGTGGAAGGGACTCATCGAGTCGAAAGGGCTTCACGGTACCCGTTCGGCTTCGAGGAGCTTCGAAGAAAAGAAAAATCCCGGTACGGTTCTCCACCGTCGCGGGGATGAAGTGGCTGGGCAGGGCTGTCAAGCGTCGCCCACTTCTACTTATTCTCAGCGGCCGCCAACCCTTCGTGACCTGCTGTCGCTTGAGGAGCTGCGGCGCTTTCAACGCGCCGTGTGTTAACCAACCAACCAACCATCATTCCCAGTGCCGGTTCTTTCGCGCGAACCGCGCGGATCGCAGTGCAATGTATCGCCGGTTCGTCAAGTGAGAGCGAGCTGCGTCATTAATTCGTGCCCGTTCGCTTCGCATCGGTTGCAGCAGACGCCACTCTCGGTGCTTCTGCGCCGGATCTTGTGATCGACGGCACATCAAAGCCGCAGATCTTATTATTATTAATTGCAATTAACAGTATAATTCGAGGAAATTACGACATTAAAATGATGTACAAAATGTGTTTGAAAACATTTTTGGTACTCGAGAATCCTCTGATATTTTTGCTGGCGACTTGAATAAATATATGTTGTGCAATTTTTGCTGATGACTTGAAAGCATTTTCTGCAATTTTTGCTGTCGACTTGATAACATTATTTGCTATTTTTACTGGCGGCTTCAAAAAATGTTCTGCAATTTTTAGTGGCGACTGGAAAGCTGATAAAAATCGGTTTGAAAATTAGTGGTGGTTCGACTTTTCATGCCTACGTTTCACGTTGGTCGCCTCCGTTTTCACTTCACATTGGGAAGCCTCTCTATTTCTCTCTACCGTGAATACTTGCTCCTCGTCTTTCCTTCGTCTGAGCTTTCGCGGCTCCGTATACGAGGGATGACTCATGCGAAAGTAGAAATAAGGTGGAGCGAAAGAGGAGGACAGAGGGAGGAGGAGAGGAAGGGAGAGAGAGTGAGAGCGGCGTGGCGAACCTTGTCGTGAATCTAAATAAATACGGCTGCGAGCGCGCTGAGGGTTGGCCAGGCGGTGCGGTAGGTGCGGCCACTCCGGCTCCTCGAGACACATCGGACAGAAATGCGTGAGTAAGAACGTCGCGACGCGGTAAATTTATATCGTCCGGACAACACGGCCGATGCCAGGTCGACGCGTGTGTACGGCACCGAACATTCGTTGGCGAATCCACATCGACGGGACGGTGATTGAAAACAAAAAGGTTTACGATCCTTTTACACAAACTGATATTTTTTGGTCGAAATATCCACGAATTTCAATAAAGCATCGGAATTGAAAATAAAATTCGTTATTTGATCCAGTCCGGAGTTGACGTCTTCCTGGAAATAAATATCGGAGCACCGAACTGCGAGCGATATTTTTTATTTTTACATTGATGACATGTAAAAATAAAAAGTCAGAGGTTTTCAAGCACGATACATAATAAAAACATGATTGGTACAATGCACGAACTGTGCGACATTACGATAAAATAATAATTTTGGAAAAAAATCACTGCAAATTTTGATACATAGGATAAAAAAATTGTTCCCAATCTACAAGCAACGATATTGATGGACAATAAAAATTCATCAAGTAGCCGAATCCCCGGATCGAATAGAAAAATTTAGATTTAACGTAACCCGCGATATCGTTTTTACACAATCATAACTGTCCACCGCCTATTGCCCCATGCATCGAGAAATGTGTGGTTGACCCAGGCCCGAACCGCGCAATTGCAACGCGTTCGTATCGCACATAAATTGGCCCGGAGGCCAAGCGCTATCTCGAAAACGGTGTTGTTGTTTTTTTTTCGTTTCGAATCGATCTGTCGTAACAGCAACACGAATTATGCCGGTACCAGCGATCATCGGTATCTGATCCCTGCAAACATTATAAAATTCGCCGGATGGGCTTCCGGCCATGGACCATTTGTGTTTTTGTTATTACGTGAATTTTCATACGTTCGCAGCCGCAAATATTTACGATGTTTCGCCGACGAAAGGGAGACGTAAAACAGGAAATACCGTATATCGAACGTATAATACCTGCGGCGCAATAACCGTAGTAACAAAGTGACATAGGATATGCACACGGATGAAATCGACGCGTACTGAATATGACGATCGGTGCCATTAATGATCCGGGGAAAATTCGCACAAGTTGTGTAACCAGCTTTTGGCCTACACCGCGTCTATATTTCAATTACAGTGGAAGCTACACGGTGTGCGATGTGGTAATAGTGCAGACAGACCCGCGAGCTGATGATGACGGGGAAAGGTCATGTAGAGGTCGTGCGAAGCTACAGAAAGCAGAGGGTTATTGCGCTTTGAAAGTGGCTCCGTTAATGAGGAACGGAACGATTTGTCGAGCGCCACGCGAATGTGTTATTAATTAAAACTGATGAAGCACCGAGACACAATTGACTGTCCACTCGACCTACCTCAACCTATCTGCCTGCTGTATTATACGTAGCTGCACTGGAAATGCAACGGCACGAGAGAAAATCGGCAAGTGTTATCTATACCTTTACTGATTACCTTGGCCCTGACGTGACAAACAATTTCACAATATTGAAGATCCCCGAAATCTTCAATCAGTCGATAAAACAGCTGCTATCTTTAGAAGTCGAATATTAAATTTCAAAATTTCGCGGTTATTGGATGCTCCGAGTGGAAGGCTTAATATTCAATTTCCGGCGATAACGCGACGAGAAAATATATCTTTGCCATTACTATTTACCTTGACCCTGACGTGACTAACAAATTCACAAAATTGAAGATCCCCGAAATCTTGTATCAGTCGATGAAACAGTCGCTATACTCAGAACTACAGTGGAACCTCTCATAGCGTACGAAATGGGGAGACATGTACGCTAAGTGAAGAGCCAATCAGGCACGCGAAACGATCGTGCCTCTCACTCTCTCACACGAAATCGTCCAATCACAGCGCTGATACGCGCCCCTCCATTTTCCAATGTACGCTATGAGGGTGTGCGCTATGAGAGGTTCCAGTGTAGAATATTAAATTTCAAAATTTCGCGGTTATTGGATGCTCCGAGTGGAAGGCTTAACATTCAATTTCCGGCGATAACGCGACGAGAAAATATATATATGCATTGGGATGTATTTTGCCGCGATCAATTTCGCGGCTGTCAACAACCGACTATTACGGGCCTCGGATAGACGAGGCGATGGCGGCGTTGTCTTCCACTTGGCTCGCATCCGGAAGCGCCAAGCGGGGGAGGCTTTTCGTAAATCACAAGAGCTTTCGTTGGCAATGATCGATACGAGCTCGGAGAAGACGATCACGACCGATGAGACACCCGCGGGGAGAGACCGCGACGATTCTCGCGGAGGAGAGAGAAATATGCCGCCGGCGCATACCTTGAGCCTCCCCGCAGATAGCGAGATCCTTCCCGCATCATCGCCTATACCGTGGTGTCGTTTAGGGCGAAACCCATCGACGACGAAGACGTGCCGTCCCTTGGACATTTTCCAAACGGACTGAAATAAGGAGCAACCGTGGAAAACACCTTTCGCTAGCTCAGGTATAACAGCTTTTCGTTTTTATTTCTCTTTTTCGCCGACAGCCGCCTCTTCCACTTCTTTTCTATTCCCCCAGCGGAGACGGGGCTTCCGTTATCTTCCATCGTTCTTTTCCGACTTTCGTTTCGCCATTCAGCGCTCCTTCTACTTCGAGAAGTAGAAGAAGGCCCCATCCCTCTGCCTTTCTCGCAGCGCTTTCTCCCTCGGCTGCCTCATCGACTCCTTATTCTTTTCCCCGAAGGCGACGGTAACTTAATCGCGTTTGGCCAACGTCCAGAAAAGCGTAATACCCTTGCCCAGCGGGTTGCCGTACCGCCGTCTTGGCCTTTCGCAACTCGCTCAAGATGCTGCTAATACCGGGTTAGCATATGAAGCTACATGTATCAGACATTGCGCGAGGCTCTTTTCTCTCTATGGAAGCATTTATTCAATTTATTCCCGTTCAATGTTTATTTTAAGGGAACATTTTTCCGCGCTCATTCATTTTTCAAGAGTCAGACCGACGCTGAGTAATATGCGATTCTACGTTGTAAGAAGCATTTATTATGAATCTTGACGGTAAAAATGTGGAAAAATACAAGGAATATGCTAAATGAATCATTTTTCTCACTGAAATTAATGCACTGTTCCTTTTTTTATAGAGAAGTCTGCAGTTTCGTTTAAAAAAATTAGTCGAGATTTTACTTTATAACGGCTTGAATAAAATCCTGGCTGACTTGATGTGAAATGAAGTATTGGAATATATGTATATTGGTATATGTATCATTTTTTAAGAGTCAGACCGAAGCTGAGTAAAATGCGATTCTACATTGTAAGAAGCGTCTATTATGAATCGTGACGGTAAAAATATGGAAAAATACAATGAATATGCAAAATGAATCATTTATCTCATTGAAATGATTGCATTGTTCCTTTTGTAAAAGAAAAGTCTGCAATTTCATTTAAAAAAATTAGTCGAGATTTTGCGTTTATAACGGCATGAATACAATCCTAGCTGACTTGATGTGAAATGGTGTGTTGAGATATATATCTATACACACACATACACGTGGATAAAGGATTACGGCACGGTGTAGTTTCGCAAGTGAATCCCCTATGGGGAACGTGCGAGGATTTGTCGACCTCATCCCTCTTCGCATCGTTTCGCTCGTCAATCATCCTCAACTCACATCACGCCGACCTAATGGCTCATCATCTTGATGAATCATTTGTCTTTTTTTTTTCATAACGTGCACTTGCGGTCAGCCTCTGGACTATATCCCATCGCAGAGAGTATCGGATTTCTCGCTAGGGAGGAGAACGCCCGGAACAAGAGGATATAACGCTTCAAAATTTTCAGGATTTCCTGGGGTTGCCACTGCAATATTTCTCATTATTTCCCCCGTACAAGGGATAGCAATTTGCAATTTATTAATACCCGAAGCGCGGGTAGAATCGAGAAATATGGTGCAAACAAATAATTCTCGGAATTATTTGTCATCTCTTTAAAAATATTTTAAATTGTGAACCGCAATTTGAAGCGAGTGAACCGAGTAATGAGAAGCATGTATCGCGTTAATTGTTTAGTAAAAGCAATTTTTTTAATGAGGTTTTCCAAATTTACTAAATTTATATCTTGCCACCAGCTAGGCTTTATAGATATTGAAATTGTTGTCAAGTTGATAACATGTTATCTACTGATGTCCCTTTAGGGTCATCTTGTTATCATGCCTGGTTTGTTATTTTTAGGGAGTTTGCACCTCATCCGGCTGTCCGTTTGGCCTGTAATGATTTTCAATGTGCAGCCGGATTTACAATTTCCTGGGAATATCACATCGGCTAAAACGCAACCCCCAACGAGGTCGTATTTTCAAGCGAAATATGTGTGAGCCGGGGGTAAATCATATGTTTTCGTCGCATGACCCTGCAGCAACGGCACTTTAACCAAAGCTATGTCCGGCGCAGCGTTAGTGATGTACTTACCGCCTCTACCCCTGGACACCGATGTAGCGGAGTTTGCGATGCTCCTCACCAACAATTTCCCTTAGCATGCACCCTTGATCGCCCTTTGTTTTCCCTCGCCCAGCGTTCAGCCTCTCTTCCTACCCTCCCTCGCCACGTTTCTCGCTCGTATCGCCGGCGCCACCCTCGTCCAAAACTCATGAAGGGGTTTCGGAATCCTGTTTTGCGTAAATCTGCATTCGACCCCTGTGCCAACGCCACCGACGGGGTGGGTACACGCTCAACAGGGGAATTCCAGCTTGAAATATATTTATCGATAAAATGCGAGATAGTTTGTGGGGTCTATGCAAATTTCGCGGCAGCGGTGTTTCAGGGTAACGTCCTCGACAGTATTCTCGTTCCCTCGTAGCAGCAGCCCCGCTGCTCCTCGTCCGCACTACTTTTTTGCGCCTCTGCCCCTTCCTGCGTGCGTTTTCAAATTTTTTTTTCTTTCCGCAACGCGATGCGAGCGCAGCGAATCCCTGTGAAACGTTCAAAAGGTTCCTCCGTGATAAAATCTCGACAACGAAAGCGTTGACTAGTCAAAAAGGCTCTTTGCGTTAAACAGGAAAATACTTATAAGTTTCCTGTCTCTCGATTTATAAAAATATTACTATATTTAATTTTCTCATTAGTTCTAAATGGCTTCTGAATCAACGAAAATTATTAAGGAAGAATTTAATTAGGTTGCACCGAAATATTCGTTCCTTCGATATGGAAGTTTTCGTCCTAGTAGTGCTCCGGCTCTTCAATCAATTTCAGTTGAAAAGCCTTAGAACATGACTCTCGTCGTCAGCGCCGAGGGAAAAGAGCCCGTGTTTGGTCGGACGTTGGAGTAAACGCAGACTCGCGGAAAGACGGCGGCTGCGCGCGGATGACTTTGGCGACCCGATCGACCACTCACCGTGACGACTTATATACCGAGCTCATGCTGCACGGAATTTCTACAAATCACCTGGCAAGTGTTTTCTCGTGATTCAATTAGTAACTTGTGCACAATTTTGTTTCATATGTATGTGTAGGATAGTTCTTTAACCAACAATGGGGGCCATTCATCCAATGGACCGAATTGATGGATTGAATTTAATTTAATTGGACCTTGTCATTTTTTAACAATAGTGAAATAAAATGTTTCGACGGACAATGAAATTTGGGAAAATGAGGTGACGTGTTGCATACTTCGTTAAACTCACAGAAGGGATGTGTTTCAAATGCTGGTTACGATGTCTCTCCTCGTCTCTCGCAAACTAATTTTTTTTCAACCTCTCTGAAGAGTTTCCTGTTAGTTCCATTATTTTTTCGCATGCACAGAGACAGCACACAGGATAGCAATGTGCCGATGTATTTTCGCGTTTTCCTTCGTTTTTCCTATTCTCCTCAAATATATTCGCCCGTAATACGCCCCCGGCTCTCTCTCGAATGTTCGTCATTTTCGATATTCCGACATTCGCCAGCAGCAGCGGCACCGATGTGAAAACAGCGGACCGATTGAAACAATTCCAGGAGATAGATGAAAAAAAGGTGAAAGAGAAAGTATGAGAATTAGGTTTCTTCTTTTATGCAGCACTCTTTTAATTGTTCTTTATTAGACTCATCTTTATGGAATTGAACTGGTCTGCAAAACAATTTGTTTACAGCTTGTGGTCGATGAACCCTTTTCCGTACAATGACGTAATACTCAGCAATTGAGTCGACCTATTTCGCGCCAACTCAGTCAGCCCCATTAAATAATATTCGAACAGTAAGATATCAAGTTTGTTCTTGCCTGAACACTTGCAGCAGGGATCATCGTTATGCAATTCAATTGGTCTGCAAAACCCCTTTAAATTTCTTTAAATTTTGTGGTGAACTATTTTCCGTATAATGACGTAACACTCAGCAATCGGGACGACCTATTTCGCGCCAAGATTTACCCAGTCAGCCCCATTAAATAATATACGAACAGTAAGATATCAAGTTTGTTCTTGCCTGAACACTTGCAGCAGAGATATTGAGGTTACGGTCGGGAAATCCAATTTAAGCAAGGTCTACCTCTAATATTATAAATACATAGATATCGAGATCCCTTGTAGTCTGTCGGATGACGATATGTGTATACGTAAATTTATGCTTTACGTAGCATGACTCCTCGGAATACGACTCCGTCGGCGCTTCCGCACTCCGTCACGCACTCGTCTCGAGTACCTTCCCTCGATGCGCGCCTGTTTGCCTAGCAAATATTGCGTCTTGATACAAGACTTGCTGAGCTCCCCGACAGCCCACTCGTTCCCGGTACACACAGTTAAGTGTCCCATTTGGCGAAAGTACGACTGTATATTACTCGAAGGCGCCTGCGATGCCATCGCGGAATAAATACAGCAAACAACACGGCAAAAAACCGACATTACGACTTTTCGTTGTTCGAATGGAGTCAAGCTTTGCGGTGCAGTTTCGAAGTTGTGAGGAGCTAATGTCAGGTAAATCTCTTGGGGAAGTTAATCCATTTCGCGAAATGTGCCATACGAAAATAAAGGCAGTACCCAGCTTGACTATGGTACATTTATCGAGCTGGTAAACCGCTTAAATCCAGACCGAAATACACACCAAACTTGTTATGGACGATTTCATTTACAAAAACCACAATCATGAAGGAGTTACAATTTTAAACCGGTTCGCAATATGATAAGTTCCATTTTGTAATTTTAACATCATCGAAACCGAAGTCCAAGCCTCGGAAAATTGAGATTCACGTAAACATGTCCAAATTCGGAATACGCGAATCGGGTTCGCGATGTTAATTAGTGTGCGGTGGGTTGATTCGGGCGCAGCGAGTCGGTAGATGCCCCGGTGTTAATTTAAGCGGAATCGAACGGGGATTGGATATTAATCAACCTTCTGCTGCTGCCCCCCTGTCCCGATTTTCGCTATTTCTGTGTAGTACCATGCACACGCGGCAGGGACAAAGACATTTACGGATTTCGCCGCAAGCGTAGCGACGCCTGCAAGAGAGTTCGGCTATCTATCAAATCTCTCACGTTGACCGCAACTGTTGGTCGAAATTGTTTAACGTCCTCTCGGTTAGGTTTATGTCGAAAGATTGCGCGATAGATATGGGGAAGCGTCACGCCTCGTTTCCAGAGTGCTCCCAGCGGCGCATTAACCTCATGTTCGTGCTTCAATCACCGTCGACTGATGGTTGACTCGTCGAATTGGAATACGCTTAGGTACATCTGGCATGTATAGCAACAGCCCTGGTACGTCCTAGCACTGTATATTGTACTGTCGATATATTATACGGACTCTGACCCGATCGGGATGGTCGTATTACGTTAATTCAGTGACGGATGCGAAGTTGGTATTACCATTTCCGGCGGTTGGGACCCAACCCCGATACGAGAATGCATTATCCAAATATCATCCGCGGCCGGCGTTATGTAAGTACCGTAAAGCGGGATGTTTACCCAAAAATAACACTACGTTGAAAATTAATACCAACATTAGCAAAGATTTTATTCCATATTTAATATTGGATCTTTGACTTGATGCAAATAGAAGATGGATTTGTCTGTATTGCAGCTATGAATGCAGCAAACTGTATCGCATAAACAATTCATGTTTCATATTGCACAATTGAGCCATCAGTTTGCGTTGCTGACAAAGCTTCTCTTTATTCGAGCTCTCTTACTGTAATTACAAAGGTTTTAGCTTATTCGCTTCACAGTTGTTAAGTTAATTGGACTGGTTGACACTGTGGCTGTAGAGTGGAAGGATCACACGTGATATTGCGCAACGCAGAATTAACATTTCGATACGAGGTGACAGTATTAATGTGAAGAACTTGCATTAAAAGCATATTATTGGAACCGACGCATCCAATTTACAGAAAAAAAAAACCAACGTTAGAAACATTATTCTTGAGAATAAAAGCAATGTTCAATGCTGTTCATGCAACTGCAGCGGTTACGCTTTGCGAAATTTTATTTCATCTTAAGCCCCGAACAATCGGAATTACTATCAGCAAGCTACGACTACAGCATCGTGTAAAAACACCCATGGAAGCCAGAATATCTTAGGATTATCGTGTTCTCCAAGGGATTTCTCGGCTGGTACGGGGAGCGCAAAGTGGTCGAGTTAAATTTGACTTGAAAGAGAAAGAGCGAGGCGAGAGGCACTTGCCTCCCTTTCTCCGAATCAGGGATTGAGGGATAAAAGCGAGAAAGCGAGAAAAGTAGAGAAAATGTTCTGTTCTCACCCTCTTACGGCTCGAACGTTACGCCGATTGCCGACTTGGGTTTAACGGGTCTCTCGCCTAGTTAAGCCATTAAAATTTTATTATCGCGAATCTTTCCCCGTGTTATAACCCCGGAGCGTTCGGGTCGACCGAGCGGAATCGTACGAGCGGGCGGATACGAGCACTGTAAATGAGAAAGAAAGGAACAAAAAGGAAAATGCCTTCCAAACATTTGAGTTGAAAGCGCGAAGCTTATACTTCGACGGAGATATGTTATTCGACGTTAGAAAAAATCCAATGTTAGGTCGCAAATTATAATTAACATTTTGCACACGATTCTGAAAAGTCGTATAGTTCATTGTTCGAATTTTCGTTTCTGTTCTCTGAAGGTAGCTTTTTTAACCCAATATCGGATATTTTGAGAGAAAAGCCCGACACAGGAAAAACAAAAAAAAGCTGGACGATAACGGGACAAGAAGAACTGACAATCGTATTCCAAATATTTCCAATCAGATAAAGGTTGACCTGCGAAAACACGGTGTCCGTTTCTTTGATCGTATTCCAAGCTCAACCCTCCAAACTGGCTTTCACCCAAACGAACGATATGACGACGTTAATGGGAGGTACCGACGATCGGAAACATTGGCAAAAGAGAAATTCCGATACGCTATACGCCTCGAACACGATGCCCGAGGTCATCCTCGGCACAACCTTCGCCGCTGTAGCTCTAATATCGAATTTCGGACTACGCCGAAGCCTTGTGCAATGAGCTCTGTCGTGAACTCCGCCAATATGCTTCTTGCATGTATCCTCGGATATAGATATATTAATATCGGAAATGCTGCCAACATTCGCCGTTCAGTCTGAGCTTGCATCGACTTTCATCCTACACGTTGTCCAAGGCTCCTGTTCCTCTGGGTCGCCACGGGCGTCTGGTGGCTTGGGTAAGGGTTGAACGACCACCCTGAACGAGACGATAAAGGTCTAATTACGTCGATATCTCTAAGGCACACGATAATATCTTGTACCTGGAAGTAACTGCAGAACTAGCAAGCCTTGGATCCGCAAAAAACATACCCTGTATTTGATGCGAGTTTCAGTTGTCAGCGGTAACTATTTTAGGTATACCAATCATCACGAACGTTACGGCCGAAAAGAGTTTGACAGCGAAGAGAAGAGGGCGATGCTTCGGACGTCTTCGTCAAGGTTTGTAGCACCGATGACGACAGTAGCGGTGATATAGTTTCTCCTCGGATAGCAGCAGCACCGCGTGCACCGCGTCGTGAAAAGAAAATCCCGTTTTCGCTCGCAACCGTTACCGTTACGGCACGTTGGCGTACCATCGCGATTGCAAAAGCTCCCGAGTACCTGGCGGCCGGGAAAAAGGATAAAAAGTATTCCCGACCTCCCAGAGACGCGGGCCGGAGAAGGAGAAAAGACGTTACTGCAGAGACCCCGTGTTCCCTTCGGGACTTTTTCTTCGTTCATCTATCTCTCTCTACCGCGCGCTCATTCTACTTTCCTTGACGTCGCTCTCATTTCTTTACGCTGGGAAGTCACGGTACCGAAGCGGCATTGGAGGTGCGAAGATAAGAGTCAGGAGGAAACCTTGTACGGAAATAAATATTGGATCTTCAGTGAAAAAGATCAAAATATAAACAATGGGTACGTCTTTTACGTCTACTAAGCAAGTTGACATCTCGGAAATTACGGTAATATTGTACTTACAGACCTTGGAAGCTACAGATTTCGTTTACATGATTTTTTCAATCCTCTTACGAAACTTTAATGCACTTAGACAGTGCGGAAGGAATTTGTTGGAAGGACCAAAAGTCTCTTTGGTCCATCAAGAATTAGAAGCCCGCAATTGCAAAGGTCCGCTCTTCAGTTATCGCCGTCCAGACTCGGGCTAGGCCGTGTCCCATTACTCGATTTACCGCGCGATCACGAGAAGGGTTTTTCCTGGGCCCAGAGGAGCTTTGAAATCTATCCCGGCGCCCACACAAAGATCGCGAGCTTTTGCCCGAGCTTTTGAACTAATTGCACGCTGCGAAGATCTCTCGCGAGCTTGGGGTGTGCGATGAAAAGCGGCAGATTACTGGGGGCTCAAAGGGACGAAAGTTTCAAGCATCGCCGCAGGTATAACCGGGCTTGCTTGTGGGTCGTCTTTCCGACACCTCGACGGCCAAACCCGCTTCGTCTTGCCTCTCTTTCTCTTTTTTTTTCCCCGAGCGTTTCTATACATCCGTCCTTGAATATAGACCCCACCAGACTCACTTTCGGGCTTTCCCCCACGTAAGACGGCTTCAGCCAGCCTCGTTCGAGCGTCACTCGAAAAACTCTGTGCACCCCGACATCAAAGATGCCATCACGCCGTGTGCCAGAATCACGGTGGCACGATCGCCAGACACAAGGTTGAAGGACCGCGCTGGCGAAATGACTCCGAGGTGGTGACACTACTGAGAGCGACACGGTCAACTGGTGGACCCTCGAAGTTTCACAGAATTTCAAGTATGGCACCAACCACTGGATTTGTCTTGTAAATGCTGGAAGCATTGAGTCAACCGAACCCACTGTACCCAAACCCAAAATTTGCATACATAGCATTCCTGATTGCTTTGAAGAGTCGAGTTCAGTAAACCAATAAAAAGTCGTTATTGCATCGCTTAAAGAATGCAATCGAACATAGAAAATGGATAACTCATAATAATCAATTCGTGTCCATCACGAATCAATGACCGCTTATCCTGGCTTACAGTTTCACGTTACAATTTCTCAGACTCCACCGTTGTAATCCACCGTATCGTCTTCTTCGACAAACTGAAAAACTTCCCACCACAAGGCAGCGGACTATCGTGAATCCCGCGATATCTCTTCTCCACGTTCACATCACGCCGGATCTTCTCGGGAAGAGCCCTCGATATACGTTTATTTTACGATAAGGCCATATCCGTGCTGTAACGATAACGACGAAGCTCTGACATCGATATCCCGCGATGTTGAACGGTATCCACGACAACGACGACGACAAGGCGTTCGATTCACCTATCCGCGCCGCACGTAAAACGTAGTACAGGCCGTGAAGTTGACCGGCTTAATACTTTGTCTGGTGGGGAGTGTCTACAGCATCCTGCGTCAGAAACGCCGGTAATCCAGTCAGCTTCTTCATGCGTGTAGCGAATATATACTATATACCTTCCTTGTTAGGTACTCCACAACAATGCACTACAGTATCGACCACATGGTCCGCGCAGACGGTACATCCACGATAATTTGAAATTACGAGAGAACAGTAGGTGGTTTGTCGGTGAGATAGGTGCCGAACGTCCGATTATACGAGGTCGTAAGGCTCGTGAGTCGCAAAAGGTTGGATTCTGGTTGCGTGTAGGACTCTCCTCCAGGGCTACGTGAATGCATCGGATACTACTCTACATCAACCTATATCCATGCACAGAGAGTGCATTTTGAAGAGGTATTTTCCGCTTTACGACGTAGCATCCGTGTGGTCATTCCTCCAGGGCGATGGAAGACGAAGAAGACCCGGGGCCTTGGGACATCTTATTCAGCCGAAGGCAGTAGCTTCGCCTCTGTCTTCAAATCAGTTTGACACCATTGGGACCTATAAACCACAGCAAGGAGCGAAGGAGCCTCGCTATGATCAACAGAAAAGACAAAGACAGCGAGTCAGCTCTTGTCGATCATAAATCCCGGCGAGCCTCGAAGCGCAGATAAGCCGGCAGGAATAGTTGTTTCTCCCGGATATATTACAAGCGACGGTGCCGCTCTCATCACGATGAAAGTGCTGTCAGGCGCTGTATACAGATATGGCATTGATAGCCATATCTATACAGGTAGAAGCACAATGGGACCGGGCGAAGGACAAACAATAGCCAATGCCGAAGCCATTCGACGAGCTGAGATTGCATTTCGTCTTGAAAGTGATCAACGTGTATCTATCGTTCCGCGTTAGAGAAGCGGATTGCACTATCTTACATTGAGCAGTAACCAGTCGTCGTAATTCCAAGACTCCGTTCGCAGAGGTCTGGATTTTCAAGCGGATTATCTTCGGAATTTTGTGAACGTGAATGGCCGATTAGATACACTTTAACGTGACAAATGGACACCACTTAGACAAACCCGAGGTTCGGTGCTACTTGCCTACACTGTTCGATTTGGCACAGTCCCCATTCACCACATTCACGCCAACCCACACAAAGACCGACACACAGGCAGATTCAATCTTATTCTTTTTAGGCCGCATCTCCATTGTCCGCTGTCTCGTTAGATTCAAATTGAACATGACAGAGGACAATCCAGATGTGTGCTAAAAGGATTGCGTATGACTGGGGCCTCCACACCCCTGATTGCGATGGCCCGAAAGTGCACTTTGTCAAGCTGCACTGCAAGTAAAGCAAACGAAAATGTTCCAGGCTTGGTCGCAACGTCCCCAAAGTGTGACCCACGCCTTCAAAGTTATAGGCAGCAGTCGTGCCACCACCAACGAAATAGCGGAGAATCCAAGGAAACTCTCGGCAACTTGACTCGAGGAAGCCGGTAGTGGCGTTGATATGCATATCCATATACACATATACACACACCCTATATTACTTACACGTACGAGAGCGTCGCGAGCGTAGGAAACGCGCAAGCGGATGACTACGCGAGTGAGAGAATGTCCAAAGGGGGCCCGGTGCCAGAATTATTACGGCAGAACTGTGGAGCCTCGAGCTGTGGCAATGTCCTCGACGGTATCGCGGAATTCGCTCGAGCGAGCACGTCTATATAGATCTGCAGCGTGCGAGAGCTATGCACACGTGTGTATATACGTATATATGAGCATGTATATATATTTAAACGTACTACCAACGTTTCATCGCGCGAATGAAAGGGAAAGCGGAGAACGCGATGCAAAGCTCCGGCCATCCTATACTCTCTGGTCACAGGGTATACCCGGCACAACGGCGGGCGTACCGGACACCGTCGTCGCACTGAAGTGAGTCCAAGTGTAAAGCAAGTGTGCGCGCCACGACGGCATCCGAGCTAAGATTTACAAAGTGCAAATCGTCGTTTGAACGTTTAACAGCTGGATCCTTGCGACGACGACGACGACTACGACGACGACGAGAGACTCCAACGAGCGTCTCGAGAGCGCAATGCACTCGGAAGAATCTCGACGAGCCCTCGGAACGCCTTCGCACTTTCGGAGCTTTGGCCTAAGCAGAAATTTCCTTTGCGTCGAGTGCGACCTCTGACGTTGCCTCGGGCTACTTTGTTGCTGCGTTGTTTTTTTGCATGTTTGGCTTTGTGTAAAATAACCCGAAGAGAGTTGATCGACACTGCAGCGAGTGGGTCTGAGGTAGTTGAAGGTCAATGAAGTTTTGATTTTCCAGAGCTCTTGATAAAATGTTGACTTTATCAGAAGTTGTATGTGATTTTTTTTTACGTAATCCCAAAGAAGCCTGATACTTGAGTAAGGTCACCAACATTGATTTTACTCCTGATCAACTTGGCTTGAGTGTGACGTAAACAAATAAGCCGAGGCAATAGGAAAAATTTAATTTGCAGGCATTACTGTTACTTTTTGCACACTTTTTCCTTATAACACGAACAAGACGTATCGCGATAGCGAAATAATTAAATACACGAAGGTGGCGGCGGTCTCGTCATGACCCGGCCTGTCAGAGGCCGCCCGGGCATTGCGCCAGCGGTGCCGTCGACTTGGACTCACGCGCGTATTCCACACATACACTCACAGACACACATAAACACAGACGCCCACATAACGTGAAATCCACACGAGAAACGAGTGAACGGCCGGACGGACGGACAAACGCGTAACTTGGTTGGCGTTACGCGCTCGGTTTCGTTTAATCAAGAATAAAAATAAAAAGTCGCGCGGGATCGTAGAAAAATACACGCGCTTCCCTCTTTCTCTCGCTGTATTACTTCGTCTGGTCGTTTTATTTTCATTTTAATTACGCTCGCGTTATACGGGAAGGCGATAGTGTTTGGTGCTGGTCCCCCCCATAACGGGAAGGGGAGGGAACATACGCTCGTTGCCTGACGCAAAAATGCATATACTGACCCCCAACGCCTCGCTCACGAAAATGTGAAAATATTCTCGCAGCCCCCGAGAAATGTTCTCCACTCTGGTCATCGTGTTCAGAGGAGGGAAAGTGCGAAAAAAAATTGCCCACGGTAAAAAGTAAGGTTTCATGTTCGGAAAGTTAATACTCGAGAACAAAAAGATTATGAAACACGGTTTTCGCGACATTATCGTGGATCTTGAGGCGCGCGCAAGGCCGCGGAAATTTTTCATCGTGGGATACTGACCCGGATCGTACAGTCTGTTTCGCCTATGTGTTCAAATGCATACATAGGATGGATACATATACAGGGTGACCCAAAAGTAATGCATTTTCGAGTGAACATGCAACCTATGGTAGCTCATGATTATCCGAACACACTCGCGAAGTTTGAGCATCCTACACACAATAGAACGAGAATGGCGAGCGATTGAAGTTGACCAATCGGAGCGCCATCTCCACTCCACGATAAATTTGCGCCACGATTGGTCAACTTCGATTTTTTTTGCTCGCCATTCCCAAACTAATGCAAATTGGGTGTCCAAATTCGGTGAGCGTGTTCGGGTAGTCACTGGCCAATGTTGCTATCTAGATTTAGGGTAGACGTACCCTTTTCGTCACATTCAAAGGAATGAATCAACACATTCAATGGCATAAAAAACATCCAGTCGAGCAATCGGTGAATTTAGATGAGTTTGATCGAAACGTCAACAATCGTTAATAGGGAAAAAATAATTTGGAGAATAAAGTAATAAAAATAGTCACAATAGGTGCAGTGAATGGTACATCTACCTTATCACTTTTGAGACAGCCTCTATATACATCCAGGATAGCGGTAGGTTAGTGCCGACGTACGGCGAAAGAACCGCTCCGTGTGTTATTTCGCCGTGGAAATTTAAACTCGCGGGAAGCGCCCGCGTGCGCGACAAGTGGTGCGGGTACGTGTTATGTCAGACTCACCGTTTGTGTTGAATTCTCAGGCCTCTGCGGGGATGCAGTGGAACGCCGTCTTTGAGCCAGTGGACTCGCGGGGGCGGCGAGCCCCGTGTCCTGCACACGAGCTTGACTCTGTCACGTAACCTCGCCACGGAGTCCCTGAGCTCGGACAGAGTAACTTGTCGCACTGCAACGAAAAAAACACAGAGAAATCTATAAAGCATCGTATGCGGATGTGAAAACTACTCGCAGGCACGAACGGGCCGGCTTAATGCGACGCGATTTATTATGTGCGAAAGTTGGACGCGGAGTCGTATAATTATACCGAAGAATTATGGGTCACACGGGTTTATCGAAGAACAAAAAAAACATGTATACATTTACATTTTAACCCATTTTTCTTTAGCCAATTCACCCACGAAAATGTCCTACTTTTCGTATCCAGTTTTTCGACGATTGAACAAATATTCTCGAATTTATTCCTTCAAGTGCACGCAAAAACAGTGACACTGCTTTTTAATTCCGAAACTACGAAGTGTCGAAGAAAATTATTTCGTGCCTCGAGGGCTGAATCGACGTGCGACGTGAGGGTATTTTATAACTCCCCATAAAAAGCTATGGCCGCGCATGCGCAAGCGCGCGGAGGGCGAATATATCTCCGCGTATCGTGAAGTATTGCCAGCACAAGTCAGCGGCGGTCTCGCGCGGTGCTGGAACGCGTCCACGATGAGGGATACACACCTGAGAGTGTGTGGGTGCCGCGGCGCGGCGGGTGAGAGATGTACCTGCGGGCATATCGGCCCCGGCACGTTTGCCAGGGCGATCGCGTAGTTCAGCGCAGCCCTCAGCGCGCCGGCCCTCTCGCTGTACATTTCGCACAGAAGAGTATACGTCATACGGGGGATATCAAACGCTGGATGGGTGTACGTTATTTGTTACATACGCTCGCTTCCCGCGCTAACCAAGTTGACGTGAAAAAAAATCGAAAATAACCAAATTTGTTTAATTTTTCGCGAAAAATATTGCATTAACAAAAAGTAATGCTTAATTCGTCATCTACGGGCAAAAATACAACGAAATAAAGTGTTGAACATTTTTATTAAAATAAAAAGTGTATTCGCACTTTTTTCGAATTTCCGTCACTTCACTAAAATCGAGGTTACATTTCTTTTGATGGATGGAATTTGGATTTTCATTTTTCGTTCGAGAGAAAACTCAATAACGACGAGAATGCCGCACGACGGAACGCGTTATCCCGATTTATCAATTTTTCACAGAATTTTTAAGTTGAACCCTCAAAAATCGCAAATTTTTAGAAGAGCTACGTACCCCTTGCATTGTTTGCGAAAAAAAATTTTCATTACGTAAAGTTTGAGAAGCCTATCCGATGGAAAATTTTCTGTCGATTCAAAAAGCACCGTTGTTCACTCGAAAAATAAAAAAATCGATGAGAAAAACGCAAGAATTGATTTTTATTTCTGCAAATATGTAATATTCACTCAACAACATGTTGTGAATGTAACCCAGAGCCCGAAGGAGGCCCCCACATTGATGTACCTACAGTTGTATGTACATACAATATACATGCATACCGTGTGGGTCGCGAGCAGGAGGCAGGGCGAAAAGCACTCCGCGGCCACCTACGCGCGGCGTGGTCATGCATGCTCGCAAATTTATACGACCCACGCTCACAGATCTCACGCGCAAAGAAAAATGTGCACGTGGCTGTGCATGATCTCCCGGCCCTCCACCTCACCACCACCCTGTAAACTCCATTTCCAATGTATATCAAAAGTGTATGCACACGTGTACTACACGCGTATATACGTTTTGTGATAGCGGCATTGGCCAGCGTGCGACGTGCCGTTGTGACTGTGCGTTATAGCCGCGTAAATTATATATCCATCGAGGTGATGGAGGTACGCGATGCAAACTTTACTCCCGCGCTTCTGGTTTCGCCTTTGCCCGCTGAAGTCGACTAGTGGACTCGGAATTTCATGCATGCGCACTCGGCGAGTCAAAAGCAGCGAAGCTTTCGTGACGTCGCTGCGGGGAGGTTTCCAGGCATCGACTGGCGAGTAGACGTCTCACTCGGAGGGATCACGTCCGCGTGCGGCGGCCTCTGTGATGCGCACACGTGACGTCGATTCCGGAAGTCTCGCGGCTATATCCGCGAGACTTCCGGAATCGAAGGTACATGTAGGGCGCTGTGACCACGTGACCCGCTGCACGTGTGTGTTACGTATAGAATTATTGAACTGTATCAACCGGCTCCGTGATCTTTGGAATGATACTTGACGTGTGTGGGAACGATCATTCGATTCTCCGGCTATTGCGCTGATTCCACGGAAAGAAAATATTTTTCTCTCCGTTTGAAGGCATGTGAAACATCCATGCCGAGCTCAGTCGGTATCAAAAACTGTAATGACCGATCTTTACGCATATTTGCATTTATAACTAAACGAAAAAATTCATTCGCTGCGCTGATGATATCCGCAGTGAACGAATTTTTTCGTTTAGCTTTAAATGCAAATATGCATAAAAATCGTTGATTACCGTTTTTATTAAAGCTGTCGGTATTTCACATGCCCTTAAGAGAGAAAATATTTAGATTGCACGGAGAGAAAAATATGGGAAAAATCACTATACTTGTGTGGCAATTGAGAAGCATTCCAGAACTTTTGTGATTTTTCCCATACTCATGGACACACACAATATACTATGTTCTATCGCATATTACTACAAGTATGGGAAAAATCGCCAGAATCCCGGAATGTTTCTCAACTGTCAAACGAGTATCGCAATTATTCCCATATTTTTCTCTCCGAGTAATTATAACCCAAAGCGGTTAAAATCACTGATAACATTTTCGGCACTGTTTCAGTTAATTGAACATAGTTACTCAGCTGAATTACTGGCCGTGTCCGGGTCCGGATAATTCTCGTACATGGTTCCTTATTTTCTTTTTTACATCGACGTAAGTTATTGATAAAAAAAAGTCGTACACCACGTGGCAACGAGTATGAAGGATAACGTTGATCGAGGCAAAGAAACGTATAAATTAATTAACAGATCGAGATACCAAAGAGCCCAGCGTCGCCTGCAGGTCCTGCGAGCCCGATCGCTCAAAAATATAAGTTGTCGAGTTTTTTGTTTTAGTCCAACAGCAGCGTTGGTTATCGATCCCGCCGTTATTGTGTGGAACTGCACCGAGAGTTTTGATCGATGGGCGAGCGTAGTGTGTGTATCTCGGTTCGTGGCTGCGTTCGAACAGGCATTCTCTCATTCTCTCTCTCTGTCCTCTTTCTCTCTCATCGGCCAACTCGAGCGATCTCGGAAACACATCGGAAGCTCACAGTCGCGGCGTTGCGAACGACACAGCGAGTACATAGCCAAACGTCGAGTGACAAAACAACCGAGAATCGTCGAGTGAGAAATGACATACGCGTCGTACCGTCGCCTCTGCACGGCGAAACGTGTGCAGAGGGCGACGAGAAAAAGCGACAAGATTATTGCCGCCCGAGCCTGAGCTTATCACGCCCCATATCCTCATTCTCGTCGTACCCCCTCCCCCCACAAGCCGAGCTTGTGTTTTATCCGCGTACGTGTTACGCGCATGGATATCTCGCGAAAATCCCGGAGCCCCAAGCGCGACACTCCAGAAACGACTCGAGGCGCAAAAGCGAGCAGCGACCTCTCTGCTGTGACAGATGCGATCTCTGCTTTCAGTCGGAGCGCAAAATACGACACGATCTCGCCTCGTATTAACCGCGATAAAATGTCCTCGAGCGAAAGTTTGTTCTTCGCAGTGATTTCCGTGTTTTTTTTTTGTTTTTTTTTTCTTTTTTTTTTTAACTCCGAGACAGATTGATGCGATACAATCGCAGTGGCTAGGATGTCACTTTTTTCTTCGACTCGCGGCGCCGCTAAAACGTATTTAGCCGCACCACAGGATTTCATCATATATCACCGATGTTTTACGCAGAGACAGCGGCAAATATCGTCGATCATTATTGCAGAAAGCCTCGGCCGGTGATAAGAGGAGAAAGGTAGAAAGGTATTTGCATGGGACACTGAGGGTCAACTGTAGACACACGTTTCTTGCAGTTCACTGCGGGGCTATTTGCACAAAAGTCGTGTACACAGCTCGACGCATCGCGTACGTTCGGTTTTGTGCAAACCTATTGATTTTCATACCACTGCAGCCAACGCAACGAAATTCGTATGTGGAATATACATTTTTATATTTTCGCATGAATCTTTTTCACTATTTAAGGGAATATAAAATACCGACTGCAGTAATAAAAACTGTAAAGTACGATTTTTATGCATATTTGCATTTCCAGCTAAACGAAAAAATTCATTTGCTGTGGATATCACCAGCGCAGTGAATTAATTTTCTCGTTTACCTGTAAATGCAACTTCATTACAGTTTTTAATACCGACTGGGCTCGACGTAGATGCTTCACATACCCTTAACCCTTACATGTACAGCGGGATGTTTAACATCCCACCTTGATTGTTACTATTTTTTAAATATTTCAACTTTTTCTTTCTCGAATTCAATGATTTTTTTTTATACTAGGCTAATTACACGCGCTGGCGCGCGTGCCCGAGATACTTTTGCGCTGCTGCGCTCTCATAAAGCTTTAAAAGGGTAAATCGCAACTAAAAAACCATAGTTCCGTTACTTTTGAAAAAAAAAAAAAACAAAAAAAAGAAATTTGTCGTTTTGCTTGTCAGAAATCCTAGATCTGGTCACCGGGCCGAAAACCGCCCAAATCGGGGGCACGACATTTTTTTTCTCAAAATATCGACTTTTAACCTTTACCATCGTTCTCAAGTCGCATATTCTACCCCTGAAAACAATGGTTACAACCCTTTTTTAGTTGATTTCGAAAAAAAAAAATTTTTGGCCGAACAGTTTGTCAGAAATCGTAGATCTGGCCGCCGGTCCGAAAACCGCCCAAATCGGGGTCACTAAATTTATTTTAAATCGACTTTTAACCTATACCATCGTTCTCAAGTCGCATATTTTACCCCTGAAAACAATAATAATATAACAAATATAACTATAAATATAATAAATATAACAAAAAAAGAATTTAAAATCGAGAAAGAAAACGTTGAAATATTTAACAAATGATAAAACTCTAGATGGGATGTTAAGCATCCCGCTGTGCACGTAAGGGTTAATACAGAGAAGAAATCATAAGTCAACACCGAAAATTATCGCTTCGCTCTTCACGTTCGTCGCGTTGATGCCTTTCTCACGTCATCAGGCCAACAATTCAACGCACCAGTCAGGTGGCGCGAGGCGGCTCGTTCATTCACCGCAAAACACGTTGCACGCCGTGACGATTTTTGCAACGCGATCAGCCGGGCGCACCAGCTGAGCTGGTGGCGAAAAAAATGTCGAGTGACGAGTAAAGAGAGCGGCATCGGTGTGATTAATGAAAGGACGTACGTCGGAGTGAAATAACAAATAGCCCACGGTGCCCACGTGGGTCGCTCGCCCCCTCTCATCCCTCCTTTCGGATGGTTTCGGGGTGGGGGGGGGGGGGGGGGGGTCGAAGGGGAAGGGGGGATGCCCACCCGAACTGCAGCGAGGAGGCGAGGGTGGGAAAAGGGGGTGGGGGTGACTTCCACCCTCCCCCCACCCTCGGGTTGGGATCTGTGTGGCTGACGGTGGTCGCCGCAGGGCTGATGCATAGATCCCGTGGAACGGGCCCGGCATTCTATCGGTATCGTTCCATCGTATCGTGACGGGGCACGCGACGTCAGTGCTGCTGCTGCCCGAACGTCAAACGACCTCCTCTCTTTCTCTCTCCACCGGTCGACGAGGTCGCAGCGCGCCAGCAGCGCCGCAGCAACACAGCGCAACGCGCGCCGACGAGACCAACTTTTTATTTTTCCCCACAGCAGCGCAATAGCAGCGGCAGCGATGGCAACGGGGGGTAAAATTCCAGACATCGCTCGATATCAGCGAGCGCTGTCCCGGCGAAAATATCGGGAGGGAGATAACTCGACGGTTCGCGAGGCTCTCTCCCATGCAACGAGACGCGAAAACCTTTGCTGACGTTAAACCAGCCGGCGATAAGCATCTCGTTCACCCCCTCCCTTATTCCTCCTCTCCCCCTTCCACCTCCTGTCTCTTTCTCTCTCTGTGTCTGTCTTTCTCCTATTTATTCGTTTTGCAAATCTCGATTAACCGATTTATCTTTCCCTCGTGGATCGCGTAATGATGTGGGTCATTACAAAGCGAACACGAACGATTATACCGGGAAATTGCGAGTTGCGATTTTTTCGTCGTCAGAAAAAAAAACTCTGCGAATGCCAATTTTTTTCTAGCTGTGGAGCAGTCGGAAGTTGAGAGAAAAAACACTTAGCACGTAAGTCGAGCGGTTTTGCCCGGAGGAAAATTGTCGAATCTCTCGTTCGTCAATTTTTCACCCGACGTCAGAGATAAAGAAATATACCGAAGTTATAATCCGCCGGTAAGTCGACTTTAAAATGATTGTACCGCGCGGTACTTTCCGGTATAACCAGTTTCCGCAGAGATGTTGGAGTATATAAGACTCGAGAGTTGGTGTACGCGCGTAATAGTGAATTTCTTACTCGCTCCCCTCTCCTGTCTCCCCCCCCCCCCCCCACCCCTCATCCTGAGCTCGCGATGTACAGTGAACTTCCGGTGGATCGTACGAAGAGAAATTTAATATATCTGAAGCGTATTCATCCCGAGTAAGCCACGTTGAGATTCGCTAACTTAGTTTGAGCAAGAGAGGAAAAGGGGTGCAAAGGGGGTGGGAGAACGGGGGCCGAAGCTCGGTAAAAGAGGAAGAACGAAAAAAAAAAAAAAAAAGAAAAAAAAAGAATGAAGAATAAAGTTTCTCACGCTCACCCGGCTTCTCAATCTCTCGGTGGCGGACGGCGGGCGCCTCGCTCTCTCGTCGAGAAATTAATTATTCGCCGGTAGCCTACTTCGGCGATTAGCCAGAATGAAAAGGGTGGAAGGGTCGTGGGGGTTGTTCCGCGCCGAGAGTTTTTCTCCCCTCTTCCGCCCCCCTCGTCGCTCTCTCCAACCTGAGCGCCTCACTCCTAACGAGCATTAAGGAGGACATGAATTTTTATAAGTCCGCTCGCACCCGGATGTGTGTCACTGCGCCCGGAATGTGGGCCGAATGCTGTATATAGACGTTTATTAAATATACTCGCGCGCCCGTGTGGAAACTCGACGCGGCGAGAAGATTGCGCGTTTATGAGAAGAGGCTTTATTCAAATGACACCACTGGAGCACAAGTGCTGCTTCCCGGCGCGAAAGGAAAAAGAAAAGTGATGAGATGGAGAGGCAGAATGGAATTGTCCACGTCGACGAGGAAATGTGCGGATCGAGTGGGAAGCGAATATCGAGCCGAATTTAATAACACCGACTTTCACGTATGGGCGAAGATAACCCCGTTCATTGTCAATAAAAAAAAAAAAAAAAAAATGCTGATACAGTAATTTTTATAATTCAGCTCGTCCATCGAACCCTGCAGTAGAAATGGTCGATCGATGACGTTCGGTGTCAGACATTTTTCGAAAATATTAAAATGTATGTATCGATCGGAATCCAGGCGAAGAAAAAAAAATGGTGATACAGTAATTTCCATAATTCAGCTCGTAGATCGGAACCCTTCAGTAGAAATGGTCGATTGATGACGTTCGGGGTCTGCCATTTTCCGAAAATAAAAAAATGTATGAATCGATCAAAATTCAGGCAAAGTCCGAAGGTTCACGTCACGCGGCGAGAAGATTGCGCGTTTATGAGAAGAGGCTTTATATTTAAATGACACTACTGGAGCACAAGTGCTGCTTCCCGCCGCCAAAAGGAAAAAGAAAAGTGATGAGATGGAGAGGCAGAATGGAATTATCCACGTCGACGACGAAATGTGCGGATCGAGTGGGAAGCGAATATCGAGTCGAATTTAATAACACCGACTTTCAGGTATGGACGAGGATAACCATTCATTGTCAATAAAAAAATGTAAAAAAAAAATTGCTGATACAGTTATTTCCATAATTCAGATCGTGCATCGAACCCTTCAGTAGAAATGGTCGATCGATGACGTTCGGGGTCAGACATTTTTAGAAAATTCATTATCGATATTTGGGCGAAGACGAAGGACCAGGATCACGCTTGATTGACATCGTTAAATGTTCTGCGGTGACAAAACCGGGAAATAAGTACGACGATTGGTCGGAAAAATTGAGGAACGCTTCTCAATTCACCGGAATTTTATGCAAACGGGTCAAGGTGGTGGAAAGTTTCGAATAGTCGCGAATAAAGAGGAGAATGTACAATAAAAGAAAAACATCCGGAGAAACTCGGCAGCAGTTGCCCCATTTTCTTTTACCGTCGCTACTCTCGCGGGGGTTTGGGGCGGGTTTCGCGCGCCAGGGGGTTGAATTGGTGCACCCGCCGCATCGGCAAAAGTATCTCACGGGTCGTTCTCGCGGAATTCGCGGGGGGTGACGGGGCCTCCCGGGTGACCGTATTCTCTCGTGAATATTACATAGATATCTGACTGACATTTCACGCCTCACCACTTTCCTATTCACCTTTCTCCGCAAGCGCCATCCACTCGACGCGCCACGTTTCCCGGTTTGGTATCGCAACGCACGAGCCAAGAACGCTTTTTAAACATTTCTTCAAAAAAAGCGCTGACGTCCCGAGAGATTTTTCGCGAGTAATATTTCAACGTTTCCACTTCGGCCGAAAAATTTACGTTTCCATGATAAATTTTTCTGCTCCAGATCGACACCCAAACAAATTTCATCGCATTTGTGTCGCTTAAGGTGAAGTGAAACGTTCATGAGTGCAAGTGAGATAGAGTATAATGTTCGAAACAAGGTTTCACGGAAACTAGACATACATTACAGAAATTAAACATTTTACATCATTGAGAATTAAAAGAGGAATGATGTGAAACTTTTATTTTTTTATGTCGATTTTCGTGAATTATTATTTACAGTTTTTATTACCGACCGAGTAGGGTTTCACTTTGTCTTATAATGGATTATAAAAATACAAACCAACTTTAAATTCAGGTTGGGTACCTCTTTTTTAATCTGTCAACTATAGCTGCGCCGTGTAACGGCTTCGTTTTCCCGGGCAACGGATCAGGCGAGTTTATATGGACACAATTATCTTTCCTGCAGTCGGCCGCTCCTGGAATTATACGGGACGAGCCGAAGAGGAAAAGAGAGACAGAAGAGTCGTGAAGATGCGCGAGAAGGGAAAGAGGACCCGGATACCTCGACCCAGGGTAACGTTCAAGATGGCTGCGTGTACAGCCGGCGGCCAAAGATGCAACCGTGCCGCGTCGTTCGCGAGCTCGGCGCGCAGTTCGCGCGTTCTTTCCATTACAGCGCGGGGGTCGGAAAAGAGGATTACTTCGGGTACTTCGAGTACGGGCCGAAACAGCGCGCGGGGAGTCAGGACCTCGGAGAATGTTTACGCGACTCGCTCCGACGCGTCCGCGCGGCGGCGGCGGCGGCGGCACCGGACGAAGGAAAATGCAATTTTCTTACCCGTTGTTTTTCGCTTTAATCGCGCAACCGTTCACCTCGGCACGAGACTTAACGAGACTCGGAGAGGCGAGGCGCGCTCGACTCTCTCTCTTGGCAAAGCCGACGTGTGCCCGAGTAGAAATTCTAGTCAGGCTGCCTGATGTCTGATCAGGGCCGGCTAACATATTGGTAAGGCAGCACGGATCAGGCTTGCCTTATATGAGCCGGGTCCGGGCTACGTCCGGTTTCAATAAGGGTTGCCCTATCAAGGCCGCCTGACGTAGTACGCATCAGGACCACGTCAGGCGAACGCAAGGCAGCCTGATATAAGGTTCGTCTTATTTTTACCTGACGTGGCCCGGACTTGGCTCATATGTGGCAAGCCTGATCCGTGCTGCCTGACATAGTCGCATCAGGCCCAGATCAGGTGAATGTAAGGCAGCCTGATGTAAGGTTTGCCTTATTTTTACTTGACGTGGCCCGGAATTGGCTCATGTATGGCAAGCCTGATCTGTGCTACCTGACGCAGTAAGCATCAGGGCCAAGTCAGGCAAACGCAAGGCAGCCTGATGTAGGGTCTGCCTTGTGTTTATCTGATGACGTGTGCCTAATATGCTTACTACGTCAGGCTGCTTTGATAGGGCAACCTTTATCGAAATTAGAGATGGCCCGGACTTGATTCTTATATGTGGAAAGCCTGATCTGTGCTGCCTTACCCAATATATAGTTATAACTGGCCCCGATCGTTGCAGTCTACGTATGACATTTCCACGAAAAATTCTACTGTTATACTGATTTGAATATTAAATATTTCGGTTGCAGTCACAATAAATTAATTTATATTGTGGACGTGTTTTCATTTTTAGGATACTTCAAGTAGACAAACAAACATATACATTTCTAAGATGTCCGTGGCCGAGTGGGCTAAGGCGCGGACCAGTAACCCAAGGGTTCCGGGTTCGATTCCCGACCACGGCAATTTAATTGGCATGTATTTTTTCAGCAATTAATGGGTACTGAACGACGCAATAAATCGAATATCTGATTGAAAATACAAGATAAACCGAATTTAATGCGCGCAAATAATTATTTTGTATTTTTCGTTTATTCTTAGGGGCCTAGTAGGGCAGCCCGATCAGGCCCGGATCAGGTGCCTGATCAGGGCCTGATGTGAAACCGCGTTACATGCTACATCCGGGCCTGATGTGACGCCGGATTTGGACCGGATCAGGCGAGTAAGGCAAGCCTGATGCGGGCCGGATTCCACCCTGAAGTTATTTCCACTCGGGTGCGTCCGCCAGCCGCTCGGCTTATTGCCCTCTCGTTTTCTTTTTCCTCGCGCTGCTTCTATTCGTTGCGATAGTTTGCCAAAATCGATTGAAACTTTTAGTCGATTGCTGCGAACTCATTTCGTTTTATTGTGCGTCCTTGTCGTTGTGCGAGGAAGAGGAGGGACGAACTCTAACGTATGCAGCGAGCGAGTTGGAGTTTGTTTTTTTTTATTATTATTTTTGTTATTGGCGTGTATTTAATGTAACTAATTAGGTAGCTAATAGAATACAGCCAGCTTTGCGTTTCGGAGCGATTCCGTGGTTAAAGGATGCCTGAAGATGACAACGATGTTTTTATAATTCTCGCGATGGTAATTAATGTAACCGGCAATAAATTATGGTACCTGAGACCCGTTTGTCTAATAAAATTCGCTATATATCGCTATATATCCCATGGATTTTTCTCAATGCACATGAAAAATACCTGAGATGTGACTTCAATCCTGGAGCGACAAGGACGACCTAGAATATTGGTCAAAACAACGTGTACGTATACAAAAACGACCTGCCTGGACGTCGGATTGTCAGGAAGCATCGAGGAACGAAAAAAAAAAAACTGCGAGGCAAAGAGGCGAAAGTGGGTAATTGCGTAAAACGCAATGACGTACCGCGAGTGCTCGTTTAACGCGCGTCCCTCCCGATTTCCGCCGGCGTTAAACCGTTCCCGGAGCTCTTTTTGGTAGGCGGGAAGCATCTATGCGATTCGCGTGGCGAATACCACGCGGCACATCAGAGCAGCGGAGCCCCGGCGGCACATGAGCCTGACGTATCGTCGCGCTGCAGTTTAGCGATACGCGGGCCGAGGGCTCCGCGCACCACCCCCGAAGCCGCCGCGACCCTCGCGAGCGTCGCCTGCACCGATCGACCGCGCTGCTGCTGCTGCTGCACCGCGTCGACCACTCTGGACTATTTCATAATAGCATCCTGGATGCGCTTTTCCATCCGGCAATTTACGAGCACACAGGCTCGGGCACAACCAGTGACCGAAGTGACCACACACACGGACTAGTGAAAAAAAAAAGAAAGAAAAAATCAACGCAAGAGATTCATTTATCCGTGATATTTTATTTACACCGTATCCAAAGCCCCGAATCGACCCTTGAAGCGACCGCTGTCCACATACCCCCGACGATTATTTTTCTATTTTTATTTTATTTGAATTTCTATTTTTTATTTATTTATTAAAAAAAAAAGACTTCAATGCGACAGATTCGATTATCCTTGATATTTTATTTACACGTTATCTAAAGCCCCGTAACGAACCTTGAAGCGACCGCTGTCCACATACCGCGAAGATTATTTTTCTATTTTTATTTCATTTTTATTTCTATTTTTTATTGATTTATAAAAAAAAATACTTCAAGGCGAGAGATCCAATTATCCGTGATATTCCATTTACACGGTATCTAAAGCCCCGAAACGACCCTCGAAGCGACCGCTGTCACAACCCCCCCACGATTATTTTTCTATTCTTATTTTATTTCCATTTTTTATTTATTTATTTTTACTTCTATGGAAGGTCGAATTAAAACCGGCTCGTACCTCGGCAAATTTACGGGACGCATGTCTACAACACGTAGTGCGTTACAGCATGAGGCAGACGCGGACGTCGGGGAAAACACGAGGTGAAAATAATATACGCGACGGACGTGCGTGTGCGAAGAAGCGTAGGGCGAGGTCTCTCACTGGGAATTCGTTTTTTTTTTTTTAGTATTTTTCACCCCTTTTTTCGTCGTTTTCTCGAAGGCGCCGGACCGGAACGAGAAACGCCCGGAGGGTTCACTTCGCCACTTTCTCTCTCACTTTCTTTCGCTCTTCGCGTCCTGTCGCACCGCGTTCCCCGGTTTACCGCCCCATTTTCGCATCGTTCTTCCGCCTGTCTGGATCTGCATCACGGACGGACGCTCGCGCCGCCCCGGGCCGTTCGCCTTCACGGCCGCTGGACACACCGAAAGTTTCAGCCCCCGTGAAATCCTCGCGAATATTCAACGGCAGACAACGCGCGTCCTGCGAAATAAGGAGGAAAGAGAGTTCACGTCTTCGTTTGCAAAAAAGGGCCAAAAAAGTTCAGACGAAAGATTATCCCGCACCCTTTTTGGAAATGCCATTTTTTTGTGATTCACGATATATAGTAGACGCATATGAACCCAGATATTATTATACATTATTTTATATGATTGAATTATTATTATTACATCATTTCACATTATTAAATTATGATTATTATATGTTTAAGATTTGTCCTAAATTGTTCATCATTCTGCAATTATTCCTGAAAAAAAATCCATAATATAGCTGTTATCATTCCCACTGTCAGTATTATTTTTATTATTATTATTTATTACACGAGGCAATAACTCGGGCGTCACTTTTATCTATTTCTTGACGTGGAAAAGTATGGCAACGAGGAGGGAGCACAGTGAACCCCCCCCGCGACTGGGTAATATTTTGGAAAGAAATATTACGGCGACGAGGTGAAGAGGTGGGGGTGGGGGTGGAGGGTGGAGAAGGGGTTGGAGGAGAGAGAGTCCTTTCACAGTGATGCGGCGGTGTGTACGCCGGTCCAGTATATGCTTCTCCCCCCCCCCCCCCCCCCCCCTCTACTCCTCCCACTCGCCCCCTCCCCAACCCTTCTCTCGCTCTTGCACTCTTTTCCTGACAACGCTACTCGACGAGGATGTATTACGGCCACCAACGAGAGAGACTTCTTCCGGCTGTCGTACTTTCATTTGCGATGCTACGGACACCCGCGCGCGCTCTCCTCGCGTCGTCGCTATATATACGCGTATACATGTTTGCACGGAGGCACAGAAGACCCGGGCCCCTGCTATGAGAAGACGGCAGCAGCGCACCGGGTCTACTGGTATTGCCATCGCCCATTCTACAAGCTTCACAAAACCTACAACAGACGACCCAGAATTTCTTTCTTCGGCCCCGGAGCGCCGCCATGTCGGCATTCTCCTACCTCGGGACACACGTGACCGTGCCCAACGTTCAGCCAAAATCACGCTTTTATTATTACGCCCTCTGCGTGCGCGGCTGACGCGATATTGCATCAGATCATTGAATCAGTGATATTCACCTAGGAGCCGAGAGACTGTCTTCTTGCACGAATGATAAATAGACGGTGGTAATTCGAAAAAAGTAGAAATACCTGCCGGAAATTGAAGTATAAATAAAAAAAAATAAATATGTACCGAACACTGACGAAAGCGAGGTCGCGGACGACGGAAAGCCGTCGGAAGGGTTGTTGGAAATGGTTGAGTCACGAGAATCATCGACATGGATTATCTACTTTTCTTGTAAGTGAATTTTGCTATCTTAAATCCACAGATGAGCGACTGTCGTAGATAGTGTTAAGTCAATGAAACACCGGATCTTTGTTTGTTGGGCGGATGTTATTAATTACGAAAGCTTCTAGATATTCCGATCGCAATCTTTAGCACGTCTGCTTACTGTTAAAGTTTAGCCAAGACTCTCGTCTGCCTTGATCGCTGTGAAGCTGATCTTCTATCGTCTGTTATTTGTTATATCGTGTATCATGTAAACCTAAGCTTCTATAATCGTTATAATAACAAAATCAGAAGTGCAGAGGCAAGGAGAGAGAGAGTGAGAGAATCGGAGGGACCAAGAGGAAGTGAGAGGGAGAGGCAGAAGTGGAAAATCCAAATTTTTTCCACAAAATGATTGACCGAACACTGTCGACCAATGAACGACGAGAGACGGAGCGGAATGAGCGGAACGAGGACAACGTATTCTCACTTGGAATACGTGGGACGATGGAAAAATAGTTGACAGGGTTTGTTGGAAATTGTTTGGTCATGAGAATCATCGACGCGGATTATCTACTTTTCTCGTAAGTTAATTTCGCTATCTTAAATTGCACAGAAGGGCAACTGTCGTATATAGCAAAAGCAGAAGCGCAGAGGGAGAGAGACAGAGAGGGTGAGGGACCAAGGGATGAAGAGGAAGCGAAAGGGAGAGGCAGAAGTGGCAGCGGGATGTGTCCGGGGTAGTGGAAATCCGTGACTCCCGTAAACTCGGGCCAGAGAGCGAGGTCGGGATGGTCTCGCAGGGGTTATTACTCATCGTCCGGGTCCCCGGAGGATTTCACTGCACGAGGAAATTCTCCGCGCTGCGCCGGTGGAGACTAGCGTCGGTTGGTCTAAGCGCGCGCGCGCACACCAACGCCGGGGTATAGTGCTCGATCCTCTGCGCTGCGAGCGAAGGAAGTACCGGAGGAAAAATCGATCTTGACTTCCGCCCTCCGAGGCCACGTCTACCGCTGCAGCAGCAGCCACAGCAGCAGTAGCAGCAGCTGAAGCACAGCTCATGTAGAGTTACGGAGGAGCTTACAGACTTCTTGCATCCCTTTCCAACCAACAGTTACTTACAGCTCACGTTGATTCGACGCTAATTAATTCGCCCTGCACTATAACCGATAAGTTCTTCCGCCGTACACAAACTTTTTATGCGGATTAAATATTTCCATCCCCGTCGTAACGCAAATTATCATCAGTGTCTAAATATATTGCAGCAAAAAAAAACACACAGTTACACTTTTTACCTAAAACTGGCTAAAAATAAAAATCTCCGCGGTACGTAAACTTTTTATGCGGATTAAATATTTTCAATCCTATCGAAACGCGAATTATCTTCAGTGTCTAAAAATATTGCAGCAAAAAAAAAAGCACAGAATTACACTTTGAGGGCAGGTGCACCGGTTGTGGCCACTGTACCAGTTGTGGCCATTTTCACTATTATTTCTTTCAAATTATTGTTTTCCAGTATTTCTATGTTGTAGCTTGGAAAGTAACCACACAAGTTAACAAAATTATCCATACAATTTGGTTTCGTTTTAAAAATACAAATAATTCTGTGTTTTCGAAGTCAGTGGCCACAACTGAATCGAAGGTGGCCAAAGCCGATACTCCGACTCTACCTAAAAATGTCTAAAAATGTAATATTTTTGTATACTGAGCTCCTGACTAACGACGAGATTTCCCAAGGAACCAAAGAAGCCGATGACAAACAATTAATTATCGAGGGAATATGCGGTTTGGTTGGCACGGGGGGGCGTCTCACCCCTCCCCTTGCTTTTGTTGTGTCTCTCAGGGGTCGCGCGGAAACTCCATTGGTCGCAGGGTCGCCGGTTTCGGGCCACGCTAACATTCGGTGCACGGAAGTGGAGGGTCGACCACCGCTCGTGCGCCCGGTGCACTCGGTGCGAGTAACCTCGGGGGCTAACTGGCCGATACACTTTGGCCGCACGAAAGTTCAGGGCGGTGTTGGTCCGTCGTCGCGGGGTAAGCAAGTAGCGGTTTGCGTAGGTTCTGGCTTTCACTGAAAGCTTTTCTCTCGTACAGTTCGGCCGGCCACCGGGATGCTTATAGCGGGGGTGCTGTGTACCACGCTGCGGCGTTGACTATATATACAGCAGCGACTATATATCCACCCGGCGTCGCCGCTGCGGACTCTCGGTACACCCGAAGGGGCGCCAGTGAGCAAAGCGCCTCGGTTTCACCGACGGCAGCAGCGCTGGCTTGCCTCTGGTCTCCCTGGTACCAAGTGGAAACAGCAGCAGCCAAGCGCATCTCGGGCGCGCTTTCTATTTCGGTTTCTCGTAGATTGTAAACGGTAGAGAGAAACCGAGTACCAGGAGGTATTATTAGCCACTGCGGAGGCTCCTCCTGGTGCTTTTCATCTCCAACCCACCCTCCACGCCCTTCTCTCTCGCTTCCTCTTTCACTTATCTCTCATATCTCTTATCTGTGTACATCGCTGTATATATGTACTAAACGCTGATCGTATATTGTTGTTTTCAAGTTGCACTGCACTCGCTATCAGGATCCAGGTTTCTCTATTTCTCAGAGAAGTCAGATGCGGACCAATCAGCAGCAGGGTTGAGTTTTTTCAAATTGTCCGGTGGACAAACGTCTTCAATCGAGTTTACAGTGGTATGCTGGTATTTTTTATCCTGCTTCATCCTACTGCTGAGTGATGCCGGTGTCTTGAATGATTAAATTGGTTCACGTGTGCGAAGGTTGCGTTAAGTTGGACCCTGGTTGAGATGTTTGTGCGAGGGATACTTGACGGACACGTCTAATATTTGTTTCGGCACAGGACAAACACCTTGAAAGACCTTCAAAGGATTCACCTTTGACCCGACGTTAAAATGGCTACGTCGTCTGGGATCATCCGAGGGGTCTCGGTTTCCGTGGCGGCTACACTCGCCCCCGTCTGTCGGATAACACGACTAAAAGGACGACAATTCGGGTGCATTTGAGCGTCACCGTCGTCGTCGTCGCCTTCGTCGTCGTCGCCGTCGTCGTCGTCGTCTTGGTCGCTTTGGCTGCCTCGGGTTCGCTCGCTCGCTGCTTTCCTCCGCTGTTGCTGCTCAACGAGGCCCCGAGTATCCACCTACCGGGAGTATAAACAGCTGCGCTCTTGCCACAGGGGGAAAACATTAGCAAGTGTTAGGCTAAATAAACACTCGGAACACGAGGCGGCGGCGGCGGCGGCGGCGGCGGCTCCGAGACGTCGGTGGAAGGTGGAGTGGAAACGACGCGCGACTATACTGTCCGACGATTCGCGTTCTACAATGGTAACGAGAAGAAGGAGCCTCGATGAGAGACGACGCGAGAAGCCGACGACGTCGAGACGAGGGTAGATGGGTGAATGCCAAAGCGCGAAGCGAGACGAGACGAGAGAAGGACAGAGACAGAGAGAAGGAGGAAGGGAGGGGGAGGTAAAGGGAGGGAGCGAGAGGGAAAGGGGAAGGGAGCACGACTACTATGCCAGGCTCGCGGTTCTCCGGCATTCGCCAGCCTCGACAATTCGAGGCACAGAGGAAATTTACCCTCAAGGAGGAGAGGGAGGAGGAGGAGTACGAGGCGCGCGCGCGCGCGCTCCGCGGTGAAACGCCAGACTGTCAATCGAGTAAAACCCCTTCTCAACTCATCTCACCAGCTACTCAACAGCGACGCTTATACCATTCCAACGGGGTAAACTCGCTGCTCCTCCGTCGTTCGGGCTCTCATTAATCATTCCCTTAATCTTGTTTTTGCCACCCTCGTCCCCCGCATAGCCAAACAATTCTCTATTAAACATTACAGCGGCAGCCACCCCCTGCCTCCTTCCAAAACTATACACCCCATCCATGGGCTTGGTACTTACCGCGCGGAAAGCTAATTAATGTTCGGGATAACGAGGGTTTTGGCAGCGCAGAATGTAACCTCGGCACTCAAAAGCCACCCCTAATGCAATCGTAAAAAAAATTGTCAGGGGGTGAATTTCATTCACACATTGGAACCGTCACAGGAAAATCAGGGGTGATTCTTCGATAAGCCACTAGTGTCTCGCGAAGAAAAGGCCAATTTTGGATGCAGGTTCGTGTTCCTCCTCGTCCTGTGTCTTCACCCCCCTCTTAAGCTCCGCGGTACATATTCTCCCCCACGCCATTTAATAACGAACCCCCGCTCGTTAAGGTTCACGTGGTGCGAAGCCGCCAGCGACGGCGGAGGTCGCACGTCGTCGTTCTTGACGTTAAGCCCTGGGCCACGGGAGTAGAATCGAATGAAAACCGTTAAACGGATTTGTCGACTCGGCTCGAGAGGTCGATTTCCCGACAGGCTGCGCGCGTATTTCCGCGCGGAACTGTCCGTAGATGCCCGAGGCGGCGCAGCAGCCACACCCGGACTTTCCCGTTGGCTTCCTCCTCTCTTTCGCTCTTTTCCTCTCTTTCTTTTTCCCTCTCTCTTACTTGCTCTCTTTCTCACTCTCTTCTCTCTTTCTTTCTCTCGTTTTCATTCTCTTATCCTTTCTCCTTCTCTCTCTCTCTTTCTTCTTCTCTCCCTCTCTATCTATCTATCTATCTCGTTTTATCCTGCACTCACTCTGCACTACAGCGCCGTCGGCTCGAAAGCTTTCAGCTGGCTCTCATGGTGTTAAGTACGTACTTAATGACAGGAGCCGAAGGAAAGACAGAGAGAGAGACCGTGTGCGAACCCGGATCGGGACTGGAAGATGGAGAGAGAAAAAAGAATGGGGAACCACGGTGGGAGGGGGTGGCAGGGAAAACGGGCATTACTGCTGGGCTCTAGGTGGTCGCTAATCTCGAGTAGCGTCGATTAAGCAATCGACTTGGAGAGAGGGAGGGAGGGAGACCGTCGGCGGTGGCCACGGCGCTGATGTTTACGCCCTCTTGGGTTGTAGTGCAGGAGCTGACGCTCTTGCGCTCCGCGCCGCTGATGAGTGCCCGGGGGGAATTCTCGAGTCCGGCAATTATAGCAAGAGTGTATGTGGTACGTACATATACTCAGCGGTGGCGCTCGCCTCGTCGAAAAGTATCATACTGAGCGTTGGTCACGGTGGTCGAGTTTCGAAAAACCAGTCAAAACACCAGACGACTACATTTTTTACTTTAAAAGTAATTTTTGTATTTAATTACCATTTCTATAAAAATGAAAATAAAAACAAAAATAAAAATAAAAATAAAAATAAAAATAAAAATAAAAATATGAAAGGTACCAACTAAATACGTAGAAGCAAAAATGCATTTATTCCCTTTTCAGACGAAACAAGCTACAAAAATTGCGACTCTCAAATATTTGGGAATAAACGAGTCGTATGAAAGTGCACGTCGTGTCTGGAGTGGAGTACATAAATCCGGCTAATTACGAGAAATATCCGAAGAGCTAAAAAAAAAGTGAATTGACAGAGAGAGAGCGTAATTACCTCGGCGGATGAAATTTGCATAGACATAACCCCGAAGCTTCAGGTCTCGACGATGCATTTCCATCGCAGCTTGTATATAGCATATACATACATATACACGCTATGCGCCGCATCCTTCATTCACTTTCAACTCACTTCCCAAGTACGCGCGCGGCGCGACGTTAATTCACCCGCAGAGAAGGCGAACGAGAAAAAGACAACGACGACGACGAGCACCACCGCCGCCGCAACGTTTCATGATCTGCGAAGATCCCGCTGGCAGTTATTAAGCGTAGGTCGTAGGATTCAACACGAACATCGCGAGGGAGTCTGCAGCGTAGCGCTGCTAATACCCCATGCCCGCTGTCCATGATATCACCGGGAGGACGAAGATATCCCCGAGGTTATTAATCTAGATTTCAAGATGGTTCTCGCCAGAGCGGAGAGAATTCACACTGGGAAGATTGAGAGCTGCTCGCGGTTGGCCTGGACTACCTATTCTACGGTAAATTTATTATTCACGGAGGATGAAGCATCGAGAGGCGGCGAGAGAGTGCCTTTGCTGAGTGAGGGAAAGAGATGAAGAAAGAGAGAGAGAGAGAGAGGGTCCAAGGAGTACCTAAAGGAACCGAGAGACACGAAGGGAGGGAGAGAAACAGCGATCGTGCCTGGTGAACATCGAGAACAATGTCTTACGTCTGGAAACGCGAGGATCTTCAGCTATCCGCGGTTGAAATTCGTAAAGAGAAAGAAACGAGAAATGGCACAACGAGTGATATGCGTGTCCGGTGGGGGAGGGAGCGAAACCGGATGGAGAAATCGTTGTTCGAGAGGATCGAGAATATCCCGAGAGCTCGTCCTTTCTTCCTGCTGCATTCGACGAGAGCCCAAGGGGCGGGAGAGGGGGAGAAAAAGGGGCGAGGGGGTTGGGAGTAGAAGCGGGCAAAGCGAATCGTGTACGGATGCACAAAGCGTGCAAGCTCCGCGAAGGGAGTGTAGCCGCCTCTGCAGCAGCGGCGTCCACTGCGCGGGAGGAGCGGCGGGAATATAGCGTGTACCGGGAAAATTAGTACGGCGCACGTGAGGCCGACGCCGAGCACGCACCATCTCGATGAGATTGGGGAGAGGGGAGGAGAGGGAAGGGGATCGGGGTAGCTCGGCGCACGAATTTCGTCGCGCTTCGTCCGGCCACCCATCGCGTTTACACCCCGATGTGTGGGATGTACATTGGCGCCCTTTGTGTAATGAAACTTTTCTCGTGCCGCACAAAAGAAGATCATTATTCCGGGACGAAGAAAAAAAAAGAAGTGGTTCAACGCGAAACGTGCTGATGAAATGTGCTGGTTTTGAAAATCGAGTCATTTGTCTCTCGAACGTCATGAGAAAAAGTATTGGATTTGTGATGGAGATTTATTATGGATTTATTATGGATTTATTATGTTGCATTCGCGAAGTGTTTTACCTGTACGACTGCCACGTTACAACGGATTTTGCTTTGATAACGCAATCAGGAGCAAAAAAAAGATTTGGTTCATCGCAAAACGTGAAATGTGCTGGTTTTGAATCGAGTAATTTATCTCTCGAATGTCAGGAGAAAAAAGTATTGAATTTATTATGGATATTTATCATGGATTCATTATGGATTCATTATAGATTTATTATGTTGCATTCGCAAAGTGTTTTCACCTGTGATGATTTACCTGTACGACTGCCACGTTACAACGGATTTTGCTTTGATAACGCAATCAAGAGCCACGCGCGCGGCTCACGTCAAAGGCGGAAATTCGCCCCCGAACAGTGCCAACGATTATACGGTCTCTGGCCTCGCGTAACCCGTCAGAGTTCATACGGAGATGCCGTCGATAGTCGTTAATTGCTCACCCACCGAGGCAGGCGCGTTCGGCGGCACCGAAGATCCGAATACACACAGGCTCCCTCGTTGCCTCGACTCACGTAATCTCGCGAACGAAATGCCTCGAAACACGATTTCGAAGCTGCGCGCAACCGCAACGAGATTCACTCGCCGTTTGCGGGAGGGGCGCACGTGATCTCGTATACCGAGGCTCGCTAGAATTCGATAATTATATCAGGCTTTCCGAGAAAGCCCTATCGAAGCGGATGAACATTATACATAGGGACCGCTAAAGGGGAGAATGGGAGGAGGGGGAGGAGGTCGGGTTATAGATATTAAGTTAATCAGATCCTACAGTGCAGTAAACCAACCAGATGAAATAATTGATTCATTCCACCTTGGTAGCATTGACGGCAGATACACCCCACATTTTCATGGTCGGAGCCAATGACTTCGTTTTATTTTCTCGAAAATAATTGAATTATTTTTCGAGTCTTCCGCTTTCACAGTGAACAGGAATTCCAATCAAGGAGTCAAGTGTAACAAATACTTGTTTTCACTCTACATGTCTGGATCGGACTTTGCGCCGAGTTCGATTGAGATAGGAGAAACGCTTCTTTCTAGCCGATGTATTCCTCGTGGGGCGCAGAATTTATCGAGAGTGCTCGATATTGCTCGAGAGAGCAAGCGAATAAAACTCCTGCGTTGCCCGGGTGAATCTCGAGTGGAGAGCCTCGACTGTCTGAGCGAGAGGATAACGAACACCGCAGCCCCCGTCGCGTTCCAGCGATCCTCAGGTCTTCAAGGAGGGCCCGGGAGATTCAATACTCTCCGCGTATCCTCTATTTTCTTTAATTCAACCTTCGGTTCGGTATTATTTTTCTGCATTATTTCCCGAGCGAGCCCGAGGCACCACTGATAACCGCACGCGATCTCCTCAAGATGTTTTCGTCCGATAATGATTGCAAATATTCGTAAATCTCCTGGAGGGCATCTCCGTCCCATTTGAGCAGAAAAAAAAAACAATAAAAGGGCTTGGAGACTTGGAAAAAAAAAAACGAAGAAAAATAAAACGACGCCGAGGACGTTTTAACATCTCTCGCATCTGAATTTCTGAATACATTCTCCGGCAAAGTTTTCACCTTTCACCTCCCGCCGTAAAAGGATAAGGATATTTCGAGCGGAGAAAAGAAAACTTATGTCTCGCGCGGAAAATAATGCAAGAGGCTGTAGGTGTGGCCATGAATTTATGTGGGTTACCCGCTTAAATCACGACCAACGAGAGAGAGAGAGACCACCCTCTGTTTCACGAACGAAATATATAAAGCCCCCCTCTCCTCTGACCCCACCCCCACCCCCTTAGGTACTTTCCTCGTGCTCTCTTCGCTCTTTCGTTCGCTTTATTTTATCTTTTACTGCTTCTTTTTTATTTCACGAAAAAAAAGCATTCGCTGTCTGCTCTACGCTCTCAGTTTTATTCGCTATTTTTTTTTTTTAGTTTCTCGTTCTCTTATACCAAAGTCTGTCGTTGGAACACGGAGAGATCTCGTTTGTCTGATCACTCGCGTGTTAATCCGTCTATATACGTATCGCGCGTTTCGTACTATGGATTTAATTAGTCATCCCGCCTTTTTACGACTCCGCTGCCGAGAAAGATTCTTTCAACCCCTTGGCTCTCGCTGCTGCTGCCCCCGTTGGACGATACGTCTGGGCTCCGCGCTAATTGCCCTCGTAGAAAAGTTCCGCTCTTCCCTCGTCACGTCGTCTCTCGCCTCTTCGGTCTCGAGCTAGCGTGGATAAAATGCTGTATTAAGCGTAAAATATTTGTTTTTTTTAGTCGATATATTTTTGTGACTGTTTGCTGTTATCAGGAAGGATAGAAAATGAAGGTTTCAGGTTACAGTTGGAAAAAGATGTCATTGGGAATAAAAATGTAATCACAATGATTATTTCTAATTACTAATAATTATTTTTCATCGTCCGTAACAAGTCTATAATTTTTTAGTCATCTCTACAATCTCTTTTTATCGTATTTTTATTTAGAGGAAGGAGTATTGGGGAAACAATGTAATCGTAATGATTATATCTCATTACTAATAATTTTGTTGTTATCGTTGTAACAAGTCTGTAATTTTTATCAGCCATTTCCAAATTTCCTTTCATCGTCAACGTTCTTTTTTACGCTCCTGAATAAATTATAGACTGTATCGATGAATTATTTGTGTGTGTCACGTTCACTAATAAAATATAGGCACACAAATGTGTTATATCTCTTCGATACGAATCTGGCGGTAGCGGCTCGTGATCCGCGACATTTTAATTAGACCGAACGCGTACTTCCGGTTATTCAAGTCGCAAATTAAACGCCGCGGCTTCGCGTCGTTGAGTAATTAATGACACGAGCCGCGCTGGCCTTTCGCGTTCGGTAACTTGATGCATAAATTAAAATCGCCGCGCGCACGCGTCACTCGCTGTGATCCGCATTATACGCCGCGTGGCAGCTGCATCGCTCTCGGGAAGCGGGGCTGCCGCGTGTATCGACCCCCGCCCCGGACAGCCGGGGCCGTTTCCGTGATTTGTAAACGCGAATATTTACATCCCGTCGAAATAAATCACGAGGGGGCGCGATGAAGACTCGTTCTTATGGTCCGAGTGTGTTTCCACTTGGTCCACACTACAAGAACATGAAAAAAAAATGTAATTGTTAAACGCAGAAACATCATTAATTAAAACTTTATAACGAGCACCTCGTTACCCTGTGATTTTTCGTTCTTCAATCTTTTTTCCTCCTGAAAGGGATATCCGCGAGAATATTTTCCCGAATTGTTCCCAGATCCAAAAATTCAAATGTGAAGGCTTTTAATTAAAATTTATTCTTTTTCTTCAAAATTACATATTCTTCAACCCACCCGGCTGTCCAGGCCAGAGGCGTTCGTGACTCGGGAATTTCCTCTTCACTCATCATCTCTCCCGAGCGAAAAATGTTCATCCCACGGGTTCGAAGTGGTTTCCGATTGCTGAGTCAATCTATTTTCCGAACTCGACTGGACGTCCGCGGCGTTCGCTACAGTTACTTCCTGACCGCAGCGTCCTGTCCGCGTTTTCGAAGCCCGCAGAGCTTCTGCCGCGCGCACACGAGCAGCACCAGTAGTAGACACCGACTGCGGCCGGTGGAAGTAATAGTAACTCTGTCCACACGTATCAGTCAGACGTCTCTGGTGGACTAACGGAACCGTCCTCCGGACTCGTCCGGCGCGGCGTTCGCTTCTGTCGGCGCCGGCAAAAAGTAGAAACGGTCGGCGCTATGTGCGACCGGAACGTCGTGTTCGTACCGGCTGTTACTACTGTCGACGGTGCGAGCGACCGCAGTTCGTTCCGGAAGCAGCGCGAGGCTCCCGCTCCTCTGGATGAGGAAGGGGGAGGGGGTGGGCATCCACCACTGCCGCTTCCCTCGGTTGATTCAATTTTCACGCTGGCAGAAACGTCGCTCGACAATAATTTGTTTCGCAAACACAAAATAGTCATAGAATTCGATTAGCGACTGCGGTTAAGGACCTAAACCCCGTTTGGCGTCCGGAGCGACGACGAAAATCCGAGGCGACGACGAATTATATCGCGTCAAACGGTAAATTATTTCAGCTCCGCGGACAAAAGAGCCGGTGAGTTTGCGAGGCGCAATTTCCGAGGCCGACACACGCGCATAATGTCGAGATGTCGCGAGAGCTTAGCTCCCGCGCGAAAACCCGGAGTTTGCCTCCCACTCCTGTCCCTGCCCCCACCCCGTCTCCTCCTCCTCCTCCTTCTCCTCCTCCTCAGGGTCGTAATACGAAAAGTCTGCGAGGAGAAGTGCGACAACTGTGCCGTGACGACGACGACGACGACGACGACGAGTGCGAGTCTCGACTGCTGCGCGAAGGTAGAGCTGATGGCTACGAGGTCGGAAGACGCGAGTGGGGGGAGGGGGGAGGGGAGGAAGGTTAAGAGGCAGTGATGTCGAAGTGTTTGCGTAGGGAGAGGAAGGGGGTGGGGGAGAAAGCTCGCGCGCGAACCCCGTAAATAGAATCCCATTAAGGCTTTGAAGCGGGCGGTCGTATGTACGGCCGGGGCTTCCCGTATACGCGACTAATACTACTACTTAGAGCTGCTAGGTACGACTGAGGCTCGAGCCGCGCGCCGGGTGAGTAGGCTGAGGACCCCCCCCCCCCCCCCCCCCCCCCCAAGGCATTACGGCAGTTACACGTCAGTCGTTGGCAACGCGAACCGCACCGTCGACTCGTTATCTGAGCTTTGGGATTAGACAGACGTGTGCATAGGTTTTTTGCATCTGTGGAAGATGCAATGATATGTGGAATGCAGGTACCGTAAGACCGACGAATCTCGCTGCTTAGGCTGGGGACGACTCGGAGTCTCGAGTCGTGTGGCTGAGTTAGCTGAGGGGCCCCAAGGCATCATGGCCGTTACCGTCATTGGCAAGCCAACCGCACAGCGATTCATTGTCCGAGCTGAGATCAGACATATATACGTACATTTTTTGCAACGTTCATTTGACTGATTCTCGAGAGTCTTGCTAATTTAAGATCACCCCAATTCACGCTTCCGACTACCCGCAAGGTGAACCTCGAGGAAGCCTTTGACGAATCTCGCGAAAATTTGGAACGCGTGCCAGTTAACCACATTCATGTTCGAGAATGCAGCAAAGACACTGGCAAGTTGGATGGTAACGAGTAACAAGTACGCTAACCGGCGTCCGGACGATTCTTAAGCTGCCTATGACTGGGGTGCTTACTCGGCGCAAGTTAGGAATATCTTCTCAAAGTCCCGACAGACGTCTGCCGAGAATACGAGGTAAAACGTGCAGTCGAGTCGAAACAGGGTGGAAGGGCGTCAGCGTGTGTGGGTTTTTTGAGGAAGTGTACGGGTTGAACGCTGAGGATGAAGATGTGTGCAAGGTGAACATTGAAGATGAAGATGTGTGCAAGGAGTACGCTGAAGAGCTGGATAGGTCGAAGAGTGTCGAGGCGAGCAAGAAAGCTCGCTAGATTGAAACGGTTTTGTCGATGTAGCGAGAAGCGAATAATAGCCGACCGGAGAGAGAGAGCGAGAGGCCGACGGCACCGAGGCGGGTAGAAAAGGGGTGAATATAGGTCGTCGAATAAGAAAAGGCCGATTGGGAATACCGTGAAAGGTGCTACAGCGCGCGGGCAGGTCACAAAGTGCCAAATAGCGCAGGAGACGAGCCACTCGCGCATTCTTCGCGCGGATCTTGGCACACGGCCTCCGTTCTCCTTGGATCACATCTCCAACCTCGTTCGACAGGCTTTTGTGCTTCACTTTTTTGCCGCTGTCTCTTCGTCCTCGCAACGCCGTCGCCGCGAAGCTTTTCTCGTGCTCCAGTTTTCCTCTTCTCTCCCGCTGTTTCTCGCATTCCACCGCTAGTCAGTCACACGACGTGCGCTCACACCGGCTTTGAGCACACTCCTCACGCATACGTGCATTTTCGTCTTCATCTGTGTGTCTGGTGGAAGACTCAAATAGATGCGGTCCCCTGTGAATGGAGCGTGTAAGAGCTACGGTGGACGTCGAGGTACAAGGTAAAAGTCGTGGCTATGATCCACCGGAAATGTGGACGAAATAAATTCTTCGCATTCCTAGGGTTATTTTGAATTCTGAGGTCGGAAAAGCCTCAGGATAAAAATACAAATAACACCAAAGCAAATATTCACTTTCGCACGTGTTTCATTTATTCTTATCGAACGAAATGTATGGTGAATCAATTTTTCAGGTTTCTTTTCCGTGTTGCCTTAGCATTCCACCGTTAGTCAGTCACACGACGTGCGCTCACACCGGCTTTGAGCACACCCCTCACGCATACCGTTTAATGTATGAGTGTATTTTCATACACTCACTCGCATGTCCGGTGGAAGACTCAAATAGAAGCGGTCCCCTGTGAATGGAGCGTGTAAGAGCTACGGTGAATGTCGAGGTACAAGGTAAAAGTCGCGGCTATGATCCACCGAAAATGTGGGCAGAATAAATTGTTCGCATTCCCAGGGTTATTTTGAATTCTGAGGTTGTAAAAGCCTCAGGAAAAAATACAAGTGACACCAAAGCGAATATTCACTTTATTTGCACGTGTTTCAACATCGAGCGGAGTGTATGACGAATCAATTTTTCAGTTTCCTTTTCTTAGCTGCCTTACCATACGACAAACAATGGATTCTTTTTATCCCGTCGAGGATTACGAGAAGTTGAGGACGGAAGAAAATTTTGAAGCGGAAATATTAGCGGTGGCAGCGCCAAAAAGGGTGAAGGAAGCGGTGCAGCAGCTCGCAGCTCGCGGTGCACCGGAGTCTCCGGGTTTTGCCGTCGGCCTCTTAAATAATGAACGCCACTTGCCGCACTAATATTTCAAGGGGAGCGCGCGGCTGCACCCGTCCCCCGACCTCGCGGTTCAAACTTCGCATTATGTATCAACCAGAAGCCGCGAGCGCGCGGGCTCGAGTCTCCACAGTCGTGGAAGCGCCTGAGGCGCGAACGCACGACGGCTACGAGGTTGGGGCTGCAGACCCGAAATGGAAGGGGTGCGCGAGACGCGTTGTGCGCGGCGAGAACGGAAGAACTCGTCGCTTGGGGGTGTTGAGCTTGGTGCGATGGAGATTGATATGCCAATATTCGTAACACACTCTATCTTTCTTTGTCTCTCTTATGTCCTGATAAGGAATCATTAGCTTATTAGGTTGTGTTCCGCCAGCAGTATTTTCATTCGAAACTTCCAATTATTAAAACCATTTTCGTCAAACAAGGCAAATTTACACACAGAAAAAAAGATGGGAGTATTTTCTATAATCGTGCGGCAATTGAGAAACATTCCGGAATTCTGGCGATTTTTCCTATACTTGTAGGAATATGCAAAAGAAATTGTATATGTCAACAGATATGGCAAAAATCGCCAGAATTCCGGAATGTTTTTCAATTGCCACACAAGTATAGTGATTTTTCCTAAATTTTTTTCTTTTCTTGCTCTAATGACTGGGTCCATAACCTGATGAAATAGACAATATGATTGAGAATTATCGCTTTATTTGATAACGTGTCGTACACACAGCATATGGCTGCTGATAAACAACTGGCTTGCCAGATCGAGTAAACAACCCGTCGTTAGGCTCATCGTTAAGAACATTCAAACGTCTCACTCAACGATTGGTATACATGTAAGTCAATAAGTAGGGATGAACCATTTCATCAGAAACCCAAATCTGATAGGAACTCCACTACTCCGTTGCCTAATCATAAGCCCAAAAGTACCCAACGTGTCGTTTGATAAATAAACTTGAATCCCCAGAACAGTTTGAGGCAACTGACGTCTTACAATGCGTTGAATGTTTTATTAAACTCTGCGCATTCACCGAAGCTCGAGCCATTGCCGGTATTGAAGTTGGATGGAAGTTGAGCTGGTATTTCAGCGAGTCGGAGCCGAACGGTCGTGCGGCAACATTGGCTCGTCGCTCAGCGGGAGAAACAAGGACACGTCGGCTGCGACGACTACGCGTTGTCGTTGGTGGTACGTTGCTGGTACGTCGCTTTACGTACACGTGTAGTGCTGTAATACGCTGAACAGTGCACTCACGGCGCACGGGCGCACGACCTCCAATCCATTAAACGGCAGTACGAAATCGAATTTCGCCAGAGACAAAGGACCTTTTGGCGCGTGTTCCGCGCCTGGTTTTCCCCCACCGCCACCAGACGGCGTTACGGCTAAGACGTGCGATGCACCGTAAGGATTCGATAAAGCGAGAAACTCGACGTATAGCTATGTAGCTACACAGCCCGTTGGTGCTCCGCTCGCAAGTTACATCAACGCGAGAGTGCCTGAACCACCTGGAATTCCGGAAACAGACGAGCGCCGCGAGGATAAGCTCGGCGCAGTTTCTGTTGCACAGACTCTGCAACAGACGTTGTACTACTATCGAGCTGAGTTCAACATCGACGTTTGTGCCTTAGGGCTTGTGGAATACTAAGATCACGATTTTGATTTGCACGACTTTAATTACGTACCTTACTATGTTCAGCGGTAGAACTTCAGAAATCCTTTCTTAAAAAGTGCGTCGGTAAAATATCTCGAATTTTGATGTAATTGAGAACAAAAAAAATTGTTTTTCGCGTTTTTCTTCTCGAAGCTTTCCTTTGGAAAAGTTTGCGATAAGGTTCGACTTTAAAATTCTGCGAAAAATTTGAAAATCGAGATATCGCGTTCCGTCTTACTGCATTCTCTTTGTTGAAGGGTTTTCTTTCGAACGCAAGAAGAAAATCAAGATTCCACTTATCCAAAGAAAAATTACATCGATTTTAGTGAAGTGGGAAAATTCGAAAAAAAAAAAAAGAAAAACCATTTTTCGCGTTTTTCTCCTCGAATTTTCTATTTTTCGGGCAAACAACGGTGCTGTTTGTAATCAGTCGGAAATTTATCATTGGATATGATTTCAGACTTTACGAATCCGAAAAAAAAACGCAAGGGCTAATATGAGCTGGTTTAAATAAAAAAAATCATCATGAGTAAAACCGTATCCAAGAATAATTAACTAAATCCGAGGGGCAAGGTTCGCGTGTCGGCCGAGTCGGTACCGAACGCCCTGGTCTAATTTATCAGCCTCGAGTCGTGTCGTGTGCCACTCGTCAAGGGTGTCCACTCCCTCCACCCAAAGACAGAACGTCGCGCGAGAGGTCACGAGAGCTCGAGGCGGAGGTGAGGAAACATTTGACATAACATTTTTTTGCAATAATTTCGTAGAGCACAGGACTCGCGGACGCGAGGCGGTGGGTTGGCGCGTGGCGCCGGGATCCCTATTCAAACATCGTCTCGAAAAAGGAAAACGAGCAAATGTTTGCGCGCTGATCAAAACCTCCGGTAGTTAATGAATTGTAAACAGTCGGCTGTGCCCGAGCGAGCACACGAACCCCCCTAACCCTCCGACCTACCCCCTCCCTCTCTCGCACTTGGCCACCCACGCTTTATCACTCTTTCGTCGCAGTGTGTATCGCATCTACAATCCACCCCGAACGATAGAACACCCCCGATTCGTCGTGACGCGCGATATTGCGATGTGTACGTGCCGGAGGTCGAGGAGACTCTTAGCGCAGGTGTTTCTTACCCGCCGTAACAAATGAGAAAGCCATCGAGAAATGCGCGGCATTCGCGAGAGGCGCGGTGTACCCAGTGTGCACCGGAGTTTCTTGCGCGGCAGCAATTTGGAAACTTCTCGCGGGCGTGAGGCGCGAAGAGCGGGCGAAAGGAAATAATAAGACGCTTGGAAAAGTGGAGTGGATGAAAGTGGAAAGTGGTTGAGAATTAATTTATCTTGATACTCGGCGTCGAGCCTTTGCCACGTCTTTCCATGACAACACGAAGTCAAGTACAGTTGACAAAGGAGTGTCCATCGACTTTAATATATTGCATGGTCAAAACTGCAAACACCTCTAAAGCTCACTGACACTTTTTACTCCTTTTTCCTTGACCCATCAGGTCGCGATCATCAATTTTCATAGTTCCACTTAGCCGGTGACGAAACGATCGTCGACGAAATAAGGTATGCGGTTTAATTTCGCCAGCGTCACGAGCGTCGCCATTACGAGTGCAGCGGACGCGGCGCAACCATCCCAACCCGGGGGCCAGAGTGGGAATTCGCGAATAATGCAGCGACGCGTACACACCAGTCCACCATTGGGCATCGTATAAACGCGGGAAGAGCAGCAACTCGAATCATTATCCGGGAGTCCCCTTTGTTTCGTGGAAGTGCTTTCGTGAAATATTAAGCTGCGCGCACACACACAAACACACATACTCACACTCACACATACAGACACACCTCACAAACACACAGAGAGCAGTGTTACGCCGGTGCCTAGGAAGACGTAGGCTATATAACTTGCCTCTGTCCCACTCACTGTTCGACCTTAGTTTGTATCCTTGAAGCCCACCCCTCACTCCCCACTTTCACCCTCACTCCCCACTTCATTCGCCCACTTCACCCATTCTGTCTCACCTCTATAGGTCGCCAACTCTCCTTCACTGCCCTTATTTCTCATACTCGTGTACCCCGGCTAAAGGTGGCGGATGCCACCTACCTACATTTACATATGTAGTACACGGGGTGAGCCACATGTAAATTTGTACATGTATATAAGTCTCTGTGCGCTGCAATATAGCGAGGAGCCAAGCAGCAGCAGCAGCAGCCGTTGTCATGACTGGTATTATCCCGAAGGTTCTCTCGAGCTTGGAGAACGCCCGACCTACTCGCACTTATCGCTACCCACTATAACCCAGCTGCCGCCATTTCCCGAATACACGCGAGCATCTTCTTTTCCCCAGATAAGAGGCGAGATTTAGCGGAATCGATTCCACTTTAGCGAATACCGATACCTCGGAATATCGAGCAGTTTTGCAGGAATACAAAGATACCGATCCGGTTTTGAGGTGAACCCAGATGCAATTCCGACCTCGTTGTGTCCTTTTTCTGATGACACTCGGCTTCTCGCACAATCTCCGAGCGAAGGTATCAATGAGGGCCTTCCAACCGGTTAACTTGTTAGGTGACAACGTCGCGACGAACCGCGACCAGGATTTGCATCGGTTGGGTATTCGCTGGATTTTCTTCTGACAGATACAACGTTGAGTCGACAACCGAAAAGCCGGAAATAAAAGCGATGCTTCGGGGCAAGAACCAGAAATGCGGATCAGCCTGGTGGAACATCAACGGGAATAATGTCCAACGCTGTCTCAATATATTCCCGGGCGCTCGAGAAACGTTGTCCCAGCCATCAGGGATGATCCGCCGGGGGTCTCGGCATGAAAATTCAACCGGGGAAATATCTCGACGTTGAAATTCTCACTTGAGCGGCTTTAAACTGCGCGTGCGACGTCTTGTACGAGTTGTTTCAGTCTCGGAGTCGTAACGCCTCAGTGACATCGGCAGTAAACGCCCCTCAACCCCTCCGTGCGCAGCAGTGCGTAACGACGCTACGCGTATCATCCCAGACGCGAGTCGTCGCCAGATCAGACGACGCGACGAGGACGAACCCCGCGGAGGCCAAGACACATTCGCGAGAGCGATCATAAAATATGCATTGCCTATTCCCAATGGGAGACGAACAAAAGCAGAACGACCGTGAAACTCGCGGGACTTTGAGCTTCCCATTTCCATATCCGTTGGCAACGAGGGGGAAGGTAGGTCGGGGGTGGGTGGAGAGGTTGGGGGGGGGGAGGGGTCGGGTGGCTTGACGCTGGCGAGCGGAAGTGCGATATGTAGATGCGACAGATAGAAAGCCATGGAAAAGGGTGCTCACCGGGGTCAGATGAAACACAGGACACAGGATAGACTGAAAAGTGCTCCAGGTGGGAGCGGACGAACAGACGAACAAGTAGTGCAAAATCGACGAAGCGGGTACAACCAGACCCGGGGACCTGGCACAAACCCGAGTGCCGTGTGCCGAGCGAGAGTTCGTGCCGGAGCAAATTCTCGATAAGAATCCGGCAACCGGAGGGGGGAGAACGGGTCGAAACGGTTCGGAAATAAAATTCCGCACCGGGCACAACGCGGCGCGCGGTGTCGTTTTGTACGTTTTTCCGCCGCCGTATACAGAATCAGTGCGAGTGGGGAGGAGGACGGGATGGGGTTCGCACGGGGGAGAATTATTCGACGAGAAAAGAAAAAGCGGAAGAAATCGTGGAAGCAAAAAGGCAACGGCAATAGGAGCACCTGGGGAAGGCCACACGGGTTTGTGTTGCACCGTGTAGTACACTCCGCATTGGTAATGGGGTGCATTTAAGTCAGACTATCATTTATTTAAATTGGTAATCGAGAACCGAGTCCGGGTACCACTCCTCCTCTCCCCTTCCACCTCTCCCCATCCTCTCCCAACGTGGGAGTCCTAGGTGAAGCACTAAACCTGCTCGTGTGCAGCAGCAGCAGCAGCAGCAGCAGCAGCAGCAGCAGCGCAAAAGCTGCGTCTGTATGGGTTGTATTCCGTCGGCGAAATGATTGCGGATGCAGGAAATAACGGGAGAACGAGAGGGAGAGAGAGAGAGAGAGAAAGAAAGACACAGCGAGGAAAGATAGAGGGGCAAGATAGAGGTGCACAGGTAGAGTCGCTGAAGGCGCGGGACGAGGCGAAAGGGCATTTCGAGTTTATAGTCCCAATGGGGATTCCAGTGATACCGTTAATAGCCATGGTCTCCCCTCCTCTCCTGCCCCTAACCCTCATCCTCCTACTCTCAACCGCGTTCGCGTCCACGCTGCGAGTATCGTCATTTCCGGCCGGCACTGGTCGTTTGACGGGCCGGGAAGCTGGTTGGGCGGGTTCTCTTGCATCCGCGTTTCATCCTCATTCCCGCGTCTCGCAGTCCACACTTCATTCGGCGATGCAGAATGCACGGGGTATTTTTTCCTTTTTTTTTTTTTGAACAGCCATAGGAGATTGACGCCACATTGGATATAGAGACGGACGCTGAAATGAACGCGGCAGAGACGAACGTTGGCGCAAAAAGACTTCGTTATAGGGTCCGAGTGGCAATCTGGGCCGGGTCGATTCAGGCTTCGTAATTCGACGCGATACATTATCGTCGTCGACGTCGCGATTGCATCTGGGGCTGGAAACGCGAGTGTGTCAGGCCTGGACGATCCGAATTAATCGAAGAAATTTATGTGCATCGACGCCGACGCTGTTTTAGGACACGACGAGAGAGATCGTGCCCCCCTTCCCCCTGCACTGTGTGAGGGGAGGGGGGGGGGGGGGGTCGAGAATGGATCGTTACGAAAGCCAGAATCAGCGAACCGCGCAACGACAGCCCAGAGTCGTTATTAATCAAACGTATCTGTCAAATACAATCAAACGATATCCTGCAATCGGACGCGAAACTCCAGCTACTCGCGAGCTGCTGCTGCGATGTGATAGTTACATGTCGTGTACTATGCATATGTGAATACACAGATGTGTGCATTGGACGCAGCCATTCATACACAGACACACGGACTGACGCGCGTTACACGCAGACTCCGACGCGACCGGTGTGTGTATGCTCGGCGCCAGACGTGAGCATTAATTAAACACGTTCGCGAGAGATCCAATTTGTTCCTCTAAACAGTGGTTGAGGTACGTGCAATCACTCGTTCGAGGTACCGGGAAATTTGCTACATCTACTGTTCTCGTGTACACACACTGACGTCTGTGTTTGTGAGTGTTGTGTGTATGCATATATGTTATAGTGAAACAGAGAACTCAGACGAACTTTGCGGAAATTATTCTACCCAAAACACACATATCAAGAATACAACGCGAATCATTTAAAAGGAAATTTGCAACTTTGGGTACATAAGCAAGCAAACTGTCCAGTCGGATATTTCAAACTGGATTATTTGGCGCTATTTATAAGATGTGTGTGTACATATATGTTATAGCGGAAGAGAGAACTCGGACAAACTTTGCGGAAATTATTCTACCCAAAACACACATATTAAGAATACAACGTGAATCATTTAAAAAGAAATTAGCAACTTTTGTTGCATAAGCAAGCTGTCAGTCGGATATTCCAAAGTGGATTATTTAACGCTAATATTTATAAGACGTTCAAGTAATCTCATGGAATTATGAATTTCAGGTCATTCGTTTAGATTTGCAACCTGTCTCATGATAATCCAGATTGCTCTCAGGTTAGCCGCCTGCTCCGAGCATTGACCCTCGTTTTCGTCGTTCAGAAACCAGAAACGCCTGGAGCACGTAGGACAAATAAGTTTGAAGTCCGTCGAGGTTGAAGTGCCATCACGACAGACTTCGACTTTGACTTCAACAGCTGTACGAACTCAGTTTTCCTTTCCCTACCCCAGGGATCATCATTCAAAATCTCATACACCCAGGTCTTCCTTCTCTATTTTTATCATCGACCCATTTTTCCCGGCAACCGCTGGGGGGTCGCAACTTTCCTCTCAAAAATCAATCTCCCATGGTCGTTCGAAGAGTCATAGTTGGCCATCTCCCGGGAAAAGTTTGTGCAAGTTGAACACAGAGAGAGAGGAAAAGAGTGTAGGAAGAATGGCGCCGTCTCATGTGAAGGGTTCTCATTATGTTGGAGCCAAGAATGCCTCAAAGGGCGAATGGCAGGTAAAGAAGGAAGAGCCAAGAGCTCCATAGGGGGACGCCTTAAGGTTCTGTTACGTTCATGCAGTACACACACATGCATACACCTTGAACCACTTCATACATAACTACGTCGATATATAGAGTACACAACAAGAATGGGGTGGAGGTGGAGGTGGATGGAGGGGTTGGGTGTTTGGTGTACCAAGCCGGCAATATAATGAAATGCATTCGAGAAAGCTAGCAGTGTGCCCAGCCGTACACCCACCAATCCCCCATAGTCTGCACCCCCATCCTCCTGTTCCTGACCCCCTTCCAGATATTAATGGACCAAGATATTGCCTTTCGCGCCGACATAGCCGGAGCCATACGTGCCGCCCGGTGCCCGGTACTTATGTATTATTAATGTCAGCGTCGAACAAAAAGCCGGCGCGTACTCCGGCAGAGCACTGCGGGCTTTTCCGGTCGCTACGACGAGAGCTCAAGCTGCAGCGCACCTTCCAGGCCAGAAGAGGGGTTGATCGCCATAGACCCGTTTCAGTAAAGATCATTCAGGTGGTTCTCCGACAAAATCACACTCCTTTGACAATCAAAATCTCATCGATCGACGCGGAGAGCAATATTCTTGGCTGTCTTCAGGATCCAAGGACTCGTCGAGCTGGCACTTCGAATTTTCTTAATTTCTCATCCAATTTGCAAAGACGGATTTGGTTAGATGTTGAAACGTATCGATCGCGACCGAAGATGTATTTTATGTATTATTAATGACAGCGTCGAACACAAAGCCGGAGCGCACTCCGGTAGAGCACTGCGGGCTTTTCTGGTCGCAACGACAAAAGCTTCAGCTACAGCACACCTTCCAGGCTAAAATAGGGCTTGATCGCCATAGACCCGTTTCAGTAAAGATTGTTCAGGTGGTTCTTCGACAAAATCTCACTCCTTTGACAATCAATATCTCATCGATCGCACGTTGAGCAACATTCTTGGCTCTTCCCAGAATCCGAAGGCTCGTCGAGCTGGCACATCGAATTTTCTTAATTTCTCATCCAATTTGCAAAGACGGATTCGGTTGGATGTTGAAGCGTGTCGATCGCGAGCGAAGATGTAAAAGCTCGGGTCGTTCTCCTCTGCTCTTTTAGGTCTTCCAAGGCTTCTGTGACTTTCGTTTCGGTTTCTCGTCTTCGACGTCGTTCATTTCCAACAGAGATGGAAGTAGCCCCCCTCCCCGCCCCTAAAAGAGCGAGAGAAGTGAAGAGACAAGATTTCGAGGAATTTCTCGAATGGAGATTAGAATCACAGGGAACACAAGCGGCCGATTCGACACAAGTGGAGAGGGAGACGGAGAGGGCAAGGAAAGAGAAACAGACACTGAATCCTGAAGTGCCGGGTGAATTCCCAGAAAACGAGGAGAGACAAAGGCACAGAAAGGTACAGGCAGGATAGGGTGAATGGAAGAATAAAGCGAAAGCCCTCGGTGTCCGCGAGAAGCGAGGCCAATGTTGAGGGCACGTCGGACGCGAGCCAAGGCAGAAAGATTAATTTGCGAAGACTTATTCGGTGGCCCGAGGAAACTCGATCCCCGGCGCGAGTTTGAGAACGATATCGAGACTTATCGATTCCGAGGACCCGACAAAGATTGGTCGCGCCGACGTTATATAGATGCGACGGTTCAGGCGGTTCGGTGTTAGTCGCTGCTTTCGTCTCAACCCCCTCCTCCCACGTTGCAATCCCAACGGGAAAAGCTCCCCCTCCGTCTCGGTTTCTCGACCTCGCCGCGACGCCTCGTAATCCCCGAGTCTCCTTTAACGAGGCATCGACATCGTCATCGTCTCCCGCCCCCACTTCCCCCCGTGGCTTCTCCATCTTATTTTCCGCGCCGTCTTACAACCTCCCCTTTTCTCTCCTTCGACCTCTTCGTACTTCTCCCTCATATTTCTCGGATTGCCAACACCGTATACCGATATTTCTCTCTCTGTCTCTTTTCCCAGGATTTTCCGAGCTCGTCGCGGTGACTCGACTGTCACGCCCCATGTTTTCGGCGATCTATCGAATCGACCGGTAACTTCGGGGACGTCGCGAGAATTACATCGGGTAATTTAATTTACGAGCTCGACATCGACGCGTCGCGCCGTTTCGCTCGGTTGCAGACGTGAGTCTTGAATGTTCGACTTGAGACGTCACCGGCTGCGGGTTCGGAATGAATGCCCGGTGTGACACTGACACGTCGGAAAAGTGCAGAGTACATCTTGGCTCTTGTCGCCGGTTCGGATTTTATTTGCAGCTGCTTCGACCAAAATCGTAACGAAATTACCCAACCACTCCTGAGAATATCTGACTCATTTCAACCTGCCTGCAATTATTCGATAATTTCCAACGATGAAAATAAAAAAAAATGATAGTAACTACACGTTGTTATATTTTGAACTATCGACAGGCCAGGTTGATTAACTGAAGTCGACTGGACACAGCTTTTGGATTTTATTCAGTGGCTTCAACGAAAATCGTAACAAAATTACCCAACCACTCCTGAGCATATCTGACTCATTTCAACCTGCCTTTAATTATTCGATAATTCCCAACGATGAAAAAAAAATCAAAATAATGAAACGTTGTTATATTCCTAACTAACAACTCACCAGGTTGATCGAGTCGACTGGACACGAGCGTATCGGTAGCTTTCGATTTCCAGCGATAACTCTCGACGTCATTATGCAAATAAATGACGCGATCGCAGGTGAACGCGGTGTATCGCGATTCTCAATAAATCGCGTTCCATCGTCCGTCTCGCTTTCCCCTCCCAGCTCCCCGCCTCGACGTTCGATGCGGAGCTCATTACGCGAATCGGAGAGTCCGCGAGATATGCATTTATCCTGGCTCGCCGATGCACGCACAGAGACGTATGCGGCATTTCCTATGGATTATAGTATTAGTATCGCGTAACGTTGCCCACCAACGTTCGCGGCGATATCCGACGGGGGATTGGCCCCGATACGTTTGGTGCGCGCTGCTCTCTGGGCCGGTTCGCCAGATCGATCGCTCACGCCAGTTGGCACTCGCGGTTCCAGCAATGACCTAATACAGTTCGCCGGGCGTGTAAGCTCGTGGGAGTGCAGCGAGCGACTGAGGCGAGGGAGGGGAGGGAGAGGAGGAGGGGACCGCGAGGGACGAAGCAGCGGGATTGATCGACACGCGCGGGCCACTCCGCGCGAGACCGGCCAAGTGACCCGCGTGCCTTGGTCAATGCGCCGTGGCTGGAAGCTCGTTAGAATGTCCGAGAGGATTAGTCCACGGCGCGAAGAACAATTTACATGCCGAGCATTACGCGGCCGCATGCCGAGAGCGGCCGAGCATGCGGAGAGGGAGAGAGAGAGAGCGAAAAGGAGACCTCTCCCTCCGCTCCTTTGCTCGCTCGCTTCGTTCTGCTATCCTAAGTGCGTGCTGGACTTGTCTCGTTCTCCTCGCTGCTTCGTTTAAAACCGATTGCCTTGCTACAGTCGAACCTCTTATGAGTCGCAACCTCATTCCGTATTTTTTTCGAGTTGCATCGACCTTTCGATCGAGAGTTTCTCATCGAGACATCGACTTTTAATCTGTATATCCATTAGCATCTATGAGATGTGTATTCAATGGTAGAAAATTTAAGGCGTTACACTCGGCGCTAGTCAGACCCTGGCCAGGTCCGTGTCATCCCTGCCCAGACCTGGTCGGTGTGCTTGGCTTGGGGCGAATGTAATACTACAGATTTTCTACCAGGGTTTCCTCGTGGAAAATATTTTTTTTGCCCCAAATAGGGTAGACGTACCGTTTTTGCCTACCTTAGGGCCGATTGTGGCCATTACATTAAGAGTAATAAAACAAAAATATAATGCGTTAAAAAAAATCTATAGTAGATTATTCAGTGAATTTATGTAGAATTTTATCGAAAAAATCAACACGCAGATGTGGAACAAAATAATTTGAAAAATAAGGTAATTAAAATGGGTACAATCGGTACATCTACTCTATTTTTGACATTGGAGGAAAAAAGTGAGCTTTCGTATTCCAGTTTTTTTTGTCGTACCCGGTAAATATGCCTCCTTAATTGTGGTAGGTCCGGAAAAAAATAGTTTCAACGTTGAAAAATTCACTTTCGAAGAACACTGGAATTTTCGCGACTTAAGCGAGCGCGGACTGTATATCCCATGCATCAAGCATTTCCGCACGCACGAATCGGCATATCGACGCATCCGAACTGCGTGCAAGCTCGCGGGAGCCCTAAGTGTCCCACGCGGCGCCTGCGGGAGCCTAAGAGCCGTGCGCGGCACACGCACACGCGGGGCGACGACGATCGACGGGGGCGCCTTGTTCGCGGGCGACCTTAAATAATGAATGCGCGACACGTGCGACGGTCATTAATCCAACGTTTCTGCGAGTCGCGGAGTATCCGCCGCGGGGGGACGACTCGGCTCGTCGCGACGGGTTATACGCTGCTCGCTCGCGCCGAGTGATCGAGGAAGAGGGACAGAGCGACGCGCGAGCGCGGCGGAGTCTTTGACGAAGCTCGCTACAAGCGGTAACCGCGTGTGTTAGCCTCGCGACCATCGATCTTCGAGCTTGGCACGCGGCGGTTTGAATCGCGCGGGCAGGCGAGAGAGACAGAGATAGGGAAAAGAGAGGAAAGGGAGAGAGAGAGAGGAAATAGAGGAAAGAGAGAGGAAAGACAGAGAGCTCCTCGCGCTCAAAGACTCACAGCGTATGGAACGTCGTGAAAACGTAGAAACGTAGCTGAGAGGGAAAACCCCTTCGCCCCTTGGGGAAACCTTTCCATTCGCGAACTACCAGCTGTCAAGAGTTTCAACCTCGCGTACACAGAGTCTACAACATCGGTGCTTTATATACTACGACTCTTCGGCCACTTTGGTAGACCTCCAACCGTTCATTAACGATTGCACCCCACACACATACACACAAACTGGGAGTTGTATTACAGTGCACTGTTTTTTTTTTACATGTTCCTGAACTTCCCTAGTTCGTAGCGTGTTATCACCCGTGAGACGCGATACACCTGAAACATCATGTTGTCTTGTTTCTTGTTTTCCCGTCGCGTGAAGGTATCACGTGAGTCGCTCGATGATCTATGGTAATTGCTACCAGGGTTTCGCCAATTGGCAAAAGGATCGTGCCAAGTATTTTGAAGCCTTAAAACTGGCGCTCACGCCAGCCGGGAGCGTATCAGTTTGTTAGGGGGTGTCTTTGCGGTGTTTGCAGTTTTCGTCGAGAGTAAAAGTACGACGATGCGAAATCGCGATAGGATAATTACTGGACGTCAGCGTCTTTTATGTTTCAGTGCTGTAGTCCTGTACATATCAATACATGCACGTCATATATACTGTTATGGCCGTGGGTTAATGTATACTAGTTGTGTATAAAAAGACACGAAACATTTTTTTTTTATCTCGCGGTACGTCAGATACTAGATAGGATATACCAGTTTGTTAGGGGGTGTCTTTGCAGTTTTTATCGAGTGTATAAGTACGACGATACGAAATCGCGATTGGCTAATTACAGGACATCAGCGTTGAGAATTCTATGTTTCAGTGCTGTAGTCCTGTACGTATATCAATACATACATACGCACATGTGCCACGTGTAAATATAACCGTGTGTACCACGTGTGACGAATCGTACGGCTGACGACGGATGCGAAATCATCGGAACGGATTCACACCCCGAGAGTCATTTGAATAATCGCGGGCTGGGGAGGAGGAGGTAAAGGGGGTAGAGAGGTGGAAGGGGCAGGGGGGGGGGGATGTGTGCCGCGCGGATACCGCCGCAGAGTGGGTGCCAAGCTTCCAGTGTGGCCAGGCCCAGGGTTAGAGGTGCGACGAATCCGTACCGGGAAGCTCGCAGCTCGCTTGCTGCGTTTTAGGATACGTAGTGGTTTTGCACTCGGCTCTCAGTGTGTCCTATCATCCACGGTGCACAGGTTTGGATGCAGCAGGGAACTGCAATACCAACGCAGCAGCAGCAGCAGCAGCTACTACGCTGTGCTCGCAGCATTTCAAAATCAATTTGTCTGGCCCGGAAGCGTTCGTTCTACTACCTTCGAACCCCGCGCGTTACTCGCTCTCCTCTCTCCGCTATTCCCTTCAATTTCCCTTGTAAATGTTGTCTGAATATATTTCGAATGTGCGCCAACGCGACGCGCCCCGCACTCCCCGCGCTCTCGACGAGGTGTCAGCTGCGCGTGCTGCTACTCCCGGCGCTTCTCTCGTCGTGAACCACCCCTCATTCCTCCCGGTATATACGTAAGTATATATTTTAGCGGCGCACCGAGCGCGAGTGGCGCCCCCGCACTCGCTGCCTGCGGTGCCGCAGCGAAATACCTCGGGAGCCTCTCGCTGATGGAGACTTTACCCTCGGATTACTCCGAGGGGAAAGGGAAGCGAGGGGGTGAGCTCCCCCAACTCACCCCTGTTGACCCATTTCACCCTTGTCATCTTACTAATTTACCATTTACAGTTCACTCCACGGTTGTGTATCGCTTCGCAGGAGGAAATGCGAGATGTCCCGGTCTGAGAGTTGATCAACGTCACGTCGGAATTATTCGAATTAGCCGAGATGCATTGATCTAATTATTTTTCGTGATACCGAGATTTGGTACGAAGGAATATTTGCCGGTTATTTTTGTTTTCAATTTGCGTTTCACGTCAGTTTGAGGGTGAAATTTCGTCTTTGCGGTATTTCCGTAGGCGAAGGTATTTTCCAGAGGCGAAGGAACCAGGGGGGTGGGGGGACCTTCCCCCTTACGCCCGGTATGTACTTAATTTTGTTTGAAATCCGCGCGAGCACGCGAAGATGCATTTCGCGGCTGCGGAAAATGCATCTTCGCTCGCAGCAGCAGCAGCAGCCGGTGTACACGCCGCTCGCTCTAAATACGGCGCAGAGCCCAGGGAGAGGAGAGCGGAGAGAGCGAACACTCGGCGGCTGGAATAGGACGGGGACGACACCGCGGAAGCGTCGCACCGACATAACTGGAGGGTCGCATCCGCGAGTATTAATTTTGTTCCTGCGACTGCGTCGTCGTCGTCGTCGTCGCGATCCCCCCCTCGCGCCTCCCCGGCTGCTTCTATATTACTGTACCGCTGTCTCCTGTCCTGCTGCTGCTGCTCCGGGTCCAATGGACTCGACGGGCGTAAATGTTCCCCGTTTTCTTCTGTGCAATTCCCACGAGCGAGAATATTTTGCGAGATAAGTTTCGCCGCTTCGGAAAGTGGTGGTAGTTTTTTTTTATTCAATCTACCGGTGGCCTGAATAATGGATTATAGAGTACATGACCTTAATAATGATAGGACCATTAATAATGGATTATAGTATTTTTTTTCTTTTAGTGGTAATGCAAAAGATTCAGGCGAGGACTTCGATCAAATTTGCAGCGATAGTTCGCATACGAAATTTCGCGAGGTAATGGGGGAAAAATCAATTAAATACGTATTTAGTCGGTGCAGTGTTTGTGAGGTTTAGGTGTGTAGGTATAATTGTATTTTAAAGTCTAATAAAGCAGCATGTTTCATCGTAAACCCACTTGCCAGAACGTCGGGGGCGAGACTCGAATAAAAACTCCGGTTGAAATCGATTTTTAACGAATCCCTTTGTTCGTTCGTTCGAGGATTTAATTCGAGGCATTAATGTTTCATATTAATGTTGAATGGAATTTTTTTCGTTTTCGGACGTTTCAAGCCGTCGAATCGCGAATTTGTGATGAGCACCGTGCGAATGGTCGGTTAGGGCAGAGCGTGTTTTGCTCTTTGACCTAAAAGTTACCCTTCACGCTCGTCATTCCTACATATAACGTCATATTCTTCGCAGACACGACGCATCCGCCGGAATCCACATAGGGAAGCGAAAAATGGTCGCGCGTGTGCGAAGAAGAAAGTCGCAGGATGGCTGCAGTGCAAACTGCCAATATCGGGCGCACACGCCGAGTCCCAGTTTCTGCTCCGAAAGAACACGAGGCAAAGCTGAAGATGGAACAAAATTGAAAGCAAACTGGAGCAAAATCCGCGATAGCGAGCAGAGGATGGGATGAGAAAATGCTGGAAAAAAAGAGTGGGGTTCAAAATAGTGAATGGCTAAAATAGCGAATTTAAAAATATTGAACATCTGAACCTAGAATGGTCATCATTACGGAATTCGCTATTAAAGCCATTCGTTATTTTGATCATTCCCTATTTTCAACCCCCCATTTTAATAAAATGCAGTTAAAATAGCGAATGGCTAAAGTAGGAAATTTCATAACGAAGGCTATTCTAGATTCAGACGTTCATTAATTTTTAATTCGCTATTTTAACGTTTCACTATTTTTACCCTCACGCGAAAAAAAGACACTCCTTATGTTGATATTAGGAAAGAAAAGACCCCAAAGAACAGCAGAAAAAACCAAACGGAAAACAGAAACAAAATTTAATTTATAAAATGGAGAATGCGACGCGTCAGGGATGAGCAGAAGGGATGAGCACACGACGGAAATTCCATCCCCCAGACTGGAGAGGGACCGAGATGGCTCAATGTCGTTAAGCGACGGCAGAAAGGGAGAGATAACCGAAGTCCTGCGAGGGTATCAACTCCGGGACAAGACTTGGGTGTAGCATCGCTTTCCTCGGATATCTCTAGCGGCGCAGACAAGACGGATAGAGCAGCGGAAGAAGTGGGTTGTCTGGTTGTCTGGCGTCGGAGCGGCAAAGGCGCCAGTGAGACGCGACGTGGGTCAAACGGTGGACCCCATCGGGTGGGGGTTTGGAGTTGGATGAGCATTGTCGTCGTCGTCGACGTCGTCGTCGCAGTCATCCATTTCGTTCGCGCGAGTTTAACCACATCCCTAACCCATCCCTAACCCACCCCAAGCCCCCTTTTTCCTGCTCATCTCTTTTTTTTTTCAACCCGCGTCGAATCCAAACATTTTGTCGTCGATGCCAATCGGCAGAATCTCGATTAGGTGAAATCCAACGAATGCTGAAGTCCGGCATCAACGTTAAAACGGAAAGTCGGATTATTCGCGCTCCACTCGCCAAGAGAGATCGAAAATAATTTCGAAAATCGAGGCTCAATGAGCCCGGGATGCCATTTGGAAGATTGGATCACTCGAGGAAACTTCGTTTCTCGAACTTTCGGCTCGCGGGGGAAAAAAAGCTCTCGGATACCTCGCGGTATTTACTCCCGAACGACCGGTCGTACTTCTCGGTCGTCCTGGTTCCGCTCGCGACGCAACTCGAGGGCCAAGGAAGCACTTTTGGTTCTTCGCCCTTGCAGACCGATTGCCGATCTTTTTCTCATCGCAGTTTCCAATTCCTCCATCGCAGCGACTCGGGGCCAATATTGGTTCGGCCAAAGTGACTCGACGTTAAATTCTCGTGTCGTTACCGTTTAATTACTTCGCCGGTGTTATCTAATCTGACGGCCCTTCGGGCACTTCGCACCGAGAGGAATAATCCTATCGGCGAGATCTGTATGCACGAAGCTCCATAAATTTTGGACGAGCAGGAAAATGATTACCCGCTTTGCTCACGAATTCCCCACTGTATATATGTAATATATACGCACATATATATTTATTATACACATACACTGCGAATATACATACTACATAACTCGACGGATTACCCGAAAGATATAGTCGAGAGAGACCAGCCGGAAGCCGACGATCGACCGTACGTTTAATGTCCTCTTCGTGCGTTCCAACACGAAGCCGCCCATTTCGCAGTCGAGATAGCGGTCGTCAAAGTCTCTCGCGCCCCGAGTTTGATCGTCGCTTCGATCATCGTCGCTCAACTGCGGCGCAACATATAATTCCTCCCTCGATTCCTTTACCCGCTCGATACATTTCCGTCAACAATGACTCGCATCGTCCGAAAAAAAATATATATCAACCCCCCCGCGTCGCTTTGATTGTAGTCGCTGACCTAGCGCAACATATTTCACCGCTCGTTGCTATATTCATTTATGGTGGAGTTTGCAACGAGCGTGACACTTGACAACGCGCTTGACGACGGACCAACGTGACGACAATGACAGATCAACAAAACAGTCTCGGTTGTCACCGTGAATCCAACTGACGTGTTAACGATCTGACGTACCGCGAGATTATTAATAAAACGTTTCGTGCCTTTTTATAAACAATGCGTATTCATTAACCCACGGCCGTAACAATATATAATTCATCCTTCTCCGATAAATTCCCGTCAACAATGACTCTCGCATCGTCCGAAAAAATATCAACCCCTCCCGCCCCCTCACCCGTTAAAACGTTGTATCTCCGTTTACCCCTCCCCCACTCCAACCCCCCTGCGTATTCCGATACTGCGGTCTCGTTTCGTGGATCGTCGCCTCACAAAGCCGTTTTACCAATTTATAGCTCCGGCGATATAAACGCGAGCCGCTCTCGTGTGAGTCTCGATAATTCGATTTAGCTTTTTGTAGCAACAGCGGCTGCTGCTGCTGCTGCTCCCTGCGAACCAGCCGCTACGTTCGCGTTGCAGCTTTTCCCGCGCTACGCGTTTCCCGTCCGGCGTGCGTTTGAACGGTGCGCGCGTGCGGCGCTCGGCCCCCAGCAGCCGAGGGAGAGGATTATACAGAGCGCTTTGCGAGAATTGGCACACGTCAGTCGAATGATTGTACCCCGTTCTAAACATTCATTATCCGGTAAACCGCGCGCTCTCGCGCGACCGAGCGCGCGCTTCGGCGTTAATCGAAATCCCGTTTAACCGGATCGAACGCCCCGGCCATCTCATTGGATTATTTATTCCTATATTATCTGCGACCCGCGAGCGTTCCGATTCGCTCGGTATAACAATAGCAGAGCGCGACGACGACCGCGATCCCGAGGCCTCGGCGCTGATGAACTGACGAACTGTATACGCGGCGCACACGATTGGTGAAGGGTGAGGGGGTTAGGAGGGGAAGGGGGGCAGGGGGTTGGAGGGGGTTCGATACCGTCGACAATTTCGCTGCGCGTCTGTGCGAATGTATCGCGATTTTCCGCAAAATATTTTTCTTCGCCGTCAGCGCCGACATGACAGACGTGAGCGGCCGGGGGTGAGAGTGGGAGGTGGGTGTGGGGGAGGGAGATGGAACAATTTCAACGCGGACGCCGGAGGCGCACAGGAAGGAAGGGGCGCGACGCGTGTTATAATTAAATAATTGTTCTCGCTGTTGCGCTCGCGCGCGCCGGTGGAAATTCATTGGTTCCCGAAATAATTGAAATCATTTTGTAAATTGCCACTCGTTGCAAAGTGATACGAAATATTTGACATACCCGCGGCGGCGGCGGCGGCGTCGGTGTCGAGCGCTTTGTGTATTTTGCCGAGCGTCCGGGTATAATATCGCTCGGGTACTAACGGTAAATTACAATCCGCGCGTGCCATGTCACCGACTCTAATTTCGAGAGCAAAGAGAAAAACCGAAATTTACGATTTGTCCGAGCGAAAAATCATTTTGAATTAATATTCTCGCTGTCAGTGTCGCCGTGGCGTCGAGAAGCGATCCCCGACCTCTTCGGTCGCTCTCTGAATTCCGGAATTCCCCGCGACCGGGACACGAAACGGAATATATACAAGGGCAAAGGGCTTCGGATTTCGAGGCACGTACGCTGGGAAAATCTTTAGAAAGTTCGACGAGAAAAAGGGAAAAAAAATAGAACGGGAGCGATACTTCCTTTTGAGTTGGCGCACGCCTGGGCCTTTTTCCAACGAGCTCTCGCCGACGTGTATCGAGTAACGCAATGATAGCCGGGAGAGGTTCTTACACGCACAAAAGTCACCCCTATTATCGTCGAGCGGGGTTTTTCAACGACAGCCATTCTGCGTCGCCGAGAGTTGAGAACAGCGCGCAGCACGGTGACTGTGCGGCTGCTGCCGCTGTGTACGTAAGAGTTCCTCGGGGCACGTGCAACTGGACAATAGCGTCACGCACAATGCGCCAAGGCGGCGGCGCGGTCACCGTATGTGAAACTCAGCCGCAAACATTCTATAGCTCTGGACGTATAAACTTTGCGCACGAGTTACGGCGAGCTACCGGTCTCTCGGCTGGTAATAATGCGCGCGGTACCATAGTAGTAGTAGAAATAATCATAATAATAAAAATAATAACAGCAATCAAGTAATATTAATAGAAATAATACTAATAATAATAACTGTATAAATAAGCTATTTACACAATTATTATGGTAACTCAGCCGTTATTGTAAATATAAATAACTTATTTATTATTATATTATCTACAGTTATCATTATTATTATTATTTCTATTAATATTACTAGATTTGTGTTATTATTTTTAATAACGTCATGAACATTGCACCTTGCACCAGGTGGTTGTCATACGTAATAAGAGTCGAGTTACAATAGTAATAGCGAAAATAATAATACAATTATAATAGCAATCTAGTAATATTAATAGAAATACTAATAATAATAATTTTTATTTTAATTATTATTCCTAAGGTCGATTTACAAAGCAACTAGGGCCGCGTTACAAACAGCCCTTCGTGGGGTCATAACGACCGCGTCGCGTTTCGTCGATGCGTTCAGCGTGCGCCCTTTGTTTTCCCAATTTTTTCCAGACACGAACACCCCGCAACTATCGGGTCACTTCGTTTAAACACACTGACCCCCCTTTTTTGTTCTCTCCGTTTTGTTTGTATATTCGTATTCCGCGAGCCACAACCGCAGGATCTGCTTTACCGTGCATTGCGGAGAACATGGCCCAGGGCAATGCGACCGTTGCGCCAAAGCAAAAGACACTGGAATGTACGTAATATAATACAATATGATATAATGTAATATATATCGTCCCGTATGCAGTGGATTCCACGCGCGGACCTTGAAGGAACGTGAGGGCTCGCTCGGGCGATCGCGAGATGTGAATACAAACGACACGGTAGATCGACAGTGTCGATCGAAAAGCTCTTGAGGGTCGGCCAGTTCGTTTTAAAGAAATCAACCAAGGATGATACACCTCAGGGGATGAGGGAGGGCAGAGGGGTGAAATTTTTCCTTGCAGGGAAAATAAAAAGTAAAAAAAAATAGAGGGCTCCAACGCCCTGAGGTAACTGCCCTATCGAGGTTATTCTCTTCTCGTTTCCGCCTCCCCCACCTCCCTCATAACTTTTCACTGCGTCTCAGAGTTTCCACACTAAACACCACGTGGTCTCGTTCTTACCTACGGATCCCCCAGGGCGCATTTCTCAATTTTTTTTCCCCACGAACCTCAAAGACGAAGTCTTGCAAAAAAAACTGAAAAAAAACAAAGATGCTCCTCACTTTTCTATCGCGGAAATATTGTGTCGGGTGGGTAATGCGTGCCGAGCATCGGACCAACGCGGGTGGAATCCCGGTGGGAAAATCGATCACCGGCCCAAAGCCCCGACGATTTATTATTATAGCTATACACGTAACATCCCGATACATCGTGCCGCGGTATAACAGCCACTGCGCAAAAAGGCCGAGTGGATCGAGAAGCGAGAGAGAGAGGGCTTCTCGCGTCTGGTGAATATAATAGAAACAATGCGAGATCCGATGCAGCGAGCGCGTCGAAGGGGGGAACGAATTGAGGCGGCGAACTGAGCGTCGTTCCCCTCTATCGGTGGTGGTAAAAAAAAACAAAACAAAAACGAAAAAAAAAAAAAACACAGAGGTGTTACTCGTATAGGTGGATGACAGAATGGCCGAGAAAATACGGCAGATAAGAGCCCTAACGGAAAAGATTGTGTGAGTCTATATACAACCAAATGCAATCTTCCATGTAGTATACTATATATATATATTTACACCACCTGCGGTCTTGGCTAGAAAAAGAGAGAGAAGGTAGAGTAGAAAGTGAGAAGGATCCGATCGGTAAGGGCCGGTGGAAAAATGATAAATGCGAGGGGGTGAGGGGGTGGCGGTGGGGGGTGTGCGCGATCGTAACAAGCCCTCTCGAGAGGGGAGCTCCAGCTTTTTAATTGCTTCGTGCCGCCGCTACGTATAACCGCAGCCACTGTACAAAGCCGCGGGACTGGCCTCCCCGACGGCGACGCCGATCCTCCGGTGGCTCCGGAGCAACCGGCAAGCGGGACGGCAGCAGCAGCAGCAGTAGACGGGGACCTCTTTTTCTCTCGTGGCTCTCTCGCTCACTTCGATTTTCCCTCGAGAGGCGCAGCCACACTCCGAGAGTGAAATAAAGAGACAGAGGGGAGAGAGAGGGAAAGCTCCCTGGTCGAGAGTACGAGAGAGAGAGAGAGAGAGAGAGAGAGAGAGAGAGAGATGGAGAGATTTATCGTATCATTGTTTAGTGCCGCAAGCTTCCCCGGCGCGAGCGGCGGCCGCATCGCGCCTCCCTCGGCGTATTGTTAGCGAAATAACCGGATAGATCGGGAACGAGGGAGAGTAAGACAGGTCGAAGAGAGAAATGGCCGAATAAAAAAGAGGGATGGTGCTATGTGGGGTATCGAGATTCCCACCAACGACGCGCCTTTTCTTTTCCGAAGCGCAAGCCCATGGCTAAGGCTCAGCGCTTGCATGGAGCCAAGATCCAAAGGCTCTGGGTTCCATGGTTGAAAGTAGTTGCGGATTTACGCGTATATAGATCACGGGTAGCATAAGCCGCTTTACTCACGGTGAGTAGAGAAAAAAATGGTATGGATCGCGCGGTTTCTACCGGGTATTAATATTACTGGTACACCTAATGGCATCTTCCAAATGGGGACACCTAATGGTACTTAATGCGGTAACCATTTATTTAGACACAGGTCTAGGTATCGTGGATTATTACGGAGATGAAGGTTCAGAATTATTAATACAGGAACGGGTAAAACAGAATTATTAATACAGGAACGACGCAAATATTTTCTTGGCCGATTCTAATGATAATTTCTTCAAATTTTTTGTCGAAACTCACTTACTAATGATTGACAATTCCACAACGTAATAGTAAAATAAAAATTAAAAACTTATGCGGGTCAAGTTCCGCGCGAATAGGGGCGGTACTAAAACCCAAGAATAATTATACTTCCGTGAAAAACGGCTGTTGTATACTTTCTGTGATTGAATAATAAAGATATTTTAAACGAAAAAAAAATGAACATTTTCTTGGGTAGCTGTATAAATATTTTTTTTTTGTTAAGTGAGCGAATATGTTTGCTGGGTTGGCAAAAATCGCGAGTACTCGATGATATTCTCAGCCGAGGTTCCGCAGTTCCTGTTTTTCGCGTTTCAACTCCCGTCGAGCGGTTTCGATCTTGGCAATCGTTATATCCAGCGAGCTCGGCCCCGGCAATTTCCGCGATGGTTCCCGATCGCCGGGGCGAGGCGTCGTTTCCGAGGGTTCGATCGCTCGGTGCAGCCGTTGCACTGCACTACGGGCGAAGTAGGTTGGAAGCTATATGAGCTTCCTCCAAGTCCGCCGAGGCTCTTTCGGTAATCGCCCGTATAGTCCTCGGTACACAGCGTACAAAGAGCTCGGTAAACATTCGAGAGAAAACTGGGGAAAAACGCGCGGAAGCCGAGTCGAGAATTTTCGGGGCATATTGCGGTCCACTCGAAACGATTCCGACGGTCGGAGTGCGCGCCGCGCGCCCGCGCTGATGATGAAGCCACCGAAAACGGTGTCGTCCGTCGAGACTGCAGCAGCAGCCGCCACGGGAGCCAAACAGCCCCGCAGCCCTCGGCGCACGATGCATATAACCGGGTTTACACGGGCGAGAGACTCTTGGACGTCAGCGAGGCCACCGAGTGGCCCAGTGAAACTTTATTGCCGCTCTGGGATTTCTGGGAAGATAAGCGAAGGATAAGCATTAGCGAATGAGGCCTAACCATCCTAACCCTACCCCTGATATGGTTACGCTGACTAAAAAGGTTGTTGTTGTTGTTGGTCCTCTTCTTGGATTAACACCAGCCTTGAGACTGGATCTCCTGGTTCCCATGCAGTCAATGACCCAAAAATATCGACTCATCCCGCCGCGATTCGATTATTTCGATGTTTCGCGTTACAACTAGAGTTCCAAACAAACATAGACACGAAGAGACACCGGAACCTATGCGGTGATGGTAAATTTTGTGTCCCGATGTTGCGTCGGCTTCGATCACGACCGACACAAGTTTACCGACGCGTGCGACAGCCCGTCCCCACTTTTGTGCAGTCGCAGCACGAATTCCCCCGCAAACTATCAACTTTGAGCCGTAAAATGGCCGTTTGCCGCTGCATAACAGCCCAATAACCCCGGCGGTTCTGATCTCTCTCCGCGGGCGCAGAGTCAACTCTTGTCGCGCGGGGAAACTGCTGAGTGCCCGGTGTGTGTGTATGTAGATGCCATAACGTAAACCCCATCCGCTCTGGTTATACACCCAACCCATAACGTGTCCCTTTGATACTTGATAATAAATTAGTCGCTACTCCGGGCTAACAATGCAATTGGCGCGTTAGCTCATTCGCCTGAATACCTACGTGAAATCTGTACGAGTCGTGGTATAGCGTAATTCGCGGAGGGGAAGGAGGGGTGTGGTAACCCGGGGTATCTCGTGCATAGCCGGAAAACGACTACTAACTTATGGTCCGCTGCAGTTCACTAGACAAACGACGTCGAGCACGCCAACGACAGCATCGCCGTCGTTGTCGTCGTCTTCGTTGCCGTCGTCGACGTCGTCGTCCTATTCGTCGTACTCGTCGTACCCGACGACGTCTACATCGGGCACCGCGGTTGGTTTCCCCTTTCCGGGGTTCGGTCCGCCTCCGCGACACGATGCGTTATCGAGCGGCATTCTGAATGCACCGTTGGCGTAACAAGGCTCTCCATTAACGGTACGTTAGACGTGACACATAACAGTAGCGCCCCCACCACCCTCCCCCCAAGTCCCGCCGACTATCGCGGGCTGGAAGCCCGGGGTGAACAGTGGAGTGAATTCCGCAACAAGAGCACGAGGCGTGTGCAAGGAGGAGGCGGCGCAACTAAGTACAGAGCTTGCAGCAGCACCGGCAGCAACGGCAGCAGCAGCAGCAGCAGCAGCAGCAGCAGAAGCAGGACCAACGGCCTCAGCTAGGTACACACACAGCCACTGTACACTCTCAGTGCCATTGCTCCAGCTCGGTGGGTTCCAAGCAGCTTTCAAGCACCAGAACCAGGGTACCCGCCACCCCTAAGTGCCCCATACCTCTGGATACGCATTAGGCACCTACGGTAGGACCACCACGGTGCCACGTTCCCTAAGTGCCCTCTCTCTGCGTATGTGTATCGCCTAATACGTATCCGCTTGGACCTCTCTCTCTCTCTCTCTCTCTCTCTCTCTCTCCCTCTCTCTCTCTCTCTCCTTCCACCTGATACGACGTCGGGATACGTTTAGTGCGGACCCAGAACACGTTATAGTCGTACACGAAACGTGTCCGTGTACCACCACCTTCGGACAATACGTATTGCCCGTTAGGCCGGGGCCAAGCGCCGTTTGCATTGCGTCTTACTGTTGCGGCGTGACCGGACAACATCTGTACATCAACGCGCGGGGCACAAACTCGACGCGGTAACGGGGGGTTAGCGTAACAAAGTCAATACACTGGTTCTGGTAAGCAGCAGCAAGGCAAGAGGTACTGCGAGCCTCGCGTTAGAGAAACCAAGGCTTTCTCGTGTAGACCTCAACCCACTCCTGGGCTACGAGATTGCCTACTGCCGGACTGCAAGATGTATGGTTTGCAGGAGTGAGACCAGAGGTCGCCGCGGAACCGGAAAGGTCCAACCGTGTACGGTGTGTGTACACCCGGGCCATGCCGTACGCACATTCAGGGTTCCAACATTGGTGCCAAAGGTACCGGACCACCCGAATGACTTGCCGGATGACGGACGAGAGTCTCGTTGGCTATGCTGGTCCCTAACAGTGCACCCTGTACATACGTGAAGGCACCAGGTTCGGTTGGGTTTGCTAGAACAGGTTGACGACCGGGACCAAGCGAACACCAGGAACGTCATTGAAGCCTGCGTCGAACGTCTAATCGCAAGATTCCTAATGACGCTGGCCGCGCGTGGGCTTACCGGTATCGGCCCAAGAATCCAAGACGCTTCCGGCCAGCATTATCGACACGTCGGTCGTATAGTGCGCAATACGAGGTACGTGCACAATGTGCGCGTGCCTCGATCCTTTGCCGGCTGTTAAACTCGCTGTGTACCTGGTAAAGGATCGAAGGCACCTCTCTTGCCGCATCACCGGAAGTATCAAGCGATCGCGTGCGCCGGGTTCGCGGCGGCGTATATAACCCACAGCGACAATGGACGCCAAAGTCTCAGGTGTCTCCGCAACGACGATTAAGTGTCCCCGGGATATGTACATTAGTAGCCTCCGTATTGTGCGGAAAATGTAGTGGAAGCAACGTGCGCCCAGCTATTTCCTGTGTTTATACCGGGCGCTTCAGGACTCTCTGCCCCTTGCCCCCTCCCCACCCCAGTGCCGTATTAGATCGACAAAGCTCCGGCTTACTCCACTAATTGGCGGCGAATACCTTCGCGGGTGGTGGCCTAGCGTCATTCTGGAGCACTTCCTCGCCCTCCGCCGTGCCCTGTTACTGCTAGTCCCGCGACCATTTTATGGTTTCCAGCCCGCGAGACGTCTCTCGGTAATTCCTCGGCAGAGACTACCGGTGAATTTATGGATCTTGATAGGAAAGCCGCGCGCGAGCCGCGGATATGAATGGCCGAAGCACGGAAAGCGAAACGGCACGACGCGTGCACTTCACTACTTCATCGTGCTCGCCGGTGCTGAAGTTGCCAGGTTTTTTGGTTGTCCTTTTGGACGCTGCTGGTTTTGCAGAACGAAATGGAAGACCAGAAGTCAGCCGTTATCTACGTCCTCGTCCTGCTAATAATTTGATTAATTTATAGATGGTGGTGAAATCACTGAAGTTTACCAGTTTATCTGCAGTTGTACGCAAATACAAACGAACAAGAGGGGTTCTGATTGCGAAAGTCTCCGAAGTTTTCGTTGCAGATTAAGTATTCGAATTGACGAGCTAAGCGGGCGGGTGAGATCAAAAGATTTTGCGAGAAAAGCTAGAGAACCCACTCGAATTCGTCATAGTTTATTTCGCCTTCGATTCATAGCCCGACGCCTCGGAGTTTGCGCTTTCTCAAAGCGATCCGAGCGTGTACATTCTTCGATTGTACGCTGGAACTGGAAGCCAACTTTCCAGGACGCACATAGCGCGGCTTTCAACCCGGGCGGGTCTCTCTTTCGCTCGGTCTTTTGAAAGTTTCGAGGCAACACAGTCCTTTTCTTTGACCACCAGTGAAAGCACCCGCGGAGCTAAAGAACGTCGCGGTTCATTGCTTCGGGTCGACGAAGACAGCGTCTCCTTTCAACGGCGGGCGCGTAGCCGCTACCTTTAGGGGTGGCCCGAGCGATCGAAGCCATCGACGAAATTACTATGAAGAGCGCGACTTCGCGAAGTAAGGAATAGTGAAAAAGATGGAGAGGGGTTGGGGATGGAAGGGGTAGGAGCTTGAGGCAACTCCAGGAGATCATGGCATATCGCCGATGGTTAGACGAGCTCTGTGGGTTGTTCATCGTTATCCTAAAGATTCAACGTTCGGTATCCTAAAGATTCAACGTTCGTTATCCTAAAGATTCAACGTTCTCGTTATCGCAAAGATTCAGCGAGCCTTCAAATCGTTGCCTTCCCTAAATCCGCCTCGAATAACCAACCCGTAATCCGTATTTCTGATAGCAGACTCGGGAGTGTTTATAGTTTTGAGTACATTTAAAACTCGAGTTGTAAAATTCATTTGACTCTCGGAGGAGCCGCCCGGGCCAACTTGTATAAGTAAATAAAAGCCGTAAGATTCTGTAAATAAATTCTCGCCGTTTGGCGAGGAAGAACGCTGAAGCGATATCCGAGCGAGCTGCCCGCTGCTTTGGCCTGTAACGGTAAATAAATCTGCTGTGAAAAGTTCGTAAAGTCTTCGAAAAGTAAGCGCTTCCGAAGTCTCTGGCCTTCCCGAAACCCCCGTTCGCTGTTTCCGCGACGTCCCGCGTCGTTTCTCCTCATACCCAGGCGCAGGCGAATTTCAAAACTCTTTGAACTCTCCCGTCTCGCCAATTTTCTTCTTTTTTCTGCTTCTAGAAACTCGATTAGCAGATTCGCGTTCACTTGCATTCGCGGCAATGAAGCGCAGGTATTTCGGGAATGGTGAATAAACGTTGCGACTAAACTTCAAAGCCAATTAAGAGGTGAAGCTCTGGTAAAACGGTGGAGAAAAGTGAACGGCGCTGTTGCAGTTGATGGAAACTCCGGGATAATTGTTTGAGTCTTCCTGGAAGACTACACAAACATTATTGTGCTGGACGAACTTTGATGAGTCTTCTTGAAGACGAAATGTTGTCCTGCTATCACGAGTACCTCGAATTGTCCTGAGCTATCCTGGATTGTCACCTCATGTGCATAACCAAGATTCAGAGATTAGACATTGATTATCAATCAGAGCTAAACCTCGATCCGCGGGATAAGAGAGCCAAGGGGCAAACGTATGGGGTCTGTATCATCAGGGGAGCCATCGGAACTGCGGCTTAAGACGCTTTAGGGGAGCTCGACTGGGGGAATCTCGATCTCCAGCCTTATCCCTTCAATACGCTATACCTATATCTTAAGCTGATTGTGAATCTCTGTCGTGCAACTCGGTGTCGCCACCACCTCTCACCACTGTCACCCGAGCAATTGGCATTCATTGGCACCAATTTATCTCAGCCGACAAGCCGGGTGCACCGGGTTGAGATGTATTTAAACGCACGCCCAGGCGGAATCCGGACCAGTGTCTGCATTAACTGTACGTCGGTACTAATTAAGCGTTGTGTGCCACTGCTGTAAATGGAAGAGGGCGTCTTTCAGTGGATTCGTGTACTTACACGGACCTGACATGTGGAAAGCATGATGCAGTAATTGGAGTCAGTGGTGTCGGCCATCGTGATTTTTTTTTTTTTGGACATGAACAAACGAGTCTGCATTTGGAAAACAGACGAACTTGATCTTATTCGTTCTGTTTTCGCGCGAAGCGAGGGCCAATCAGAGCACGAATAAAACAACTTCACATGAACATATCTGAAATCCACCAACTTTTCAGAAGGGGGTTACGCTTGTTGCGGATTTAGTCATTGCGTTCCCAATGAACTAAAATTGACAACGAGTATATTTACCCGTACGATGTATCCAAACCTTCCTCTATTTTCTGACAATGGTGTTCTTTCCAGTCCACTTTTCTCTATTATATTCCACCGTTGCCCGGTGATTATTCATCGTCATTTACCAAATGGAATGTCGTCCGTGTTTTCGACAATAACAATTAACAAAAGAGAATGAGTCTCCACTTCGGTACAAGTCTTGGCGACGAGGCTGGAGGGGTGCATTCTCGTCCCGACAGGTTAAGTCGCATTGCCACCCCATCTTTTATCCCTCGTAACGCCCCCTTTCTCGGCAACGCTAGATTACCCAAAGGGAATTTGTCGAGACAATTCCCCGAGCGAAAGCCCCACCCATCCCCCGGTGTCTCGAGCAGTCTGGGAAAGTACACGTGACGTTGAGCAGTACCTAAATGATTCAGGCGCGCCGAGTTGTGCCGCTCGACGGTCGACGGAAACATCGGCGAACAGTGCAGCAAGCAAGAGAGGGAGCTGCTCGGTCTTGGCCCCGGGTAAAAGGTAAAGTTTCATTGGATCCTCCCTCGTTTCTCCTCCGTCCTCCTCTTTCAATTCATTTTTTACCCTCCCCCCCATCTCGCTTCCCCCGATACCGTTCGCCGTTATTTCCTCGACTTTTCGCGCGCTCGTTTCTTCAACCCGGGTATCGGAATAACACCCTCTCGCTCTCGGTGTGGCTCTGATCTGCTTCCAATTTCCGTCTACTCCGGGGCGTATATTTACATCCAATTTATAAATAATGCGTTTCGAATAACTTTTCCGCTGTTTCCCTTTCTCTTCAACCTTTATTCACCCCGCGGGTTCACCTCCCTTTCCCTCCCGCGCTCGTTCTCTCTAATTGTATTTATTATTTACTCCTTTGCCGTTTCGTTATACTGCTTTTCTTTTATTCCTCCACTGCTGCTCACTCTCCGTTGCTTTATTACGTCAGAGTGAACAACCTGGGGGGTAAGGGGGGTGGAAGCGAGACGCGCGGGTGCTGATAAAAGACGGCCGTGGTTCTCAAGTTTCACGGTGGCAGAGGGGAAGGGGTGGGGGGGGGGGGGAAGGGCAAACGAGAGAAAACAGGAAGCCAGGAAGAAAGGCGAACGGGGTAGAGGGGGGAAGGGTTGCAAGGGACACGAGCCGGAAGTAGAAGGGAGAAGAAATGCAGGGGCGTTGAGGGAGGAGGGAGGAAGAGATAAAGGAACGAGAAGGACGAAGTTCGTACCAATCTGCGGAGGAATTCCCAGTTTCGGTGTAATCAACTAGTCGGGGAAAGTGCCTTAGTTCCCTTTCGCCGAGGCGCCGCAACCTTCCGCAGCTTCCACGCCGCCGCCACCCGTAGCCTCTGCCTTTATTTGAATTAGATTAAGATTTTCCGTGGCACGATCGGCGCCCCGCCGCCGGTTCGTTACCGGAATATTTTACCGGAAATTCTGCGCAGTCGTGTCGACGCGTCACGGGACTCGGCGACGGTAACGCGAAGCGACTATTATTTCGGCATGCACGTCCCAACGTTATTTGTGCGTCATTGCCGGAGAGCTAATTAGGTTCGGCGGATGGAGGCAGATGTCCCTTTATCGTCCTGTTACGAAATTAGAGGGACGGTAGCATCGCGTATTATTACGTTGCATCCAATTTTAACGCACGCCGCGTTTTACGAGCCTGAATCGATCGCTGAAAAACGAACAATTCGGTTCTGGAACGTTGGAACAAAATCGTGATGCAGTCTTTACCGGGAATTTGTATCCTCAGTAGAAAAAGTCCGCGTTGGGTCAGACTTCGCTGAGACTTCAGCAATTGCGCTAAAATAATTCAATAGGCCCGATAAATAATCATATTATCGAATAAATAATTGCACCGAATCTCAGAGACAACTTTCGCATCCAATGAAACAGATATTTGCGGCCGATTTCGCAATGCCCCAGAAATAATTATTTTATTTCATGCTCGTTTTCGCTTTAAATAAACACAGGAACACTCGCGAGACAAATGTACATGAAGCGGGGAGGCGAAGACCCAGACGATGCGGAGAAGGTTGGCTGCCTGCGGAATAGCCGAAGGAACAAAAAGTAACGACCCGAGTGAGAAGGAAAGGAGCTAAAAAGAAGTCGAGGCGTGTACAGCCTCGCAGCAGCAACGGCAGAAGGGGCCACCCGTGCTGACGCCGTCGCCGCCAGTTGGGGCCGGAACGAGCATACGGCGCGACGTGATATCGCGTGAGGATCCTTCGGGAGTAAACAAATCAATTCCGGGGCCGAGACACGTTTATGCCCCGATCGTAAATTATCATTAAGGTGATTGGCTGCGTTCTCACACGCAGGTAGACGTCTCGCGCTCACACATTTATATAGACAGACTCGTGTGCGGTGCCCCGGGTCTCTGCACCCGACGACCTTAAATCCCTCGCCGCCTGCTGTCCGCGCGGAAACTTTCAGGTTTCGGGGCGTTGGCGTTGGCGTGATACAATGTAACTGATACGCGGCGTTATCAGTAACAATCGTGCTCGCGAGTCGAATCTGCCTAAACCGTCTAGACACTGAATCATGGCAATTCGATTGGAGGAGGGAACAAAAATTAGCATATTCATGGGCCGAAATAACCTGCGTTATGGTTGAGAGAAAATGTGCCTTGGTAGAAAATTTGCGACGTTACACTCGGCGCTAGTCAGGCCCAGGTCAGGGCCGTCAACCCTGTCCGAGCCTAATCAGTGCCCGGCTTGGGCCGAATGTAACGGAATTCTACAGATTTTCTACTAGTGTAGCAAATAAATCAGTGGGAATTTTACTTAAGTCTGTGGCAACATTTTATGGCCTGATTTTTGGTAGGATAGAAGTACTTGTTTTGGCCACCTTTAGTCTAGTTGAGGCCACCGACTTCGAAAGGACAGAATTATTTATATTGTTAAAATGAAACAAAATTGTATGGATAATCTTGTTAACTTGTATGAATACTTTTCAAGTTTTAACACGAAAATATAGGAAAACAACAATTTGTGATAAATTATAGTGAAAATGGAAGCGACTAGTACTATGGCCACAACTGGTGCATCTAACCTATATTTATTTTCCATCGGAATGATAAGATCATTTATCCCAGGCCTCTTGAATCGGATGATTAGAAGTCAATTAACCTCGGACTCGGACAAAAACGAGTTGCGTTTGATAGGAGATCGAGTGACCAATCAGTAACAGTAGATATACCATACAAATCGCTTCCAAGGGTCACAAAAGGATCACAATATCCCAGCGTGACCTCAATCGACTCTGAAACTCGGAGGGTCGCCGCGGAGATCGGACTGCCCGATGTCTCGAATCGTCGTGGATGTAACTGACGAGCGTGATAATCCTTCGAGGCGGGAAAAAGTGATGGAAGCGAAGGAAAAACCGCCGTGACGTTACGTTTCCGGTCTGCGCGACGCGGGTTTTCTCGTTCCCGTCGAGCCCCGCATACTTCATTCCCACCGTCTCGTTCGGCCCTCTCGCCGCGTTGCGTGACAACCTGTTTTTTCGAGACCCGACGCGCGCGTGGTGGAACATTGCGAATCCGAAAAAATGAGAGGAAACGCCGGACGAGCTCGAACGTTTCTCAACGTTTTCCGTATAATTACAATCAACGTTGAACGTCTTTTCTCGTAAAAAAAAAAATGCGAAATATTTCGAAAAAAATGAATGCACTGTCTCAGATATTCGAGGTGTGACATAAATGTCTAACCAAGAAACGACCGAAGCTGCCAGCCTCCCTGATGAAGACTTACATTGTTAAAAATATGTCGCACGAGCTTCCATTACAAGTAAGTAAGGGAGCCAGTCTACAAAACTGGCGTATTAAAGTTAACATGCGAGTGTAATGTAAAATTACAGTATTTTCTACTGAATTCTATCAAAATTAGAAAATTTAACATAAAAGTTAAGAAATTGAGTATAAAAATTTGAAATTTTGATACACACGTGTATTAAATTTAATATATCAGCTTATGAATCAAATTTTTAGTAATGTAAATTCACGAACATTTTTAACAGTGTATAAATTGCATCACGCCAAACAATACCGTAGACTCCGGTGTCGGTTTTGGTGCTGACGAGGATGTCGGTGCTGCATTATGTCCTCTCTCTCTCTCCCTCTCGCAGTGAGTACCACGGGGTTTCTCTCTCTCTCTCTCTTTCCTTCTCGCTTCCGTGTGAATAGGCCGAGCCAGGAAGAACGTCGTCGACGCCGAGAAAGCGGCCCGGGAGATCATTAACCCTTCGGGGGTGGGGGATGGGTCGACCATTCACTGGATGTCAGCAACACAGTCGACTTTTTCCTTTATCAATTAAGCGCACGGGGCGCAAGCACCGAAGTGGGGAGAGGGGGGTGTAGAGGGGAAGAGACCCTCTGTCCTATACAGTCGACGCGTTCCTCGCTAGACACTCAATTAGCGTCTATCGCGATTGTCGCGGAGGGATTTTCAGCGATAGAGTAATAAAGTAGGTACTTAGAGGTACCCACCAATGACCTGCCCAGCCTGTCGTAGGAAACGAGAATCTCTATGTTTTCCCATCATTCCTCCCAACACTATGCGCATGCGCGCCTCCTGTTCATTCATTTCGCAGGTTCGCGTTACGATCGTTTTATTAACCCGGCGAACAATGAACAATCTCGACGCGCGCACGTTCCGGGCGCATATTACGCATTCATGCAACGTCGTCAGTGTTATTGATATTCCGGCGCCGTTTATTACCGTCATTATCGTCCGCCGTTAGATTTTTATCGGCGCGCGAGATTCGATTCCCTCCACGATTTTTAAGCTGTAAAAAAAACGCTGCCGCATTGTGCGCGACTATCGTTTTGGGAAAATCGCAGCTCGGATAACCGTAACGACGAGTTATCGCGGATGAAATGCCGTCGGGATGTGACGCAGCCGAGGGCGCTTCTCGCATTCTCGCGGTACCTACGAAGTATTACCTATATCGCTTCGGCGATAGAAGCTACGTGCTTACGTACCCAGCGCGCGGTTTACTGCCACGAGTGTCTTGCTACGAAAATTCCATCGGGTCGTTATGGCACCGACAAAGTGTCCGTCGTGCGGTAATCCTGATAAACGCTCGGGAACTCGTAGCTTTCTATCAGCCGGGGCGTTTGTTCGCTTCGCGATCGTTCCGCGAGACTCGCGGAGACCCGGGAGCGTGAAGCACAAAGAAAGCGGATGTGCGCGCCGTATCTTTCGATTAAATCTCGGGCAGCTTGCGGCTTGAGTGCGTAGCTTTTTTATAACTGCAGACGCGAAGACATTTTTTAATTTTTTATTAGGAACAATGACGCGCGCTCGCGTGTGGGGACGGAGGTTAGACAGCGTAGGAGGTTACCCATTGAGTTTCTTGCAAAAAAAAAACCTTTTTCAATTTCGTAAAGTCTGAAAACTCTATCCGATGGAAAATTTCCCGCTGATTAAAAAAATCACGACCCGAAAAATCGAAAATTCGAGAAAAAAAACGCGAAAAATGAGTTTTTACTTTTTTTTCGAATTTTATCACTTCACTGAAATCGATGTAAATTTTCTTTGGATGAATGGAATCTGGATTTTCTCTTTCCGTTTGAAAGAAAACCCTTCAAAGAAGAGAATTTCGCTAGGCGGATCGCGATATCCCGATTTTTCAATTTTTCGCATAATTTTAAAGACGACCCTCAAAAATCGTAATATTCCGAATTAAAAAAATAGAAAATTCGAGGAGAAAAACGCAAAAACCGAATTTTATTTCTGACAAACTGCAAAATATCGCGATGTTAAACAACGAGCTGCCGGTTTCCCAACGATCAATCAGAGGCCGAATAAATCGACAAGAATAGTTGCTCACGAACTTTTTTAATAGACGATTTGAGCTTTCTATTTAAGATTCCCACTTGGGCGCACTCGAGGTCTAAGCAATCGAGACAGTAAAAAAAATGCAGGTAGCCAAAAGTGACTGGCGAAGACGATAATTATAATTGGTATTGTCTATAGGTGCGAGTTGGTTAACCTGTCAGAAGCAATTAAACCGATTCGCTCGGATCCCACGCGCGAAAATAACCGTCTGAATTCTCGCCGAGTGTGTTCCGAAAATGAAGACGCGCGCGGGAGATACGCGCGCGTAAAAGGTCTGACGAGAAATATACAAATGCGAACGATGTTATAGCGAATGCTATTTCCGTCTGTCTGATGGTCCGGAGGACCATACCGTGAAATACTGGGTTTTAACTGCTCTCAAATGAGCCCTGAGGCTGCTGCGAGGGGGTTTCGCGTACCGCTCGGTGCGACTCTCGCGCTTACACCCCCTAAATTTGGCCCGCCGCTCCCTCCCCCCGTTACCCCCTCCTCGTCGTCGTCTCGTCGTACTTTTTTCCCCATTCAACTCTCGCATCTTTCCCGGCGCGCCCTCAACCCAACCTCGACGACGACGACTACGACGACTACGACGACGACTACGACGACGACGACGGCGACGACGACAACGACGAGACCACTTTCGCTCACTCACCAGCAGCTACAGACGTTAAAAAATTTGTCGCCCCTCGTCTCACACGACTTTGCGGTTCGTCGTACGCTCAAGAGTCGCCCGGGTTTACGTATCCCAGTCCGGCCCCGGCGCGGCAACCGCTGTCTGCTCGCTACCGCCCTTTACCACTCGCGTTCCTTCGGCGACTGCGTCGCCCAGAGTTTCGTGTTCGGCAGATACAGAGAGACGACGCAGAGCCGCTGCCGCTTGGCCCGACCACTTGACGCGAATTTACCGCACAGTCGCGGAAACGCGGAGTTGAAAGAAAAGGCAGCACCCGAAAAGCTTTTACTTCAATGATTCTTACGCGGCCGCCGCATTGTTCCCGTCAGGCATTATGGAAAAAGTGTCGTCGAGTAATTAAGAAAATTATTCAATTTCATTTCGTGGCCACCTCGACGCTCTCGAGGCGCAAATTTCGTACCCGGCAATTTTCACGATGTTCACCAGCCACAATGAAAAAATTCGCGACTTTTGGAGGCATAAAAATCTGTGAAAAATTGAGAAACCGAGATACGGTATTCCGCCTTGCGGCATTCTCCAATTCTCCAACAAAAAATAAAATCTAATTCTCCAACAAAAAAATAAAATTCGGATTCGACCCATCCAAAAAAAAAAATACCTCGGTTTTAGTGAAGCGACAAAATTTCGAAAATACCAAAAAATTGTGTTCCCATAATTCCCGCCGCAAAATCAATTCCGTCGTCTCCAAAAGCACCCGGCGCGGTTACGTCGCATCGTCGCGCACGGAAGGTGCACGCAAACAGACACACGACTCGGCTCGCTCGGATAAATTAGACGGAAAAATTGCGAGCGTGCGTGCCCGCACTGAGTATAAATACGCCGGGGGACGATTCATGCAGCGACGTCGGCGTAATTTCCGCGCATACGTGGCGACGACGACGACGACGACGACGCCGACGACGACGAGAGCGACGACTTCGCCGGCTATATAGATAGAAGAAGCAGCGGGCAAAGAGGAGAAGCGCTTGCTGAGAAGGGGCGAGCGATGAGGGGGTGGGGCGAGGGGAGGGGGCCGAGAAAGCCAAAGCTCTCCGGTGTACACACGGGACGTTTCGCCAGTCCCGTTCCGCGACCCCGTGAGCTCATTCCATTCTCGGGGCTCTCGCTGCGCTCTACTCGCGCGATCGAAAACAGTATAACGTCTGGAAGTTGCGTCCCCGAAGCAATCGTGGAACATGCAAATGAACTCACTGGGTATAGTCGGCGCCCGCTCGCGAGGCGCCCGCCGACTGTACGATAGTAGGAAGAGTCTCGCACACGCCCCTCCCCCTACCTCCCCAAACCCTCTCCCCCTCCCCATCCCCTTTTCCTGACGCTCCCAACAGCGCGCACCCCCGTCGACAACACCAACACTCGGGCGCCGATTCTCTTAGCGCGAATGTGCATACAGATATATACAGGGTGTATCAGAAAAGACTGACACTTCACTGTAAAAAATGTAGTACTAAAAACTGCTCACCAAGACGGTGTCTATATAGTTGCACACCAATTACGTGAAATCGAGCGGCGATAAGATATTTCGTCACTGATTTAATACTGTTGCATATTACTGATCCACTAGCTTCCATTACAGAAATGTGAAATTACAGTATTTTCTACTGAATCATACAAAAATTAGGAAATTTAATATGAAAAGTTAAGAATTTTAGTATAAAAATTCTTAATTTTGTTACACACGTGTATTAAATTTAATATATCAGCTTAAGTATCAGATATCTAGTAACGTAAATTCACGAATATTTGTAACAGCGTAGGTATGTCTTCTTCAGGCTTATCCGAAAAAAAAAACCTAAAGTCGGCGTTGAAAATTGGAATTAAAAATTTTTAAAGAATTAAAAAGGAAAATTGGAATTGGAAAAAAATTAACGAAATCGCCCGTGTTAATTATACACCGTAATAGTGTTGCTATTAACACTTTAATGAATAACACTACGAGAAAGTCGACACTGGCAGCATTTATCACCGTACATTTTTAACACTGTATCTGCTCTCGGGGCTTGCGACGTACGCTCCGCATCAGTGTGAGCCTGACGCACCCCTCACCGATAGGCAAATTTCAATCGCATGCCATGTCCTCGCTATTGCGAAATAAAAGCTGAAATTTCACACGTGCATTCGGGTATAGCCTCCAGCCACCTTCCTGCCTCGGATCCATGCGCACTTTTGATGCACCCTGTATGTATACGTATATAATGCATACACCGTGTATCTGCATTCTCTCTTCTTGAACGACGACGACGCCGTCGCCGTCGACGAGGACGACGCGGTCGTTCTACCAAGCGAGACATTAGTTCTCCCTTTCGCCGTAAAGTGAAAAGTTATAACGGGGGGAATGCCTTTCGCGTTAAAGGCGACGTGCACGAGACGACGCTGAGCTTGCGAGCTTGAGGCCGCCGAGCAGCGAGGAGCGGGGAGACTGGGGGCACGGGAGGGAGAGAGAGGGGAAGAGGGGGGACGAAGGAGCAAAGAAACGAAGACCCCCAGGGGGAAGAAGAAGGGGGTGGAAGCGCGAGGCGATGGGACAGCACCCAGGCATTGTTGGTTAACGAGGTAACTCGACACGTTCAAAGATAACAGGGTTCGTGCTTCGCACGAGCAACTCTCGTTCTCGCCGCGTCCCGGCGCGGCGCGGCAAAAAGTTCGGTTACTCTCGTCGCGCGAGCGAAAAGCTTCGGGGGGGTTTCCCCGGTGAAGCTAGAACGAGCTGGCGAGTAAGTCGGAGCCGCCGGGTTCGACGCGAGAGACGACCAGAATGAAGAGGCGACGCTGAGCTGTGTCGGACGGTGGTGCTGCCCCCCCCCCCCCCCCCCTCCACTCGCCCCTTTACCCCTACCCCTCCCCCCGACCGAGAATGAACCCGAGCCCGGCGGGCGCGACATTTCGATTACCGAGTGGCTTAATAACACCTCGGCGTACGCGTCCGACGCGGGGATCCCGACGACGACGTTGCTGCTGCTGCTGCTGCTGCTGCTGCTGCTGCTGCTACTGAGGATCGTCGCCGAACGCGTTGCACGTAAGTGACTCGATGACCGTGCCGGGAATTCGATTAGAAAGTGGATATGGCGAGCGCGGGAATCGCGGCGAGACCGGCGGCGGCACGTGCGTGATTCCAGCCTGTTGTGGTTGTAACAGGAGCTACAGCCACGACGTGCGGTTGGTTGGATATATATATACTATGCCGACGCGATCTGGTCGCGTCGATGGAACGCTGGACATTTCCCGGCGGGGTCGTCGTATTTAATTTGCGAGGACTAACGACGAGGTGGCACCGATGATTGCGTCAGGATTTTCGCGTAACAATCGAGAGATTGTTACTCGGAAAGATTTTTTTTTTATTTATTTTTTTTATTTTACCAGGCCTGAACGTATCCGATAAAACAGGGAATTCGATTGTCAGACGCTTCTGAATGCGCGCGATTTCAACGGTTGACGGATTTTTATCGATCGTAACTCACGCCCGGGGATCGCATAAATTATGTACCGAGCATTAGCAGTTTATTCATGCGATTCGATTCTTTTACACCCGCGTGGAAAGCTTTTCGCGTGTCCGTGTGCGCGTGTAAATGTAAACCGTGTACCGAGACCCCACATACGATCTTTTTATGGTGGCATCAAGGCCGGTGTTACGTACAAGGTTCAGGGTGCGTCGAGGGTGGCGGCACCGGGGTTCGCGCGGATTACGATCGCACCGGAGGGACCCCCGACGATAGTCCGCGCGCTTCCACCCCGGGTTAGTTCCACGGCGTGTTACGCCCGGTGCAACCTACCTCGCGCGCGTCGAGGCAAACCCGAGGCGTATATAACCTCGTAAATCGTCGATCCATTCGGCGAAGAACGCGAAACGCTGTTCGACCGCGGGAGATCGTGGCGTGTTCCCGTCGGTGCACTTGGAGCGCAAACGTCGCTAAAACGACGTTTTGACTCGACGGTGAATAAAAAAAAAGGAAAATAACGAGAAATGTAAAAACGACGAGGAAACGTCGTAAAAAATAAATGGAATGAAGATGCAAAGGAGCAGCTTGCATATCTTTTTTTTTAGAAACTCCGGTTTTTGTGTAATTTTTTTGAGTATGCAGAAATATCCACTCTCATTGTAGACAAATTTTTTTAATGAGTTTTTAGGCATTTTTGTGTATGACAACAAAAGCTCGAAAAAAGCTGAGCTTCTTCTGTGAGAAACCGAAACGTGTGGGAAAAGAACTCCGAGGTTAACGTGAGTGAAGTCGAGAAATTTTCCAGTAGCGAAACAAGAGGTTCTATATTGTTGCACGTTGCGACGGTGCAAAGAGTCGAAACGAGTAAAAAGTCGCCGGGGCCAAGCATTACATCGGCTATTTCCAACGATCCTTCTACCTATTGCTATTACTGCACCCATCATAAAACGTAATATACTACCCATTCACGTCTTTCTCTTTGCACGTACCTAAAGTATCCCCCTCACTCCCCCCCCCCCCCCCTTCGGACCCTCTCCACTGACTCCGGCTCGCTCCTCATCTTCCCCTTCAATTTTTTTTTGCTTTCCTTCCTTCCGCGCATTTCTTCGCAATAGCCGCGACGCAATATAATTTCATACGTGCTGGGTACTCGTCTTGGTCCAACGAAAAAGCACCGCGAGATCCGAGTGTTCTTTCTAAAAACCCTCGAGACAAATTGTATCCAGAGACCATTTTTCGTGCTGCGAGTCCTGCAATAAAAGCTGCGTTCAAACGGCTTTTCGGGTTTTCACGAAATACCCGTGCAGAAATGTATTCGAGCGGCCTTTGAACAGTATAGGGCCTTGTTAAGTTTTGTTAGGACGTCCACAGCAGCAATTCTATGGTTACAACCCTTTTTTAGTTGATTTTGAAAAAAAAAATGTTTGGCCGAACAGTTTGTCAGAAATCGTAGATCTGGCCGCCGGACCGAAAACCGCCCAAATCGGGGTCACGAAATTTATTTTTTCAAAATATCGACTTTTAACCTATACCATCGTTCTCAAGTCGCATATTCTACCCCTGAAAACACCGGTTACAACCCTTTTTTAGATGATTTTGAAAAAAAAAATGTTTGGCCGAACAGTTTGACAGAAATCGTAGATCTGGCCGCCAGTCCGAAAACCGCCTAAATCGGGGTCACGAAATTTATTTTTTCAAAATATCGAATTTTGACCTATACCATCGTTCTCAAGTCGCATATTCTACCCCTGAAAACACCGGTTACAACCCTTTTTTAGTTGAGTTTGAAAAAAAAATGTTTGGCCGAACAGTTTGTCAGAAATCGTAAATCTGGCCGCCGGGCCGAAAACCGCCCAAATCGGGGTCACGAAATTTATTTTTTCATAGTATCGACTTCTAACCTATACCATCGTTCTCAAGTCGCATATTCTACCCCTGAAAACACTGCTATCAACCTTTTTTTAGTGGATTAAAACAAATACGATATTTGACAGAACTGTCAAAGTTATCAAGGACAAATGAACTTGGACTCGGTCTGAGAGTCCCAGCCAATCGCAACTCGAATAGTTTGCTTTCCGTTACTCATGAACTTTTTAAAAGAGGGATTTCTTTGTTATTTTAGCGGGGGGTTAATAGGGCTCTGTGGGCCCTAACAGGGCCCGGAATTTAAGCGTGACCAACCTAGTAAGCCTGAACTTAGTTTTCCATCCTCGGTCCCAATAGAACTGAAGCAAACTATAAAGGGCCTCGTTGGAGCCCCAACTAAATTTCTGCAATTTCTGCACGGGAAGACATATCTTCGAGTTCTACAAAAATCTTCTTTACCCTCAGAGTACCCATGTTAGTCCTGACAATAACTCTAATTATTATTTAAACAAATTCTGTGCATTTCAATGCAATATTTCTGTCTGTCTTTTATTTATATCTATATGCACTAATTACAACAATGTCCAGTTGTCGTAACAGTTGCAACAACTGGAACTGCTTTACCGACTATTATTGCCCGGAATGTTTGTCAATCGCGCGACTCCGCCGAGGTCTCCGCGCTTGCAGCTCGCAGCGAGCGCGAGGAAGCAGCAGGGGGAAAATAATACACACTTGGTGTATCTCACCGGTCGTCGTCTCGAAATGTCTGCGCACGCGGGGGGAGAGCGAGAAAGCAGAGACCGAGAAAGCAGAACGACGAAGCAGCAGCAGCAGCAGCAGCAGCCGCGCCGCCGCCGCCACGCGTTCTAAAAATATCCCGGGCGCTCGCTGGATGCGCCAGCGTGCAAGATAGGTGGGTAATACTTCACGGTGCTGAATCGTTTCGACGCGAGCTCGCCGGGACGACGAACGCTTCGACCGAAACTTTGCCGGAGTGTTGGGCAAAAAATTAATTAATCAATTCGCGATACACACGAGGGCAGTGCGAGTGCAATTTTCTGTGGCTGAAGGGACGTCACGTGCTCGATTCGACGAGAGAGAGAGAGCGAGCCGGTGGCGCGTAAAGCAGTTAGAAAGTAATAACGAGAGTAAGATGGCGAGACGAAGTTGAAAAAAAAAAAATAAGGAAGGAAAAAAAAAATCCAAGAGCCGACGAGTCTCAAAGTTAAAACAATAAACGCACCTCGGATGCAGATATCCAAAGGCCATTTACACGTCGTGCTGCGCTTTCCCTCCTCTTCCCGGCCGCCGACCGGAGCTCTGATCTCTTCCACTCGCACTTTCACGAAGCCCTCGGCCTCGTTCGCTCCCTCGTGCTCTGCGCGCGCTTGATATTTTTAGTCTCCGCGCCTACGGCGGCTATATACCCGGCAGGTCGCGAGACTCTCAGCGCGCGCGAGATCGGCAACGCTCGCGGATATCACCGGAAAATCTTCGCCGTCCCAACGGAACATTCAGACGTGCGCGTTCGACGATCAATTCGCGGTGAGGAAGAAAAATAAACGCGAGAAAAAAAAACGTAAAATTGCACGACGACGAAATGACGTATAATAATAATATAATGTATACCGAGAAAAAGCCTCGAAAAGCGTCTGTGAAATGTAACGACTGCGGATCGCTGCCAGTACGAAACAGAATGTTGCACGGCGATCGGCAACAGCGCGAGGGGTTTGTTTCTCCGACTGGGCGAGAGCCGAAATTTTCCACTTAGCGTTTTACGCGACGCCGCGCGGCTCCTTCCGCGCGCGCAGTGCAATTTGTAGCGTCTTGTCGCATTGCCAGTAAACGCCCAGCGATTGTGTCCGCCGTGTCGTGCAAGCCCTGCTGCATTCGTGTGCGAGATATATATATATCTATATATATGACACACACACACACACACACATACACAGACACACATCGAGACACCTTCATCGATTCGGTAGGTGTGCTATACACCGAGACCTCGGCGAAAGAGGGAATCAAGAGGGAATCGAGGAGAACAGTGGAACACAAGACGGATAACGAAAACAACTGCCTGGTGTTCGGTTGTCCCCTGGTTAGTAAAGAGCAAAACGGATGACAAAAAAAGCACGTGGAATAAGAGACGAGGAAAAACAGAGAGAGAGAGAGAGAAAAGGAGAGACAGAGACGGAGACAATCAGAGAGAGACAGAGACGGAGTGAAAGAGAAAGAGAGAGAGACCAAGAGCTTCGGCTGTTCGATTTTGGGCCGTTTATTACCGTTTGCCCAAATTGATTTCCAATTCCCGCGGCGTTCGAGCTTGGAGAGCGCCGGGGCCAAACAGTGCGAGGCGGGAGAGAGGGGGTGGACGCGAAGCCGGGGTGGACGATGGTCCTGCGGGAGTACACGGCGAGCGTGAGGGGTCCGGGGGGGGGGGGGGGGCGGGGGCGTTGGGGTTGCAAGCAAAAGCACAGAAGCCAGGAGCAGCAAGTACGAGAAGAGTGTGTGGCGAGGGGGAGTAGGGAGGGGGGCGGGGGTGGCCGCACGGGTACCGCATCGAGGCTCTATCGAATGCCCGGTGACCCGTGAAAATGCGAATGCATGAGTTCAGCAAACAGCGGCGTCACGTACACGCCGCCGGGGCTCTCTGGCCTCCTCCGCCTCCGCCGGCGCCGCCGACACCGCCGCCGCCGCCGCTGCTTTCAGCCTTTGCCTCTGCCGACTCTCATCCCGCACCGCTGCTTCTGCTTTTACTCCTCGTGCTCCTGGTGCTCACAACCGAAAACCCCCTCCCCCCAACGCCACACGTCCCCCCTGGCCCCTCGCCCCCCACTTCGCCCCACCCACAGTCGACGTCGTCTGCTTTGCGTTACCAGCTCCCCCCTCCCTCCCTCTCACTCTCTCGCCATCCCTCCAATCTTTCCATTCGTTTCCGTACGTATACGCGCGCTTCCTTCCGCACCACGTCGTAACGGTGACGAGGAAGGGGGTGGGGATTGTGACGGGGGGGGGCACCCAGCAGACGGGGGCCTCACCCCACCTGAAACACTGGGGCGTCTTCTTCATCCACCGAATCTTCTGTCTGGTCTATACTTCTACTTTGCGCGACGTGGAGGGAGGCTCAACATCCAGGTCCTCGGCTTCTTCTTCTGCTTCTTCTTCTTCTATTTCTTCGACTGTTTTTCCGTAGTCTATAGCTGTATGCAGAATTTCCGCACCCCCCTCCGAGCATATAGACACGCGAGCGGAGTAACACACAGAGGGGCCCTTTCGTCTTTTCTTTTCTTTCGTCGCGCATCGCGAGACGTGGCGCGAAAACTTGGGGAAAACCCGTGTCCACCGGATTGGAAATACATATTTCACGAGTCAACGAGCGTGCGACAGGCTTTACGAGAGGATTCGAGGGGATAAGTCAAGAATCGTTTGAGAGCCCCCGATGCCCCCGGACTCTCTGGCATCTCTGGGTGTATGGATTAGGGGATAAACCCAATGCGAACCAAGCAGCTTAATGCACCTAATATCGTCAACTTGCTAGACCGAATAAAACCCATGTTGATCGTACGTGAACAATTCGTGCATTCTATATCCATACGAATGTTCCTAATCAGCCAAGCCTCGCCGTCATCGTTGGCCCATAAATAATTCAGAGTCTGCCAATTTTATTCGGCGGATGAGGCTCAGTCTGTTTTCCTCCGTTTTCCATAAACGTGGAGAACAACATACCACATCGGCGTATCAAACCTGCGAAGGTTGTCGTAAGTGCAGCCACGCAGCTGAGGTGAATATAGGACTACCCCGGATGTGGTGATAGGAAGGCAGGAAATACAGGAAAACACAGGCGAATTTAGACGACGAGTGGAAACCAAGAGAGGATGTTGGATGTATAACGTGCTGACTAATACAGAGCAATCTGACCGCGAGTCCACCTCAATAAACCATAGGGACTTCTAGGTTTGCGGAGGAGCTCGGATCAAAAGTGCATTTTCCGGCGCAACGGACGTCCTTCCGTCCGTGCGGATGGACGGGAACGGACGGAACGGGCTAGACGGTAATATCCGAGGGTACGTTAACAGTGGCGTGGTTAGACGCAATTTAGCTTTGGTCCGCGTATGAATTCCCTGGACTCTCTCGCCGCTAGGATGCCTGACCGGGCTATCCACTGCTTGGTTAGCATTGTCGTGGGGGGATGGAACAGGGGAGCTGGGTGGTACGGGGAACAAGATGGCGCCACGGAGAAAGCAAGTGAGCGGCGGAGGGAACTCGGCAATCGCACCGCGAGAGGGTTGCAAAGGGGCATTGATATAACGCCGGGGCAGAATAACAAGAAGTGGGTAACGCATTGCCAGCGGAAGCGCCGCAATGGTTGCATACGTTACGGACTCGCGTTCATCGTACCTCTGCGGTAACTCTAACTCGACCGGCTCGGATAGTTAACTGCATCGAGTTGGCCATCCAACCCAACGTGCACACCACTGTATTTCCACTGGTTGTGCGTGGTTCGCTTGCTGGACTGGACGCATCCCACCCCTGGACACCCCTTTTGGGCTGTCCCAAGTTGCCTTTTGGCGTTCAACCGGATCTTTGGTCACTGAACTCTCGTTGGTTGCGCATTTTGGCTTCCTTCTTGACAGTCGTTGGTCCCTTGACAGTCATCGGACTCTCGACTGTCCCGACCAGTCTTGACAGTCGGCTCGGATAGCTAACAGCATCGAGTTGGCCATCCAACCCAACATGTACACCACTGCATTTCCACTGGTTGTGCATGGTTTGCTTGCTGGACTTGACGCATCCACCCGTAAGCACCCCTTTTCGGCTGTCCCAAGTTGCCTTTTGGCGTTCATGTGGATCTTTGGCCACTGATCTCGCGTTGGACTGCTTCGTTTTCATTTTGGCAGCCTTCTTGACAGTCCCTTGACAGTCCCGAACTCGCGTGCTTCAAGCACTTTGGGGCGTTTCCGCGTGCGTTCAATTCCGAGCAAAGGGCCAATGGCTTTAGCGGGCACATTTGTCGCGGGCGAACGCCCGCAATAAATCCTTCATCGTTAAACCGTGCGCCCCATTCGCGCAGCTCATCAACGCGAGAGGAGGCTCTTCGGTTAACGGTCATTACCGTTTAGCCGCGTATAATTAGCCGACTGTTTAAACTGGCAATTAGTCCGGTAATCGTCGGAAGAGTAGCGTTCTCTTTCTTCGTTTTCCACGCTGCCGCTGTATCCCCCCAGTCGAGGCTGTGGCGGATGATGAATCCGTCTCACTCCTGGGTTTCCACCCAGTTCCCACGGCTGTACAACCCGCAGGGGATTTCAACCCTCTTGATTTCCGGGAACATTCGCACGACTGAAACTTTCGCCTCGTCTGTGCGCTTCGACGAAATATTTTACCGAGGACACGTATACTCCCTTATGATATGCAATGTTCTCGGAATATGCGGAAACATGTTTGTGGCTATAAAAATAATTGTGTCTGACTTGTACAAATTTCCTGATTCTGAAGATCACTGAAGTGAACGTGACGCACGAGGGAAATGGGAAAAAGTGATGAGGAATGAATTTCGGGGAGCTGAAATCACCACTCGGTTCAGGAAAAGTCTTACTCCACCTAGATCTTCACCCCTTCTTCTCTCACCCCTTCTTCTACCTCTGTCACCCAAGAGATTCACTACCGTGAATTTCAAAGGGTCGCCTGGCATAGCGTTCTGATACGATTTCCCACGGGATCCGACCTACCGGTACGTGAATTCTGTTCAGTTCCCGACTCTCGAGGACTCTATATATTTTCGGGGTTATACCCGGCCGCGTACACCTAGAGAACCCAGGTATTCCGGACGACGTATTTTTGCCGTCGCGTCGCCAGGAGCAAAACATCTCTCGCTGGCACTCGAGAACTCGTCAAGGAATACTTTAAATGGGAAAACAAGCCCAGCTAAGTTACAAGGGCTTTTCGTTCTCTTTCACCTCTGCTAAATGAGAAGCAAACAAGATTCCTCCTGTTGGACGGTGACATTCTTCTTGAAATTAACCTCTTAAATACCGGAGACTTTGTGTCTGTCAACAAAACAGCCTTCACACTTTCCGTGCATAACAACACGGACGATAAATTCCTCTTTCAACCGTTGGAAAAACGATACCTGAACGTAGCCATGCAATTTTATTTTATTTTCCAATAGAACTAGACATTAGATTCTACTAAAATGTCCCACTTGAGATTGGTCGATGAAAAGAGTCGTTCGATTGTCGGATTTATCTCGGATATGTCTGAAGTTAAATCAACACGGAATATTTGTTACCATCGAGAATAAATCGTCGCGAATGATACAGGTATAACCGGGTAGCCCGGGGGATTAATCCGTAAACTGCTGTCGTCGACGTGGCCGTTACCCGTGGAGCAGAAATGGTCTCGGATGGCGAAGGTGCTGGTACAAGTGGTTCGTAGCTCTCGGGGCTGCCGTGGAGTCAGATCGATAGAGAAAAAGGGAGAGGGTTGAGAGAGAGAGGCGCGAGCGCCGTCGCTGCAGCCTTGGGTCTTGGGGAATATATATGGAGATGGTACAAGAGGCTAATTCACGGGCGCTTAATTTCTCGTTTGAATAATGCGATCGAAAAAGTGCCCCGCGAGTGAGAGATAGATTTACATGTTCACAGCCAGACACTAGAATTCTTTCGCTTTATCTTGACTCCCCACACAGACACAGACACGGAACAAAAGGTCTGGCAGATCTGACCCGAGGCTAAATCAGTTCTCTGCGGACGACACGACCGACGAGCACGGAACTTCTCTTCCACACATTGTTTGACAGACGTGCGACGCTGTACCGCAACGACGCTAAACGTGTCGGAGGGAGACGGAGAAAACGTTGACAAGTCGGGGTGAAACTAGCGGCAACTGAGGGACGATATATACGGAGCAGCAACTCGGACCACAGACAGAGAGAGTGAGACAGGAACGTCTGTGGACGAGGAATGGAATCGTATTCGATTGATTGAACGGACAAATTGATATTAGAGGAACGAATGAATTTGTGTCGGGGTTCCGTCCAGAGGTTTACCCTTGGACAATACTGAATATTCTCGGGGTTTGCTTGCCACTGCTACTCCTCTACCTCGAGCTCCCCAGTCGTTATCCAGAAATCAGAGTTCCGAGCTGTATGGACAGTATATACGTAGGTGTATATACATATACATGTACACATACATAGACGTACACCTCCTCCTACCCAGTTTCATCGGAGGTTCGGAATCTCGGCAACCGTAGCCTGAAAGCCAGTCGTCCTCCGCGCCGTCGAGACCCAGACCACCCCTTCCCCAACCCCCCGAGCGTCCAACACCAGAGCTAACAAACCGTGCTTCATTTGAATGCGGTAAACCACTGAATCGTCGGTAATTCGATCTACCGGCGCGCATGTCTGCAGTGTCGCCCCAGTGTTCCCTCGGCCCGCCCGCCCGGCCGGCTCCGGAGGTGCGACAAACTTTCAGGCTCAAGTTTGATCACCACGTAGCGAGACCCGAGAGCGTGTCAATGTCCATACCGATCTCCGTCCCGGCGCCACCATGAGGAACACCAGACCTTATACGTATACCCGCACCACCAAGAAGCCCCCGCCGGTCGCTGAATCACCGGGGAATTTGCGATAGCTACGCGCTCGGGATATTCCCGGGGATTTGGATTTGGATCCTGTTCCCGGGGCCACGTATCAGTCCCACGTGACATCCTACCTGGGATGTATGAATCCGTGGTCCAAGCTGAATTGTCGAGACATTCGACGGAGATCCGACAATACCTGGGGTATCGGGAATCCTGGAAGCTTTTGGGAAAACGCTGCGGACTCTGCGTTGTCAATATAACCTTTTGACTTTGAAGAACAGACCACTTCATCCACCCAATAATGAATTATATTTTTATGAACCTTAAAACCCGATTTCATTCTGCAAATATACCTTACATCCATATGGTAATTCATGTATAGTTGTGATATGACCACCTACAAGAAGTGTTATGACTGACTTCCATCGCAATCAATCTTCTCCGCAGTGATATCATCGCAGTGAGGGCGCTTCGGAAGCTGGTCAATCCTCTTGGTCTCCTATCTCTTTCAAACATTCGCACGCTCGGAGCACATACCAGCTCTTCGATTACTGAAGATTTTCCATCAAACGATATTTCCCGGATGATTGATCAAGCGGAGGTGTTGGATCACGTCGCCGCGACGAATCGCCCGAGGGGATCAAAGAGCACCGGGATAATCCAAGTATGATATCGCAGCCCCGAGTCCACATATTCACGACACCGACTTCAAAGTGATTTTCCGGTTCATCGTGCCTCGGAGCCAAATGACGACAGGTTCGTGTCATATGGATCAGCATCGCGCCTCTTTCCGAACGAATCGCAGCAACTCGACAAAGTTAACTCTGGTTATCCAACACCATGCAGTAATAATGCAGCACTGAAAGACCCGTCCACACACCAAATTGAATCAGAGCCTCGTCTAATTCACAGGAATTCGTCAAATTAATAAGATGGCGCTTATTTATGGAGTGACGAGAACGCAGATGCTTCTCAACTCTATCCGCGTCCAGCGTGACAAGTGCATCTGTACGCGTCTCGTGTTGCACGAGTTGCCAAAGCGACGGACTGACAGGTCGACAGTGCCGGCGCCCATTAAGCCACACGCCAATTAGCCACGGCGACAGCCTGCGAATAAACCAAATTCTAATTGCGACCATTTCCGCTTAATGGCGCCCGGTGCGATTAGTCAAACTTTTACGCGAACATTCCGCAATGTTCACCGGGACGAGACGTGCGGTAGGGGCGCCAGGAAGAAGGGTGGTGGCTACGACAAGGTGGCAAGTTGAGAGCACGGGCTGGATTCGAAGAGCAGTTGTAAATGGGGTGAAGGGGGTCAGCGAGGCGGAAGGCGGCGTAGAAAGACGGGGGAGGGAACAGCTACAGCACCGTCGGCGCGCAGAGCACCGGAGCCAGGGGACAAGATGATGGAACTGGAAGCCCCGGGAACACGAAGGAGGTAGAAACGGCTCGAATCAGCCCAGGGGTTACCGTCGCCCAGCGAGAGAGCTGGAGACTGCGGAATCGACAAAAAGTTTCTTGCAACTGCAACCATGAGCTGCGCCATTATCACCAAATGGCAGAACCAGAACCAGCGGCGCTGTCGCCATTACCAGCAGCGTAACCCCGCCGAGCTCCCGGGGCCACAGTCGACACCAAAGAAAACCGCACAGCCCCTCTCGGTCGCAGTGGCCTAGCGTGACACAGTTACATAAATTCACGTAATAGCTTCGTACTAATAGAAACGAATAAGGCATTACGGTGTTAACTCGAGTATAGCGACGACTCACGAGAGTCCGTGGAATTCACTCGCACATTCATCGTGAGAATCGCATCAACATGTAATTCAGGATACACACAAGTTCAGGAATGTGGAACGAGGCCGCGGCGGAACCGTTTTCTCGATCGGAACGGCGCGATGAAATCTGCCGCACCATGAACTCCCCGAGACGCCACGTTAGGGATGGGGAATGCGTTCTCGTTCATTCGCTATATCCTGGGCTGGTTCAATCTCACGAGCTTTGCCGAGGGGTCGTAAGCTCCGAGACGGCGCGAGCTCTGTGTTTCACCGAGGATCGAAACCAGCGTTGCCGTTGGGCTCAAGGAGATACGGCGCTTCTGGGAAGATCCTGGAAGCAGTGGCTTAGGCTATATACCGTGTTGGCTCGTACGAAGACCCGTGCAACCAACAATTGCGATCGAGGGGCTCACCTACGGGAACGTCTCCTCATGGTATGCCCGCACCCTGGTCTGTACCACTTGCGCCCGCCTCTCTTGGCACCATACGCTACGTGTGATGTCATTACCAGGCTAAAGCGAAAACTCTGCGCCCCATCCACTTTGCAGAAGGAGAGTTGAGCGACGAGTCGTCAAGATGCATTATCGATTTTTTATTTAAGCACGTTGTGTCATGAAAATTCGATCGTTCGTATCTGTCGCCTTTTTTGTTATGTGTTCTTTTCGGATTGTGTTAGCAGAGCAACAAAGGCAGGTATCTCTTAAACTACATAAGTCAGGCTGTTCTTTTATTGGGATCACAACGTCCCTCAGCGGTTTTAAGTCTTAATCCAAAACGTCTTTCAACAGTAAAGTAGCATTCCGGCTTTTGTGTTTGAAGAGGATGATGGCTGGGTACAGAATGATCGATGTGAACTTTTTAGGATTCATATGATGCATATAGTCATGAATTTGAAGCCATTTGGTATCGAGAAGCACGCACGTGTGTACGACAAAAAAGAATTTTTGCTTTGCGTTATTCTGAGAAAAAACGGAAATAAATGTATTGCAATATCTCCGAGCCCACCACAAGCGGCATAAATGGGGTTGAGGGGTGCTGCGCAGCACGCCAAGTGGTATGCCGGGCACGATGGAATAAATTCAATGCTCATGCATGACTCCTGTGTGTAAGCCCCCATGCAAACGTAAACGTATATGTTTCTCGATAATTTGCAACAGTGGATGGTAAAGTACGTTGCCCACCGAGGCTGTACCGGTGTGTTGTATAGTAATAGAGGGTTCGGCGGACCGTAGGTCGAGTGAGTATTACGTAAGACAAGCACGTAAGACCGGACCCCAGTGTGGCGCAATATTTTTCTCGAATGGCCCTCTCCAACGAGACTTCCGTCCTTCTACCCCCGCGATCTCTCTTCTTTTACACGCCTTTCCGAGCCCCGCAGCATCAGGTAAGTAAATAAATAATGGATCGTCCACCTGCCGGAGCGTACGTGTCGGTCCCCCATGACGCACACACACTACTACCATATTCTCTTCTGTATTCCATCCTACGACCCTTAAACCGTATTTGAAATATATTCAACCAACAGACATGACTTTGCGGTTGGCCCCATTTGTTTTACATTGAATCTCGCGCGCGCCAAGGTCGTTTGTAAAGCTCGAGAGATACATTTTCTTCGACTGACCGATTGCCTGGTGCCAGTCAATAGTTCATGGTCGATCACGTTTCAGGGACTGGAACGTTCGGTAGTTGATAAAATTCCAATTCGTTATGGGAATGACAGGACCGATTCGACCCGTACAAATTTGGCTGTCAGTGGTATGATAATTTTTCGCAAATCCTTCAGTTACAGAAGCATTGCGAAGCTTTGTATTAAACCAAATCTGATTACATTCAAAAGTTGCTTTGGATGTTGCCCTACTGAGTTTAAATTAAACCCGAAGGAAGCAGAGCACGGACACTCGGAGGAGGCGAATCTCCGAGTGTCAGGGACTTGTCTCCACGCCACCCTCGCTGTCTTAGGCCGTCGTGCCGAAATTACAAATTATACGAACCCTCGTCCAACGCAGCATTAACCCTGCACCCGAAACGACACAGTTTTTTCGTTTTCCTAAACCGTGTCTGAAGCTTTTTTCTGCGTTTAAAATTCATGGAATAATAATACACAGTAAAGTAACACGGGTGCGTTGCCTGGGCAGGCGTTTCGTCCTATACAAATATACACACATGGGTTGACCCAAATAATAATCTCTCGCAGTGCAGTAATTCCTTGTATTGCACACGTTACAAATAAAACAAAATATTATACTGCAAAAAATTTCATTTGTCAAAAAATGACGACTATTTTCACGATGTTCCACTTGATAACATATTCCACGAACGTTCAATTACGTCAAATGTGCGTGGTCGATGGCTTTTGACCCGATCACCGATCAGCTCCAAACATTCGCTGCCACTGACGCCGAATCGAAACTCAGAATCGTGCACTCGCGACCGAAAGCGCGTAAAATTGAATTTCCCGATGGACGAAACACGAATTATCGCTCACCGATGATTTGTATCATTTTTATTTCAATGGAACTTCGAGAGTCCGAGCCAATCAAGAGTGTTTACGTGTAGTGAAGTGTTTCGTGCGTCCGTTCAGCCGCGACTGATGGTGAAAACTTCTCGATCCGAATGGCACAGCATTCAATCAAATCACTGCTAAAAATCTTTGACAATCATCCACAATTTACCCTGGAGTAACAAGGCCAATTCCTACTAAACAAATGCTTTAACTTTTCACGTTGGCTAAACAAATTTCACAAAAATCAACTCGCACGTCACTGATTAAATTTGCACGTATTCAACTTTTCAATATGGTTTGTGACTAAGATTGAGAAGCTTTGACGTTCCTTTTAGCCTCAGGACATGTCGTCAGAGCTTTGAAAAAAAAAAAAAAAAAAAAAGATGGCAAGGCGACATTCGAGGGGAAATGATGGGCTGGCAGTTTGTATTCGAACGAGGCCAAATGAAAAGTTAAAGGCACAAAGTACAATGAAAAACGGTGTACAGAGAGGATCCCAAAGGCGGCGGGAGAGGGCCCAATGGATTCAGGCGAGTGGTACGACTGGCAGACGAGTCAGACCGTGTCTTGAATGGGAAACCAAGCGTAAGACGCGAACGGGCCTATCGGAGGGTCTGCCAGCACAGCCCGAGAATTCCATACTTATACGCCGTATTCGATGTATTGGATTGAGTATGTCATACTTTCCGCGCTCCGCCGAGCGGAAGATGGTGCCTGGCCGACCGAAAGATTCGACAAAGGCGACTTATTGGCCTCGGCGTCTGCTCTAACCTTTAGCCGTTTGCCTCGACGATATCTGAGTTCTGCGCACCGAGCCAAACTTATTGTCTATGCGCAAACTTATTGTGTCTGGTATTCACTTCCCTAAACTCTTAAAAAAAAACACCCGAAAGAAAAATAAGGCAACCCTTTGTATATTTTATCCTCGCAACGTAGTTTCTCCAATTAACTGGCAATTTCCTACTTTCCTTAGAAGTCCTCAGTTGCACTAAAGACTCGCGATAAAATCCATTGTCCGCGATAAAATTTTCATCCCAAGTCAAGTCGTTTTTCCGCGGAACAAATTATCACGTTTCCGTGGTCCCCGGGATTCACCCCGCGCTCATTTTGTCTCGTTATTCTCGCGCCGATTGAGAGGTTAATTCATTCTCCCAGCTTCCCAAGTGTCAGCAGTGGCAGCACCGTCGCTGCGCGGCAACGTGATACAAAAGCAGCTGAGGACACTGCAGCCTGTATTGAGTCTGCTAGCTCCGAGGATCTTCTTGCGGAAGAAAGGAAACGGCTGGGGTGGTGTATATAAGGCGGGGCGAGAGTTCGCGGTTACTCCCGAAGCCCAAGAGTTAATTAGAGCTTGGCGACAGTGGAGCTACTGGCGACTCTGTTGGGCGCATGAAGGGGGCGCTGTTGGAGTTCTGCTGCCTTCTAGCTCTCCGCCAGTCTTGAAGCGAAAAAAAAATGGAGAAGAGAGGAGGTGAGGCAGGGGTGGGGAGGAAAGGAAAGAGGGGGGGGGGGGAGAGGAGAGCTCTCTTTGATTGCGCACCTGCCTGCCAGGTATCAGCTCGGCAGTGGAAATTTGGCCGACACGGTATCCCAGAGGCCAGTTGGGACTGCCTCCGCCTATGCGCAGGCCCCAGCAAACTGTTAAAAAGAAGAAGAAGAAGAAGAAGAAGAAGCTCGGCAGTGCCACTCGGTGGCCGTACCGTCAACAAGCTCCTCGCTCCGCGAAGCGGGCGGCCCGAGTAGCGCCCGGCCATGGCCAGCACACTTACACCGAAGCACCGACCAACGACGACGCGACATAGTAGCACCTACAACCCCCGGTGCGATATAGCCATGACGCACCGCTGCGTCCCGGCTTATTTCAGCGATTTGTCGTTGCCAAATTTAATTAGCAACTTTGATTTAATTGCGTCGCCTGCGGAGGTCCGGCCGAGGCCTTTAATTACGGCGTTCATTTAGAAATCATTAATTTTCCGCGAACCTCTCATCCTCTACCCCCACCTGCCTCGTCCACAGCCCCGAGGCCACCGCATGTGGAAGCCATAGAGTTTCCAGGGATATTATTCGCCGAAGCAGCGACCACCGGAGGAAACCCTCGGGCTTTGGGTCTACGCAGCTCTGTGGAAACTTCATTTTTTTCAGTTGGATTTTTGTGGTTGAGGAGAGTCGTGGTAAAAATGTAAAAAAAAAATGTTATGGGGGAAAAAAGTAGTGTAACATCGTTTTTAACGGAAATGAGAGAGTTTTTGCCTCGTCGTTGCCTCGATTGGTAAGTAAAGGTAGACGCGTCTCGGGCGGAAGACTCGCTCCCGATTCTAAATCATACTTAATCGATTCCAAGGAAGCAGCGCGAAAAAGCTCGTCGACCGAGTGCGCCTCCTGGGCGCACCCTTTCTCGACCCTTTTCACTGTGCCGCCTCGGCTTTCTCCCCCCCCCCCCCCCCCCCCCTCAACCCACCCCTTTATCACCGCCACTGCCTCACATCTCGCGTCAAGCGTGGCAATGCAACACGGAGAGTAAATTCTGGGGCTCACCCCAGACTATTTTATCAATCGGAGGACATGTTGGCATCCCAGGGCTCAGGCCTAAATTTTGCTGGCGCGTTTTTCAAATTCAAAAAATATTCTAGCAAAGTTTAGGCCTGAGCCCCAGACTTTCAACATATTCTCCCATTCATAAACTAATCTAGGGGTGAGCTACAGATTTTTTTTTCTCTGTCGATGAAACGAAATGTGATGAGATAAAAAAATGAAGTAACAAGATAAATCCGTCCGACTTTATCTGTCCGTCTGATGTGGTCACGATTTTCTGTATCCTGACTCGTTCGTTACACTAGACTCGCGATGAGAGGATATCACATGGTTTTCCCTATGGCCTCGCGAAGGTCTGTGAAGTCGTCGGCTGTGCAGCGCGTTCGAATCGAGATTCGATAACTGGCGTCCAGCCATAACCCGTGGCCCGTATAAATACAGAAGAAGGGAGAGGGAGGGTGAGGGTGTTGGTAGGGGTTGGAAGGGGGGAGGCGCACTCGCGTTGTGTGGAAGAAGATACATGGGAAAGTTACGTCTCGTTCTCCGGGCGATGAAGACACTATCAACCAGTTGGTTATCAGCGAGAGAGGAGGAGAACACCCTCCCGCCACTCCCACTCCCTGCGGTGCCGCAACGCGCACCTCGCGTTTCGAAAATTCACTCACGGACCGGCGATAAATCTCGCCGGAAGCAGCCACGGGGCGAAAACCCGATAATTTGAGGTATAAATTGAAGGGAGTTATTGTCAAGTGGAGCTGCGCAGCAGTTCGAAGTGGAAGTGACGAAGCCGTTCGCGCGGTTTGGTGCGAACTTCGCGGGGTGCAGAGGGAGGGGGAGCAGACGCAGCGAGAAGGACGAAGACAGCGAAAGAACGACCGACAAGGACGACTGCTGCTGGGCCAGAGGCGAAAGACGTGGACCAATAAGACACCCTCCCCCACCCCCAACACTTCTCGTCGTCGGCAGCTGTAACGACTTTTAGGTATCGGCCGTGCGTGCCTTTTCCAAAACCCATTAAGACGCTCGAAAAGTTTTCGAATAATGGCCACAAGGAGATGCTGGTAATTTTCCACGTTCGCGTCGCGTTATTATGACACCGCCGCTGTCGCAATTAGCGAAAAGTTCGGTCCTCCCTGAAAACCAGGGGGAGCAAGGGGGGGAAACCTCCTCCGGAACCTCCGTGAACCTCACCGACTATTTCCACATGTTTCCCCGCTTCTCGGCCAGGAGGAGACATTGTACTAATTTCCTACGAGTATTGATTTTTCAATTTTCAATTTTACCTACAGAAGCGGAGATTTCTAATACGATTAATTTTGTTTTCCATCAGAATTTGATTAATTATTCGCTGGGAGACCGCGGCGAACGATTTAACTGGGCCAAAAGTGTGTCGTATATATAGATCTAATTAATTAAACTTTCCTGATAATTGCACTGGCGGCCGCGCGGTGCACTTCGGGAATATTTTCAATTCACCGACGAAGATTGAGCAATGGACCGCAGCAGCAGCAGCAGACCCGCGCGATCATCGTTGCGCCAAGCTCGTTAAAGTTTGATGAGAGGGGCCGCAGCGCAGCGAGGAGAAGTGCAACCCGGACTCGGGTCGACAGAGACGGAGAAAAAAAAAAGAGAGAAGGAGAGAGTTGCAGTGTCTTGGTCGGAGGCAGAGACCCGACGGCAGCGTCTCGACGTGTACCGAGTGGTCCCGGGGAGTGTCGTACGCCAGAACCCGGAGAAGAGTAGCGAGAGCGCGTCTCGTTTGCCCGCGCGACTTGTCGAAAAGTAGATTGAATTATTCAGGGCAGGGCCGCCGGTAACGACGGAAAAAGGGACAAAGATTGCGAGACGCCGCCAACGCGCGCCCGAAGACGAAGGTGGACATTTCCGGAGCATCTGGCGCAACGTCGAGCCACGTATAACAGTCGCTCCCTGCAGACGCCGGACGCTGAAACATTGATGGAACTATCCACTACTTCAATTTTCTCGGACAATTTTTTTTTTTATTCGTTCACCCTCAATCCGATTATTTCTCGGTGGTGCAGATGTTTCGTATATTTTTGTACAAATTGTGTTACGATTCGACCGCATTGCAATTGCATTATAATTTAGTGGGTAAGGAAATCGATTATTTCTGATAGAAAATCTGTAGCGTTACATTCGGCCCAAACCAGGTACTAGTCAGGCCTGACTAGCACCGAGTACAACGCTACAAAATGTTTACCACGGATTTTTTGCATTTCACAGTTACTATAATTATTTCAAGTGCTGCCGGTGAGCAAAAAAAATAATTATTGTAATTTCGGAAGTTCACATTGGTTATACAATTATCGACACACATTTTATAGAAGCAGAACTTTTTGTTTTTAGTGCAGACGTCAAGTATCCCGATAGCCTACTAACACCAAACGCAACGTCGCGTCGGATTGAGACGACGACGCTGCAGTTGAACGAGTGACAAGTGGCGCATTTTCCAGGAATGGCAGCAGCAGCAGCAGCAGGCGCAAAAGACAACAGGCGGGCGTGCCGCGTGCTCTTTCTCAAGCGCGGAGACATATGCACGAGGCGTGTTTTTGCGGAATCACTGCGATGACGACGATAACGACCGCTCAACGAGGGACGCGACGGGCTGCACCGATACTCTCACGTATTCCGAGAAGCGCGCACATCTCTCGCACTTGTCCTCGTAGCCCGCGCGTAATACCAGTGCGCAATCTGACCCACATCTGCATTAGCGTTCGCGCAGATACGCAGCGAGCGCAAACGCTCTGCGCACTCGCGATATTCGCCGCCGTTGCTGAGCTGCACCGCAGCAGAAAGGAGAAAACACACTTGAGGTAGTGGCAGCGAGTACACACACTGTTAAAAATATACGGTGTCAAACGCTGCCATTGTGAACTTTTTTCTATAGTGTTATTCATCATACAGTAAGACCTCGATTATCCGGCCTCGGATAATCGTGGTTCTAACAGTAGCGTTAATAGCAACATTTTTTACGGTGTCTAATTAACACAGGATTTCGTCAAATTTATTCCCGTGTTAATTTCAATTTTTAACTTCGATTTTAGGTTTTTTTCGGATAAGCCTGAAGAAGGCATACGTATAAATAAATATATTTTAATTCCGCACGCGGCTGCGGACCGTTTTTCGCACTTATTGCCATCAGCATTGCAACGATTTTTTTTCTCGTAAGACTGTGTCGATCGGTATTTTTCGACAAAAAAGAATATTCGTCTGGGTGTTAAATGTGATGAAATTAATTATGAATTAATTGTCGCCTTCTCGAAAATAAAACGTCGCTCGAGTTGTACCGATGGCAACTAAAATTAGCAAGAAAAAAATACAGTTGATGGATCCGTCGGAAAGAGGAGTGAAACAGAATTTCATTTCGTACGAACGAAATTAAAATAAACTGCGCGCGCAATTCCGCGTAATCTGAATTACAAGCTTACGCCGGAATTGCCAGAGAGCCAGTGAGCCAGTGAGCTCAGAGCATTCCTGGAAAACTCGCGAGGCAAAGCAAAAATCCATCAAATCGTTTTTTTTTCTCTACTCGCCCAGAACGGCCACCGGGTGATATGTCAATAATCCAATGACGCGTAGAATCGTCGAGTGCTCGAGCGCGCGGTGCGAGTCGGCGTGGAGAGGTTCGCGGGGGATCACGAATGGTGTACGTCGGAGTGGGGGCGGGGGAGGGAGAGGAAGGGCAGGCACATCGAGGTAGAACCTCGAGTGGCCTCTATCTAATACACAGTTTCATGCACCGCCATTCGACTGTAGTGCTTGTTCCAATTCGTGTCGATCACGGAAAAACCCGACCGTGATACACGCGCCCGTGTTCCGAGGGCTCCGAGGGCGCCGACGTGGCCGCTCGGCTGGCATCCAGCGCGGCCTTTCCAGCTTGTAACTGCGCACCGAAACGACTGTACTGTAAACGAAAAAAAGAGAGACAGATGCAGAATAAAAAAAATAAAAAAAAAACGGTGCCGAGTGAGAGAGAGCGAGAGGGAAAGTGTTCCCCGATGGTTTGCCCCGGGTTCGTCGATACAGACGTCGCGGTACGTTCCCTCGTAATTTCTGACTTGGCACTGGCGCTTCGGCTGATCCGGCGTTTACCGGTACCACTGGTACCGGTAAACCGGCCGCGCGGCGCGTTTCCCTCGTTCCAACATATATATATGTCCCGATGAGGGACCACCTAACATACACACAGACACATATAGACAGACACACACATGACTTGGGTCCACCGGGCGCCGTCTGTCCCCGGGTCCACGGGCGCCGCGTGTAAGCCGACTAAATAGGGTTAGTTTTACGTCACCCGTTGCTCTCGAGCAAAGTCAATTTCGACACCCCGGCCACGGGGCTCGGCGACGCCGGCGCCCGGTGAGTACCGGCCTCGACAAATTGGTTTATACACACCGACTATATACGACTTTGACGCCGGGCGCTCGCGTCCTCGGCTGTCATCGTCGTATATTGGTTACGCAGGTCCGCTCTGTGTGCGTATGTATATAGATATATAGATACAGGAGGCGCCCCGTGTAACCGCCGTGGTCTCGTCTCGCTCGATCTGGGTAGCGGCGCACCAGCGGCGAGTCTCTCCCCAAGCCGCCCGAACGGCGATGTATCACGTACGGGGCAACTGCGCCAATGCGTGTGAAACCACCCGGCATCGCCGACGACGGCGTCAGGAGTGGGGGGGGGGGGGGAGGATATAGGGAGGAAGGGGAGGATGGCGAGAGAGAGGGAGGATACGGGGAGGGAGATTGTTAGCGGCGCCGCCGAGTAACTCAATAAACGGAAGTTATATTAGAAGAGATTACACGTCGACGTGCGAACGGTGACGGCTTGGCGAAATATTTTTTTTTATTTTGTTCCTTTCGGTTTTTTTTTGTTTGGGTTATTGCGTAACACAAGGGGTATATTTTGCCATCGCCGGGGCAGCAGTTTGTAATTAGGTTCGTGGGTAATTAAAATTCTAATTGAAGCGCGTAATATGCTTCGCGTCGTGTGCGCGTTAAGTTTTTTTCAGAAAGGTTGATATTTTCGCGTCAATTATTTTTAAGTTTATAGCCCAGATTTTTCGGGCAGACAATGACAAAACAATTTTGCCCTCGTTTCTATTGTCTATACTCTAAACACTTTTTTTTCGTTTCTCTATTTACGGTTATTTTTATTTTTGCTAACTACCTGCCAGCAATTTGTAGCCCTTTTCCCTCGTAAAAAGCTTCCTCGTTGCATTGTTTCCATCTTCGCCATCGATCTGCGACTCTCCGCGCCGGGGACTCAACTTTTTCTTTCTCTCTCTCCTTTTTTCGTCTCATCCTCGTTATTACACGTCCCCTTGTTACTCGGCCTCACTTCGCGGACTAGAAATATTTACAATCGTGAGAGAATCGTCTCGGAGCGTCGAGAGGCGCGCGCGCGATCGTCGATGCGAGAGCTAAGGCAATTTCCTTGTTTCGCGGATGGAAGCGAAGTTAATCGAGAGACGGGGAAAATCGATACGAACCGAACGGCGAGAGAATTTCTCGGGTGTGAGGACGTAACTCGGGGGAAACGATGAATCGAGCTAATTGAGGGTGCGCAACGAGGTTCGACGAGAGAACAGCCGGGTTTACGGTTTCACAGCCGCGACGCTCTTCCTCTAATGAAAAAGATAATGAAAGGTCGTCGTATCGCTCGCTAGCTGCCGAGATGTCGTCCCGCGCCTTGTGACTCGTGCGACGACGTAACGCAACGTGAGCTGCGCGCTGCATCGAGCGAGCGAATCAATTGCGCCGCTCGCGCAATTGATTTCCCTCGTTCTGTCCGCGCGAGAGAGCCCAAGGACTGCGAATTGTGTGTTTTGCATCAAGATAGATTACGTGCCGGTAAGCGAATGCGATTGCATGTCGCGAAACTTAACGTAGCGCCGATGCCGTGCAATTGAATCTGGAACGGTTTTGTGTACACCGAGAGAGCTTTGTCGAGAGAAGCAATTTTGCCTGTTCGTAACAGCGGGCTTTTTATTTTTTTTCAGGCCAATTCTGTCGATTGCCATTTTTTTATGCAAGGTCGTCGACCAGTTACCCGGATTGCTAAAAATATTCAGTTCAAATTTCTGTCAGGTTAAGGAACATGTTCCTTTGCCTTGTTTTTTTCATGATTAATTTTTTCGGGCAATTAAATTTGTTACCGAGTGGAAAATAAATAATAACAATATTTGCATCGTCTAGAAAATCGGCATTTTGCGACTCGAACGCCAGTTTTTTGCAGGCCAATTCTATCGATTGCTTTTTTTAAACGTTTGACGTTCAATTACCCGAATTGTAGAAAAATATTCAGTTCAAACTTGCGAGGTTGATGAACATAATTCTGTTCCCTTGCCTTATTTTTTCAAGATTATTTTTTTTAAGCAATTTTGTTATTGAGTGAAAAATAAATAATAAAAATATTTCCATCGTCTCGACGACCAGCATTTTGCGACTCGAACGCCTCGATGACTCAGCAATAACTCCGGCTGGTTTGTCGTAACGAGATTCGGAGTTTCGGGAAAGCCGGAGCCGCTAAGCAAATATCGCACGCGTTCGGCGGCGCAGAGTTGGTGCACTGCTTGCACGTCCGTTATCGCGGCGAGTTGCCAGAAATCATTGGGCCACCTCGACGCATCCAGTCCGGGTGAAAGAGCGAAAGAGGGAGAAAGAGAAAGCAAGAGAGAGAGGGAGAGAGAGAGAGAGAGAGAGATAGAATTCGCGCCGATATCCTGGACCAATAATTCAGACAATTACGATGCCTCCGGGATTGGTAATCGGTAACCATTCATCCTGAACGACTGGTCCAATGGGCCACGACATCGGTACGATATTTTTTTACCCCTCGTCTCGCCTCTCCCCTTCCCCCTCCACCTCCTCGTCGCGCCTCCCTCTCGCCCAAAAACCGTCCCAATCACCACTGCAATCGCCGCGCGGTATGGCCTGCACTCTCGCTCCAATTCCCATACATTTAACGATTACAATTTTTCGCTCGCGCCTCCGCCAACGTGAGAACTCTCGACCATCAAAAAATTTATACCCATCGTGCTCTATTGAATGAGGCGTGTAAAAAAAAATTATTGAATGAGGCACTTCGACGTATTTCATGCCTGGATATTCGAAAAACGTTGCGTGTCAATTTATTGCGAAAATATAAAAACTCAATTTGTTGCGAAAAAAAAACTGTTATTACTAAAAATAATTACGAGTAATGTGAAACCATCTAACGATTATGTCACTGAAGTTCGCAACGTTGGCGCAACCGAACGACCTGACCTGTCAACCAAAAATTCGCTGTGGATATTGAAAATGATGCAATTTTATTTTGGGATGAAATGCAAACCTGGTTTTGGTTCTATAAATTACGTTAAAATTTTTCGAACATATTTGCCAAGCCACATGTGTCTCCGACCCACGGACCCTAACGATGTAGGATAAAAAATTAAATGCAGCGACGAACACGTTTTATTTTTTTTTCAATATCGCCTGCTCAAGGTGGACACAGCAAACAAAAGGAATCCATTGAATCGATACAATTGGAATCCATCCAAAGCTCGCACTCGTTCCCACCGTAGCCACATTCTAAAACACCATTTACGTTTACGATTAACGACATAAATTTAATAGCACGAGCGCGCTGCCGCCGCCGCGACCTCGTCCTGCGACGCGCGCCGACACCGCTGCCGTTCAATAGGCAAATGACACACGCGGACAGTCGCGTTCCATTTACCGTAAGAGCGCGGATAAAATATATAGATGGATGGGACGGACACGGAGTCGAACCCAACTCGATGTGCGCACCAGGTTTTACCTATATAATTTATAAGCATCGACGAATCGACGCACATTTCGCGAGGCCGCCGCCACCTCGCGGAGACGGCGGATGACGACATCGGTGCCGCCGGTTCAAGTCGTCATTTGCGTTGCCGGATGTGAACACTGCTCGTGTATTTGTGACGTGTGTGTGTATGTTTTTTTTTCTATCTCGGTCGCTGCATCTCACGTTCCGCTCTTCCACCGTCGCTCGAGCCCGAGATCTCGATTACTCGATACGTTTCCCGCTCACTATTCTCATTCGTCCCTGGCCCTGACTGAGCGTCCGAACGACAGCGGAGGCATCGACGAACGCACCCAGATACTTATCGCGCGCACGAGAGTCGCGATTTACTACGGATACTACAATAAGAACCACTGGCTATGACGTACGATGCAATGTATACGATCAGCGATGTATAACAAATGCGCTGTTTAAAATATATTCATTTCATATCAAGCTTACATCACAGGTCAATGAAGGTCTTTTAATTTAATGTACAAGTGTTCACAATTTTTGTAATGTTGCGAAAATTAATGAAGCACACAAATCCGAGACTTTCGTAATTACTCATTTAAAATATTAACTAGGCTAATCACACGCGCTTGCGCGCGTGCCCGAGATATCTTTGCGCTGCTGCGCTCTTATAAACCTTTAAAAGGGTAAATCGCAACTAAAAACCCTTGTTTATGTAACTTTAGTTGATTTAAAAAAAAAATGTTGTTTGGCCGCCGGGCCGAAAACCGCCCAAATCGGGGTCACGAAATTTATTTTTTCAAAATATCGACTTCTAACCTATACCATCGTTCTCAAGTCGCATATTCTACCCCTGAAAACACTGGTTACAACCCTTTTTTAGTTGATTTTGAAAAAAAACTTTTTTGGCCGAACAGTTTGTCAGAAATCGTAGATCTGGCCGCCGGGCCGAAAACCGCCCAAATCGGCGTCACGAAATTTATTTTTTCACAATATCGACTTCTAACCTATACCATCGTTCTCAAGTCGCATATTCTACCCCTGAAAACACTGGTTACAACCCTTTTTTAGTTGATTTTGAAAAAAAAAAATGTTGGTCGAACAGTTTGTCAGAAATCGTAGATCTGGCCACCGGGCCGAAAACCGCCCAAATCGGGATCACAGTAGGTTAAACAGTGCTGCAGTGCTCATTACGACAAACTGTCAAATCTCGCGCTGTTAAACAAAAACAGTCGGTCGTCACGGACCTCGACCAATCAGAGGCCGAGTTATACCGACAACAATGGTCACGTTGGCGCGAATTACGCACTTTTTAGTAGTAGATTATATAACGAGTAATATGAAAATGCAAAATACAAATATGGTGTGGATTTGTAAAACAAAATTAATCTTACAAGCTTACATCACAGGTCAAGGAACTCGTCAAGGAAGGTCTTTTAATTTAATGTACAAGTGTTTGCAATTTTTTTAAATATTCTAAGAATTAAAAAAGTACACAAATCCAAGACCTTCGTAATTACTAATTTTTATTATTAATTTTGTGGATTTAAAAAAAAAACTGAACTAAGTCTGAAAGATAAACCATTAGTAGCGCAATGTGATTATTTTAAGAATTTTAAGAAAGTTATGAGAAATGTTAAAGCTGAGATAAGATAAGACGAGATTGAGAGAGATTGTGGGCTTGTATTGTCGGAAGGAAAGAAATGTAACGAGGAGAACAAGAACTGTAAAAACCCGAGAGGGTATACAAGCAATAAACTATACTACTACTACTACTAGTACTACTACAAAATTCACAGTTGATACTTTGCGTATAAAATAAAATTTCCAATAGCGTAAAAATCTGCGAACATTTTTCACATTTTAATGGTCACAGCTTTAATTTGCAGGTACCAAACTGAAGGATCTGTGCGTCATTGAGTTCTGGCCATTTCCCCCGATAATGAACAACGTGGCGCCTCATCCCTTTGACGATTTCTCCTCTCCTGGATTTTGCGAAAATTATCACCGCGGCTTTGTAACTGTATATTCGCCCGATTTTACTGGCCCCGACGACTGTCGTACGTGTATATTCCGCAACGCCTAATCGACGGGTAATGGGAGCGTAACTGCGCGTTGACTGTACCGTGCACGCGCGCCTCGGTCTTCAGTTATATTATGTGACCGTGTGATACACGTTTGGAATTCGCGTTCCGGCGTGCCCGGAGTTCGATGAAGCATGGAGCCACCGAGCGGAGTGGTGCGAGCAGTCTGCGCCTTCGCCTGTGGTGCGCGACGCAGCAGTCGGCGGCGGCGGCGGCGGACGAATCATTCGGGAGTCAGGAATTGATTTCAGGCTCCAACAGAGCCCGCTTCCTCTCGCCTCGGCTCTTTGGCCGTCTCGTTCGTACAGTTCGTACACTTATCTCGGTTGTCACATCTCATTTCTCTCTTTCTCTCTGTCTTCCTCTTTGATCCGTATAAAAAAGGCTCTCAAACGTTGGGAATGTCGACGAATAATTTTTTATTTATTTTTTTTTATCTACAAAATATAAAATTCTGAACAGCGTTTTTCAGGAAAATACATGTCTCGACAATTAAAAAAAAATTGCATTAAAATTGAAATAAAAAAATAAATTACAAACTAAATTAATAAAAATTTAAAAACTTGGAAAAAGTAAAAAAAGATTTTAAAAAAGATGACATCCCTCTTCTACTTTGACGCAGAAACTACACGAAATTGATTGCTCGTCGCAACGTGAATGTTCCATCCCCAATTTGCATATTTATTAGCCAATTCAGAAAAGCTACTGTTATGACAGTCACTGAAGATCCTGCGCGACCCGCGCGATCGCAGGCGTCGCTGTTGCTGCTACCGTATCTGCTCTGTGTACTACGAGCTCGGAGCTTCGCTGTTGCTTCGCTGTTGCGCTATGAATATAACGAAATCCGCGTTGTCTCTCGCTCGACGCTCGCGTCGCGAGAGACAACCTCACGAGAGTCTCTCGGTCCTCTCGCTCCTCTCGAGTCTCTCGCTCCTTGTGCCTGGGATCACGGGGAAAGCGGCTTCTCGACGAGGGAGCTTCGGATATCTAAGCCCCCCCTGGATCCTCCGATATCGAAGAACAAAATCGTGCTTCGTGGTTGTTCCTCCCCGTAACCGAACTGTGATAGCGAGAACGCGCTCACGGCAAACCGCCCAGCGGGAGGAGCACGCAGCCCATGTATATACATGTATAATACGTGCATATATACACATACACGTCTACACTCACACACTGCACGCACGGTCTGGATTCCATTATTTATCCATTCTCCAGGTCGCGGTAAATCTCCAAGGGATACCTGATACGTGCTTTAATCGTGGCACTGCGCCTGCTACCTCGCGCTCACTCACACTCGCACTCACAGTCACACTTACACTCACTCCCACACTCACACACAGCTGGAATTACAGCGAAACTTTGAGGCTCCCCCAGAGTCCGTAACGCGCAGCTTGACACACGGGGAAATAGGCGAGGATTTAATGTTACCTGGGTGTCTGCGAATTGCGAAATAACCGGGAGAAGAAATGCAACTGAGAAAAGAAAAAAGAAGAAACCTCGCGCACAATGATCGATATTTATTCTCTCGATATTCGCGGGCGTGATTCTCGGTCGACGTATGAGAAGCATTGACGTTCTCCCGGGAATGCGGTTTGCCGACCTCTTTACAGCCCGTTAACCGTTTTATGGATCATACTCTGTTTTACATAATATTTTATCGAACCAGCTGCCACTGGGTGTGGATACGCCGGGTTTTTTTTCCTGGCAGTTACGAGGATATTGCGGAGTGTCGAGAGGGCATAAATCGCCGGACGGGGCTGACTAAGTCTCGTGGACTCTGTCCAGGCGAGACGGATGGGATAGGCAATGAAGTGGCAGAAATCCGAAATATTTTTGATATTTCGTACCTATGAAGGGCCACTTTAAGAACACATTTATATAGGCGCAGATTAACTAATTAGTTAGTGCAAACTCATAATGCGCATAAGATCGAGAAAATTCTTTATCGTTCCATCGGCAACCGATGATTCAGCTGCATCCGAGTGAGCGGCAGCCGGGTGGCATTTCTAATGGCAGACGACAGCGGGAATGTTATACAAATAGTCGATAAGTAGCCGGTAATCTGAGACCGGATGAAACATCCGAAGTCAAAACATCAGTCGTCACCGATACCAAAAGAGTCGACAAACGATACTCGATGTCAGAAACCTCGGAAACGCAGGGTAAAAAAAACACGTGGTACTGTGGGCGAACAATTTTCGGGATATTTGCAGGAAGCTGTGTAAGACGAGACCCGCGGCCCGGTCGGTAAGGTAGATCGCGCCCGTCACCAAGAGGCCAAAGCGTCTTTCGATACGCATTGTGCAAACATCCCGAGAGCGAAGAAGACAAAACGAGGCCGCAAGGATCGACGACACGAGACGAACCACCGTGAAATTGAATCGCCCTCTAATCGCTCGCTATCTCCGGACCGTATAAATTCTGCAATGGTACCAGGCACATGGAACGCCGCGGGCTATTGACCTCCGCGATTGGCAACAGGTTCAGCGTCACGACGACCTGATGATGAATTGTTACACGACCAACCGCATGGCTGACAAAAAAAAAGAAAAAAAACTGAATGCATTCCTGGGAGGTTTACAAAAACAAATGCAGTGTATTATCAGTGCTGTGTATTATAAACCCAAGCGGGAAATCTATCCGTTATCATTTTTCACCGGGAAAACCATACGACTGACGTCCCGAGGGATATGCATTTTTTATTTTCAGCAGACTTTTATTTTTCTTCAGTTCGAACTGTTTTTTCCACATCCTGGAATGACCGCCAGATTTGCCCCGTGTGAATTTCGACACCAGGACGTCGATTCTCGTAGCTTCCAGAAAATTGCCTGGCGGTTTAGCGTAGCGTGAGCCACTGAACATTCCGCGATACGTGGAAAAACGCGCGCAATAAGGCAACATGTGATATGGGTGCGTGCGTGCCCGAGAACGACAATCGCTCTCATTTGCAGCGATGATGCTACGCGGCTCTCTCGACGCGTACGCCGACTAAACCCGGCGGGTAATGTGCTTCCAGGTAAGTATGGCATGGTCGAGTCGGCTCGTATCTACATTCGTAATGTATGCATGCCCACAGCACACAGACACGCAGAAAAACAAACACAAAAACACACACCGTGTACCTTCGTGCAGTCATCTCTTCTGACGTCACGAATCTGTGACCCCCGAGTCTCGCGATGATGTCACATGCCGAGAAAAGTGTCTGGCAAAAATTATCACACGGTCTGCGAGAAACCCACAAACCCTGATCCAGCACGGTACTTAAACTCGCGTCGCCTGTCATCTCGTGCGAAATATTCCGACAATATTTGTGTCCCGGTGGATTATTCCCAACGAAATTTATCGTCGAGTATCGTTGACTTGTCATGAGTGTCGACACGGTCGCGTATTTCTCACGGATTAATGGGAATATTCGGGCAGATCGTGTTTCGCCGCAAAAATAAATAACAAATATAGTTTAGAGTCGGCATTGCAGCCAAACGTGTACTGAAGTTGCTTGCCCGTTAAATGACAATTATATACTTGGTCACTGGGTGGATGGCGCTTGGGCGGTTCTCTCCTTTGGCCTGCGAAACGCTGGCATATACGATATGCGCGTGCCCGTCATGCTTAAGTAAACAGAGTTTATTCTAAGCCGCGTGTACGCTACGTACGTATATATACGTTGGGTGCCCTAGAATACTCCTTTCGATGGTCAGGTTACTGTCGGCGAGAGCCTCGGGGATCGTCTGCGTTGCCGAGGCGAACGCTCGGCGTCGTCGCGGACAGTCGAGACGACAGCAGCAGCAGCAGCAGCAGCACCAAACACGTTTACGTATGCGTAGCGTAAGTGCTTACGGGCTTGCCAAGAAGATGCTATGATTCACAGGTCTTTCTCTCCGCCGCTCTCGCTTCGTCGCTGTACGACGACCGCGAGACTGTACATAGGGACGTCAAAATATTTTCGTCCAAATTCAGATTTTCGCGTTGGACCGAGTTGACGAGAGTCACGTGCGATTATATTACAGTTATAATCGGCGGGGAATAAACTCGCGATTATTATGATCCAAGTGTTACGAATTTATGGAATTCTTAGATATGATAACGATTCGCGAGGTCCAGTCATTTGTCATTTTTGCTGCTGTAGGTACATAAGCTCGGAATGAGATGTACTCAGGGTGTCTTGCGTCTCTTGATTCGACTTACATAAGAGAATCTCAGGCCGTCGAACTGATTAACACATTTTTTTTATCGTCAACTGATTAAAGTCCGATCGGTGATTAAATTCGACGAGTAGCGATGTATTTTTCGTGTGAAATTATCTATGTTGAATGTGTTTCTGCCTGGACTGTATTCCTTAGTAGAAAATGTACAGCGTTACACTTGGCGCTGGGCGGGTCCTGGTCAGGGCCGTGTCATCCCTGTCCGGGCCTGATCAGTGCCTGGCTTGGGTCGGTGGTGACGCTGTACATTTTCTACTAGGGTTTTATTATCACGCACACAGATCAGTAGGGCTTGTTTTAACAATAAAAATCCTTGGTAAAATCAATATTCGGTTTCTTCAGCGTCTTCACCCGATTCGTTGCTTCTCTCTTGGCACTTGCGAAACTTCCTAAGCCGGAGCCCTAAACAAAAGACGATCTCTCGGCCAGGCCACCGGATGATCAATAGGGCTACGAGCTCATCGCAGAGCCCTCGGCGTTGCCCTATCGGTCACGACCGCTAATGGACTCCCGGACTCGTCAACACATCTCCGGCTGGACACTGATTCCGCCCAAAGCCCCAACACCCCGAGGCCGTGCATCAGCATCCATTGTCTTACCTATCGACGCCGCTATCTTCGCTAATTCAGAGCCCGCTGATTTACGTCCGAACCGCGCGCGATTCGTTATCATCGAGACCATATATCGCACGCTCTTTCATTGCTGGTTGGTGGCTGTGGATCGTGGACCATTGTTGGACCTCCTCGATTTATGGGTCATTTTGGACCAAATCTATTCTTTCCTTGTTTATTCGTGAATTCGCTTTTTCTATGGGAACCAAATGCGATGTGATCCATAAAAACCTACAACTGACCAATCTTGTACTTTTGTAAGTTCTGAGTCCCTTCGAAGGTTAGTTAAACCGTCACAAAACATTACAGGGCCAAATCAGTTCCTTCCTTATTTATTCGTCAATTAGCTTTTTCTATGGGAAACAAATGCGATGAGATGCATAAAAACACCTGCAATAGTACAACTGTTGTATTTTATTTGCCCAACCGTTGTACTTTTGTACGTTCTGAAATTTTTGAATGGTTAGCTAAAACGTCACAAAACAGCACAGGGTCAAACGTTCGTTGTCGCATCGACCGCGAGTCGTGACCACAAATGTTCGTGGCTTGAACGTGAAAGCATTTCGCGGGTCTTTCCCTCGCGTTCCACGACATATATGTATATATAGCTCATAGCGCTAGGTGTCCGAACCAGAAAGGCCGGCGTGGCGATCGCGAACGTCGTCGTCGCCGTCGTCGTCGTCGTCGTCGAGGCGTCGGCGTCGTAACGGCGGAGCACGCGGCGTTCCCGGGACTCAAGTGCGCCGCGGCACCGACCGTTTGAATTTTACATCGACGCCTCGTAAAGCCGTGACCGCTCCGCACGGCGATTATAGCGCGAATTCCGCGACCACCGAGTCGCGCCGCCAGGCGGTATTCGCCCGCGCGACTCTCAGCATCCGAGCTTTTCGTCACTCCTGTCCTCCCTTTCCCATCGTTACCCCCCACCCCCTCCGCCAACCCTGAAACCCACTGTTTCTGCAATAATTACACACGCGGTACGACCACGTATGGCCTCATCCCTCCCCCCTCCCTCTCCAACCCCTCACACGCCGGAGATTAATTCAATTGCAAATTAAAATTTCCCCGGCCGCTCGAGCGTCGTTCATTACGAAATATATGGATTTTATAACAAGCGATAATGAACACCTGGCGTTCGGCCGTTCGGTGATCGAAAAATCAGTTATAAATAGCCAATAGAACGCGTTGTATACATTTATAATCCGTAAATACCTGTATCGCATGCATGCGAATGCACTTGCAGTTCAGGCAACGAGTACCGGCGACAAAATTTGATATTAATTTGACATTAATCGATAAGTGACGTCAATAACTTAAAAGAAAATCTGTAGCATTCTGTTACATTCGGCCCAAGCCAGGCACTATAATCAGGCCGGGACAGGGACGAAACGATCCTGTCCAAGGCCTGAACAGCGCCGAATGTCCAGATCAGCGTCCACTGAGAAAAATCCATAGGATAACAATGCAAAATATAGCGAATTTTACTAGAAAAAATTGGTCACCGGTACCATAATATATTGCCGATTACATTATATTACATTAATAACTAATAATTAATAACAATGATAATTAATGTAATAATTAATCATTAATTATTATATTCATTATATTCGCGAGAATTATAAAAGCATTGTTGTCCTCTCAGACAACTACGTCGTATGACAAAGTTTACCACACATTTTTCCGAGTGCCAAATTTCGGTCCAACCGAACGTTCCCTCCATACCAAACCTGAGTACACGCAAGCGGGGGACGGAAATAAGGAGGGAGGGGGAAGGGAGTCGAGTGATCGACACGATCATTATCATATCTTATGCAAAACGATAACACCGCGCATATGCTCGATCGATTATGCAGCCGCGGACGGGAAAGTCGATGTATCGATCGTCGATCGTCGATCGTATCGCAGATCGATACTCAACTCTCCCACTGCGCGCACGCGCAGTGGGAGCAGACTGCGCGGATCAACCAGCAGTGAGAATCGCGAGCAGCGCGGGAACCTCTGTAAATTAGCCGGGATGGCTAATTTACAGGCAATAATTAATTTCCCGGGACGCGAGTCTCTCGCGAAACTGCATTCCTCGCGTAAACTTTTATAGTCGCGCGGGCTGCCGCCGCCGCCGCCGCTGCTGTGCAGCGCGTAATGCAACGCGTGACGCGCGTGTGTAGCGTGTACCGTCCGTGGCCACTGCGAACGCGCGGATACCACGTCGGGTTCGCGTGGTGCTCGCGCGTTCGGTGGGCACGGTTAACTGATCGTTCGAGTGAGCGTGTGTGACGCGATGTGTATACAGAGTGCTGGCGCTCTTTTGCTCTCTCTGTCTTTCTCTCTCTTTCTCGCTCCACGCGTTCGCAGGCTAATAGCCGCTCGCCGCGTGGCCGCGCGACCGCCGCCTCGACACTGGACCCGGCGCTATGCGAACTCGAGCGCGCGAGCCACACACCAGACCTTTTACTTCGAATGTCTCGCATTCTGCGTGTATATTATCTTACTCACTTTCGTGCGCGCCCGGTGGCACCGGCCGCCGCCGACGCCGCGACTCGAGACACCGCGGAGACTCGCGCGCGAGCGCGCGTGCGCACGCGCGAGCCTTGTTACACACGATGAGAAACTATCGCGGCTCGCCCCGTTAACCCCGCGCGCGGCACGACGATAAAAATAACACCAGCGATATTCCGTCGATACGGAAGACACGACGCAGCGGCGGCAGCCGCAATTAACTCGCATTCGAGTTCGCGGAATGCCGCGATCAATTTGCGTGGGAATTTTCTGCACACGGAAAGAGTGGAGAGGAGAAAAAGTAATTTCGCGATCGAAATCAAGGGTGTGTCGTTGCGGAGGGAATGGGGGATCGATAATTCTGATGATTTCGATTAACCTGCGGAATTGTTATGTTTCTTTGCGTCACGATAGGGCGGCTCGACTGCGATAGATACCGACTAGAAATTCAGTTAAAGGGTTCATCAGGCTCGGATGGGGGTCAAAATAGCGAATGACCAAAATAGTGAATTCGAAAATAATGAACGTCTGAATCTAGAATGGCCATCATTACGGAATTTGCTATTTTTAAGCCATTCGTTATTTCGTAATGCAGTTAAAATCCGTTTTATCAAAATACAGTTAAAATATCGAATGGTTAAAATTGAAAATTTCATAATGATGGATATCAGACGTTCATTATTTTTAAATTCGCTATTTTAGTCATTCGCTTTTTTGGTCATTGATTATATTGACCCCCACCCGTAACGCGTTGGAATATCAGGGCCAGATGAACCGTTCGTGGTGACACTATCCAGAGACTCGCACAGTAGTTCCAGGTGAGTTTGAGGTCAATTTGACCCCGGGTGACCATGAAGGGTTAACGTTGCCACTTAAGGGCCTGATAGGAAATCGCCAGGTCAGGGCCTGATAAAGGTTTGTGTCCCGCGCCACTCGCGCCTGACGCGTTCGCGGTGCGCGCAACAATCGCGGCGGCGGCGCGGATTGCGCACAGTCGCGACGCGAAATTTTCCATTCCAGGCACATTCGCCAAGGAATTTGAATACCGCAGCGGCAGCGGCGTTCGGAGGTGGACGTATTCTCCGCGTATAACCAGCGATGCTCTCGGTACTTATGCGAACTGAAGCTTAGCGGCCGCGAGGACCCGGTGACTAAGCCCCCCGCGACGCGAAAAGAATACAGAAACTCCGAAAAAAATGTTTCGCGAAATTCATTAATATTCATCAGGATCATAGAAAGACGAGAGAAAAAAGGAGAAGGAAAAACATACTATATAGATGAGCACCCGGGAATTTTTTTTCGGGAGTCGCGCGCGCGTGCGTCGAGACACGGAACGTCCGTGTCTCCATGTTAACCGAGGCTCCGCTGTACATATTCCGCATGTGACATTTACAGCGGTGGCGAGCGCACGTATCGTGCGTTTGAGTTTCGCGTGCGCGCCCGGAGAAATAACGAGGGGGGGCGAACACAATACAGAAAAACAATGTACATTACGCGAGCGCGGCGCACTCGACGAACTCCCCCTCCTTCCTCGCTCCCCCTGACCCTCGCAGTCGCAGTCCCTTACCTGTTGAGCCATGACCGTCAAACGTGGATTAAGTCGCATTACAAGATTATAACTGAAATTTTATGGGTTGTACGCTGCGGCGTCGGAATGAGAACACGAGTCCACTGGATAAATAAGCGTCTTACTGGATTACGAATTAAATACCGCTTGTCCTTTACTGCACAATTCCACGTAATTTTGCATTTTCTCTCTTTTTTTTTTAATTGGCAGTGTTTCTTAGTCTTTTCGAATAATCGTCGGAGATGTAGAATTAATCACAAAGCCGCTTGTGGCTAACTTGAACCTCACGTTTGTTAGGCTTTCGTCTCAAATTTTTAACGACTCGTTGACCAACCTTTTGTTAGAAAATAAAATTTAGAAGATAAAACTTTTTATTCCAAGCCCAGCGCCAACTTTAACCTCATGTTTACCTCATGTTTGTTGGGCTTTGGTTCCAATTTTCGACCCATTGATCAACCTTCGACCCTGGAGGATCATTTGTAGAAGTTATGATCATCGCAGGAGTCACGAAAAAAAAAATATCAATCATCCCTTCGTGTACACGTTTTTATTCCAAATCCAGCACTTCAGAGCCCCTCGGGTACTCTCGTCGAACTCGTAGGGAAATCGTTGAAGTACGTGGTACACGCCACTAGACTGTGTATAATCTCGAGCGCCACTCTTGACAATCGCACGCGTCGAGCTGGCGCGGGTGCGCCCGCTTACCAATCAGCTTTTCGAGGCTCGGGAGCACACGGGATGGCGACCATCGATCATGGAGCAGCAGAAGAGGAGAGCCCGACGCTTCCGATTGGTACACCCTGGGTTCATCGAAGCTACTTGTCGAGCGCGCGTACTGTACGCGTGTTTGTCTTCCACGCGGACACGAACACACACAGACACCCGGACAGACCCCACATAGACACACGGACAAACCCTACATACAGACATATATAGACAGACAGACATCACCCACATAGACACACGGACACAAGGACAATCTCGTAGCCCGGACTCGTATGTAAATCCAGGGTACGTGTTCCCATGTATAGATATACGATGTGGCCAGTCCAGGATTGGGTTGGTAGTGATCTCGTGTTCCAGCCGGGGCCTCGGTGCATTACGCACGTGCTCGGCTGCCCGACTGCAGCGTTGCAGACAGACAGAGAGCGCCACGTTAAGTATATACAACGTCAAACCCCCTCTCCCCCATCCCCCCCGTGCCCCGTGTATCCGCTCGAACCCGGCCGGAGCACAATCGCACGCCTCATTAGAGACAAACCAATAGTTTCCTGCTGACAAATTTCCCCGATGTATCCTCAGCGCTGAACTCAGCTATACGGCGGATCTGTCGAGGCGAGAGCTTCCCCTGATGTCACGGACCGTGGACGGACCCCGATATTGCGGATCAAGCTGGTGGTCGGATTGGTCTGTGACCATCGTCGAGGTGGCGATGTCATCAGGACGGACAACCGGCACCGATGGCACAACAAAGGGTCAGGTGAAAATAAGAAGGTTGTCGTTGAACCTGGAATGACAACTAATAAGACTGATCAAACTTTCCATTCTGATTTTATACCAAACTTCCTTATCCCTTATCTAGGGATAAAGAAACTTCAGAGAAAACGCCGTGACCTCTTTTCGCGCAACAAACAAAAAAAAACAAAACGTCGCAGCTGTCAATCGCTGACAGTCCGGACCAGCGGATCTCATCTCGTAGGCATCAGGGTCGATTAGGGACGCAAGCTGACGCAAATACCGTAAGAACCCGGGTGCGACTGTCTCGCTTGGAGTTTTTACGTTGTAACATGCTGGCACTGCGGTAAAGTCGGCGTAAAAGGACAATGACGAACGAACAAAGGGGGCAACGAGACCAACGAGACCAACGGGACCAACGGAACAGCCACATCTGCACCCCTGAACGAGACACAGGAGTGCGGGAAGACAGGGGGCGCTATCAGTGTGACGATTATACCTGGCGTCGTCAGGCCAATTTGAGGCAGAAGGCAGACGGCGCCGAGGGCGAAAGACGCGAAAGCACCGCGGGCGGGAGACGCAGGGAACGTGCGCGGGGGTCAACAAACGACGGGAGGAGGCAGGAGCGGTGGATAATTAAAATTTTTAATTATGCACCGGGCCGAGTGTCCCGAGAGTCGAGCTGCGAGGTTCGCTGGCAAAAATCGCCTCCACCAGGGATGGAACCAGCAGGGTCTTCTCCTCCCCCCTCGTCCCCCGGGAGGAGGGGGGTGCGAGCTTTTGGGGCCGCGTCCGGATCCTCAACACCACCGAAGAGAAGAAACGACCAGAGATAGGAAATACATTCGTGCGTCGAATGAAGACAGAAAATCGGATAGGGCAGAAGGTACGACCAGATAACCACCCACACCACCCCCTCCAACCGATCCTACCAACTCCACCAGGTTGGGAAAAGTGGAAGAAGAAACGGGACCTGATACCTCATCGCCTGGCACGTCCGTGCGGCTGGCCCAGGCGCCACCAGCATCGCCTCTCACGAAGATTCCTCTCTGTTTCTCGAACCAACCCCCAGCTGCATCGTCTGCTGGGTATCCGCTCGCTGCGTGCACCAAGCGCTCCACATGGGTTTCCACCAGACACCGCTGAGATACAGGAGTTTTGCGCCACGATGTACGCAGAGGACAAGAAGAAACGCGAGTTCCTCTACGTGGGGAAAACTTTTACGACCTCGGAAGAACCGACGTCGATGTATAGAAACCCGTTTCCACTGCCCCGACTAGACGCCCGCCCGGATATCTTACATCAGAGGCAAAGTGGTCGGGTCACCGGCGATAAAGTTTTGCCCCACGTTCCGTGAAACTGCAAAACGCGGAATGGGTCGCCGAATTTCTAACCAGACGTCATAATTCCGGCGATGGGAAAAACTATTGAGGGGCTATCGCTATTTTTGGTCGTCTGGAAGTGTTCGCTTCGAAACCCAACTGCGCCCTGATAACACCGGATGGAAGCTCCTGCGTAGTTTTCATCTAAGACTTTAAAGGTACGCTTTTCAATAATCAGCTTAACTTTTACAGGAACAATACTCCGATTTACATTCAATAACGATTGTTTTTTTGTACATCGAAAGCACGAAAATGGAAACCCAAGAAGTGGGCTTTAGTCCACTAAATGTTCACAAATGAACCCTTTCGGTGTTATAAGGGCTGAGGAAATAACGTGGTGCGCCAATTTATGGGGTTCGAATATTCGCAGTGTCCATCTTAATCCTGGTCGTCATCGAGGAGTGAAAGGTCATAATTTTGTTTTCAGCAGCTCCGACGGTGGTGAATGGAAACTCGACGTGATGCATCGGCGCGAAGTCCGCAGAATTGAAGACCCCGAGTATGTGAACCATACTGCATTGAATTCAGCTCGTTTTTGCCTTGAATCGTGGGACTCTGGTCAGCGGGCGGACAAAGCCCGGCTGATGTGCTTGTTCGATACTCGCCGGGCGACAGCTCGAGCATTCACTAAGAATGAATATACTGGGAGAAATATAGGTTGAATTTGAGTAGCCACATGTCCCAGAAGACCAGCTCAACCCTCGGATAGAGCCGGCGTTTCATTGAAGCCTCCGCTGTGGCGCAGTGAATGAGGCGAACCGCAACGCATCGACAGTCGAGCTGTCGTCTGCTCTTCGTTGCACCAGGATGCGACGTATCCCTCGTTGTCATCGCCAGAGACGGCCCTGCTTTTTCCCTTCGCCCACATAGACGTCGTCGTTGATCGAAAATACAGCGACGAGCTGCGTCCGAGTTCAGCGGAGTCGAGGATGAGACTCCCCGATGGATTTTGCGCGACGTGTGTTGAGCTCCGCCATGGAGAACGACGAACGTGTCTATATAGCGAAAATAGTGCTACGCCCCAGATCGGCCGTCGCGTTCCCATTGGGACTACGCGTTGCGACAATAACGCGACGCTGAAACCGTTAGCGGATTTTTCTTCATCGTCGTCTATCGATTCGTAATACGGGGATTTTTGTTGCATTGAAATGATATCAGCGATTTTTTTTCTCATTAAAAAAGTACAATAGGAAATCGCACTCATTTGTTTAATTCGACGAAAAGTGGCAAGAGTTAACGATAATCTTTACACGCTTCGCGGCATTAATTACGTGACACAAAATAAGTCACGTTTAATTTTATTTATTTATTTATTTATTCATTTTTTTATAGATGCTAACGACAATATTGAAATAATGAAGGTACGGTAATTATTATAACTCTAATTGGTTATTAAAATCGCCAGTTGACAGCGCATTTTCGCGCATTTCGCCGGCGAAAAAAAAAAGTCATCCGTACGAATTCGATCGAACTTTTCCAGACGAAAAAAAAAATGCACTCCATGCTCGCTGATAAGCCACAACGGACCCGTAATCAAAAGTTTTAATGGTTTTTTTCAGTGGTCCCGGCGGCGAAATTGCCGGCCCTTCAATAACTCGACGCATTGTTTACGCACATCCGAAGTGCGCAATTTTATTTTATTATTCGTTTTATTTTCGAATCATTATAAAACACATAGCGGCGAAACGTCGGTGAATGCTTTTTTCGCCTCGCTCGTATTTTTCACGCCGTCGACGTATTCGACTGGCTCTTGGCGAGCCAATTTTCGATCGACGAGCGCATTCAACTCGACCTGTACGATCGCTCGGGGGGTCAGGGGTCAAAGGGGGGCGGGGGTGGGGGGGGGGGGGGGGGGGTAGGTACATGAAACGAATTTTGTTTATCATGCGAACACATTGAATTAGAAGCCAATGATATAGAGATGGATAGACAGATAGAGGGGAATTCGAGTCGCGACGGACGAATCCCGCGGGATTAACGAGAAAACGCGAGAGCGAAAACGGTGGCAGGCAGAGAGAAAGCGGGAGAAAGACGTGGAGAGTTCGGACGGGCGACGCATAACCCGAGCGCGCGACGCCCGTCGCGCTCCTAAACGCGCGAGCCGTGAGTCGGGAGAGCAGCTCCCGGCGACTCCGGCTCGTTCGCTTCTACGTTAAGTCTCCCCTCTCGCGCTCTCTCGGTTTCTCTTGTCTCTCGCTCTTTCGGAACGAGCAAAGGAGTGAGATAGAGAGGGAGAGAGAGAAGCAGAGAGAGCGATAGAGAGCGAGAGACAGTGAGAGCGAGAGCGAGAGAGAGAAATATCCCTCACTCGTCCCCATCTCTCTCGTTCTCGTCTCGTTCACTTCGCCGCTCCCGACGCGACCCGAAATAGAATTTCGAAATAGACCCAATATTTTCGTCGTCTCGCGTTTGCGCCACCGCGACTCGCCAGCCGCGCGCGGTACCAGCAGCACCGACGCGACCAGTGGCGGCAGCCGACACCGCCGCCAGAAGCCACCGCGAGACTCGCAGCAGCACGGGACCTGCACCCGGCGGTGTGTTTAAGGGAACGGCAACGACGCGTCGTTTCGAGAGGATTCCCAGATAAAACCGAGATCCCCCCGATGTTATCCGGAAGATTCGACCGGGAGATTTGTCAGCGATTTTTCGCGAATCTCTAGAGTGCAACGTGCGACGAGCGATTTTGGATCAGAGATGGTGATACGAAAAAAACGGCCTGAGTGTTTCGTTAGTGATCAATTTTTTTTTTTTTTTTTTTTTTTTTTTCTCATAAGATCAGCTTCGCGATTTTATCGTTAAATGTAGCGCAAGTAAAATCCACAAATCTCGACTGCTTTCGCAAAGCAAACAACAATAATGAACGGACGAATGACGAGAGAGCCGGTCGATAAATTATCGACAGGATTTTTCCGAGACAATAATTATTAATTAAAATTTCCTGATTTTTAATGACCCGGACTGGTGTAGCCGAAGTTTAACGCTTATCGTTTAGTTTTTTCTCCAGAACATTAAAATATGCAATGCGACTGGCGGATATGTTTTTTTTTTTTTTTTTTTTTTTTTTTTCGCTCCCTTCCCTATATTTTTCATAACCCGTGGGTGAACCGGGCTCTCGCCGATATTCGATCAACGCTCGCGCATTCATCGCCCGTCGCGCGGTGTATACGTACGTTAAATCGGGTTAGGCGGGGTAAACGAATTTCCTTTAGCATAAAATAGAAAAAAAAACGTCCGATTCGTAGCTGCCGGCTGCTGCGCGTACATCGACTTCAACCCCCTCCCCTCGCCCCCTGCGGCCGTCCAATTTATTTGGCGTCTCTCGAATTAACGCGACTCGATGACCGTGTCGGGGAAAAGTTCAAACATTTCCCGGCGCCGTAACGATAACGATCACGAGGGCTGCGGAAAATGAGATAATGCCGTGCGCCTGGCTCGACGCGTATCGCGTTTATTATTTTTTTTTTTCTTTTTTTTTCAAAATGCCTTTTTTTCCACGCGAACCGCTAATCATTTAACCTTCGACATATCGTGACCGTCGCATTAACGACAAAACCGGTCAACGTCAAATAATTACGAAACACGATTAAAAATTCGTCAAACCCGATAAATATTTTCGTGAATTTTCGCGTTGCATATCAGAAGCCTCGGGGAGTCTCACAGCGTCTTGACTGTTTGATTCGGCGTCGACTCCAACAGAGGGTGAAACCCGACACAGCCGGAATCCTCCTCCCCCCTATCCCCCACCCTTCTCGCACTTACAGCGCCGCGACGCCTTTTTTTATACGCGACACATTAATCATTTAACCCTCGCGACAAACGGGGTCAACGTCAAATAATTACGAAACACGATTAAGAATTCGCCAAACCCGATGAATATTTTCGTGAATTTTCGCGTTGCATATCAGAAGCCTCGGGGAGTCTCACAACGTCTTGACTGTTTGATTCGGCGTCGACTCCAACAGAGGGTGAAACCTGACACAGCCGGAATCCTCCTTCCCCCTGTCCCCCTTCCTTCTCGCGTTTATAGCGACGCATCCAATACGCACGTACGTGTCGCCGTGTATAAATTGGATCGCGCAGTTGCTTTGGGGCGTCGCGGTGCACCCCCGGTGCTTCCGCAGCGCCGCGCACGTTGAGATCAGAGATTCGGGAATATAATCGAGCTCCGGGGCTCAATTATCTCTAACAGGTGCGGTCCGCTTGTTCCCCAAAGTCTATAACACACCAGTCGTCCCCCTGCACTCCCCCTTGCCCCCCTCCCCCCTCCGCCCACCGATTTTCGACAGGGATATCCGTGCGCGCAGCGGGAAACGACGCGGCAGATCACACGGCCAAACTCGTCGCGACTATCGCTACCCCCCTCCCTTCTCACCATTCGCTCTTCCCTCTCTTTCGCGTCCGGTCGCGCGCTGCTCCTCCGAAGCACCGAAATTCGACTATCGCCCGGGGGGGCCAATCCTGCGGGACGGTTAGAGGGAGCGAGAACGCGCGCGTTATCGAGCCGCAACTTGTGCGCCCGGAGGACTCGCGCAGCGCGTCGCCCGTTCACCCCAGGAGAATCTTCACCCGTCCCAGCGTTTATGCTGCGATCTGTCCCGTGCCGCGAACCGCGATAGTTTCGCGAATTAACAGGATCGCGATAGCCTCGGAACAGGATCGCGAAATCGCTGCACGAGAACAAGGAACGAAGCTCAGAGAGAAAGAGAGAGACAGATGAAGACACTGCGAAAAATACATGGGATAACAATGCCGAATATAGGGTATAGGGTTTTTGGCCACCTTTGTGCCAATTGTGGCCATCATATGCAAAGGAATAAAACAACACATTTAACGGCATAAAAAAACATCGGGTAGATCAATCAGTGAATTTATATCAGTTTGTTCGAAACGTCAACCTGCGTTAAAAATAATGTGGAAAATAAAATAATAAAAATGGCCACAATAAGTACAGAGGCCATCTATTCTAGCGAGTTTTACTATACAAATGGTTCACAGGTACCAAAATATATTGTCGGTTACATTAATTATTGTTGCGAGAATCATACAAATATTGTTTTCCTATCAGGCAACTGTGTCGTATGGCACAGTCCACCATACATTTTTCTGAGAGCAGAGGAGACAAAAAAAAGAAAAATAAAAAATCTGAAGTTGGCTGCGGAAAAGAAAGGAAGATCGATAAATGGAGTGAACTGCCGAGTGTCGAGTAGAGGGAAAAGATACAAGAGATATAGACCTTTTGGTAGAGCTGAGAGACTCGATGCCTCCGCTAAGGAGGGCATAGTGTGTATATGTATACATGTATACCACATATATTTATTTATATACAAATAAACACATACACAATTCCATGTGTGCATCGAGTTGGTAGGAGTCGGTAGTATACTACGAGCGACTGTATAGCACACTTTGCTCGCTTTGCTGCGCCTCACGCGCAGCCTCGTGCGCTACGTACAGTCTACATAGCGTAGCGGTAGTGTCCGCCGTCGCGCGGGAACGAAACGAGTTTGTTTTCTACAATTTTCCCACAACGAACATGGCGATACGGCGTGTGCGCTGCGCTTGCCCGCCGAGAGAGACTCGATGGTTAAGGCCCGTATAGAAAGATACGTACCTACACGGTATAGCATGAAGGTAGGGACACCATATAAACACACCAGGGCAACAGTTCCGCGAGTCCAAAGAGAGGCGAAGCCGGCGGCAGCGTCAGTCGCTGCTGCTGCTGCTGCTACTCCTGGTCTGTTCTGGATGTGAGCTGCTGCTGCTGCTGCTGCTGCTGCTGCTGCTGCTGCTGCTGCTGCTGCTGCTGCTGCTGCTGCTGCGGCTGTTGGCGCTGCTGCTGCTGCTGCTGCTGCTGCTGCTGCTGCTGCTGCTGCTGCTGCTGCTGCTGCTGCTGCTGCTAAGAGAGAATCCCGGTCGTCGTTGACGCCAGGGATCCGGCTGCTGGTTCTCTTGCCTTATACGATTTATACACCATAAGCAAGCAACGCCAGAAGCAAACCAGCCAGGCCGGCGCGCAGCCAGCCAGTCGCCTCACAACGCAGTGAGCAGCAGCGGCGCAGCAGCGGTAACCACTACATTTGACGCAAAGAAAGTAAAGACGAGCCCCGAGCGTGTCCGTCGTGGACCGCGGGACGAGGACGCGGACGGGGCGGTGGCGCGGAATATAAAACGAGAAGAAATTGAAGGGAAGACACCGCAGAAACGATGCAAGGCTGTCGAACGAGCCGGCAGAGGAACCCTGGTTGAAAATTTGTAGCGTATCAGACCCGAACAAGAATGACATGGCCCTGACCAGGACCTGACAACACTGTTAAAAATCCGTTGTTAAAAATTGACCCTTCGCAGTGTTGACAGAGTCCACACCGTGTCAACGACTAGTTTTCAATAACTGGTGTCAATTTGCATCATAACCTTAAATTTTCAAACACGTTTTTGTTGAGTACAGTTAAATGAGATTCAACGACATCGTCGGATTTTTTTCGTTCAATAGGTCGTCACGGATTGATAGCATTTTATGGATTTTTATAATCTTGTCCCAAACATAAATATGTCGAAAATTTCATGAACGAGGCCAACAATTTTGACACATCTGATTATGTTATTACTTTGACAGCCTGGAAGATGCTACTTTTGACACAAAGTGGGTTAACACTGATAAAAAGTCCAGACCAATTAAGTTTAACACTCCGGATTTCTAACAGTGTAGCCGAGTGTACCGTCTTGAATTTTCTTCCAGGGAAGAGGCAACGCTACCGGAGAGGCGCGACACTTGAAGGTTCTTCGGGGGGAGAAAAACCTACGTCGTCCTCAAGTGTCGCACAGATGAATGCGACGGGAGGGGAAAAGCAACGTCGATCTGCGATTAAGGACGTCAGAGAGCGTTCGTAATCGCAGATTTGTCAGACTGCGCGTGAGCATCGCGAAAACGGGGCAACGTACCGCAGCGCACATCGGTTCTCCCTGCGCGCGCGCGCGTATCTGAAAAAGAGTCTCTCGTTTGCCTTTCAGCGCCAGAAGCTAACGAGGAAGTTTCTTTGCGCGAGAGCGCGAGCACGTTCATCACTATAAGCTCACTGGCCGTGACTACTGGGTCAGCGCGCGGCAGCAGACGACGACGACGTCGTCGCGGCGGCTCTCGGAGCAGCTCGAAAAGGTTACAAAGAGGCTCGCAGAGAAAGAACGCAGATCCGCGATAGGAAAGAATGCCGGGAGGTCGCTTTGATCCGCCTCCTCCTCCTCCTCGGTGTGACTGGGTCAGTATCATGTCGCGTGTTCAACGGGGGTTCGCGAGGCTCGTGCGACGCGTGGATTAAAGCGAAAATTCTCGTCGAATTTTCGATTTTTCGGGCAAACGACGGTGATTTTCGGAGTCAGCAAGAAATTTGGCGACGGAAAAGGGGCGTCAAACTTTGCGAAATCGAACATTTTTTTAACAAAAAAAAAAGCATTTCCCTTAAAAAAATTTGCGCCTTTTGAGGGTCGACTTTAAAATTCTGCGGAAAATTAAAAAACAATCGAGATAAAAAACAATCGAGCATTCCGTCTTGCTTCATTCTCTTCGTTAAAGAGTTTTCTTTCAAACGCAAAACGAAAATCTCGAATCCATTAAGCCAAAGACATATTGCATTAATTTTAGTGAAGTATCAAAATTTCGAAAAGTGCTAAATCACATTTCATTTTTTTTTTTCAACAATCTATTTCGATGTATTTTTCCCGTACATGACGAATTCGGCATTAGTTTTTTTTCTAAGCACAATATTTAAAACAAAATACAAAAAACTGGATTATTTTTTATGTTGTTTCTTTTTGCATCAACTGAGTATATAAAAATTGTCGGTACGCCCAGACGCGAATGTGACGTGTGTCTCACGGCCGCCTCTTTATTTAGCTCCTTTTGTATCGTCGCTTATCACGTATTACGTTCAATTGAACGGAGCATCGAGTGGGGTCAAGCGGCGCGGCAGTCGCGACCGGCGTGTCGATAAAGTGCGAAAGCGTCGACAGCGACGACGACAACTACGACGACGACGCCGTCGACGGTAGCGCGAAGCCTGGACGAAGGACGACGTGTATGTTGCCACTCCGTCTCTCCGAAACTTTTCCTCACCCCATCCACACTGTCCGCGCTACATTGAAATATATAGTGCACACTGCAACCAGGGTTTATATCGTCACTGTTGTGACTGCAGTTTACAGCCCCGCTGGGATTTTCCCAGCGCCGTTCGCGGTGTCCGTCCCGCGCCTGCGTCCCCGTATATTGTTTTCGTCATTACGAGCGCGTCAATTTTTCGCCGTATTTCTCATTTTTTTCCCCTCGACGCTTCCACCGGTGTTTACGCCGAGAAAATGAAATATCTCTCGGGACTTTCTTCGCATTTTTCGCGTCCGCCCGTTGTTATTTGGCATCGTTGAGTCGCACTCATCGCGACGCGTTGTTTTCGCGAAACATCGAATTTCGGTATTTCCGAAAATTGCCGGGTGTAGTTTTTTTATAACAAAACAATTTTTTCCACACAGTAATTCCTCTTTTTTCCGCCGGGGGGAGGGGGTAAAAATCGCGAATGGCTAAAGTTGCGAATTTAAAAATAATGAAGTCTGAATCCGGAATAGCCATCATTATAAAATTTGCTATTTCCTCTATTCGCTATTTTGATCATTTACTATTTTAACTGTATTTTAATTAAATGAGGGGTCAAAATAAAAAATGATCAAAATAACGAATTGACTTAGTGCATTCCATAATTATAACTATTCTATATTCGATCGTTCAATATTTCTAATTTCACTACATTATAGCCATTCACTATCTTGGACATTTGCTAATTCGACCCCCACCCTTAAGCGCATTTTTTTGCGTCCGCTCGTTGTTGTCCTTGAGTTCAGTCGTCGCGCACTCATCGCGACGCGTTGTTTTCGCGAAACATCGAATTTCGTTATTTACGTAAAGTACCGTGTGGACTTTTTTATCAGTACAATTTCTTCCACTCAGTCATTCCTCGTTTTTCCGCCGAATGCGCCGAACGACCGTCGCGATCTCCGTAATGTCTGATGAACCCACATCGTTATCGTCCTACACGCCAATTCCGAATCTCTCTCGCTACGGCAGCGGCATTGGGTGACGAGATCCGCGCGCGCTGCGACTCCGGGGCGACTTTGGTAACCTCCAACTCGGTCTCCGACCTCCCGCAGAATGTGCGAGGGCCTCCCCGCAGAGCGTCTTGGGACTTCTCGGTCTTTCTCTCCTTCGCTCCTCGTTATCTCCTCGTTCGCGGACTCCTCTGCCCCACCCCTCCCACTCACTCTCCCAATCCATCTCCCCCTCTCTCTCGCTCTCGTCTCTTCCACTTTTCGCACTGACGAAACTCCGACATAGTATAAACCTCGCTACTGCTGCTGCTGACCGTGATCCCGACGCACAGCCGGAACGCTCATCACTTTTTTGGCAACGAATTGGTGGAATCATGACCGAGAGCGTCGAGCTCGGTCAGGGAGGTGGGGAGGGGGAGGCTACGCACCGGTCTCGATCGGAGCGAGAGAAAGAGGCATTGTTTTTTATTTCATACCCTGGAGCCGGAGCTCCCTAAGGGCACCGAGCAGAAAATATCAGTATACAAGCATACAAAGTTAAATATAAGCACAAGAAAATACAGGGTGACAGGTCTTCCTATTCCTTGAAAGGAGTTCCTTGAAGGGCTTGTTATTTCAAATTCTTTTTTTCGGTCAAAAATTCCCAAAAGTTTAGTAATAAAAGGATTTGAAATCACGAGTCATTGTTATTTTTCCAGATTTAAAAAACTAGTTGAATTACCAGTCCTACATCAAAGTGAAGGTTTAAAAAAAAAACTCAAAACTCAAATAACTTGAAAACCACTGAATTTAGACCCCTGGTTGACTGGGCTTGAATCATTGCGAATGAGCTCTAGAATAATCCCTTTCAAGGAATAGGTCCAATTACCGATCACCCTGTTAATTCACAACTAATAAATTAGTATTACAAATAGAATATCTAACTACAATTGCGAAAAGAATAAAGAGAAAGAGGAAGAGATAAGAATAAAGAGAAAGAGAGAAGGGAGGGAGGGAGAAGGGGGGGGGGGGGGGGGAGCGAAGACGGGACGCGCGGGCAGAGAGCGAGGTACACGACGGAGGAGGCGAGCTGCTCACCCGCGGGGCAATAACTCGCGGCGTGTTGTGACTACGGGACGACGGCCAGACCGCTGGTCGCGGCGGCGGCGGCAGCAGCGTCGTCGGCGGCGTGCGCGAGACCGCCCAAGTCCCGCCGACTCGCTGCTGCCTTCCTTCCTCTCCTCGTCGTCGTCGTCGTCGTCGGCGGCGGCGGCGGCTTCGAGTGTATCGTCACCACCCGCCACCGCCGCGATCACGAATTTTCCTACCGTGTAGCAGTGGTAGCGGCAGAAGCAGAAGCAGAAGCAGCAGCTGCCTCGCCGATTACGAACCACTTCAGCGTGTAGAAACATAAAACAAGCGACAAGATGAAGATGAAGAAGTCGAGCGATCGTGAAAAAAAGAAAAAAGAAAAAAAATAAGACACGCACAGACACTTGACTTCGACTTGGTGTATCATCCGGACGACCTTCGATGACCTTATCGACTGACTAGGACGACAAAATTACCTCAACTACACGAGGATCGCCGACAAAGTGGAAAATCGTGCGCGTGCGCGTCACGCGTTTTTATATTATTATTTTTTTTTCTTGCGCTTCTTTTATTCTCAGTTATATCGGCGCGGGATGCGTCATCGCTGACTTTGCAAACTTTTATTCACTTGTTCGTTTTATCCTAAGAGGCGGGCGAAGAGAGAGAGAGAAAAAAATATGTCACTGATGTTAAAATACAGTTGTAAGGGATTACTTCATCGTACCTCTCGCAGATTTACCGCGTTACGACAACGGCGACGCAAAACACGTTGCGGATATATTTTTCCCGGCTAATTTAAAAAGCTTTTCAATTTTTTTTTTTTTTTCTATTTTCAGCGTTTTTTTTCGCACGACGAAGACGATCGTCAGCGTTTGATGAAAAAAAAAGATGACGACGAAGACGTCGACGAAGTGGGAATTCCGACCCAGAGGGATTTTCCAAAGCTAGAAAAAATAATAAATGACGGGGGGGGGGTGAGAGGAGAGCCAGTCGAAGTGAAAGAGATCGTCGAGAAGGTTTCGCGATCGAAAAGCTCAGCGTAGAAAACTGCTGAACGTTGGGCCGACCGAAGGGCTCGTGGGAAATCGGCGAGACGCTATATATACCGGCGATATTATGCGGTATATATATAGCTGCTGCCTCGATTACGCTCGGTCCATCGCGAAAGAGGTGGAAGCAAAGAGTACGGGGAGAGTCGAGGTGCGGTAGGTGCTTTGGATACGAGGGCGCCGCACTTCCACTCCACTCTGTGTACACATTGTGTACACCGCGTTATCCGAGCATAATGTATATACGTGTATATATATATATATATAGTCATATAGCGCTACGGACGCGGCCCGCGAGTGGATTGTACGCCGGAGCCCACGAACATGCCGTGCTCTATTCCACGGATGACTACACGACACATACAACGTGCCCCACGTATCGTACATCGCGTTGTGTATCGTATCAGCGTTGCAGCTCGAGTCTCCAAAGTGTACGCATCGCGCACTTATTGTGCGGCGTGTGCGAGGTTAGTAAACGCGCGCTCGATCTCGAACGCTTTACAAATCTGGCGCGAAGGACGCTCTGCATCCTAGTCGGAAGGAAATCTCACACATTCCGAGGAGAAGGATATCGGAACACTTCGGAAAAGGATATCGCGTCCTTTGGAAAAGTACATCGCGTAGTTTAAAGAAAAAAAAATGCTGAGGTAATCGTTTCGAGAAGGATATCACGTGGCATTGAAAAAAAGCCTTGAGCCGATTTTTATGATGAGGATGTCACATCCTTTTGATAAGGACATCGCGTAATTATAAAAAATAAATAAAAAATCAAGTCCTAAGCCAATCGTTTTGCGAAGCATATCACGTGACACTGAAAAAAAGGACCTCGAGCCGATTTTTCTGGTGAGGATGACAAACCCTTTCCAAAAGGACATCGCGTGGTTCCGAGAAAATAAAATTCTGAGCTAATCGTTCGGTTTTTCTGATGAGGATATCACGTGCTTTCGAAAAGGACATCACGTGGTTATAAAAAAAAAAAAAATCTTGACTATAAAACTCGTTTCTAAATATAATACAACAGGATCACCCGAAATTCTGCAGCACTCGAGCGTTGAAGTACGTAATTGGGAAGATTTCCGACATTCCGTGCGATACGTTCGGAGCGATGGTATCAGCAGCGACGAAGGGGGAAACGCACACGAGAGATACGTCCCACAGTTAATTTAAATGGTGCAACGAGAGCAAAGGGGGTGAACGACGTCGAGACGCAGAGGCGCAGAAGCGCAGAAAATGCAGTCAACGACACGTGACGCCGCCGCGTAAAGTACAAGATATTTTTCTCCCACGCGACACTCTCGCTTTCTTGGAAGCAAATTTCGCCGCGACCGTTTCGGCCTTTCGCAAATTGCCCGAATAAAAATTAAACGCACGACCCGAAATACACGGCTTATTATCGTTTGTTAAGCCGACGAAGATTATCAAGTTCCCTCCGCGGCGAATCGCGGAGGAAAATTAAGAGTGTGTTCGAGGTGCCGGAATTCCGCGAGCAAACTTCTCGAACGACAAACGTGACTCGTGAGCACGAACGAAATAAATAATTTATCGATTTATCGATAAATTATTCAATTTTCATTCTTCGTTGACTTTCACCATTTTCAAGCACACCGAGGAAATAATAAAACTTCAAAAACCACTTAGCGCCGAATCGACCGTTCGCCCAGTGGCCACGGAATTTACTCGCGATTTTTCAACCCCGCGTCTATCGCCGAAAAAAAAACACGATTTAAGCGTCGGCTATTAAAATAATAGGTTCTCGGTGCTAATGGACCCAATGATACCGTTCGCTTTTAATGCCCACGTGTATTTAAATCATTCTTTCGCGGCAAAACGATTGGCAACTTTGCTGGAAATAACCTTTCGGATTCCAGGGGTGGAAGGGGTAGTGGTATCCCCCTCCCCCCACCCCTCTGAAAACTTTTGAATTACTGAAACGTACAGATCCGATCGGCAGCGAGTGAGGGCGGCACTCGTGGAAAAATATCCAGGTTTCTTGTTCGGCAATTGCGGTGAAAGTTTAAAGATTGAAAAGAGAGGGAAAAAAGCGGAAGAAGGGGAGGAAGGAAGAGAAAAAAAAAACGGCACGCGGCGCTCGGAAGAGTCAATGAAGTAGCGCGCCGGGGTTGCCGGTGGCGCCGGGGTTTTCTCTTTCCGCTGAATGCGACGAGGGGGGCGGAGGAGGGGTGGGCGAGGGTGGAGAACCGGAGCTCGAAGGGTTGGGATGATAGCCATTCGCGCAGTGCATACAAATTGCCGAGCATATTGACCCCTCTCATTCCCCCCGACTCGCTTCAACTCACGTAACGCCGTTCTTCTTACTGCACAGCTCTCTCCCTCCCATTGACCCTCCGCCCCTCACCCCTCACCCCTGCCGCTATCTTCGTACGTTATATTCAATCTGCTACTCTTTAAACTCGCTCCACCTGCTGGAACGCTGGAAACTCTTGAGGATTCTGGGCGAGCGAGCGAAAAATACGTGTTATCGACAAGTCCCTCCCCCCACCCCCGCTTCCCCTTAGAGTTTGCGCCTCTCACGACTTGCAAAACTCGCGTGAGAACCGCGCGCGGACAGCTCGGTTGACGCGGAGCCGAAACGAGATCTACGACCTTAATTTAAACTCGCGAATCTTTCAACGAGCTTTTTCCGATAATTTACCAATATTTTGCGGTCGACGAGGACGAAAATAAGTCGGGGAAACTGGACGTCTGGAAAAGTCGGTGGAACCTGATTAGGATCACGCGACGATTCGGGGTAAACAATCAGACCGACAAAAATATCCAAATAAAATCTTGCCCTAAATGCCCTGAACAAAAAAAAAATAAATAAAATGTTTAAAAGTGGTAAATTTTCCAGACTGCGATGATACAGGTGATAACACAGATCGCAGTTAATTGGGTAAAGCTAAAAAATAGAAGGAATAAAACAATTCGATGGAATCTGATTGGGATCACGCGACGATTACGGGTATACAGTCGGACCCACAAAAATATCCAATTAAAATCTCGATTGCCCTAAATTAAAAATGAAAAAAAAAAAATGTTAATTAAAAAAAAAGTAAATTTTCCAGGCTTTGATGACACGGGCGATAACACACAAGTAGCCGTAATTGAGTAAAACTCAAAGAGAGAATAACTACAGTGGAACAATTCGATGGAATATAACCGAGGAAAATAAAGTCGTGTGGAATTGGCGACGAGAAATCGCGAAGAAAGAGGCGGTAAAGAAAAAAAAAAGGAAGATCGAAGGAAGGAGAGTCGGGCGCGAGAAAACTTTTTGCCGAGTTTCTAACGAGATGTGCCGAGGAGTCCCGGAGCTGACAGCAGCAGCAGCGGGGGAGTCGAGGGTGGGTGAACGGGGGTGAAAACAGTGCCGAGGGGTTGGTGCGGCGGTGGTTTCACTCGGGAAAAAGAGCTTTATTCACCAATCAGTCGTCCACTTTGCGATCCAGTGTCCGGGGAGTGAAAATGCATTTCGGAAGCCGGAGATACAGCGGCCCGGGAGCAGCTAAGGAAAATATCGATTGCTCGGAGGGTGGGGAGAGGGGGGAAGATGAGTCGGATGCCGAACGCCCCCGCAAAGGACTGCAATTTAAAGTCCCTCCCTTACCGTCAATATGATTGCAAAACTGTTGGCACTCTACTTTTCCTAACGATCCGACTAATCTTACGACTTTATTTCGCTGAAAATTTTTTCTCGCGACTTGAATGCGTTACAATTCAGATAAACGGAGACAACTGATAAAAATAAATCAGTTGATGAGCTAAAAAATTAAACAAAAAAATATGTAGTGTATTTATTTCCTGCTTCTTCAATTTTCTGCAACCAGCGAAAAAAAAAGTATAACACAGAAAAAAAAAGTTATGCTATGCACATTCTATGGTCAAACAATTGTCCTCTGATGGCAGAAAATTCGGGGTTAAATGTATCGCCGAATAAACCCGCTGGCCATAATCTTCGTATTTTCACGAAATGTAATGCAATATCGATAAAGCGAATAAAAAAAGATAAATAATCAGGAATTATCGACTGGAAGAGTAATCGAAAAGTAATGAATTGATTTAATTAAAAGCGCCAAATAAGCCGCGCGCTCGCTCGCTGATATCGAGTCGAGCTTTAGCTTCTGCAAAACGTGCCTGGATTTAATGGACCGTGAATTCATTGCATAAAGAATGTAGTGGCGTATCGGGCGTAATAACGCGTGTGGGTCTAAATACCCTCAGTGGTCTTACCGCTCGGGTCGAATTAAAAAAATTATGAAGTCCTCGCCGGAGTGCCGCTGATTTTCAGAATAACAAATTGCCAGAATTTCGACGGGTCAGAAAGCTACCGCGGGCAATATTCACGAGTTCGTCGGGGGAAAAATTAATTTCGCTAAAAATAGCGACGCAACTCTCGGCGTTTAATTGGCGTCAAACGGCGTCGAATCCGATCGACGTCGAACGAGCCGGGAATGCGGGATCGTCGGACAGTTGGGCCACGACGGCGGGTCGAGTCGTCGACTCGGGCGGCGTTGCCAAACGACACTACGAGTCGTTCTCGCCCCGTTCAATTGGCCCCCGAGACCCACAACTCGAACAATCACAACTTGGTTTCCTCGGCTCTGAACCTCGGACCAAGAGTCGTGATTCAGACAACTTCGCGTTTGACGTCAACGTTATATTATATCAACGATATATCAAATTAAACAAGCGATGTGAGGAATTCCTCTCATCGCCTATTCCCAATTTCCTGAACTCTGAAATCCAAAATCATTACCAACAAAAAAAACCTTTCCAAAAATTAGTCCACTCCTCCTCCGGATTACTGGCGAAAATACAACTGAGCACAAAACAATAAAAGTGAATTCGAACAATCACAACTTGGTTTCGTCTACAACATCGGACCAATCGTCGGACAACTTCGCGTTTGGCGTCAACGTTCATTCAAATCCCACCGTAATTCTTCCCATATCACCTATTCCCAATTTCCCGAATCCCGAGACTCAAAATCACCTCCAAAAAAAAAAACCTTCAAAAAATTTGTTCATTGCTCCTCCGGATTATCCGCGAAAATACTAAGCAAAAAAAAGTGTATCCCTCTCTTTCTTTCTCTCTGTCGTCCCATCCGCCAACTTTCACCGCACTCACAACGCGTGGAGCGGCTTGCGAAGCGAGATGCACGAGATCTCGGGGCCGCGTACACAGCCGAGCGAGAATCGATCGATCTCGACGCGGACGCTCGCGCGCGCGGGGGATTGCCGGGGCTTGCGTGTGCGAGGATCCCGCGGAACGGGCGGCCGCCCAGCAGTCTACCTGTGATCCTTACAGCGCTGGTGGACACACGTGCGCGCCGGGCGGCCTCCGACCGAGCTCTCATCCCCCACCACCGCCGCCACCGCCGCCGCCGCGCCGCGCGACGAGACACGCCGCCTGCTCCCTGGGCTGCTGCTGCTGCCGTTGCTGCCACCGCTGCTGCTGCTGTATACTACCGTGTGTCCAGCAGAAGTAAGCAGCCGCCGGGACGGCGAGTATATAGAGCGAGTTACCTGCGGGCACCTCCGGCTGAGTATGGGCACGGGGCCGTACGTGCTTTGAGTACGTACGTAGCGATTTCCTCTTCCCTTTTATCCCCCCGCCGCTCGGTTCGCTCGAACGCTCGTCGTCGTCCTACTCGGCCACCACAGTCACCGTTCGCCTATGTGTATACATCTATATATATATCTGTATGCAATATATATATGGATGTATGAATATATAGATGCACACAGATGTAGTCACTATGTACGAAGGCTCTCACCACAGTTGCCTGTGTATATAGATGTCATCTATACGCAATATATAGATGGATATATACCACATGGAAATATTTATATGTGAAATATATGTATGTCGAGGAAAAGTTCTATATGTCGTATATATGTTGCATGTCGAATTTTTTGCCACGTTTATTTTACATATAAATATTTCCACGTGAGTAATAAGGAATTTTAACGGTTTTTACCTATAAAAACACTATATATATAGTGTTTTTATAGGTAAAAACCGTTAAAATTCCTAAAAATTAAAAGTTAAAATTTAAGTTAAAATACTAAAAGCGACATTTTCCGCTTTGGTACTATATATCTATATAAAGTACGGTTTTTTGCGGCCTGTCCTCAAAACAGCCAGATGTCCTCAAAGTATACGAATAATCAACGATTTTGTCCTCACAATATACCTTATGTATATAGTATATAGATATACACAGATATAGTCGCTATATAAGAAGCCTCCCACCACAGCCACCGTCGCCTCAGTGTTTATATCTATACATATCTATATGCAATATGTACATGGATATATGGATATATAGATACACACAGATATACTAATCACTACATACGAAGGCTCGCGCGCTATGCTGTGCGAGAGGCAGATAGACACGTATAGCAAACCCAGCTAGGATCACTATAGTCATCCCAGAAGCATAGGAAGCATCCCAGCATCGTCGTCCTTACGAGCAATATGCTGGCTGCTACTGCCGCGCGTCGCGCGCCGCGCCAGTGCAGCTATGCGCGCTCTCGGTGGTGCTCGATATTTCCCCACTAAGTCACCGATAATGTCCCGTCCCACGAGCTCGCGCGAGCGCCACACACACCGCGCGCATGCGGAAGAGCGAGAGAGAGGGAGTCTCTCTGTCGCTCTCTCTCTCTCGCTCGCTCACTTCCGCCCCCCCCCCCCCCTCCCCCCTATGCATTTTCCGGCGCATTGATTCCGCCGAACCCCTCGGCTTTGCGTGTAACCCCGTGAAAAATCCAATCCACCCCGGATTTCGTAGACCCCCCCCCCTTCCCCTCCCCCCACCCTCTATTCTCGCTCCTACAGCGGCGCCAACTTCCGCAGCGGCGAAGTCATCGCACCCCCCGCGGCGCCGCCGTCGCGGAATATTCCGGATTCGATCCGCGAGCCGCGCGACGCTCCGTAATATCGCGTTGGATTACCGGGGGATTTGCGTATCCGCGCGGAGACGACGAATCTGTGGCCGAGTGATATTGTCGTCGACCGATATTTCCGGGGCAACTCTCGCTGTCTCTGCCTCTGTCTCACCTCCGGCAAGCTTTGCTAATGAAGACGACAGGAAATGGGCGAGGACGGAGGAAGCCGGAGGGGGGGGGGGGGGAGGTGGAAGCGGGGGTGACTGTAGTCAGCTGACGTATGATAATATTATAATGGATTTACGCCGCGATCATGTCGATCAGGAATGACGGGCGCCAACGACGGGAAACCGATGCGATGCGTTCTACGTGTAGTACGGACGGACGGACAGACCGACAGCGGCGGCGGCGGTAGCGCCGCCTGCGTGTGCGCCCGTCGAATGCAACGCAAACGATAATTGGCGTCAATTAATTTTGATAGTAATTTGCCGGGGGGACGGGACCGCGACGACGGAACGAACGGTGACGTAAGCCAATCAACGCCAGTGCACAGAGCAACGCGCTGGCTTACTCTCTCCCTCTCTCTCCCTCTCTCTCGCTCTCTCTCGCCCTTTCTCTGTCTCACTCTCGTGTGTGTCTAACTGTCGTATGTGCAGCAAGAGCGCAAGCGCCTCTCAACACGTCAACGGGCTGTTGGCGCCCCCCCCCCCTCCCCCCTCCTCATCCCTATCCGCGCTGGAGATGCAATTTGTTTCCGGAAACTTGAGGAATATCGCTTTGATTGCTGTGGCGGGGGAAATATGCGCCGCGCCGGCCGATGGGTCTATCCGGGACTACCGGCAGGTGTCGCACGCGGCTTACGACGCTGCCGCATGTGCAGAAGCTCCTCGCTCAGTAAACACGCAGCGCGCTCAATTCTGCACTGAGAAAAATCCATAGCATCACAATGCGAAATATTGTTAATTTTATTAGAAAAATTGGTCACAGATACCATAATATATTGCCGATTACATTAATTATCGTCCCGAGAATTATACAAGCATTGTTGTCCTCTCAGGTAACTATGTATATGGCAAAATCTACTACACATTTTTCTGTGCGTCGAGGCGCGGAGGAAAGGCGCGTAATCGTCACAGCGGACCGTACAGGTGAGGAAAAACGTCCTGTTACGGAATCGCCACGGAAATTAGTCCTGCAGTCGACGATTTTTTTTTCGGTGGTTGCAAAAATACCTTTTTTTTTTTTTGGAACAAAAAAAATTTTCAGGACAAAAAATGTGGTATATTTTTAAGTAAACTATGTCGGAATTGCCTCGTTTCGTTCAGAAGCCCGACGAAGTTACAGCGGCGGCGGCCAAATAGAATTATTATCGAGAGAGCCGGGCGTGCGCGCCGGCGATGGAAGCAGAGGCGAGGTATCGGCAACGAGACGAGAGAGGCAAAACGCAGAGAGGACCCCGAGTGTATGAGGAATACGTAGCGCGGAGTACACGGCGAAAAAGAACAAGACCGGAGGAGGCCAATAAGAAGACAGAGTCGCCGCGCGCGGCGTTCCGGAGGAGCGAGCCGCGCGCGTCGCACGCCGCCCGTTCGCAAGCGCGCGCCTTCGTTTCCCTTCCTCGCCGTCCCCCCCCCCCCCCCTTTTCTCCTCTCTCTCACTCGCTCTTTCTCTCTTTCTCCGCTCGCGCTCGGTTCGCTCGCGGTGCGCTCAGCCGTAAGCCAGCAGAAGTAAAGACGGGTTTCCGATTAAGGCTTTATAATTGACGTCGCGGGTCTCTCTCTCCCCTCTCGCCCTTCGCGCCGCCGCCACCGCCGCCGCCGCCGCCGCCGCTGCTGCTCGCCGTATATTCTCGTCTGGCTTAGTCACCGGAGTAACTGACTCTCAGTGTGGAAGCTACTATAGAGTCGCGGAGCGGCGAGGCTCGCGGCGCGTCCGCGAGCGCCGAGCTCTCCTACATTCGCGCGCGGAATACTTTTGACTCGGCGTCGATCGGTCAAACGACCTGAACTCGCGCGCTCGCGAGCGGCCAACTCCTACTTTCAGCTGCGACGCTCTCGCCGCTCGTTGGTTGTAACACTTATTTTCCACGTTTCCCCACTGTGTAACGACGTCGTTCTCTGACCTGTCAACGTTTTTTATTTTGTTTATTTTTTTTTTTCTTATTTTTCGCTCATTCGATCGGTCGATAATATAGGGTTAGAAATATTTTTATGACATTGGTAAAACAGCCGCTGCTGTTTGTAACACTTGTTTTTCATGTCTACAATGTAACGACGTTGTTCCGATCTGTCGACGTTTTTTCTTTTGTTTTTTGCTCATTCGATCGGTTTATAATACAGAGTCGGAATAGTACATTACTCCACGAGGGCGAAACATTTTTTTCTAACGAGTGTGAGTTTGCTGCACGAGCCGAAGGCGAGTGCTGCATTCACACGAGTTAGAAAAAGTGTTTCGCACGAGGGATGTACGAAATTTTATATCACAAGGTGCGAAAATGGCGGTTTTACGCCCGCGAAGCGGGCGTAAAAGCAGCCATTTCCGCCCGCAGTGATATAAATATTTGTATGACATTAGTAAAACAGTCGCTGCTGTTTGTAACGTTTACTTTTCACATTTCCACAATATAACGACGTCGTTCTGACCTGTCATCGTTTTTTATTCTATTTTTTTGTTTTGTTTTTTTTTTGCTCATTTAACCGGTTAATAATACTGAGTGGAAAATGTTTTTATGACATTTGCAAAACAGTGCTGCTCGTAGCTGCTGTTTGTAACACTTATTTTCTGTTTCCCGCAATGCAACGGCATCATTCTGACCTGTCAGTTTATTAGTTTTTATTTATTTATTTTTCACTCGTTTAACCGGTCGATAATAAAGCGGAATATTTTTATGACATTGGTGAAACAGTGCAAGCTTCGTGTTGCGACAACGTCGGATGGCAAATTGTGTGTACAATGTATACGCAATGTTGCACATTCGACACTAAAGGGAAAGATTCAATGTACATCGTTGCGGGGCATTAAAGAGCCGCGGCGTTCGCCGCTGAGTGCTCGAGACTAATTGTTATCAATGTATCGATCGAGCGTTCCGCAGAAGCACTCGACGGCGATACCAGTGTCGATTGTCAGTCAGAGACCTCACATCGCGCGCGCTCGTCGTCGTCGTCGTCGTGGGTTTTGCGTGGGTAGACTATCGCGAATCGGTGGAACGCACGCGCCGCGACTGCGCCGTGTGCATCTCTATATACGAGCGGGACGCGCGTCGCCAGGTACGTGGCGCGAGTTCCACTTATCGAGAGAAGCGGTAGCGGCTCGAGACAAGTACTGAGCGTTACCCCGCCGCGCGTTCGCCTCGGCGCACTCGCGGCTAATAGACCGGCGAGACGCCACGAGACTCTCCTGCGCATCGCGAGGCAATTATTTTCGGCCGCACGCTGACAATGTATATCGTCGCGAGCGCGTAAACATTTCAAGGAGGTGCGTCGAAAGAGGTTTCGTCTCGTGTATTTTCCGGCTGACACATCTATACTCGTAAATTCTGCTATTCATGAATTTTGCGGTTTTTTGCGAAATAATAACATTTTTGATTTCGTAAAGTTTGAAAATCAGTAGTGGTACCGTTTTTGGCCGATTGTGGCCATCGCATTCAAAGCAATAAAACAAAACATTCAATCGCTTGAAAAAAAAACATAGAGTAGATGATCACTCAGTGAATTTATATGAATTAATTAAAAAAATCAACATACAATTATGGGAAAAAACGATTTTCAGGAACATAATAAAATTTGCCACAATTGGTACAGTTGCCACTAACGGTGCATCAGCCCTATTCGATGGCAAATCTCCCGCTTATTCTAAAAAGCATTGTTCTTCGCATAGATAATGTCTTCTCCTGTAAAATCTGGCTCGTTCCGATCTTTCTCACATCTGGACTGGTCTCTCTTTGAGTGGTACGGGTGATAGTGGACCACTATCGGAACACAACGAGACCAGGCTGTATCCGAGTCAATGGAACTTTCGTGCGGCGCAGCCTGGACTCGTTGCACCCAGGTACTTTCAACCTCTAAAGCGAAAGCAGGACTTTTAGCGATCTAGTGTATCCATATATATGTATATATATATGGAAATAGAGTGAGAGAAAGATAGAAGGAAGAAATAAGGAAGGAGAAGCCTGGTAAACGTGGCGCCGGGTGCACTAGGTGTCCCGTCGTGTCCCACGCAAACAAGACAGGTGACGTTTCCTTGGTGTTCGCTAAACGATAATGGGATAAGGCGCGAACAACTTTGGCGCAATCACGCGCGAGGCGAGAGATGAGGGAGCCGAGGGGAACGGGAGAGAAGGGGTGAGGACTTGGTAGCGGGGGGGGGGGGGGGGGTAGACGAGCCCGCGGCAGCCACCCCCAACTAATACTGGTGCACCGTACGCAAAGCTCTTCGAGATCCCTAAAGCACGGACTTTGCTGGCACGAGTTGCCAACTCGTTGAAAACCGAGAGGGCTGAGCTGTCTACCAACGACAACGAGACGAGGCGATGGAGCAGATCGGGAAGACGAGAAAGACGCAGACAACGACGACGACGACAACGACGAGGACGACGATGACAACAACAACGCCTATGCTACACAGAACTGGATAAGTGGAAGTGTTCTACGTAGACTCTTGCGGGGTATCAAACTTTGTATAGCCTCTTGAATCTTGTTTTGAATATCGCGCTTATCGAGAGTGGTAGGAGAGGCCCGACACGATACTGACGCGCGGCGAGTGGAAGAGCGGGAAACGCTCTTGTAAAGAGTCCCCGTAAACTGTCCAGATACATAATTTTCTTGTAAGTCCAGTTTCAGAATGAAAAAATTGTAATTTTCGCACTGCCCTAAGCTGCGAATGTTGGACAAAAATAATGCGATAAAATCGACTTATCATAATAGGACCTGCCAATACCGATTGGAAATAAAATTCAACGCGTTGTTCTCCGGTAAACGGTTCAAATACATAATTTCCCTGTAAGTCGAGTTTCAGAAAAATTAATAATTTTCACGCCCCAAGCTACAATTCTGATATTAAACAAAAATTACGCGATAAAATCGGCCTTATCACAACGAAATCTGCAAACATCTGCCAAAAAAAAAAAAAATTGACTTACCGTAGTCCGGTCGAATGACGGCCTGTACGGCCTGCTCGTTCTTCTTGCTTCTTATAACGGGCTCACCGAGAATCGTGAAGTTTCTGGGTCCCACGCGGTTCACAAACACTAGATACACTTTGCCCCGTTTAATATTGGCCCGCACCACTCCACCCGAATTCCCGTCACGCTGCTGCTGCTGCCCGTTACCACCGTTGACAACATTGCCGCACAGCGTCGACTTGCCGGGCGCGGCCTTGTCGCGAAAGTGCAGCCTCACGCTGTCGTTCTTCTGCAGGGGCTGGAAGCTCGGTTGGCTCTTGTACACCTGCTTGACCTCGAACGTAACCGCGTAATTCGAGCCGGGTTTCCGCAGCGCCGACATGCTCCTCGCCTTGCCCTCGAACACCGTGGGCGCGAGAAACGCCCGGTTACCGATGTCCATATCCGGACACCAGTTTCTGCCCCGGCAGCCCTTGTTGCGACACTTGCGACGCTGTTCGCGCGCGGAATCCGACCTGGTACGATTTGCCGCTCGCTGATGCTGCTGCTGTTGCTGCTGTTGCTGCTGCTGTTGCTGCTTGGTGGATCTGGACACCCGGGGACGTTCGACATCCGCTGTGCCAACCGGACCGAACACCTCGGCCCACAAGGTCGCCCTCGACGCCGCCGCCGACGACGTCGGCGAATTTTCGCGCGGCGACTGCGTCACGACGCCCAACGACGGGTACAACGTGTCTACAGCCGAACTGGTACCAGGCGTTCTTGACTCGCGCGGAATTTCGTCGTCCAGGGAGTAGTCCTGGATTTCCGTGAGATCCTCAAAACTGGCATCCTCGTCGTTGGCCGCTGCCTCGTCGCGATTGAGCTCCGAGGCGATCGAGTCGACGCGGTCGCGACGTTCATCGAGACGATTGTCCTGACCCGGCAAGGTCGCCGGGGTCACCTGGTAACCCACGAAGTTCTCCAGCAGCGGACCTATCGAGAACTCGGAGGTTCCTTTTCTCCTATCGACGCTGTTGCCGCGTTGGGACGACGGGAAATCGCTCATCGCGTCGATCGTCCTCGCGATCTGTGTCTGACTGGGTCGACCTTCGCGAAGGTCATTCCAGGTGTCGCGCGGGTAGATCTTCTCGAGGCTGAAGAGGTCACGCTCAGTGGTCGTGGTGGTGGCGACAGAGAGTCCGGAGGTCGACCTTGAGTCGTCTTGAAGATCCGTTCTCGCGACGACTGACCGCGAATCCAACGTCGTCATCGTCTTCGTCATCAAATGTCCGATGTGCCGCCGCTCGCTGGGCGAAAAAACGCTATTGTCTCTGCCACCGGCGTTCGGGGCGATCGCCGAATTGGCTGGGGGTGCCGCAGCTAGAGCGAAGGCGCCCCACCAGCCGCTTAAGATCCCGGCCAACAGAAGAGACGCCCACATCATCCGACCTGATGGCTGAGGTTCGGGTCGGCTCGAGGCTCGTCGCGACGACGACCTCGGCTCACCGGCCTTTGAACAACGCTACGAAAAATGTTTTCTTATTTTGTTTTCCAACGCGCCGAGAGAGCGAATACTACTCTGCAACGACTCGTCGGTGAGGGGGTGTCGTCCACCTCGAAGGGGTGTCGCACTTCCGTCACATTATCGACCGCGGGTCGGCCGCGAGTCTAACTGTACGCCGAACGTTTTGTATTGTTTTGTCGATTTTCGTCGAGTCGATTCGAGTCGCACGAATTTTCTTCCCAGCAGCACGTCCGCGTGTCTCTCTCTCACTCTTTCGCGGCAGACGCGACGCAGCAACGAGCACAACACATGGGTCGCCCTCGGTCGTTCCCTTCGACGTTTCTATTTTCAGTTTTCCTCGGCGCGACTTTTCCGCCGCCGTCTTTGGATTGGACGAACCAGAAAATCGTCTGGCGCAGATATAACCAAGACAATAAGTTGGAGGTAACCAATTTTTCGTTACACCAACCAAGTCGATTTCTCGAAGATCACGAAGAACGTCCGCGATGATCCCGAAGACGTCCCTGCTGATTGGTTCCTCAAACTTGCAACACGCAGCGCGGACTCACGAAGTGTTCCACCACCTGAAGGTGGCGAGTTCTTCCGGTCGAACGCGCGGATGTCTCGTCTTCATCCTCGGTACGAGGGTCCTCGTCATCCTGACGAGGAGCGGTGCCGTTGGTGCCGCCTCCCCGCTCGCTCGCCTTCGTATTAACCACACACACGACGACACACAATCGACGCGAGATATCGAATAATCGGCCTGCGCTCCACGTCGTCGAAAGTTGTGGCGAGTCCGACTACTCGCCACGAAAGTCGCGTCGAGGATCGATCACCGGCATCGTCATCGCACTCCTGTCGGCCGCCTGGACGCGCTGCAACAACACACGCTCACCCCACTCGCTCGACACCCGCACACCGCACGCTCGCCACGTGCTTCTCGCCGCCGCTTCGCACTGTTGATCCTCTCGCCGATAGCTGCAAAACACTGTCGGCGCGATAACGTCGGCCTTACTCGTAGCGCGGAATTTTCGTTGCGACACGTTTTTTTTTTTCTTCTTGGTTATAAGCTCGAAACAAACGTCGAAACGTCTTCACGTGCAGCTGCCACGCGTTTCGTCTCGACACGCGATGAGGAAGAGAGCAAAATGTGCGATAGACGCGCGCACCTCGCGGCTTCGTCCGACTCGAGACCCTCGAGACTCTCGACCCGACGTTCCACTTCTCGTTGGCACTTCTCGAACTCGCGGGAATATCACCGCAAGCGACTTCGCTCGTCTCGTCGCGTTTTATTCCAAACCTTAGAATCGTCCCTCAGAGCAGAGTCAGCGCTCCCATGTCTGCGTAGGATTTTTGTTTTTATTCGCGAAAAATCGAACGACCCCGAAACTTGAGAAGTCGACTGGAGGTTCGCCGTGAGTTCTCGCGTTTCGTTGCACCCTAAAAGTATTTCGGCTCGTGTCGCGTCTGTGCGGGTCGCGGCGGAGGAAACGAGACACACGATGAAGACGTCGACGATCCAGAAGAGAAGAGGAAGATGAGCGAAACGACGGAACTTCGTAGACTCTTCGTTTTACGCAAAATTCTCGACTACTCGCAAAATCAGTCGACTCGGATGCGAAGCTCCGTAGATTTTCGTTGCGAACGAGTTTTGCGGTACCAACGCTTCCTGAGGAAATATCCGTACCTCGTCTTCTTCTCGTTTCGGCGTTTGGAGCTTCCGCCTTTTCCCGTTGTCCTTTTTTACCGCGATTCAATTTCGCGCTTCTCCAGAATTTCCTGCATGTTTTGTTTTGTTTTGTTTTGTTTTGTTTTCTCGTTGACGAGGCTTCTTCGCCGCTTCTTCCTCGAGTTCACCGCCGGCCGATCAGCTTCGCCGTCTACGCTTCGGCTTCCACTGCCGCACACGCGCCGCTGCCGCTCAGGCCGCTCGGGGTATCACGTTGCACGCCCGAGGAGGACCCGATGCCGCCGTCGCCGCGTGCGTCTGTCTCTCGCCTCGCGGCAACGAAGTTACTATTTAAATACCACCGGCTGCTGCCACCGCGTGTGCCGAGTGCGGACGACGGGACGTTGGGACGTGCTGTACGATTTTGCTGCACACTTCGGCCGTCGTGTATCGACGATTTCGCGCTCTCGATATATATATATATGCGTTAACACTGGTATTTTTGTTTTTTTTTTCTGACGAAGCGACGACGAAGCGACACACGTTAATATTTTTAGGATTTCCGCCGACGACTTTTCGTGAAGAGACGGGCAAAAAAAATAACAACCCGCCGTGAAAAGACACTTCAAAGGGGTCACTGGGTCAACTTTGTTTCACTGCAACCAAACGAACAACCAAAAAAAAAATCACCGAATTTCCGAGCAGAAAACTTTTTCCAACTCCAACAGCGTCGCAATCTCGCGAAGAGCGACTCGAGATTCGCGAACGAAAACACTAAACGCACGTGGCTCTTGCTCGGCCCGTCGATTCACTGGCTTTAATCCCCCGGGTTGGACGAGACGCGGAGTAACGTTCACCAGTTTCAATCGCGCTGGGAGTCGCCTATTCCGCTCGGCTCCTTCACCTCCGCGACGTCACTCGCGTTCTCGCCAGATACACCGCGAGACCGTCGTCGTCATTCCCGAAAAACCGTGACGACGGGAAATTTTCCGAAATTTTTTTTTTTATCATCAACCGGTCGACGAAAACCGATTTCACCCGAGTCGCGTTGAAAAAAAAAATGAAAAACCAAAAAACAAAACAACTTTGAAAACCCGGAGACAGCGCGAAAATTCTAGTGTGGCGCTGGATTATTAATAAAAAATCGAGCCCCGGGTGGATGTGTTTCACCGCGATGGTGAAAACGCGTCGTCGTCGTCGCGCGCGCCTCGTGGCTCGGTGGCGTGTACACCGTGGGCGCCAGCCGACTGAAAGGGAGGGGGCGAAAAAGATCGTCGTGCCCGCGAAGTCGGGCGCACGCGGCGGTTCAAATTAGACTGAGCGGGGCCGCTTACGCGACCGAGGCCGGCCACAGAGGCAGTGACTCCTGGCGGACGCCGGTCCAGGCTCTGCGCGCGCAGACAGGAAAGCCAGGCGCAGCACCATCGTAGCACTACGAGGCGAGGCGAGCGAGCGAGCGAGCGCGGCGAGCGGCAGCAGCAGCAGCAGCAGCGGCAGCGCGGCAGTGTCGACGCCGACGACGACGACGTCGGCGACGACGAAGACGACGTCGACGACGAAGACGAAGACGAGGACCGCGCGCGTCGCGCGTCCGGCCCCCAAGGGACGACAGCCTTTAAGAACCTCTGTAACAACGACCCAACAACCGAACGAACCACACGCATGATCTCTCTTTCTCTGTCTCTCTCCCACTCTGTGTATATCTTTCTCTTTCTCTGTCTTTCTCTCTCTCTCTCTATTTCTATCTTTCTCCCTCAGATAGAGAGAGAAAGAGAGAGAGAGAGAGAGAGAGAGAGAGAGAACCCTCTGTCTCTGTCTTTCTCTTTCAGAGAGAGAAAGATGTATCTCACTCCGTCCCTCTCACACGCTCGTCTCGCCTTTCCGCGCTCGCCTCGCCGTATATATTCCCGTCCCTTTCCCGCCGCGTATCCCACCCAACTCTCCCCTCTCCCTCACTCGTCCTCAGTCGCTCTCTCTCTCTCTCTCTTTCTCTCTCTCTCTCTCTCCCACCCTCTCGCTCCGTCTCTCGCCGCCGCCTCGTTTCCCCGCCGGCTCCGTCTCGCTCGCCGAGCAGCAGCAGCGCAGCAGCAGCAGCAGCAGCGCCCGTCCACTCCTGTGTGGACATGCCCCGCGAGTACTTATGCACTTTACGCACTTACACTTTCACGCATTCTCCCACTATATATTCTCTCGTCTACTGTCGAGCGTATCTCTCCCTCTCTCCCTCACGCTGTCTCTCTTGCAGCGGAGAGGTTCGTCCGCTGCGCGCGACCTGGCTCGCTCTCGTTTCCCGGTGTATTCGCTCGCTCTCTCTCCGCCTCGCCGCGTGAGGCCATCCGGCTGTCTCTCTTTTTCTCGCTCCTCATCTATCGGTTCCTCCTACCACCACAGGTTTGATTCGCGTTCCCTCTCCCTCTCTCTTTTCGCTCTGCCTCTTTCTCTCTCCGCCCGGTCAAGCCTCTCTCTGTTCCTCTTTCACTTGCATTCGCTTCTTCTTTACGATCTTTATATCCGGCCGTCTCTTTTGCAATCTCGGTCCTCTGCGTTTTCCATCCTATTCGCCCGTGTGGCTCTTCTCCTTTCTTTCTCCGACAATCTTTCGTGTCTTCCTCTTTCTCTCTCGTCTCTTCTTCTCTCGCTCTTCTTTCTCTCTCGTCTCTTCTCTCACTTTTCCTTCTCTCTCTCTCTCTTTCGCTCGTTTCGTCCGCGCCGCTTGTGTCAGACGCGTTCGTCTCACGACGTTCGGATAGCTCCATCTTCTCTCTGTATCCCCTCGTCATCTCTCTCCCTCTCACTGTCCGGCCTCCTCGGGCGTTCGGGCCTCTTGCTCGCACTCGAGCTCGAAGCTCGTCGGGCTCCTCTGCCTTCCAACACCGCCTCGTTTCCCCCTCGTCAGTATTATACACACACTCAATTCCCGTCGCCTTTGCGCACGAAAATAAATGCGCTCCTTCGGATTTCCATCCCTTCGAGATCTCGAGCGGGGCTCCCGCAAGCGCCTGCGATGCCTCTCGGCCTCCCCCTACTCCACCTCCTCCTTCTCCTCCGCCGTCGACTCTTCGACCCAACGAGTCTACTTCGTCGACGTCGTCGCGCGACGACGACGACGACGACGACGTCGTCGTCGTCGGGTGCTCATGCGCCTCGGAAGAGCTCCAAAGTACGACCTGCCAATCAACCGACGCGCCGCGAGCACCCGCGCCCCGACGACGTTTGACGTATTATTTCGAATATCCCTGCAAATGAGGAAGACTTTTTTTTTTGTAAATTATTCACAGTAATCACTTTTAGAATTGGTACTCACACCCATTTCCAATTGTCTGACGTTGTCAAGTTAGGGGGTGGGGGTCAAAATCGCGAATGATTAAAATAGTCAATTAAAAAATAAAGCATTCGTTATTTTGATCATTCGCTATTTTTACTCCCAGTTTTATTAAAATGCAGTTAAAATAGCGAATGGCTAAAAAAACAAATTTCATAATGATAGCTATTCTCGATTCAGACCGTCGTTATTTTGAAATACGCTGTTTTAGCCATTCGCTGTTTTGATCATTTTCCGCTAATATCTTCACCGCCACCTAAGTTGAGTGAACTGCGACTTGACAGTCTACTGATGACGTTTGACGTATTATTTTAAATATCCCTGGAAATGAGAGAAATTTTTTATTTTTTTATTTATCACAGTACTCGCTTTTGGAACTGGTACTCGCACCGATTTCGAATTGTCAAAATCGAGTTGGGTAACTGCGACCTGCCAGTCAACTGATGACGTTTGACGTATTATTTCCAATATGAGACAAATGAGAGACGTATTTTTTTTTCTTTTTTCATTCACAGTAATCGCTTCTGGAATTGGTACTCGGGTCGCTGACGATTGGAAATCGTTCTAATTGTCACACAACGTTGAGTTGGGTAACAGCGATCAGCTGATTGGATGAAACTTCATTTCTCATCCTTAGAACTGACGTTTTGAAGTCAACGTCGCGCAGTTACGCGTCACGTGTGACTCGACAGAATCGCGAGTCGCTCGTGTCGCGAGCGTCCACTTGAAATCCGTCGGCGTTTGTTCCACGAAGTTATCGTGTCATATCCATATCTATAGCCGATGAGACCAGCGCCAACCGTGTACCGGGCAACTTTCGACCGACTGTAAAGCTCGCACGACGACGAAAAATCCGAACCCGGAGAAGTTTGCGACTTCAGCTGAATTCACGTGTGGGAGACTCGGGACTACCTTGTAATCCACGTGATTCCTGGGGTACACAGAGTGACTATATAAATTTTTACTAGTCGCAGGATTCCAGCGTTTGAATTTCTCGAATATTCGTTGGAATTCCGGTTGTCAGTGAAAACAAGTTTACGTCGAGTGCGCAATGTTATCGGCAAAAAAATTCAACCTAATCTGTGACGTTCCTTGGGAAAAAAAAACACACAGGTCTTAACATTTTTTAAGTGTTTAAAAAAAAAGTTAAAAGTGTTTTAAAAAATGTTAAAATCGTTTTAAAAAAAGTACAAAAATTGTTTTCTTTTTAAATCTTAAAACTGTTTAAAAACAAATGTTGAAAGTGTTGAAAGAAATTGTTGAAAGTGTTTTAAAAAAATGTTGAAGCAGCGCTGCCTCTTAATAAAAAAAAGCTTCCACACAAAACAGCCACGAAACGACCGGACGAATGAGTCCGCGGCCGGTGGCTCGACGCATCGGCCAAACGAGCCGACTATTCACCCGCTGCTTGTTTCCCACGTGACACGCATCCCGACCGCACCCGCGCGATTCGCCTCTGTGTACGCTCGTCGACGTTCCTGCCGTGACTTTGCGCTTGTGGAGAATGACACGAGGCAAAGACCACGGCGTTCGGTTATCGCGGAGCATATTTTCCAGGCGGCAGAACCAGGAGAACCTGAATTGTACACACGATGCACCTATACACATGTGGAGCGAAATGCGTTGCATCTGTTTACGTTCGGACCTCGGATGCGCCGGACCGGGTCAATCAGTCAATCACTCACCCGGCGACCCTTTTTGTGTCCCCGCAGTCACTCGGTGCGACATCGGCGCACCGCATGTTTCTCGCTGTGCGGTGCGCCGGTGTTTTCAGAAAGTGTGCATCGAGAACGAGAAAAGCAGCAGCGGCAGCAACGAGCTTTGCGTCAACCAACGTTACGCGCCACCGGTTTCTCGAATATCGGATTCCTCGACGGGAGCTTCGGTGAAACGCTGTAACTCACTTTGCGTTTTGGAATGAATGTACTTTCCTCGTTCCGATGCTCTTGATACTGTAACACCGCGATGTTTCCTCCGGTGCTCCGTGTGTATCCTCTCCGTGGTCTCTGCACACACACATCGCGCATTTTCCTTCGTGAAGTGCATTCGAGGCAAAAAATGGGATTGCAAAAACTGCCTCGACGTTTGCGATTTATGGGATCTGTGTTATCGGTCTCAGCGCTGTATCGGTCGTCTCATTGTTCTTTCATTTCTGTCACTACTAATTAAAGTGCGACAATCTGCACACACAAATCTATAATAATAATATACTAATAATATAATGCATATATTTTCTTCGCGAAGTGCATTGGAGGCAAAAAATAAAATTGAAAAAACTCCAGTGACGTTCGCGATCTAAGAGATCTGTGCTTTCGATCTCTGTGCTATATCGGTCGCGTCGATGTTCCTTCATTATTATAGCCGCTAATTAAAGTGCCACTGTCTGTCTGCCACCCATTCAAGCCGCAAAATGTCGAGAAACAAGATCGCAATTTCTCTCGCTGCCCTCAAAACGCCGCGGACGACACTATCGACGAGATCTCCGGTTGTGTCCAGATATCGATATTCCATTACATCTGAATTCCGCCTTACGAGCGCCGCACGGCCGCCCGGGTCAAAGTATTATCGACAAACACTTTCGATATTGGCAAATTACCGTCGGTCCGCCGTTTACATTAAGAACGCGCGCGGTAATATAATACTGGAGTGCTACTCTCAAGGGGTGAGGGAGGGGGGAGTAGTAGTAGTACCTATAATATGTAAACCCGGACCTGCACGATTGCTCTCACGGTCTACCGGCGTGATCTGTTTCACGGCAGCGCGCGCGCGGTTTGTGGCCACCGCCGCGCGCACCGGGCCCTTTCCTTCTCTCGATATCTCGCGCTCTTCTAATCGCTCCGTGAAACCCGCGACCGCTCGTGCTGTACCCGCCGCTTTGTAACGCGCGCAACGTTTTATACACAATATGTGTATACATATATTTGAAACCGAAGCGGCTGTGAGTACGAACTGTATATAAATAGATCGATGTTAATTTTATTTACGGGAAAATTTTGTTTTAATTGCTGTTCTAGACTGCCCCCCATTTTCGGTCCCGTCTAAAAAAATTCGTTTTTCTACACAGAATTTATTATAAAAATTTTAAAAGAATCATCAAAGTACTTTTAGAGAGATTCGAATTTGGGGTTTTATCTACTACTAAAAAGTGCGTAATTCGCGCCAACGTGACCATTGTTGTCGGTATAACTCGGCCTCTGATTGGTCGAGGACCGTGATGACCGGCAGTTCGTTGTTTAACAGCGCGAGATTTGACAGTTTGTCGTAGTGAGCGCTGCAGCGCTGTCTAACCTCCGGTCGCGCGCGTAAGCGCGCGTATTTGCTTCCTAGTTTTATATATATTTTTTAAATTATGTTTTTTTTTTCTTAGCTGTTAATCTAAGCTTCCCCCCACTCAGGACCTAGGGTCAAAATATTTGTTCTTGGACACAGAATTTACTGTAAAAAGAATTGTCGACCTATTGTCAATTTGTCGATCTTACTTTCTGAGAATCAGATTTTAGGCAATTACAAAAGCACAAATTTTTGTTTTAAATCCGAAAAAAATCCTAGAGTGTTTTTTCACATTTCTCTACAACATCTCTAAAAGAAAAAAAAAAAAAAAAAAAAAAAAAAAAAAAACGAGGGTCGCAACCCTGTCGATAACCGGTGGAATGCCCCACATATGTACGCGCGAAACCGAAGCGGCTGTGACTACAAATTGTATAGAAATATATCTATATGTATTTGTATATACAATATACAGCGTCTATATAGACAACTGAATATGTACACATATATACAATTTCGCGCCAGTATCTATCAGCCTCCACCTCGGCTTTGTATCGGCATCTATCTATCTTTCGCCTCACGCTCTCTGTGCGCTCGACTCGCACCGGAGTTTTAACACACAGAAGCAACGGGCGGGAGCTGCCACTCGGCGCTCCTGGGCGCGTGTGAAACTCTTTTCGTCTCGCTCGCTCGCCGCGCGCGCGGGGCGCTCGGCCCGCCAATTCGCCGACGGGGAAGTTAAATCGAATCCGGTAACTGCAGTCGAAGAACAAACCGACGCGCGGGGCTTCGGCCGACGCCGGCGTAGTCGCTTCCCCGCCGAACTATCCGGCCACCGCCGCCGCCGCCGCCGCCGCAGTCCAGGATATACGTAACTCGCGCCGCGATACCGGAAACTTGGGAGAGAGCGCGCGGAGTTTGATCCTTCGGTGAATTCGAGTGGCCATTGGTCCTAGGCGACTCTTCGGGTGCTGCTGCTGCTGCTGCCGCCGAAACTTTGTTTGCCTCCCCCGGCGCCGAAGGTGGCTAAATTACCTCGGGTCACGCCGCGAGGCTTCCGAATTTTGATGCGGGTCGTGCTAAAGGAGGGGCAGGGGGGGGGGGGGGGTAGCACCGCGAGTGGTGTGAGTGGCTAATCAGTATTTTCGTTTAGCATTTTAATGGATTTTAAGTTTCTTATTGTTATTAAGTTTAATCGTGCAGTCGTGATTATGGGACCTTCGGTAAGGGAGGGGAGGGGAGGGACAGGGTTGCAATAAGACATTATTTTCTTGAGGCAAATGAAACTTCACATGGCCACGAAACTCGACAAAATTTTAACAAGGGTTCGTTGGAATGTATGAAAATAAAAATATTTCGAAAAGCAGGTCTGCTGCGTTATGAATTCTTAGGACCTTGTAAAAAAAAAACTCAGAGAGGTGATGAGATTTTAGAGGAGAGAATAATAATCCCATTGGCCTTTCGAGACTGAAGACAAGAAAAACTCAAGAAAAAACTGTGTAACAGTCTTGATTCGCTAGTCGGGTTCCGTTTTGAATTCAGGAAAAAAAAATGTTAACGAGAAAAGAACCAGAGTAATAAGACCCGAGTCTCTCGATCCCAATTTATATGGTGATATTTCCATTTCGCAGTCGTCCGCCTTGTCCCGAAGAGCGCAGGGTTAACGTTCGTGGAAAGGCGGAAAAATTTGTTGACGAAAAGTTGTCGCGTCCCGGGGGGCCGCGTCTCGAGACGCGGGGGACGACGAGGCATTCCAAGAGGGGCGGAAAGAGCTCGCGGGAAGAGAAGCCGAGAGGGGGCGCGTTTTAAGTGGGTCCGTCTCGGCGGTGCCAGGCAAGAAGCACCCTACAAGCGAAGGTCGACGCCCCAGCCAGACGCAAACTCCGCTACTCGTGTGCGATGCGCGCCGGTTTCGTTGAAAAAACAATTGCCACGTCCGCGATCTCACTGGGCGCGACTTCATCGCAGCTCAGCGCGCGAGCCTCGAGGACGACGGCGAACAAAAAAAGTAAACGGAAACGGAAGCGAAAGAGATGGAGGCGATTGCGACGGTTACGAGTTGTCGTGACGCGAAAGTTTTGCAGAGTTTCGCACCCTTCGACGCGAGTCTTTGCGTTCGTCGAACGGGGTGACTGAGGGGGAGAGAGAGAGTGTTAGGTTAGAGCGAGAGAGAGAAAGAGTGAGAGAGTTAGGTTAGAGTGAGAGGGAGCAAGTGAGAGAGTTAGGTTAAAGTGAGAGGGAGAAAGAGCAAGAGAGTTAGGTTGGAACGAGAGAGAAAGAGCGAGAGCAGGAGAGTTAGGTTAGAGCGAGAAAAAGTGAGAGGTAACGAAAAAAAAAAAAAAAATAATAATAATGAAAAAATAAGTTGCCCAACACTTCACCTGAGCGATCCGACACTTCGTGACTCGATCGCCGGATATACAACTCGAAAACCCGACAAAACGCGGATTCGAGTGAGGTAATGACGTACCGACAACTCGTGTCGTTATAAATGTCCAGGTGCTGCGACGCGCCGAAGGGCGCTTGGAAAAACTGAAAAAGGGCGAGAAAAACCGAAGCGAAGGTCGCTTCTCTCGAGATCGAGAGAGCCCTGGAGGAAAAAGTTGAAGGAGAAGAGTGTGTCCGGACGCGGAGGTCACGCGGCGGGCATCGGAGTAAGAAGCAGCTATATAGCGCGAGAGTGAGAATGATGCGACGCGGAGGGTAAACATCGAGGAGCGCTGAGCGAAACTCGAGTGTACCAAGGGCCGAGGGGTGGTGTAGAAGCGGTGAATGTTGCGTATCTCGGGGAAAACAAGTTTTTCGGTACTTCGAAGCGTCGAAGTTATAATCATTGCTTTGGCCGGAAGAGACGCGTGCGTGGGGAACACTTTTCCGATAGTCGGCTGCGATGAGAGAGCATCAAAGATACACGGGAGGATGAAGTAAAGTTTCCGACACTTTTAGCGCAACATTTTTCCTCAAGTAGACCGTCAAACAATCTTCGCTTCTTGCGGCGCGCGTCGATCTATTCTCTATATCTTTGATCGAGACTCGGCCTTGCGGTGTCCAACCGGATAATTGCGTTTTCAATCATATCCCTTAAGGTTATTTGAGAAAATATCAGGAAAAAAAAAATCTGTTAAACGAGATCAAAGAGCGTCCAAACAGGACCTGGCGAACAGTGCCAGTCGCTGCTCGTGTCCCTTCGCTTGCGTCCGCGTGTCTTCCCTGAATTTTACGAATCAATTTGGCAAAAGGCGACTCCAAGAGTTCCGGGAGTCCGTTGGTTGGCGAACCGTAAGGACAGGCCGTGAGGGCTATGAACTCGACGAGTCGCGTGCCGTTTGCTGTGTGTTCTTCGGTGTTTGAATAGCCGAAGGGTCGGGTGGCTGACGGGGGGGAGGTAGTATGAGGGATGGGGAGGATGGGGATGAAGGGGGTCGAAGGGGGACGACGCGCGGTAGCGGTATTGGAGAAAAGAGCAATATCAAAGGGAAAGAGCAATATTGAAGGAAAAGAGGGTGAAACTGAAGGCGAAATTGTAAGGGCTACCGGCCCATCGCGAGGCTGATGGCCGGCGACTCTCGGGGCGAGCTCGAGTGTTCATCCTTCGACTTACAATATCGAGTCACTTATTGTCAACCCATCAGCATGCTTAACATCCATCATAATCAATTTCCTTAAAAAATGCAAACTCTCGTTTTAGTTTTCTTTTATCCTATTTCTATTCTTACTACTTATTGTGTCTAATTCTAGCTGCCACTCTCTCTGGTGATCTTTCCATCTCTACTGGTGGCCCTATCTCACTTCACACAGTTCACGCACTGTTAAAAATGTGGTGTTCAAAACTACACCAAGACGGTGTCTGTATAGGTCCACACTAATTGCAGTGTTAAGCGAAAGGTGTTAAAATATTTCGTCATTGGTTGAACACTGCTCCACAGCACTGATCCACAATGATCCAGTTTTTTTTATAGATATCAATTTATACATATTCCTTCTTCAGGCTTATCCGAAAAAACCCTAAAATTCGTGTTAAAAATTGGAATGAACACGGGAATATATTTAACGAAGTCACCCGTGTTAATTATACACTGTAAAAAGTGTTGTTATTAGCATTATAATGAATAACACTACGAAAAATTCCACACTGGCTGCGTTTGACACCGTATATTTATAAACCTGGGGGGAAGTTTAATCCCTATTTTATGTTCCAGATTTTCTTTCACGGTTAGCTCTCTATTTTATTATGATGTCATTAACCGTATGGAATAATCTCTCTGGAGGAGTATCCGAAGCCAGCACCCTATCAAACGAAGAAGAAGTTCACCCCCCGCGATTTGTCGTTCGGCCTCTCGGTTCGTCTCACTCCTGCATTAGCGACCTGAGTATTGCTGCTCCCTGAGACGAGCTGCTGGTTTGCACGGCGACCCAATCCATAAATACCCTAATGGGCTTAAACTGTCGGCTCGTTGTCGGCTGGTCTCTTGCGCCTTGGAAGATTCGTCAATGAGCAGAGCCCAGAGGAGCGCGGCGGCGCCCCATAACCAACGGCACAGCGGCGGCGGCAGCACCGTCGTCGAACCTTATTTTACGTGAGCCTGGCTCGTTCCTGTCGTCTCTGTCGCTGCTGGCTGCCTTTTCGGTGCGGTGCACCGACGCGAAAACGCGCTGGACGCGCGCGCGATGAATAAGAAGACCCCTCCCCCCCCACCCTCCCCCCTGGGCGCACGTATCGTCCAAGGCTCGAAATTGCGGGCACCATTCATCTCTCCTGGCTGGAAGCTCGGGCCGGCAAAGAAGAGAGGCAGAAAGGAAGCGTCGTACGTGATACATAGTAGCGTACGGCATAATAGACCCCGGGCCGCGTCGTGAAAGAAACGTCGGAATGAACGGAACGAGACGCGCACCGCGCGCAGCCCGGTCCGTTACTATGTTGTCGCTTTTCTTCTCGTCAAACACGCCCGCGCGTGTGACACACACGACACGCGAGCAGAGGATAGATTCTCGCTGTGTTTGTTGTGCCCCATACACAGTGCACATGCGCTGAGTCATTTAGCCCCTTGTTTTTTTTTTTGCGAAAAAAAATGTTATTATTACAGAAAGTTTGAAAAACTTATCCGATGGCAAATTTCCCGCTGTACGTTAAAATTAGACATTAAAACGTTTCCGCGATAGAAAGCGAAATTTGTCAGAGTTCCAAAGATACGATTTTTTTTCTAAGTCCGCAGGCAGCAAAAATATTCTAAGTCCGGAAAACAATCGAATCGCGTCGAGTTTCCCGAGCGGCTTACAGTCTTGCCATGGGAAATCGTCGCGAACTTCCCGGCCCTACTCATGAACTTTTTAAAAGAGGAATAAAATAAAAAAATAAAAAAGAATACAAAATTCAACAAGATAAACGCGAAAAATAATTACGCACTTTTTTCAAAATCTCGTCGCTTGACTTAAAACGAGTTGACTTTTTTCTTAATCAACCGAATCTGGATTTTCTCTTTTTCCTTTAAGAGAAAACTGATTAACGAATGCAATGCCGCAAGGCAAAAAGCGATATCTCGATTTTTCAATTCGTCACAAAATTCTAAACCACCCAAGCGCACGCGTCCAGATACTCGTCGAGGGTCTCGTCGTCTCGTCGTCTTGACGTCGTCGTCAAACACTACATCATCGACAGAGCGCGCGCGCGCGAGCGGTCAGGGTCGAGATAACACGCCGAGAGCGCGCGGTACGTCAGCTGTTGGCGAGCGGGATAATTGAAGCTATTAGAGAGCTCTCACTCGGGGCATCGAGTCTCTCGATGATTATCTCGTAGGCCAGGCAGGTACTTAGCACGCCTCTGACTAATCGAACCGGACTACGGAGCGCCGGCAGCAGCAGCAGCAGCAGCAGCAGCAGCAACAGCCTGAGCCTTCTCGCGTCTTCGGGATACACATTGAGCAAAGCTACGGACGAGCGCCAGACGCGCGTATAATGAGAGTGCGAGAGGGCCGAGTCTTCTCGCCCGTTGTATTCATCAGCACACGGTGTGGAAGGCAGCGCGGCAAACGCGTTTGTATGGACACTGAAGAGCGAGATAGCTGACTCCTTCTCGCTGTTTACTCGCTTAACAAGCCGAACATTCTGTTCTCTTCTGTTCTCTCTGTGCTGCAGTATTTTTTTTTTTTTTACTTCCGGCAGGGGGCGAATAAAGCGCCCGGCGTTCGGTATCCGCACCACCGTCGGGGAATCCCTGCTTTCACATTGTAGCTGTGCCCCCTTCGTGCTCCCACCCCCACTTCTCCTCTTCGCTGCTCTCCCCCTCCTCTGCCGTCCAACCATACCACCGTCAGGGAATCCCTGCGTCCACATAGTAACTGTGCCCCCTTCGTGCTCCCTCCCCCACCCCCCACCCCACTCCCTCTTCACCACTTTACACCTCCTCCCCCTCCTACACCCAAAATAAACGCACACGCACACGACGCGTGTCACGCACACGCCGTTCGCCTCCTCCTCCTCCTCCTCCTTTTCGTCGTCGCTCCCCCCGCGTCGACTCGAAGTTCAACTGCGGGTTGTATTGTGCCGCTGCGCTCGGCTCTCGGCGCCGAAGCACCTGGCACGCGCCTCCCGTGTACTCCGGGCGTCTTTATGCAGCAGCCGCCCACCTTTCTCCCGTGCAGCGTGTGTGCTGCCGCCGCCGCCGCCGCTTCGGCCGCTCTCTGTTACCGCTGGCGCTTTATGCCACTTCTGTTTTTGCTGCTGGCGCTCCGCGCCGCAACGCGCACGCGCGTTGCAGCGCGTGCCAACGTGACGACGACGCTTCCTGTAATCCGGTATCGTGCGCGCGCGCGCGCACACGGCAAAACACTGCGCGCAGTTCATTCATACGGCGGAGGTGAGGTTTTTTTTATTATTTTTATCAACTCGACTTAAGCCGCGTGTAAACGCGCGCGCGGCGCGCGGCGATGAGATATACGCTTCGTTTGCACACGGATTTGCGAACGTGCAAACTGTGAACGCGGGTCGGTGCTGTGCTGCCTCTTTTTTTTTTTTTTGGCGCCGCATCGAGCGATTGTTGCGCGAAGCTACGATTTTTTTGTCGGGTTTGTATCCGCGGAGCTGTGAACCGCGCGGTGAAGTCAATTGACGCTGTTTTTTTTCGTGATTCTTTGGATATTTGGAAAGATTGATTTTTCGTCGCGAACCTGCAGTTCAGTTATTTGTTATTTTAATACAATGTAATCACAGTCAATGTTAATCTGTGAATCTATAAATTATTCCTTTTTTTAGACATAATTTTTTGCTGAAAAAAATTAGCATCTTGATTAATGTTTATTTTTTACTTGTATTTGGAGAGATGGATGTTTCATCGCGAACCCGCGATTCAGTTACATTATTTAAATACAAATTAATCACATTAAATGGTAATATGTGAATCTATAAATTATAACTTTTTTTAGACATATTTTTTGGCAGAAAAAAATGATCACCTTGATTAATGTTTATTTTATTTTTATTTATTATTTCAGTTTGCCTGACGACGCTGCGCCAAAGGGGGTAGAAGGGGTGAAGAGGACAAACGCCTTCCCACCGAGTGCGATAAGTGGGTGGATAACGGGGCTCTTAGCAGAAAGCACGATTCTTTCCATTTCGCCCCCCGTCCTCTCTATACAACAGGCGGAAAGTACGTGCGCTTCATCCCGCGAGTGTCGCGCCACAACTCGTGATGCGAGGGGCCCCCGGGTCGTGCGACGCGCCAACCCTCGCGTAGTCTCGTAGGCGTCGGCGTCATAGCTCTGCTGTTTCTGCTTTCTGTTCCGTGCTCTCTGGCTGCTGCCACGGAGCCGGCTGCTCGTTGACGCTCGCGGTGCCTGCGAGCCATCAGCGTCACACCAGCGGCATCGACAACTCGGTGCGGCGGCTACAAGTCTCAGCAGCAGCAGCAGCAACGCATACAGCATCACAGCCCGCAGCCTCTACTCGCTTTCACGTCGTCTCTTCCCGGGCTCCCTTTCACTTTCATATTCGACTTGTGGCTCGTCGCCTCGTTTACGTATGTATATAACGCATACACACGCCAGACAGACAGACAGACGCACGGAGAGGGAACGCGACACACGATCCCAGTTGCCGGCACGCGTCGTACGTGGCTGTCAAAACACGCCCACTCAAGAACCCTGAAGAACCCTTCGAGCTCGAGCGACAGCCTCTCGCACTGCGACGAGACACGTACCCCCATTTCCCCCTTGCCCCCCCCCCCCCCCCTGACGCGGGGGACCAAGGGAGGATGAGGGGGAGCCCCACCGGCTTTTTCGCCCCCGTTTCTCGATTCATCCTTCACCTTCGTCTCGACCCCTCACCCCCCTTAGCCGGCCCCCTCTGACACTCTCGCGCACGTTTTCTCTCCTCTCTTTCGTTCTTACAGAAAGAGATTTTTTTTCTGTCTCACTCGGTGCCAGCAACGATCACAGACGGCACGTAGTACTCTCGGCACTCGACGCCCGGAAAACACTGAAAATCCGAATCCGTAAGACCTTCAACCGCGAGCGCGAGCTCTTTGCATGTGACTGAAAGTAAAGCAGCCACTTTGACGACGCGGGACTGACTGGGACTCGGGAGCGAAGACAAAATGTTTGGTGCGAAATGTCGGTTTGATTCCGTCGACAGTTTTGCACGATTATTTTGACAATCGGATCGTGAAGATATTTTTTTTAAGCGACTCGAAGTGCTTTTTTTATTTATGATGATTTTTTTCTAGAGTTCAGGCAATTTTTTAAGACGAATAAAATGGTCCACACTTCGCATGATGGATCTTCGAATCGTTCGATATATTATAAATCGCGGTGAATCGTTACATTGCCGTGTCAAAAATGTTTGATGCGAAATGTTAGTCTCGTTCGGTCGACAGCTTGAGCGGTTATTTTGACAAATGGACTGTAAAGATTTTTTGTTCTAAAAGACGTTTTTTATTTGCGGCGATTTTGAGAGTTCTTGCAATTTTTTAAGACGAATAAAATGGCCCACAATTCGCACGATGGATGTTCGAATCGTACGATATACAAATCGCGGTGAATCGTTACATCGCCGAACGATGAAGTGCGTATTACGGTCAATATGTTTGCGGTTGACAGTGCCGACGACAAGTGAATGCAATATTTGTAACAATAGATTTGCCCCGGTCAATTCGCGTATTTCACGGCGACTGTGGCGGCCGATAACAAAGCTCGTCGCGCGGCGTTGAAATTATTTGTCGTTAAATGTGGTAATTTCTAGGAACATAGGCGGAGCATTACATGACGCGCTGTGTCAACGCCAGATTGCGGCAGATGAAAGGGCCAAGTTGTTCTCGCGCTAATTTCACGAGCTTTGTCTACCTGTCCAATTTTCCGATGGTCTTGAAAGATAAAATTTCTACTGGGGGGGGGGGGGGGGGGGCTAGGATGGTGTACACGGAAATCCGTTGGTATTGACGGCGTATTTCCATGGCAACGATGTGAATCCCCATTAATTCATGAGATAAAGTTTACAGTACAATTTGTCTTGTAATTATGATTTCACAATAATAATGCATAGTGATTATAAAATAGGGTGTATACACTTGAATAGATGGAAAAAATCCAAAATTTCGCTTTAATATGCGAAGAAATAGTGGAAAAATGGAAGAAAAATGTAATGCATTAATTAATTTGTCTATTTTTTCCACTATTTCTACCAATATTAAAGCAAAAATTAGGTTTTTTTTCAGCTATTCAAATGTTTACACTCTATTTTATAGTCACTACAATTTATTGTTATGAAATCATAATTACAACACAAATTGTACCGTAGACTATATCTTATGAATTAAAAGGGAATTACAACCCTGATGGTAACTCATTTGTTGCAACCTGCGTGATAACGCGTGCTCGAAAAATTTCGCGTCATCGGCGCTTTCGTATTTCATATCATTTATTTTACTCGTCTGCTGCTGATTAACCGACACCTTATCGCGATAACGTCGACAGTTTCGCCTTAATCACGAATCGCAAGGAAAATCTTATCTAAGCGCCTTTTGATCGATTATCTTGTTAAATATATCTCAACGCGTAATGCGCTAAAAATTTGTAGTCGCGTCAGTTTCCTCGGAAACCAATCGACGCCGTGGAGAACACGCAAGAGTTAACCTGTGATGTACGCCGGCGATTTTTTTTATCCGCGCGTTTCCATCGCCGAAACGGAAATATCTTTTTCTATCGGCTCCACTGATGCGCGGGTGATTCACAGCTCCGACTAACTCGTTGAAAACAACGTCCGGTAACCCCGGTGCGAGAAAATCAATGACTCAAGTTATTATGAATGAAATATCCGTTTCAGATAACGCGCCGCACATCTTTTTACGACGACGACGGCTCGCGCGTAACGCGCCTCGGCCGTAAATCAACAGGTGAAGAATGAATCATTAAACGTATTACGAGCATTTTATAACTCATGAAAATCGCCGGTGCGCTTAAAAATAAAATACCCAATCATTTTTGCACAACGTAAACTTTCATTACCCGCACTATTGAGAATTTTTGCTACACGTGTTTTCATCACAATTGGCGGAAGCATTATCAAAATGAACTCGCTGCTAAATTCCACATTTCAGCTCATGAATTTTAACCCATCAAATTGGCAGATCGACACAATCGCCCCAAGGCGCCAAAAAACCCAGGTGTTCTTTTTCTTTCAAAATCGACGAGCGTTACGATCGCCCGAAAGAGGACGATTTTCGCGCCTGGGCAGAAATCGTATTATTTACAAAGCGCTGAGTGGCAAAGTAATATTTATCATTGTTAATGCCCTTCTCCTCCCTTCTGGCCTCTCAACCCCCGCGCGCCGGATGGTTTACTGCCGACCGCGTGCTGGCATCGACCTCGATAAATTTAGCTGCTTGGGCGCGAGAGAGAGACAGAGAGAGTCTCTCTCGCTCTCCTCTCTCTGTCTCTGTCTCTCTCTCTGCCTCTCGTGCCGAAGCGAGACAGAGAGAGAGAGGAGAGCAAAAGAGAGATAGAGAACACTCTCTCCTCTCTTTCCCTTTCTCTATCTCGCTTCGGCACGAGAGACAGAGACAGAGAAGACGGAGACAGAGAGAGAACACGCTCTCTCTCTCTCTGTCTCGCTTCGTGAGCGGCGTTGCCCTGTGCCGGGCTGCACTCCGCCGCTGCCAGGCGTGCAAGAGCATTCACTATGAATCGATAGGGTGCGACGGCGGCAGCGTGCCTTTCCCGTCTCTCGGTTCCCTCTCGCATCAGCGTTGCCGGCCGGCCCGGCCCGGCCGCGGCCACAGAGAGTCAGCTAACACCGGCGGCGGCGGCGGCGGCGGCGGCGGTACACACGGGCGCGATTCGATTCTCATTGACCACTGATCGATAGTATTTACGGCGGGCCACCCGAGGGCATTACAGGAAGAGGTGCGCGCGGTCCGACGCGGCACGAATGGCGCCAGCCTCGCCAGCTCGGTGCACTCCGCGCGCTGATGTTCCAAATTCCCATGATTCGCCGGCGCAACGTGAGCGCGATACTCATCAGAGGTCCGCGTGCGAACCTTCGCGATGCGGCGACGAGACACATAGATAGACGGATGAGCGAAAATTCGCTGAGTCGTGACAATTCTTTCGAATAATATATATTGTTTTTTTGGGAATTTGCGAATTTCAATTTCTCGTTAATTTCATTTCTCATTAATTTCTTATTTTATTTTGTAGTTGATTAATTACTGTTATCACTAAGCTGTAATTGTAATTATTGTGGTCATCACTACATATTCGAATGAAAATTTCGGCACTCACTGTAAACGACACGTTTGTCGGTGCAAGAGTCACCCGGTTTCTCTCGTAAAGTCTATTTGCATTGTCGCGCGTGCGAATCTTGTCGCGTGAATTCTCCGCGAGAGTATAACGAATAAAAAAAAAAAGAAAAAAAAGAGCATGACGAGCTTGTTTCCCGCATTTAATTACTAATTAATTTCTTATTTTATTTTGTCGTTGATCAATTACTGAATAATTACTCCGCTGAATTTGTAATTATTGTGATCATCCACTACATTCCCATGAAAATTTCGGTACTCACTACAAACGACACAGTCGTCGGTGCAACGAGTCACCCGGTTTCTCTGGCAACGTCCCGGACTTACATTGTCGCCCCAGCGAAACTCACCGCGTGAATTCACCGCGAGAGTATAACGAATAAAAGAAAAAAGAGCGTGACGAGCTTTTTTCCCGCAAACCCTTCGACAGCGATGACGACGGTGTGCAGGTGAATTGAGTGGAATATCCAATATCTCCGGGGAGCTCGCGCGCGGTTTTTTCTTCTTTTTTTCGCGCGTGATTGTTGATCACACGGATGGAGAGGGGCAAAGGGTGAGGGAGAGGGGGGAAGAGGCGGGGGGGGGGGGGGGGGGTAACCTCCGCCTGGTTTCGTGTTCGTCGTGTCCGGCGGCCTGTACAGTGTATAACGACGAAACGAATCCAGCGGCTCCCGTGGGAATCGCCAGCGTCTCTCGTCGGCCGCGCCGAGCGTTCTTCCTCGATTACCGGAGAAAAAACGGGAGCCCCGCTGGCCAGCCGCTGGGATGGTGGCCGCGCGCGCGCGCGCGCTTCGCGACCGAAAGTCCTCTCGGCGTTTTTGTTTCCCCCACGCCGCAGCCGCTGCGTGATTTGTCACGTGGTGGGTGGCACTGATTACGTTACATTTGCGATTTCACGCGTTGTAACCCCCACCACTCGGCTCTTGCTGGGTTCTGGTACGACCCTCGGGCTTCCACCTCGCTTCTCGCGCCTCGAGCTCGACCCTCGGAGGTCGCCGACTCCCCCGCTCTTGATATCGCAACGAGCCAGCGGCGACTTTTGCGAATTAACGCCTTCGGCGCAAGACGCAATTGTCCGCACATTTTTTATCTGCCATATTGGGCTCGCCATTTTTTACTTCTGAATTTTGCGTTCGGATTCGTAATCAGCGACCCCGAAAACCCCCGAGTACCAAATTTCACGAAAATCATTCGAGCCGATCGGAAAATAATCGGAAAAAATCTGATGTTAAATGGTGTCAATGCCGCCGAAGGGGTTATGAGGTTGTGGTACGCCTCTCCCCTGCGCCGCCATCTCGAATTTTTAAAGCTATTTTCTCTCAAAGTACTCGATACAGATAGGGCTCAAATTGTGAGGGAATGTGCGGAAATACGGCAGAATGTGGCTAAGGTTCTAGCTCCTTGATACATGAAGCCGTTTGTTCGGGAGAACCGAAAAACCAAAAAGTGGGGTTAGGAGCGAGAGAGAAAGACACACGGGTGTTTAGCATTAGCGACGAAGTTCCGAATATTACATACCATCTTCCTCATCGATCCGCGATTGAAAATAACAGCCAAATTATAATCATTATTATTATTACACTGAGAGAAAAGCATATCGTTGACTTAACGATTTCAGATGGTAGAACGGAATATTGGAAGGCTTACAATAATTTATGAATAAAGCGATGATAATATGGTTTAACAAACGATACTTGCAAGGTTACTAGAAACAAATTTGGAAATCGTATATGCAACAAAACGGTATATATGAAACTATTATAATTTTTATGATTATTACTATTAGTATTGTAAAGTTTTTAACAAAAAATGCATTTTTGACAAAAACATATTGGATTAATAAACAATATATTCCTGTTGGTTACCTGTACTATAAATTATCTTACACGCAGTTATGAGATTTATACATATACTATTTTTGTATGTTTAGCTTGGTTGCAACCTTATAAATAATTAGTCTGACAAATATACTTTGTCGAGATAAAATTCAGAATATAGTAGGCGAGAAAATACATTTTAATTGCGCTGTTTAATTGGTTGTACGATCTTAATAAAATAGGATCTGACATACCATAACGTTGGAATTATCATAATCTTATATAGAACAATCATGTTATATTGAAAAAGTGTCTATGGGAATACGCGACACAAAAATAAAAAATCGTATGATTAACTATAAATTATAATTCCCAGGAGGAACGATTATATCATATAATTCTTATCACAGCGCTGTATAATCGTACGTACTGTATAGCATAATCGTTCTCCCCAAGAATTATATTAGATAGTAAAAGATACTATGTAACCGTGGTAGTAGATAATATTCCAGAGAGTAAAGGTAACTATCTGTTGGTCGTGACTTATAATAAACATATCATCAATGACTCTGTGAGATATGTAAAATCACGATTTTACATACAGGTCTTACAACTCCGGTGGTGCACTGAGAAAAATTAATAGTTGTGATTACCAATCGTTGGTCAGAGCTTCCAATATTTTAGTAACTGTAACCAATATTTCGGTACATCTAACCAATGATAGGTAATAGCAACCACTGATTTTTTTCAGTGTTGCAGTGGGTAGCTTAGCTTCAAATTCAGACTTCAAGTAGCAAATTAAAAGATATGCCACTAAAGGTTCGAATAGCCGAGTGGTCTACGGCGCAGAGCAGCACTCAGAAGGTCCCTGGTTCGAATCTGACGTGACAAATATCTTTTTTTTTGTTTTTTTTTTTTTTTATTTTCGATATTTACATTGATAAAAAATCGGATGGATCTAATTTTTTTTATAAATGTAAATTTACATTGATAAAAAATTGGATGCATTCAATTCCTTGTTATCAATGTAAATTACGAAAAAATAAAAAAAATAAAAAAATATATTTGTCACGTCAGGATTCGAACCTGGGACCTTCTGAGTGCTGGTCTGTGCCTTAGACCACTCGGCTATTCGAACCTTTGGTGGTATATCTTTTGATTGGCTATTTGAAGTATTACTTGAAGTGAAGTATTTGCAATCATATATTATTATCAGCATCAATTCGGCAGATACGCATTTTTACTTTGTGCGACAGTAAATATTGCCGCGGCGGATAGTTAACTTGTCTCATTTAAAAATATCCGGAAAGCATCTCGATGTTTGTGATAAAATGCATAAAATGGTAACACTTATAATTATAGTAGATTTTACGATACAGCATTATTACGCGAGCGTATACGATTTGCTGTCGTGCCATGCGCGTCGTATTCGGGCGGAAGTGGGGTATCTCTGCTGTAGCATGCCGAGCGTGGGGGCACCTCTCCCCTCATTCTACGCTCAGCAGTGCGACGGGAGTGTTCGCGACGCGTGGGCAAAAAAATGTTTACCTCGGGGCGACGTTGCCGCGGTCGCAGAAAACCGAAACAATGGAGAAAGAAAGCGAGGAATAAAACGCGTTCGCAACTCAGTTCGGCAGTGTGTCTCGTGCAGTGCAGTTCGACAAACGTGGTGATGGGTGACGAACAAAGAGACGAAACACCTTCGTTCGTCGAGACGAAATTGATGGAGTGGAAACTCGAAAAGTACGTGAAAGTGTTTCAAGGTAAGCGTAACATTCAATTGACTAATTTTCATCCGTTTTGATTATGTACGTACGGTTATTCCATCAATTTACAACGCACTGAGAAGAACTAGTGGTTGCGATTACCAATCATTGGTTCGATCTACCAAAATATTGGTAGCTCTGACCAACGATTGGTAATCACAACTATTAATTTTTTTCAGTGCGGTCGGCGATACGTAGTACATATTTCGTGTTTGTTGGAAAAAACCTTAGAGTTTTTATAAAGATTTAATGCTGAGTTAATGGTTTATTTAATGCTGTGAGGTGTGTGCTGCGCAATAAATTACATTTTGGTGAGATTGTTTTCGTAACGCGCTCGAACTCGATGTCGCGAGAATTGCGTAGTATTTCGTGAGCAAAGACAAAAGCTCGGCCTGACTAAACCGTGTATAGTAAATGCAACTAAATAGATAATAAATGTCGCAATCGTATAGTTAGGAGAACTATTCGAATCATTTCACGTATTATAAATTCGTTACTGCAGAAATAATCTTGTGGTCTTGTAATAAGCGAGAAATGCGTAATACTTCGTGAACGAAGACAAAGGCTTGGCCTGACTAACCGTGTATAGTAAATCCAACTAAATAGATAATAAATGTCGAGATCGTATAGTTAACGGAACTATTCGAATCATTTCACTAACTATAAATTCGTAATTGCAGAAATAATCTTTTCTCTTTATACGATGTCATCGGAATAAATATTTCGGGTTCGTTGAAAATTTATTTCGTCTTTTCGCAGAGTCTCGCGGTGTTAGCAATGCTGCGGAGAGAACGTTCGCCTTTTCGTGTGTTTTTTCTTTTATTTGAATCGATTTTTTTTCGTAACGCGCTCGAACTCGACGTCGCGAGAATTGCGCAATATTTCGTGAGCAAAGACAAAGGCTCGGCCTGACTAAACCGTGTATAGTAAATGCAACTAAATAGATAATAAATGTCGCAATCGTATAGTTAGGAGAACTATTCGAATCATTTCACGTATTATAAATTCGTTACTGCAGAAATAATCTTGTAGTCTTGTAATAAGCGAGAAATGCGTAATACTTCGTGAACGAAGACAAAGGCTTGGCCTGACTAACCGTGTATAGTAAATCCAACTAAATAGATAATAAATGTCGAGATCGTATAGTTAACGGAACTATTCGAATCATTTCACTAACTATAAATTCGTAATTGCAGAAATAATCTTTTCTCTTTATACGATGTCATCGGAATAAATATTTCGGGTTCGTTGAAAATGTATTTCGTCTTTTCGCAGAGTCTCGCGGTGTTAGCAATGCTGCGGAGAGAACGTTCGCCTTTTCGTGTGTTTTTTCTTTTATTTGAATCGATTTTTTTTCGTAACGCGCTCGAACTCGACGTCGCGAGAATTGCGCAATATTTCGTGAGCAAAGACAAAGGCTCGGCCTGACTAAACCGTGTATAGTAAATGCAACTAAATAGATAATAAATGTCGCAATCGTATAGTTAGGAGAACTATTCGAATCATTTCACGTATTATAAATTCGTTACTGCAGAAATAATCTTGTAGTCTTGTAATAAGCGAGAAATGCGTAATACTTCGTGAACGAAGACAAAGGCTTGGCTTGACTAACCGTGTATAGTAAATCCAACTAAATAGATAGTAAACGTCACGATCTTATAATTAGCTGAACTATTCGAATCATTTCACTTACTATAAATTCGTTACTGCAGAAATAATCTTCTCTCTTTATACGATGTCATCGGAATAAATATTTCGGGTTCGTTGAAAAATTATTTCGACTTTTCGCAGAGTCTCGCAGTGTTAGCAATGCTGTGGAGACAACGTTTGCCTTTTCGTACGATTTTTTTTAAATCTCAATCGATTTTTTTCGTAAAATACGTTCGAAGCCGACGTCGCGAGTATTTCGTAATATTTCATGAGCGAAGACAAAGGTTTGGTTTCACTCATCGTTATAGTAAATGCAACTTGATAAATAGTAAATGTCGTGACCATACAGTTAGAACTATCCGAATCATTGCAAAAACTATAAATTCATTACTAAAGAAATAATCTTCTCTAGTTAGTGCAATGATTCGAATAGTTCTCGTCACTATATGGTCACGACATTTATTATTAATTGAGTTGCATTTATTGTACATGGTTAGACAGATCAAGCCTTTGTCTTCGCTACTGAAAGAGTACGAAACTCTCGCGACGTCGAGTTCGAACGTATTACGAAAAAAATCCACGGAAATTTAAAAACATCGTAAGAAAAGGAGAACGTTGTCTCGACAACATTGCTAACACCGCGAGTCTCTGCAAAAAGTCAAAATAATTATTCAACAATCGCGAAATATTTATTCCGATGACATTATATAAAGAGAGAAGATTATTTCTGCAGCAAAAAATGTATAGTTAGTGCTATGATTCGAATAATTCTCCTAACTATTTGGTCAAAACATGTAGTATTAATGGAGTTGCAGTAAATATACACGCGTGTATAATAAACAGTAGTATAGTAAATATAGTAAACATAGTAACACTTTTTTGCGATTTTCGTATGTTTAATATTTTTCGTATATTAGATAACGAGGTGGATGAGGACGCGTTCCTTATAGTAGAAGGAACTCAGCTTGCGGAACTCATACCATTGGTTGGACCACGAACGAGATTTTTGGCCAATCGGTCAACGTACCTGCAAAGCTTGATGCCGCGGGTAATTAAATTTTCCAAATTTTTTTTTTTTCGACCTAAACAATAAAAAAATCACAGCCGCTGTTTCACAAGTTGTTACCACTTGTGTGAAAAAAAATCTAACGATAACTATCGTCAGATTTTTTTTTCACACAAAACAACACACAACACACGCTCGTTAGACACGCACCGCATTTTTCTACGAAGACATAATTTCTGATTATTCTTTACTATTAGAAAGTTTTTTACTTATATTGAATTCATTCACGTAGGTTGAGCATGCGAATTCAGGAAATGACACTTCAAGCTTATCTTCGTCGCTGTTCGGGTCCGATGTCTTCTTCGTACCGCCGGCGGTAGAATTAGGAGAACCAACAGACAGTGGACAGGAAGCAACGAACTGTAGTCAGGAATCAGCAAACGGTGGACAGCCAACACCGAACATTGGGCCGCGAACGCCGGCGAAATGTGGCGAGGTAATAAGTCATAATCTGCTTTGTTTTGATATAAAAAGCATGGTTCGTCTTTTATTTTCGTTATTTATATTTGTTTATATTTATATTTTGTCGGAATTGCCTGTAGACGCTGATTCGCTTATTAAAATCTGGAGCGCGCAGTAACGCATTACTGCTATTGACGCGGCTAACAGCACGTGATAGGAAGACGCTTTGCAGTGCTATCGTTGATCATTTGCTTCTGAAAAACACAAAGTAATATATATTTGTTGAATTTATCAATATCAAATACCGTTTTAATTTTGCTCACAAAGTGTCTATTCTTTCAAGACCAACGGCCGACGATTTTTCGTTTTGGGCAAACGAAGTGCCGAAGGTTTTTCGACACGAAGAAGCGGAGGTGTATTACCGAGCATACAAGGGTGGACGCAAGAGGCGCCTCGCCTCTGGCAAGCTGTGGGACAAGTATAATAACGAAAAAAAGCACATAAGGCTCGGAAGATCTGCCGATGCCAGTCCCAGCAGTTCCAGTGCAACGAACAGCACTGCTACAATATCCGAGGATATCGAAACCGCGCTCACAAAACTGCGAGTGATATCACCACTCGACACCGACGTCCAAAATCTGTGGCGTTTGACCGCGCGATATCGCGATAAGTCGACAACAATCTCGGAGTATTATCAGCAGTATCCGGTTCTCTCCTCGACAGTTGGAAGTTCTCTGGTAACCATAATTAGATCGTCGCGATTTCCGTGTCGTTGTCAACACGTAAAATATATACGCAACATTTTTCAGATTCGAATTGACTTCGAAGAGGCTGATTTAGTGCCAGATCCCGAAATTTTAATAAAAACATGGGTTGGCATTGCCAGAAAAGTCCTCACACTGGCCAGGGAGAAGGGCATACGTAAGGACCTTTTCACCTGTAGAGGTAAGTTTCTTAAGTATGATTTATTTTTACTTGATATATTATGTTTGTTTGATTTTGCTTATCTTTGTTTTATTTTTCGTATGTAAGAACAAGCATCGATCGAGACGTTGGGGTTCGTTGTGTTACCGTATTTGTTTCGGACGAGTCGAGTGAAAACAAATGCCAATGTATGGAGGCCATCGCAACCGGAAGTTGCGGATGCATTCATTATGCAAGTATCGGTACGGAAAATTAATACACTTTTATCAACACAGCACCTTCTTTTCTTACCTCTCAGAATTATTAATAATTTGCAGAGCATGGGAGACTACCCCAAACGACTTGACGAGCATCGAGAGAAACTGTTCAAGTATGGTCTGACTCTTCAACCTTTTGTTTTGACGATCGGAACCGCGACAAGCTTCAGTGCGGTCTACGTCGTTGTGGGCGAAACGAAGTACGAGTGCAGCAGTTTGATGGCAGCTGTCGACTTGTGCTTTAAAACAACGTGGGCGCTGGACGCAAAATATCAGACGGAGTGCCAAGCTGTGTGGAAGTTTTTGGAAAGGTTCGTCTACAAAATCTCAAGTGACATAACTTGCGACAAAACATATCAAACAGTCATGACCGTGTGGTCAGATCTGCAAAGTTTGCCGAGCAGCGAGCGCTAGAAAGTCGTCGGATCTAACGTATTTTTAAGTACGTTTGGAACAAAGTCGTGGGAACAAAATGTTTGTTGCGTGCCAATTTTGTCACGCACTTATTAACTTAAACCATATAAATGCGCATGTAAAATTTTTGCATAAGTACGGCGGCCCGTTGATTTATAAATGCTCGGAACGAGGATGCAGTAGATATTTTTCCAACAGAAGGTCGTTTTTAAAACATACTTCGAGTCATTCTGTCGACTCTGCTTCATATTCTGATAGTCTCAACAATTTCACAGAACCTCCTGTTCGTCTCTCAGAGCTCGATGCTCCGACTCGACGTGTTTGCAACGACGTTTCTGCGGCGCAAACGTCGAAAGATTTAGTTTATCGCAGTGTAGGCGAACATTTCAAAGAGAGTCACATAGAACCTCCTATATCTCGTTTAAATGTTGAACTAGGTTTAGATTTAGATAGTTTTGTTGATGCCACCGCGAAAAATGGAACGTCGAACAGTGTCGTTGAAAAATTCGGCGAACGGAGTCACACAGAACCTCCGGCTCGTCTCGCAGAGCTCGATGCTCCGACTCGGCACGTTTTCAACGACGTTCCTGCGGCGCAAACGTCGAAAAATTTAATTTTTCGCAGTGTGGACGATAATTCCAAAGGGAGTCACATAGAACCTCCTACATCTCGTTTAAATTTAAAATTAAGTTTAGGTTCAGATAGTTTTGTTGATGCCACCGCGGAGAATGGAACGTTGAACAGTGTCGTTGAAAAATTCGGTGAACGGAGTCACACAGAACCTCCTGTTCATCCCGCAGAGCTTGATGCTCCGACTCGGCACGTTTTCAACGACGTTCCTGCGGCGCAAACGTCGAAAAATTTAATTTTTCGCAGTGTGGACGATAATTCCAAAGGGAGTCACATAGAACCTCCTACATCTCGTTTAAATTTAAAATTAAGTTTAGGTTCAGATAGTTTTGTTGATGCCACCGCGGAAAATGGAACGTCGAACTGTGTCGTTGAAAAATTCAGCGAACGGAGTCACACAGAACCTCCTGTTCGTCTCGCAGAGCTCGATGCTCCGACTCAGCGCGTTTGCAACGACGTTCCTGTGGGGCAAACGTCGAAAAATATAATTTTTCGCAGTGTTGATGAGAATTTTGTTAGAGGAAGTGACATAGATCCTCGAAAACCTCGGCCAGATGTACAGCATCGGTTAAAATCAGATACGATTACAGTAGACGACATCGCGACCGCAGGATGTAGTATATCTCCTAACTTAGTAGACGTTGAAAATTTGGATCTTAACTGCATTGACTCATTAAAGCAAAAAGCGCTCGCTGTAACGTTGGACTTTTCTGCAGATCCTAGCTTATCAAGAATTCAGGTTCAGCGGATTGTTCAAACATTTTACCAGTTTATGAACAATGACGAAGTAAATACTTTGAAGAATCGAATCCTCGCCCTAATTCCTTTAGAAAACAGAGAAATCGCTGGAGATTATTTTCAAGAATTTCAAGATGTGTTCGAGAGTGTAGATTCTGAACATAAAAGATTAGTTCTGCTTGAAAAGCACGGATACTACATCCCGCCGGTATCAAATTTTGTAGGAACGATGGAGGTGAGCCGTGAAAATGGGTCCATGCAAACAAAAGATATATTCTGTCAGTACATCCCGATTAAAGAGACGCTAAAAGCGTACATAGGTAAACGTAAAACTTTTGACGAACTTCACGCGTATTTACGCCATTTGCGACAGGACTCCAGTAGTTCAGATAATATAGTGCAATCCAATTTCTGGAAAGTCAAAGTCGCGGATTCCAATAAAATTGTGTTTCCACTCTTTTTGTATCAGGATGATTTCGAAACTGGGAATCCTCTTGGATCCAGGGCTGGAATACACAAATTATGTGGCGTATACATGACGATCGGGTGTTTGCCGCCAGCATATCGATCGAAATTGGTTAATATTTTTCTCGTACTCCTTTGCCACGCGGCAGACCTGAAAAATTACAAGGAAAGCTTAATTTACAATCGACTGATTGAAGATTTGAACGATCTGGAGTCGCAGGGGATCGCGTTGAAATGGCCGGATAAAACGGTAATTGTTTACTTTAAACTGGCTCTCATTATCGGGGATAATTTAGGATTGAACTCTACCCTCGGATTCGCGGACAGCTTCTCGGCGAATTTTTTCTGTCGTTTCTGCAAAATTACTAAAGAACAGTCCAAAACGTGCTTGTCTGAAAAAAGCTGCGTGTTAAGGGACAAGATAAATTACGATGCTGACGTAGCTCGTAATTGTCTATCCGAAACCGGGATTAATAAGTCGTGTGTGTGGAGCCGTGTGAACGGCTTTCATCCCGTTGAAAATTATTGCGTGGACATAATGCATGATTTACTTGAAGGCGTGTGCAAGATAGAAATGGTTGATCTCTTAAAATACGCGATTTATAAAAAGAAGTACTTCACACTAGAAACACTCAACAATCGGATCAAGTTTTTCGACTGTTCCGCCGTGAGCAACGCGCCGCCATTGATAAGTAAAGACGACTTGAGGCAATCGCGGATCAAAATGACTGCTTCTGAAATGAAGACTTTTTTTCTAAATGCTGGCATTATTTTTGGTGACCTGATTTTTAATTTGAATGATGAACACTGGAAACTTTATATATTACTGAGAAAAATTCTGTGTATTTGTTTAAAACATAATGTAACACAGCACACATCAAACACGTTACAAAACTTGATCGCAGAACATCATCGTCTTTTTCTCAAGTTATATGGTCAAACGATGAAACCGAAACACCACTTCATGATTCATTATCCCGCAATTGTAGAAAAAATTGGTCCTCTGCGGCATGTATGGGCTATGAGGTTTGAGGCGAAGCATCGACCATCGAAAAAAACCTCCGTAGTCTCGTTTAATCGAATAAATATTTGTAAAACGCTCGCTATCCAACACCAGTTGTATTTTGCCAACGCACTGTTAAACGATCAATTTTTTCGAATTAACATCAGTTTCGAGACTACCGATGAAGCGGTGATAAAATATTTCCGTCCTCATCCCGAACCTGGCAAATTTCATGAATACAAGGTTTTGAAAAGACTCGCAATCGATGGCACGGCGATAAAAGACAATGATACTATTTTAGTAAAACAGGAAGAATATCCAGTGTTCGGCAGAATTGTAAAACGTTGTATCAAAAATGGCCACATTTCATCTCCTGTTCTATCTGACTTTGGATTCGTCGTTAAAGTATTTCAAACTGTTAATTATAAGGAACATTACCAAGCATATATGGTTGATGAAACTGACTCTATGTACCTTTCAATGCTAAGTGTCAAAGATATTGTAACGAAAGTTTCGATTGTTGTCATGCCCGATGGCAATACGTATGTGGTATACGATTAAATATTTTTCTACGTTTACATTAAGAATGTGATATTACGATTCATCGTTAAATTGAAAGTTCCTAATAAAAATAAAATGTTATTTAAAAGATTTCGCTTTTTGTTATTAATAAATTCAACCCATCAAAAGTATTAATTCGCACTAAATATTACACGGCATATGTTAGATACTTTACATAAATTTGGATTCGTTTCGAAACGTCTATCTGAGGTATATCATCAGCAAAAACGTATATCCAGCTGTATATCTACGAAACTTTAAAATAACAAAAGGTAAGTGAAAATAATCAATCAATGCTATGACGTTGTTAACTGAATTATCTAGCATATTTCCTCGAGAACACGACGGCGTTTATAATTCCCGTTAAAAACGTAATTATTGCTTGTCTTCTAATAGTGTTGGTACTACTTTATAGAATATTTGCCAATACTATGTAATATAGACGCGCCTCCTAAATACTATTCTTAATACTATACACCAATGCAGGCAAAATAGTGCTGAATACTATTATGGCATATGCAAATATTATACCGTTTTACGGGAACCATGCACTGTTCCCTCGTGAAAATATACTATATAGTAAGATTTACTATACGCGTAATCTTACTATATAGTATATTTTCACGAGGGAACAGTGCATAGTTCCCGTAAAACGGTATAATATTTGCATATGCCATAATAGTATTCAGCACTATTTTGCCTGCATTGGTGTATAGTTTTAAGAATAGTATTTAGGAGGCGCGTCTATATTACATAGTATTGGCAAATATTCTATAAAGTAGTACCAAAACTATTAGAGGACAAGCAATAATTACGTTTTTAACGGGAATTATAAACGCCGTTGTGTTCTCTAGAAAATATGTTTATAGTATCTTCAGTGCATAATTACGAGTACAATTATTACAAGAATGACAACCAAACTTTTTGATGGTACAACAATACTAATGTGTCGACAATGTTGCACCATAATAACTGTGAATATATATTCCCATCTAAACAGGGTAAGGAATTATGTTGTGTAGTTAACTTGACTATAAAGATTAATAAGATGAACTAATGCCTAGTGGTTACTATTACGATTCTATATTACTGATTGCACAACACTAAAATCATTCTCAGAATGAACATCGATACGATAAGCATAGACAGCCTAAAAATATAAATCAGTGGAGAATTATATTGAATGTTATATATTATCATATGCAATCGTAATTACAGTCGAAATCAAACCGTCTTCACTATTGTTCATAGTCCGGGGCACAATTAAAAATAATGCATTTAGAACTAACGATAAGTAACCGACATATACTGTATGTTTGACGTAATCACGTTTCAATTGTTTGTAGTACTATACCTAGTGGTTGCTATTACGTTTCTGTATTACTGATTGCACAACACTAAGATAATTCTCGGAATTAATTTTGATACGATAAGCATAGTCAGCCAAAAAATATAAATCAATGGATGAAAACAGTAGTTTGTTTGGAGAATTATATTGAATGTTATCTATTATCATATGAAATCGTAGTTACAGTCGAAATCAAACCATCTTCACTTATGTTCATGGTCCTGGGTACAATTAAAAATAATACATTTGTAACTAACGATATGTAACTGTCATATACTGTATATTTTACGTAATCACGTTTTAATTGTTCTGGGTACTATACCTAGTGGTTACTATTACGTTTCTATATTACTGATTGCACAACACTAAGATAATTCTCAGAATGAAAATCGTTACGATAAGCATAGACAGCCTAAGCATATAAATCAATGGATAAAAACAGCAGTTTGTTTGAACAATTATATTGAATGTTATCTATTATCATATGCAATCGTAATTACAGACGAAATCAAATCGTCTTCACTTATGTTCATAGTCCTGGGTACAATTTAAAATAATACATTTATAACTAACCATAATTACCCGCCATATACTGTATATGTGACGTAATCACGTTTTTATTGTTTCTAGTACTATACATATAGCAACAGAACTGATTAATTAACCTGATCATCTAAATATTAATTGCAATAAAAATAATTTATGGTTCATTCAATCATTTTGTTGCTTTTTGCTGTAACCATAAAATATAATCGTTCCTCCTGGGAATTATAAATTATAGTTAGAATATCGTCAGACTAACTATATTTATTATTAAATTTCGAAATTTTTCTCTCAGTGTACCTTTATCGCTCCGCTATTTTATTCGACCCGCGATACGCAAATTAATTTTTGAATTATATCCTCTTCATCCGCGCGGCGATTCGACGAGGTAAATTTGATAAGTGGCATAAGAGGCGATACATTTTCCCGAATTACGTTGCGGCGACTGCCTCGTCGCGTCAGTGTCAGAGTCGCGAAATGTCCCGGCGCGTGTCGGTCGATCCGGCGTGTTTGTCCGTCGCGCGGGATTCGCAAAATAATTCCTCGTCGATTCTTATGGACGCTGCCACCGCCGCCGCGGCGCGTGTATCGATTATTTATACAGCGCGCTTGCCGACCGATAATCCACTTCTACATACATTTTCAATCGCACCTGCCGTTACGCGCGCGTTTAATCGCGGATGAATAATAACGTCGAAAAGAGGCGGCGGCGGCTGGCAGGCAAAATGTGCTGTCGTGTGTTGGCGTACGCTCGCGCGACGGGAACACGTCGCTCGCCTTGTGCCGCGGCCGCTGCGCGAGTGTGGCGCGCTGTTTCCGCTGCGGAATACGGCGCCACGTACATAATATACCTATATGTGCATAAATGCTATACAAACCCGTTTTAAACCATTTTATACGTATATACTATGTATGTATCCTCGTAGAAAATTTACGGAGCACCACTCGGAACTAGTCAGGCCCTGGCCAGGGCCGTGTCACCCCTGTCCGGGCCTGGTCAGTGCCTGGCTTGGGCCGAATGTAACGTTATAGATTTTTTACCAGATATAAGTACTTTTACTAATATTCGGCTTTAAAATTCTCTGAAAAATTAAGCAACATATAGATATGTATGAATAGCATATATACATATGCAACTGGTACTTTTACAGCTAATATATGCAACACACTCGCAGCCGGATGATATGTGTTTGTGACAGGGCGCGTCCCGCAGGTCATTCAATATCATCGAACCGACACAAGTTCGAAATGTCCGTTTTACCGTGCTACACATCGCACGTTGCATGTGTTTGCGGTGCACAAGCGCGTTCCTCTCGTTCCGCGACTTTTGGCGTTTCATTCTCGTTAGTTCCCACCGGCGTAATTCGCGCGTGGGAAGGGGAATATCGCGGGGCACGCGGTTGGCTATACAGGCAAAGCGTTCGGAATTTCGGGGCTCGATACAACGACGGGGGGGGGGGGGGGGGGGGCACGCACTCTCGACCCCGCTGGGAGCAGGCTTAACGGACGCGCGAGAATAAACGCTCGCACGCATTCGGGTCAGGGTGATAATCGTCAGATCGTTAACCAGCGCGACAACAACATCGCGGAAATTCGACGCGGAAAAAAATTAACGCGTGGCGATCGCGATATTTCTAAATTTTCGCGGGGAGTAGAAAATGCAATTTGCGTTGTCGGTGAAAGTCTCGGAGAATTTATACGGCGATGTAGACGAGGAAGTCGAGGAAGGTTAAAGGATTAATTTTCGGACACGATTTTACATCACCGATTTTTTCGGAAAAATCGGTTATGTGCTCCTTATGTATTGTATTTTTTTTTGTTTTTTGTTTTTTTTTTTTTTTTTTTCGTCAGGAATATTCTGTGGCTCGACCGAATTGAGTCGTAACCGTAATTACGTCTTTAATTTGAAATAACTTGGCCGCGTTTGTTTCGCGTTCCTCTCCGCGCGCCGTCGCAGTTAATTCCGTTTCGCTATGAGAATTTACGACCCTCGTTGACTCGCGCGGAAATCGAGTCGCTGCAACGCTCGTCGTGCACTCCCAGAGTTTCCTCCCGGTTCGTCGTTCACTCTGTTCCGTTCTATCCATTATCGCGCCATATTACAGTGCGCAATGTGCGACGAAACCCGAAGCATCAAAAAGTTCCGCAGTTAGTAAAACACGTGTGTGTTTTGCGTGCGGAAAATTTGACGATCCTACCGTAATATGCACAGCGTGGAAATAACTGGACAGGCGATTGGACGAAATGTTGGTATGTCAAATCATGCGAAGATCGTGGCGGAGATCAACGAAAATGCAACGTAATGCAACATCGACTGCGGGGATGAGTGAGGGGCAGAGAGGGGAAGAGTGGTTCTCGTTTTGCCGTTGGATAATTAAACGCGCTTTTCGAGGCGCCGAGCATCATCCAATAATATCAACAGAAATACAAAACCGTGAGCGTAATAATTGTATAAATATGGATTGATGCCAAAAGCCCGGAACCGTTGCGCCCGGCGTTATCGACCCTTCGGACCCCTGTTGCGGTACCATTGATAACGCGCGCCGCGTTCCGCAACGTAAATAACACAATGAGCGCGCCGGCTGCGGAACAATCGCGATATCATCGCAGCACCGGGCGAAAAGTGCCGGGGAAAAAAAAATGAGCGAAAACAAAAAAAATGTGCCTCCTCTTTTGATTATTTTTTGCAACACGCTTTTGTACTTTTGTGGTTCGACGTTGAAACATTGAACCCCGGAATTTTGCAGCAGGAGAAGCAGCAGCAAAATTGGGATATTGTTTTGGGAGTAAAAAAATACGACGAGAGAATCGGACGATAAAAATGAAGTGCCGGAGGATGACGGAAGAGAGAAAACCGAGAACAAGAAAAAAAAGGACGCAGCGACTTGCGACAATGCGACATATGGCACGTGCTCGTCACGAGACGCGCGCGACGCGAACACGCGTCGCGTAAGTGCGCAGCGCGAAGAATTCGGTGGGGCAGCGCAGCCGGGAAACGAGTGTGGCGAAGCAGCTGCCGTTTTGGGCTCGGTCGTTTGTCCATATTGCCGATGACTTTGACGCACAGTCCTGCATACTCTTCTTCCTTAAAAAAAAATCTGTTTTCTGTGTATAAATTTTACACTGGGAAAACGTTTATTCCGGACCAGTGCGTCCTTTTTCTCAGCAAAAACCGCAATTAATTTTTGTGCCTGTCAATTTCTTCTGGGTCTGAAAAATCTTGAAAAGTTTCCTTTGACAGAAAGATGTCTAAATTAGATCTTCGCGAAATTATATTATTAGTTTTTCTTAGCGAAAACCGAAATTAATTGTTGTGCCTATCAGTTTTTTTTATATCTGAGAAATGAGAAATCTCGAAAGTTTTTAGCGACAGAAATACGTCTAAATTAGTTCACGCCAGTAAAAAAAAAATATCGTCACAAAATTTCGTCGCGTTGCACGATAAACTCGCGTCTCGACGTTTGTACCAAACGTATTTTACGGATGTTGCCGCACACGTTCCACGGGAAAACCGAGGTAAGCGATGGGAGGCTGTATAACCCGGCGCAATTAGATGATTTAACGTCGAACTCGCTAAACTCCTTCGTCACGGCATAATGACGGAGTATATGGAAGGAGGAGAAGGAGGAGATGAAGAAGGAGGATGAGGCCTCCTCATCCTCCGTGAGGAGGCCAATGGGGTCTCTCGAAGACGAGAGACCTCTTCGTCTTAACGAGAGGTGCGTGCGAAGAGATGAGTCCTTCTAATATACTTCTGGCCTGTCATGCCGCAGTCTCGCTCCTCGAGACTGCGGCCTCTCATCCCAGTCGTCTCGCATCCGCAGCAGCCGATCACGAAGTTCTCCAACTGTTGCGAAGCTGCGTTTTGCACCTCCGCGGAAATTACGGAACTCGACTCGATGGGATGGGGTGGGGGGGGGGGGGGGGGGGGCAGAGACTCATGGGAGTCCTCGGAGCTCGCGATCTCCTCCTTCATCTGCGCCTCTTAAGCTTCTGCGGCACAATGCAACCCCGGTTATCCCCTCCCCCGCGTTGTATCGCTCTTCGGGGCCGCGCGGCTACTGTAACCGACGTATTATAGAATTGCTATTGCCACGAACTTAACCATGAAAGCAGCAGCAGCAGCCCGTAACGTAATTTCCACGAGCATCAAAGACAATTATCCGTCGAGTGCCCGGACTACTTGGTCCGCGTATTCGTGTTCGACGCTTTGGCCCCACGTTAAACGTGCTTCTCACGTGTCACTGGGCAGTTAGAAATTATGGAACGACAATTCATTAACGTGAACTTCTGATTTGTCGGCAACGAGAAGCGTTGATCTAGTGTTAAAAATAAAAATTAAATGCATATTATATGACTGATAATATGCATTCAATTTTTTTCATGCTCGTAATTCATACTCGTAATTTGCGAGTATGAATTTATTTCGATACTCAGCGTACATCGAGGGTACGATCCTGATATCACGGAGAGAAAATTCTGGGACTCACCCCCAGACTCTTTTATCAATCGGAGGACATGTTGGCAGTCTAGGGCTCAGGTCTAAACTTTGCTGGAGCGTTCTTCAAATTTAATAGTACTTTGTGATACAAGGGCGAGAAAGCGGCCATTACGCGCGGAGGTTAGGAAGCGGCGCACTCGCCAAATCGAGTGCTACAACGGCACGAGGCGAAGCCGAGTGTTGTTTGTAGCACGAGAGGAGGCGAGTGCACTGCTTCCTAACCTCCGCGGGATGGCCGCTTTGTCGCCCATGTATCACATACTACTTTTTGTAACGAATGTCAACGTGATGTCGCACATCTTCGTGCCTGCAAAGTGTGCGTGAGATCATCTTGTAGATAGTTTCACGCACGCCAATGTGTGCGTGAAGTAATGTAGATAACTTCACGCACCAGATGGCGTACGTGAAATTATCTACGTTGACATGAGCATAATACGCGATCTCACGCACGCTTTGCGGGCACGAAATGTGCGACATTACGTGCATGAGTTACAAAAAAAATGTTCTAGCGAAGTTTATGGGTGAGCTCCAGATTTTTTTTGTGTACGATCCTGATGATACCCACACGGAAAAAAGCCCGATGAGCGCGAGAGAGTGATCAGCGTGACAGGCCGACAGTGGGATTGAGATTCCGATGCAAACAGCGGAGAGGGGGGGGGGGGGGGTGGCATGACGAAACCAAGCGACGGTGGACGACGATAATACCTGGTAGATCGCCTGGCCGAAAGTGTGAGAGAAAGGTACAAGCGCGCGCGCAGTCGCAGTCGCGGCGAGGCGGGAGGTGAGTAATAAGTAAGAAGCAGCGATACGGCGAGGGGCCCGCGCAGTTGGTAATGGTGTTGGCCTCTGGCATCGCGCACGGTGGCTGGTCGCACCTGTCGCGAGCACGGTGGTCCCCTTCCGCGCTCGCGAATACGCCGGTCCGGGCCGAGAGTGGGGGAAGGTAGGGGGAGCGAGGGGGGGACGCCCCCGCGCGGCTCTGGGCCAGCGGGACCCTGAAGACGGGCCCCTCGTTCACTCTCGGAATCCGCTCCCGTCGCTTTCGCGCAGGTTTCGCCGACGCGACTGCGCACGACGCGTCCTGCGCGCGCGCATCCCGCACTCGCCGCCGCGGCTGCGCACGACGCGTCGTCGCGTCCTGCGCGCGCATCTCACTCGGGTAACCCGGGACCACGTGGGACCACATGCGATATATAGATATAGACCCAACAGTCTTCCTCGGGTCTCTCGTCGTTGCCTCGCCTCGGCTCTCCTTGATGCTTCGCGTAGCCGCCACTCGGTTGCGTTCGTGCCCTTCCTCGCGTCTTCATCGCTCATCCGTTCTCTCAACCGGAGAGCTCGTCCCGAAAATCACTGCCCCACTCCGGGTAAGCGTGCACCAAGCACAACCTCCTCCCTCCCTTCCACCCTTCCTCCTTCCCTCTTTCTCTCTTTCTTTCTGGTTCGTCCTGCTTGCAGTGCCGAGACCTCCGCACACTCTACGCACGCTCCACAGCTCTGGATTGGTACTCCGTCGAGAAAAGGAGTGAAAGGGGGGGGGGGGGGGGTGAGAAGGGGAAAGCGCGGCGGCATCGAGAATCGTTATCGTCTCGTCGTCACTCGGTCGTTAAACTGTACACGCCGAGAGCCACGTGCACACCGCGCGACCAAGGTGGTAACATACACGAGGTGCACGCGGGTACACACGTATATATATAGTTTACGTTCCCGTACGTTTACGCGCAGTTAGGTATACACACGTAATTCCTGGTCTCGGAGTCCCGCCTCCTGTTTTCTCTTTTTTCTTAATTTTTTTTCTCATCCCTTTTCTCTCTCTCTCTCTTTCTTTCCTGTTCGCTCGGAGATTGTAACTCACAGCGTTAATTCAGTCCTTTCATCGTAGTGCGGCGGCGATATGGCACCGTTAGGCCAGCCGAACGCAAGCGTAACTCCCCGATTGCCTTCCAGCTATGTAACACACTCGAAGCAACCGGACTATCGGTAACGCTCGCTGAATATTCGCGCAAGTAGCGTGCGACGACCGCGCAGATTCGAGTCCGGGACGCGACGCGAGGGGGCAGCAGCAGCAGCAGCAGCAGCAGCAGCAGCAGCAGCGCCAGAAGCAGCAGTGGAAGCAGCGCGGGTCTTCGGAAAAACGCGTCCTCGGGCGCTCGTTTCGTATCGCACATTAGTCATTACTCCCGGCGCGTTAGTCACAGACCCTCGTCGCGCGCACCGTCGCCGTCGCGCTCTCTGCGCGCCGCCCGACCGCCGCGCTATTCGCCGCTTTTTGCCGCAGAGAACGTAACGAAGACATTATGCCGAGGTGGTCAGAGACGACGGTGGGCGACGTCTCTCTATCTCTCTCTCGCTCTTTCGCACTCCGAGGCCGCCACTTCTGCTCCCTCTGGCCTTTGCCTCAGCTCAGGAGGCAAAGAGAGAAAGAGAAAGAGAGAGAGAGAGATACCTCTCTCTCTCTCCCTCCGCACCCCTTGTCTTACGCTCTCGACGCTCATTTCTCCCTCGTTCGGCTCGGCTAGCCGAGACCCTCCCTCGCCTCGTCTCGCTCCCCCGGGGCCATTACACGACCTATCGTTAATCCCCCCCCTCGCCTCATCCCACCGACAACCCCCTCCTTTCTCTCGGCCTCCTTTGCCTCCCTCGTCGTTCGAGGATGAGGAGGTCGAGGACGAGGAGGGATGAGGCGACTCGGAATCCGCGTACCGCACTCTCTGCTTGCGAGAAACCCCTTCGGTATACCCTGCGAGCGACCCGCTCACTTCGTTAGCCCGCCGCGCAAGCCTCACTCTCGCTCTCTGCTGCATTCACTCTCTTTCTCGCTCTCTCACTCTCGCCTCGGCCCAAACTTCTCTCCGGCGTCCACATAGTATAAGTAAAATCCCTGCCTAACGTACCGCACATACATTACATCCGGACCCCTCGTAATTGCTCCGCGTCTCTCGCTAACGTACCGGGTTATCATTATCAGTTATGTCCCTGCGGAATCCCCGCGCGTGCGCGACTTGCGAGCTCGTCCCGACGCGGCGCGACTTTTTACCATCTGTTGAATCTGACGTCGGATCGCTCGTTATGTACAGATGAAAAATAAATAAATAAATAAAAATAAAAATAAAAATTGAGTTCGCCATTCTTATTTTTTTTATCACGACGATCCTTGTGACCAAAAATCGCCGAAGACGATTCTTCCCGCCGAAACAAAAGAGCGGTACACGCGGCGCATATTCTATTATATATATATATATATATATATATATATTACGCAGCCCCGCGTGCCGTCTTCGTTATCTCGTTTTTGTGGTTCCCACCGCGGTATCCGCGCGCCGAGCTCAAAGCGCGGCCAGAGGTAACACAAGATCGAGCGATGAGAGAGAAAGAGAGAGAGGACATTGAGCGATCATGAGAGACAGAGAGAAAGACAGAGAGGCGGAAACTACGACGTTCCGCGCGGTATAACAGCAGCCGCGAAGCGCTGCTGGGTTATATGCGCGCGCCTCGGCGAGATGACGGCGTGTACGAAGAGAGAAAACGATCGCACGTCATACTTAACGAGGGGTGGTGGTCGCGGCTGCGGGTCGAACTCACCTCGTCGTCGTCGCCGCTGCCGTTGCTGTCGCTGCAGCACCAGAAGCAGCAGCAGTAGCGTTGGTACTCGCTCTTGGTGCTCAGTGAGACGTTCCTCTCTCTCCCCTGCCCACCCCTCCCCCTCCCCACCCCGCTCTGGCCCATCGTCGCGTAGCCCGCGGCGAATAGTGTGGCTATACGCTCCTCGTTCCCCCCTCCCATCCTCCCCATCCTCCTCATCCTCCTCATTCTTCGTCCTCACCTCTTTCTTCCCCCTTCGGCTGCTGCTGCCGTCGCAGCTCGTAGCCTCTCCTCGAATCTCTGTTTATCTTTATCTCTTTTGGTTTGGTTTGTCGGCTCGCGGCACGGCCACGTGATTACAGGGTAGCCGGCACTCACCTCGGAACTCGGGTGGTCTTCGGCAACGTGGCCACCGTCGCCGCCGCCGCCGCCGCCGCTGCGCGGTAGCCTACAGGCTGCTGCTGCCTGCCTACCTCTATATTGCCGGGGCCCCCAGCGCCGGGGCCCCGGCCGCGTCGTTGCGTTGCGTTTGCGCCGTCGATGCTGCTGCTGCCGCTGCCCTCTTCGTCGCGAGTCGGCGCGAGAGCGATTGCGAGACAAAGACCAACGGAGCCCCCGTCGAAGCGCGCGGCGCGCGTCGTTCGGTCTCTCTCCCTCTCTCTCTCTCTCTTTCTCTCTCTCTCTCCTTCTCCCTCCATCCTCTCGTTTGTGTATTATTTTCCCTCCCTCTCGCGTCCTTATATTCCCATCCGCGCCGTTTATTTCGCGGTCTCGCTCGCCCGCACGCAGCTCGTTCCGTCTTCTGGATACACTGGATACACCTTCCGCCTTCCTTAGGCATACACCAGAGGCTCGCGATGCTTCTGCCGCTGGTGGTGATTGTGACGAGTGGTGATGCTTCTGCTGCTGGTAGCGACGGTGATCATGGCAGCGGTGGTGGCTGCTGCTGCTGCTGCTGTTGCTGCTGCTGTTGCTGCTGCTTATGTACTCGTGTTGCTCTTCTGCTCCTTCTGCCCGACTCTCTCGAGTCTACTTCGGATATGCTTCGTGAATCACGCGCTGCTCACGCGCGCGGTCGCCTTCGCCAATCGCGTATCACAGCTCTCTCGCCAAACTCTCGAGCCTCGTCCATTATCGTCGGTCTATCTCGCTCGCACTAACTGCCCTTGTCTTATTAGCGATACAGTCGACGCCGAAAAGATTGCGGACGAGGGACTCAAGCGGCCCTCGTCAGCAATCCGAGAGGGGGGGGGGGGGGGGGGGATTTTTAAAACTGTTAAAAATCCGGTGTTAAAAATTGACCCTTCTGTTGATGGTCCACACCGTGTCAACGACTAGTGTTCAATAACTGGTGTCAATTTAAATCATAACCTTACAATTTCAAACACATTTTATTTGAATACAGTCGAAGGAGATTCAACGACATCGTCGGATTTCGTTCGTTCGATAAGTCGTCAATGATTGATATCATTTTATGGATTTTCATAATTTTGTCCCGAACATAATTATGTCGAATGTTTCATGAACGAGGACAACAATTTTGACACACCTTATTATGTGAATTTGATACCCTGGAAAGTGCTGCTTTTACCACCTAGAGGGTCAACACTGATCAAAGTCCACACCAATTAAGTTTAAAACGCTGGATTTCCAACAGCTGTATATGCCCTTTGTGGGAGATAGCCAAGAGTTGAAGGAGGCGCGACGGGAGGAGGGTGGAATAGCGCAGGGCAGGGGAGGGGCTTTGAGTAGGACCAGGAGGAGGAGGAGTGGGGGTAGGGTTGAGGAGGACCATGCGGCGGAGGAGGGGGAGGGTGACGTGTTAATCAGAAATCCAGTGTCGCGAACCTCGGAATACGACAGTCCACTATGACTGCTCTCAACTCAAATCGATATTCCTGGTCGTTATACTACCTGGCACGTGATGTATATAGTTGTACGTCCAGGTTACACAGCGAGTGAACTAGTACGTCGGTAACTTCGAAGCGATATACAGGCGTCTCTCGACCCATCTCACTCACCGTCGCGTCCTCGCCGCCGCGTCTCGCTCTCTCTCTCACTCTCTCTCGCCCCTCAGCTGAATTTAATTACCCTCCGGGAGGTATATAAAGCCACCTGTAATCTGCCAGATAGTTAATTAGCAATTGCACCGAGCCCGGGCACCTTCGCGCACGCGAAATGAATGTTTATGGCTTACACTTTGGGTCGTGAACGTAAATAGTTAAATGCGAAATTAATGCGTCCCGATAAATAATGCCGCGTGTGCTGCCTTCGGCTTGTTACTTTTCTAGACGGAAAAGTATCGCGTTACCTGCGAGGGCGAGGGCGACGATTAATTTCCACGCTCGTTTAGCGTCGGCGTCGAGACGAAATATAGAGGACTACGATTGGTCGTGAATGTTTAGCTGTTTTTAATTTTTATTTTTATCAATTTTTTACCAAAAACAACCCGATTGAAAATATCGTTAGTTTCCATGCAAAAATTCGGACAAATTCCGGGCCAATGTTCCCAGCTTCACGTCGCCGAAGTTCAATGTTAAATACCTACACAAAATTTCATTGATTGAATGTTTAGCTGTATTTCTTTTTTTTTCGAAAAACAACTCGTTTGGAAATATCGTTAACGCCAATGTCAAAATTTGGACAAATTCCGGGCCAACATTTCCAGTTTCACTTCACCGAGGTCCGACACTATAAATACACGAAATTTCATTGGTCTATATTTGACGCAGCGTCGTAATATTTTAGCGGTACATTCGTAAAACAGCCGAGCGCTGATCTTTCGCGCTCGGCAGATACTTCGCTCGGTTTCCGCAGTCTCTCCTAGCCGAGAGAATTCGAGGCTAAGCGTTCAGACTGAACGGGAGCTTAGACGCGGCAGAATGAGAATTAAGCTGTGCTGTAGTATCGTTACGTGAGGTACACGCGCCGGCTGAGCGAGAGAGACCGGGGAGAGAGGTAACGAAAGGAAGAAAGGTGAAGCCGCGGTGCGAAGCCAACTGCGGGGATCGCATCTCGTAACGAGCCTCGTAACCTCCATCCCCGCGTTTTCTTTCTCTCTTTGCGTTCTTCCCGCGTTCTTCGCTCTTCTCTTCGCGTTACCGAGCCGCAAAACCGCCGCAAGAAACCGGCTGCTGCTGCTTCTGCTGCAACGAAAAGCGAACGAAAAGCTCCACACGAGCCTCGACGATTCTATTAAGGCGTCTCGCACGGCAACGCGCACCCTGCGCAACGGTCCGAACAGGAAAACTGCTCTGCGCTCCTTGCGAAGCGACTGGCATGTTTCTGTGCTCCAAACGAAGGCAACGAGAGCGAACGAGAGCGAACGAGCCCGAGTAGAAAATTCATAGCGTTATATTTGGCCCTATCCAGGCACTGATCAGGCCCGGCCAGGGATAACACGGTTCTGGCTAGGGCCTGACTAGCACCGAATGTAAATTTTCTACCAGGGAGAACGCAGCTCTCAAATGCAGCGGCCTGGCTAATAAATCTAAAGGGAATTTCAGTCTTGTCTTGGGCGCCCCCCCCCCCCCCCCCGGCCGATGCTAACCCTCTCCCCGCCCACTCGTAAAACTGCTACAACACTTCACTTCCCCAAATACACAACCGGGAAAACAGGCGTCATTCTACTTTTCTCGCTGAGACACTCGGAGCGAAAATAGTAACACACATTGCGGTCCGAGTATTTGGGGTAAGTTCGAAGAGACGTTAAGGTGGAATGTAGAACGAGCGGAGTCGTTGCAATATAAATAACGCGATTGTAAATCATTTTGTAACATTTTGTAATAAAATATCTGAGACATTGAAATTCGTTACATTTTTTATTTGCAAATAGTTATTTTATTCCTGAACATAAAAGATCCATCGGACTGAAAATTCCAGAGGAGATGAAATACACGACAACGTCTAATTTTTGTAAAGTTCGAATTTCTGGAGTCTGAACGGTTTGGTGTACTTTTAATTTACGCTAATGTTTCGGCCTCCTGACCGAGAGAATTGCGTGAAATATGAGAAAGATGCTTGAATTCATTTTTTTTTGGTCCGAATGAAACCCTCAGTTTCATTCAATCCTTTTAGTAACCTCGCTCGGCCCTCGGGGGGTTTATATCGCGCTAAAATACACCTCGAGGGCGGCCGAGGGTTGGAAAAAGTGGCGCAAAGGGGGATGAGGCGAAAGCAACGGGAGTGGCGGCGGCGGCAGCGGGCGGATCGCTGGCCCGAGGGTGCGCGACGCTGGTTATCGCTCGGAAGTCACTTGGCGCTTGAGAAAGCAACAGAAAAGAGTGAACGCGACTGCGGAGAAAGAGTAAAGGGCCAACGGTCGTGAGGAAGGGGAAAGGGGTGGGGGGAGGGGGTGGGGGGGATTTACCTCGAGTGCTGGCGTTGGTGGTGGTCGCGGTTGTTAAACGGCCGTCGGCAGTCGTAGACTCGTTGTCTTATCGGCTTGTAGGTGTCGAGTCCTCAGCTGGTGCCTCTTAATTTCGCCTCGCGATTTACTCGCCGTGCAATCCCGGTGATTTTATAGGACACAACAAACAAAATAACAACCGCATCACCCTTAAATTATCGCAGATATTTATTGTAAATAATTCGACTGATTATTTTTGATTTTTTAACTTATTTTTACTGTTTTTTCACTTAAACTATTATCATTATTATTATTATTATTATTATAAATTAAATTAAATTATTATTAAATTATATTAAATTAGTATTATTATTCGATTTTTCAAGTGTTCGCAGAATTTTTATTTCGTCTCTCAGAAATCGCATATTTTTTTAAGAGTTTGGATAGAAAATTCAAAGAGAAAAACGCAAAAATCTATTTTTTTTACAAACTGCCAAATTTTGCGATATTCAACAACGAACTACTGATTTCTCAACGACCAATCAGAGGTCGACTAAATCTACAGCAATTGTTGCTCACGAACTTTTCAATGGCAGCTTTTTATTATCATTATTATTATTACTATCATTATTCTCCTTTTATCAAGATTTCGTTCAGTTCACCGTCGAATAAATAAATAAATAAATCATGTTAGCTATAATGGAGCCATGAATAGGGTTGGCGACTGCTGCTGATAACTGATAGAGACATCGATCGACTGTATCAACATGTTGCCAATATCGTCGTATCAGAGGTTTTATCAAGTCCTTTGATCAGCGCAGACTTTGCCCACCGAGTTAAGATTTCCGTCTCGATCGCTGATTATTCATAGGTATGGTAATATTTTGCTTCCCGCTATCACCCAGTTAGCGCGGGGCGCGCGCGCTCCTTTTGTGGCGGCAGCTTATTTACATAAGCCTTTTGGAAATTTACGCCAGAGGCTGCTGCGAGTCTCTCGGCGTTATATACTCTCGGCGCTGCTGCAGACGACTGCGGTAGCAGAGTCGAGTGTGGATGAAGTGTGTTTATGAGATAGACTGTGTGTTATCGGGTCCTCAGACATTTAGATTCCCCGCGCGCGCGCGCGCGGCGTCTGGAAACAACGAGAAGATACACGCGCGCGAAATTCAATTAGTGCAGCCCGACTGACATCAGACACCGAAGTTCACGCATAATTTTACACTCGCGGAGTTCATGAGGCCCAGCTTTTTATTCCAGTCCTTTTTTTTCTCGAAAATTCTTCTCCAGTCTTCGGCATGCAATTCGAAATTTTTGGCAATCGAAAAAAAAAAAAAAAAAAAAAAAAAAAAAAAAATGGCAAACCAGACGCAGAGCCCGAGCCGAACGACAGGAACAAAAATCCTTAAACATTTTCGCGCAGGTAGTCGGAGCGAACCGGGTGAGTCGGTTGAGTCGGGTGAGTCCCAAGTCGAAGGGGAAAAGAATGACGCGGGTGACGACGACGACGGCGACGACGTCGAAGACGCGACGGCGGCTGGAATCGAAACAGGCTCCGTGTCTCTCGCCGTCTTTAATTCTTCTTTTTCATTATGCTCGTTCGTTGTTGTTGTTGTCGTTGTTTTTTATTCTCCTTCTCTCTTTCGTTGTTTTATCTCAGTCGCGATGCAGAAGGTGCGGAACGTGTAAATTCCTGTGTGGTCGCGGCCGGGTCTCTCGCTGCTGGTCCGGGCCAACCGAGCGGTCTGCTCGCTCGCGGCCCGATTTAAATATCAAAGGCGGCTTAAATCTGACCTATACCACGCTGAATCATGTTACCTATAGGCTTATAAGCAGATTTACCAAACACAATTTGGCGCGCACCTCCTCCCGGTCGCCCCCCCCCCCCCTCTCGCTCCGCGCTTATTGTTAGCCGCGTGTCGAGCCAGGCGCTAACATCCGATGGACAAAGTCAACGGGTGCCGCCGCCGACTGCCGTTGTATTCTTTTCCGCGCTTCTCTCGTCCCGACAGCGCCGCCAGGACCTTCCTCCACGTCCGTTTCCGCGCTGATCGCATTCGCGGTTCCTCTGCGAGACGCTCCGGGCCCGGGTTTGCTTTTTGAAGAAGGTTCCGTTTGATTCCACCGACGTCGCGGCGCGCAGTTTGTATACATATATATAACGAACGCGCCGACGATCGCTCATCGTCTCGTAGCTTTCGCTCTCGGACGGCGGCGGCACGAGTAGCGTTTGGCAAATTAAATCGCGGGAGAAAAAAGTATTGTTTCATTTCGATTTTTCGTATTTTTTATTTGGTGTTTGATTTGATTTCATTTTATTTTTAACGATGGATTCGGGAATTTTTCTTGCGAAGCGAAATTCTATACAAATATATTAATGAATTTCAATTTTTATTAATATTTATTAATACATTTGGTAATAAGTATTGTTTCATTTCGATTTTTCGTATTTTTTGTTTGGTGTTTGATTTCATTTCATTTTATTTTTAACGATGGATTCGGGAATTTTTGTCGAGAAGCGAAATTCTATACAAATATATTAATGAATTTCAATTTTTATTAATATTTATTATTACATTTGGTAATAAGTTATTCATTTTTCATGAAAATTCGGACGTGTGGTAACGTAATTACCGTTGTAGCTTCATCTCGTTGGTTCACCGGTGACGCCGATCGAGTCTGACGGTCGCCCGGTGAATGCGAACACAAAAGCGCCGCGCAGCATCCGCGGAGTTCGCGCTGGGTTCCGTCCCGACGATCGCTGCCAGCGTACGCGTATTATTTCCTTCTCACTTTCACGGTGACTCGGACTCGGAGCGCGCAGGTAGACAAATGGAGGTGGGAGTCGAACCCCCTCCCCTCGCCCTCCCCCTGGCGCTCACCCATCGAGCTGAGCCGGGAGCGACGTCCAAGAAAGGCGTCGCTCTTAACTCCCGCGTCAAGACTTTCTTAACTTCAGCTCCACGCTTTGTCTCAGAGTTCGAAAGCTGATTAATTGGATAAGTTCAACGAATACGTTGAACACAGTAAATTTAATTAATATTCGCATTACTATTCACGTTCAATGGCAACATCATATCCATGTTTGTCCATTTTCTTTTTAATTGAGATGATATTTCACTATAGAATTTCTGAAAACTCGATTTTTTTTCAAATGGTCCTTTAGGACCTCAAAAATGATGTCCCAAAAAAATCCCGAAAACACCCTATTTTTTACAGTGGCATAACTCAATTAGACTATTCGCCCGGTTCGTACTTTTCATAAAATTCTTCAAATTGTAGGAGTCTTTCAAACATCCATGTTTTTTTTTTATTTACCTGTTTCGTTAAATATTTAATCTTCCGCCCAGTAGTCAATTAACAGTTAATTAACGATAGTACAAATCGCGTTTGGGTTCCGGCGCGTGTCACTCCGTCTAGTCGGGCAAATAAATGGCGAGGCATAAAGAAACTGGTTCGTAACTGAGACCCCAACGATAAATCGTCCTGTGTAACACTCGAAACGTTTTCCTACGTAGCCGCGCGTTTGATAGATATATAGATATACACAAGGGACACACGTCTGGTGGTACAGGAAACGAGTACGCGCGCCAACGCCGCCCATGGTACTCATATCACCTTCACTCGGTAGTGCTCCGGTGCATTATCGATCGACTGCTCTCGAGAACTGGCGAAAGGTCAAGTTCCCATAAGAGAAACATGATCGCGTGTTCCTAAAACGACGCCGCTGAATTCACTACGACGCTCGTGGCGACCTCTTTGCGACACACAGGGTCTTCCACACACACAGACAGAACCCACAGACACACAGGACGCTTTGCCAAAATCGTTTCATTTTTCATTATTTCTTTTTACCTTTTATTTGTTATATTTCTCCTTTGAGCCTTGGAGTCCTCCATGTCTGCTCCCGGAATTTCTACTCCGCTCTCCTGAAAACTGCTCCGATCGTTCCCGGCAAAATAACGTGCAAACCGCCAGCGTCGCTTCTGTCAGTTGAAAAATAAATATTACCGATCCGGAAGCAGGAAAAAGTGTGAGTAGAAAAAAACGTGAGACTGCGTGAGAAAAAATCGCCGAAAAAATATTGGCGTTGGGAAAAATGCCAAAAGATCTTGGCGAATTGAGAATTGCGCTGACGTAAACTCGGAAAATCGAGAAACACAATTTTTTCGCGTCGCGACCTCCGATGGGATTTTGCAGCGGAGCGAGAGCCGAGAGATCCCGGAGCCTCCGGTGAACCTCCGGAAGTGGCGCGTTCAATCCGCTCGCGGAGTCGACGAACGACGCGGGGACTACGCATTTCGATTGGGCCTGAAATTTATGTACTGCACGAGAGAGGGAATATTAGGTATACATAACGACGACAAGCCGAGGGCGAAAGGAAATGCCGCGCGCGGTTCTCCGCAAAGTAGGAAATCAGATTGAGAACTAAACGGAGGAACTAAGCAAATCGATGAAATTGCCTCGGTTCCTTCTGCCAAGGAAAATTCCAGATTGCTGCGGATATTTTGCATGTCTGCTGCGTTCCCTCGCGGCAAGTGCGACGGAAAGAAGGAAAAAGGGATATGGATTTACCGCAAATAAAAAAAAAAATATGCCGCGGGTTGAAATGAGCAGCGTCTTGCGTTTTGCGGACTCGCTCAGTGTGCGAAAAATAAAAATAAAAACTAAAATAAAATTCGCGAGGCCCTCGGAAAAATATTTCCCACAAATCGTCTCCCGCGAAAAATCATGATCTATCGCTTACTTTTTTTCAAAAAATAATTTATACCTCGCAACGTACAAAAAAAAATCCGTCTCATCGTCGCGCGACTCACTCGTCAAGCCGTCGCGACGCGACACCAAACGACCCGTCTCGAATCTTCGTCGTTATGCTCCGATCTACAAAAAAAAAAAGAAGAAAAAAAAGAAAAAAAACGTTTGACGCTCCGTCGCAAACGCAAATCGCGCTTTCTCGCTCGAGCGGAAACGCGGAGTCGTCGTCGCCTCGACGTCGGGAAATTCGCGGCGCGCCGCGTCTGTAATACACAAAAATATTCGTATGTACCCTCGACGCTCGAAGGAATATTTATGAAGAGGGCAGAGAGGCGAACGAGCACGACGCCGACGCTTGTGGGACGGGGGGGGGGGGGGGGGGGCAAGGGAGGAGTCAAGGGAGGGGGCAAAAGAAGGGGGTGAATATATACCGAAGAGAGAAAGGGATGGTAATCGCTTCGCGCTGCTGGAAGCTCGCCTCGCTCGTCGTCTGGGTTGCGCCCTGGCAAATTGTATGATTTACAGACCATTTAAGGAACGAATTACGTCCGGCAGTATTTTCCGATACCCGGGGCGGCTCGTATCCTGCTCGCCGATCAGAAAGCTCGCGCCTTTTTTTTCGCTACCCCCAACGACGTCCTGGCGGAAATTCAGTCGGATATTGCACAGTATTTTTTTTTTTTTTTTTATTTTCATAACAAGTTAATACACTTCGTTATTCACTTATCGGAAGGTGGGAATACAATATTTTACTCCCGTTCCTACAGAAAGAATTCCCGGGGTGAAATGACACACTTCTGCTCTTCCTCAGTGTCCTCGCCGTCCGTCCTCGACGATTTTCTTGCCCGAAACGATATAGACGCCCCATTATAATAACAAACAGAGCCGACGACTCGACAATAACCCACATCCATGATACACACGTCAAACGCGCTCGCGCCGCGTCTCGGCACCGATCCGCACGTACTATACATATAAATACACGCGCGAAGGGCTCGAAAAAAAAAAAAAAAAATCTCCTTGTACCTTATTTGCCGATAATCACGAGCAGCGGATCGGGTCCTGCGCGCGGCGAGAGGCAAGAGGCCCCCCGATGGCCACTTTTAGTGGGTGGAAAATTATACGGCGGCTTCTCGCGCGAGTCTCTAAAATGGGCAGCTCTCTTCGGGTTACGAACTATAATAATCATTTCTCCGTTCGGCCGACCAGCTAGCGTTGTATATACATACAGTCTACTACTATATTACCGCGGCGGCCGAGTGGCGAGAGAGGAGGAGGAGAACGAAGGGCCGGGGGAGGGGGGGGGGGGGGGGGGGGGGGGGGGAGAGAGAAACACGGGCGAGTCGAGTCGAGCGAGGCGGCCGCGGAGACCGCGCGGGACGAACGTGGCGACGTGGTAGTCAACATATTTACCGGCTCGTTAACGTCCCCGTATAAAGAGATCGTCCCTGTGGCTCGCGCGACTGTGCGCGTTCTCTCGCATCTCTCGCGCAGTCCGAAAACCTCCGACCCCCCCTCCTGCCCTCCCCCTCGACCCCCCACCCCTCGTGCCACGCCGACCGGCGAACGGTCCAATATAACGCACGAAACGATAACGAGACCCGAGAGCACCAACAGCCCGCAGTCCGTCTGACCGTGTCTCTTCCCCTCTCCCCCCTCCACCACCCCCCCTGGTGCCTACCGCGTTGTTCCCTCCCTAACCTCACCTCACCCCTCCAGCTGCATCTACCTTTTGCGAAACCGCTTTCGTGCCCTGCTGCCGCTGCTTTTCGCGTTCCTACTTCGGAATTACCTCCCCCCTCCCTCCTCCCCCTCCCCCCTCCCCTCACGGTCGACCCGTGACGCGTACGACACGCGTTTACGCACTCGAGCGGGATGCACGTGAAGCCGCGCGCAGTGCGTAAAATCGTGCGCATAAATAGCCGAGCGATATGTGTACCGAGAGTTCTTAAAGTGCAATTCGTAATTTTTTTTTTTTTTGTACCTGCGTTTAAGCGTGAGCGGTATTTTATTTTACCACCGTGAAGATTTCGCTTGCGAAATTGAGACGCGAAGGGCACACGACTCGGTTCTTGTCGAGTAACTCGTAATATGTGAAAAAAAATGGAGTGATTTTTTTTGTATCAATTTAACGGCGCTCCGAATCGGCGATTACTTTTATTGAGATATCGGGGCCTAATCAGAGATGCAAAGTAGACTCGCGGAGCGATTGCGCGGAACGATGAATTTCGCTCTGCGCGAGCGTCGCACGACCGACGACCGAGAAACCATTAAACTCCGGCTGGAAGCCCGTAGACACATTAAATGGTCGAGGCAAACAGACTATTTTTTTCGAGATTTACATCATAAAATCCGGCTACGGGCATCCCCCTCCCTCCTGTCCCCCTCCTTCTCTTATTTTTATCGATGTCTCGCGAGGTACCTTTGTTTAGGGCAGTTTTACATCGGTACCAGTCCGAGAGCTGCGTATACGGCTGCCGTACCCCCCCCCGATCTGAATTATTGGAGTGCCTCCTCCCCTTTCCTCTCGCCCACCCGATCAACCACCTGCTCCTTAAACTTCCCCCTCGATAGTTTTCGTGTGTTTCTGCGAGTGAGAGAAACACACACAGGTCGCGCGGCGCGACCAATCAATGCGGGAGAGAGGAGACCAAGGTTGAATCGACGAAAAGAAAGGAAGAATTCAAGGGAAGCCAGTGAATCAATGTGTGCATCGATACGTGTCGGGCGGCGGGGGACGCCTTTTGCCGCTGGATGCGAACGATACTTCTTTGCTCTCTGTCTCACTTCCACCACCCCCCTCCCCTCTCACTCATTGCCGTACACTTCTCTTTCATTCCTCTTCTTCTTCTGCGTCTTCTTCATCTTCTTCATCTTCTTCTTCCCCTTCTCGCCGATCTATACCCACATACCTTATAGGTGGGCTCCTCTACTTCGACATAGGGACAATAATTTTTCGGTCTGCTTTTCGCTTACCGAAAATCCCTGTGCCACGGTTGCTGCTGCTGCTGCTGCTGTTGTTGCCGGTGTTGGTGGTGCTGGTGCCGCTGTTGTTGCTGCCGCTGTCAGTGATTTTTTACGTTTTACTCGCTTTTGATTGGCGGTCCCGAGGGTGGGGACTATAAAGGGCCGCCGAAAAAATATAAGACCGGCCTCACCTTTTCGCCTCCACCTCCTTCGTCGCCGTCCTTTTTCCTCGCCTCGCTCGTCGCGGCTCGTCTTTCTCTATTCCTTCGCCTCCTCCGTTCTTCGTTATACTGCGCGAGCCGCTGCGGAGGAGCGAGAAGACCCGACCCAACGAGGACGGAGCAACGCCCGGGTATGGGAGGTGGACGGCAGTGTGTAATTTTGCGCTGGCTTAGGAAAACACGGCGGCCACCCGCGTGCCACTATGCGCGAATGAATTTAAAAATAGAAAGCGGCGCCGGCGGTGGCGGCGGCGGCGGCGGTGGTGGTGGACGAGGGCGGCGCGCGGTCCCCGCCGCCGCGGGTCTCGCGAAGCGCGGCACGCAGCTTGGCATGCCGCAACGCTTTTGCCAAGCTCCGGCTGTCAGGCTCCTGGGGAGTGGGGGAGGGGAAGAGGTTACCTGCTTCACCTACACCCCCCGAGACATTTACATTTATTTATTTTTTTCCGGCAATAATATTTATTCGTATTGAAAATGGTTTCGTCGAGAGAGAAAGTATTTTCCATCGTCCGGGGGTTGGTACCACTTTCACCCCTGGTACCGCGTCCCACTTTGTATTTAATATTACATTATTTTTTTATTCTGTTGATATATATTTTTTTTTTTCGTGTAGCCTACGAATCGTCGAGGGTGACTGACTCAACTGAAAAACGTGAAAATGGAAATGGAAAGATTTTTTTTCGTTGCTGGGAATAATATTGATTCGTATTAAAAATAATTATATCCACGAATTATTCGTTCTGGCTTGGACTACTTTCACCCCGGCGCGCCAGACGAAAACGGCGATATTTAATATTGGAAAAGCGGAACCACCGTTTAATTAACAAGATATCGACGTTTTTGTCTATTTTAACGACCACGGTTCGCTTCACAGCCGAAGAGGTGAACGCGCCTGTTGGTATCTCCAAATCCGCTTTCCGATGCAGCAGCTATTTTTGCCGGGCCGGCCGTTCGAAATATAACATCGAAATATCTGGGCAATAATAACTCGTCGGAAATATCGGCGGGACAGATGTACTCGTGTCACAATAAGTTATAGCGTCGATTGGGTTCCGGAGGTTTTAAATTCAATTTGACTCTAATCGAGTTTGCGTTTCGATTTCACAAGCGCAGCCGGGCAGTTCATTCATTTTTTTCTCCCAAAAAGTAAACAAAAAATGTTATCAAAAACGCCGATAAACGGGTTAGTGCTGGTGTTTTTTTGTTATGTTTTACCCGGGCCCAGTACAAAGCGAAGCTCGACGTTGAAAAAAAGAGATCGAAAAATTCGTGTTTGCAAACAAATTGACGGATCAAATTTCATATTATCCGCCTTTGGCGCAGGCAAACGACGCGGCGAAGGTTATATCGTGTCCTCTTAATATTCGTGCTCCAAGTGCTGCGAAAGTTCGGCGAGATCCCGAGTCTTCAAAGGGTACATCACGCTCGCGCAGTTAAGGTGGAAAAGTGCGACATCAGAAACGCTAGAGTGAGATTCGAACTTCCCAGGAGGGGGTGGGCAGGGGGCGGGGGGGGGGGGGGGGGCGAGGCCGAAACGAGTGAAGCGCCGGAGGTAAAAGAGGGCCGCGCGCGCAAGCTATATATCTACGCACTCGCTTGCAAAGTGAGTCTTGGAATCCCAGGGAAATCCTGCCAAGAGATCTTGTCGAGAATACGTGAGAGGTTGGGGTGTATAATGGGCGAAGCTTTGTCGACGATGAGAGGGGGGAAGATGCTACACAGTTAGCGATCCCCGTGATTAAGGGTGAAGTGGGCTGCTGGGATACAGACAGTCGAGGGGTAACCGTTTGCTTTTGGTGCTTGAGCGAAGAGAGACTGTGACGGTTCATGAGTAAGTAACATCACAGCGAGAAGACCCCTAAAATACTGTAGGTGTTAAAAGGTTTGAGGCAATTGGATTAAAAGTAGTACATGTTTTTCCAGAAAAAATCTGTAAAATTAATGGTAAAAAATATTTGTCAGCTGTCGGGAAAAAATGGTAAAAAATGAGTCTATGCATAGTTACATGATTCATTGTTACCCTGGAAGCCACTAATTAATGCGATTCTTCCCTATAATCGAACCCGCCAACCAGGCAGCCACCCCTAAATTCATTAATATGCGAATCTTAACCTCCGAAAATTTGGTTAAGTCGAGTAGTTTACCGTAATAGAGTCTCGTCGCGTCTCGCCATTCGGGTCGCGTTATAAGGCACGAGGGGGGCCAAAGGTACTCGTCTCGAGACGATGCTGCCGCTCGCTCGCTTCTCGACGTAGGCTCTGCTCAATTACCGAGGCTCTCGAGTCGACGTCGGATAGGACTAAGAAAAGGAGGGTGGGGGGTGGACGACACGGCCAAGGATTTTGGATATATACCAAGTGCTTTTTGCCTTTGTCCCCGTGGGTCCTCTTAGCGCCAGCGAGTATCCTTGTCACGAGGTCGCGCGCGCGCGCCTCTAAAACTTGTCCCTTCCCTTAATTCCACGCCGGGTTCGTACTTGTCCGGAATGGAGCGAACTTGCTTCGTTGAACGGAATTAAGGACCCTTCCCGTTGTTCGCAGCTACGCTGGCCGAGAGCTCGGGACCAGTTTGCTCAGTCGCTTACAACCGGAAGTTTAGTATAACACGGTATACCGCTCATTTGTCGGACACGGATGTGTTCGACGTTGTCCGTCGAACGAGTTTCAAGCTGTTGGTATCACTTGACCGAACAGGTTCAAACTGTCGCGCAAGCGTGTTGCCTCGTAGAACGTCGTCAACCTGCCGAACATATCAGCCGAGACTTCTGGAAAATATTATATAAACCTGCAAAGGTTATCGATTAGATTTTCGGAAAATGTGTCAATGAGGTCCTTAGCTGCCCGAACTGGTTTAGGCTTCTTGCGACGCATTGTCACCCACCTGAACCGGTTCCAAGTGTCTTTCAGATGTTTTTTCCTGAAATGTGTTCAATCCTAACGAATATCAGACGAGGCCACCTTCACAGAAGCAACGAAGGTATCGATTAGACTTTCCTGAAACAATAAGGTACCTAACTTGTTCCAACTGGTTCTATCTTCACGCAACTCGTTGTCATTCAACCGAACCGGTTCCAAGTGTCGCCCGGTCATGTTTGCCCAGAATGTTTTCAACCCCAACGAATATCAGACGAACCTCTTTCACCAGGAGCTGCGAATGTATCGATTAGACTATATTAAGATGCGTCAATGTTGCAGCCCAACGCAGATTCCAGACCATATCAGATTCCTAACCTGTTCCGCCTGGTTTCGGCTTCGCGCTAAAGTCCTGTCGGGGACACCACGCTTTGGCCCAGTTCCTTTGCGTTCTGCTCTCAGACGTGGACGACGACGACCGACGCCCGCACGTATAACCCTCTGGTAACCAGATACCGCGTCGGTGGCGGCGTGCTCCGGCGGTTGGCAAAGTGTTTCACGGCGGTAGTCACGAAGGCGGCGATAGCGGGGTCGGTGGTCCACCCGGGCCGCACACGTGCTTCGCCTTTCCGATACGCTCGATAACCGGACTCGACTCGACTCGACTCGGTTCCTATATTGTTGCTAAACCCTTTCTCTACATCTTCATCCCACACTTCTCCCTCAATAGGGCGGCCCTCGAATAAAGTCGTGAGCCGCGCGATCAGTGACGTCAAAGGAATAACGTCTTTGAACAGCTCTATTAAATAACTCGGTAGTTGAAAAAAAAAATAAATAAAAAATAAAAAATGAGGAAAAAGAAGCGTCCATGAATGTCGATGCCTCACAGACAAAGAATGCACAAAGGGAATGTCGCGAACGGTGGCGGGAAGGGTTAATCTGCATTAGTGGCACAGGCGAAAGAGGGGTTTTTCCTCGTGGCAATGGAGAAGTGGATTCTTTGCGTACGTGGCACGAGGGAAATCGCGTTCCAGCCGCGCGCACTTGTCGTACACGCTGGAAGCCGCCGTCGCTGCTGCCGAGCGAAGGAGAAGAAAAGCTCGCGCGTTTCCCTGCGAGCTTTCCACAAAGAAATATTTTATGCACCTGTATGAGAATACGATGCGTGGGGTGTAACAATGACGGCGAGAATTTCCCATGTGCCATGGGTGGCGCGCGGAACTTACTGAATTTTCCAGCTCCGCGAGTGAGAGGCACGTACCCCCCCCCCCCCCCCCCCCTCTGCTCCTCCCCCCAGCCCCTCTGCACTTGTCCTTGCCGCACTCAGCTCTGCGCCTAAACGTACACACACATGAACACCACTCACAACCACTTTCAACCCGGGGCTTTATTCACCACTTTCCGTTACTTCGGTTTTCCGGGGACCAACCGAGAGAATCCTGGGAGAGTTTTACCCACGCTGCACGCATTATCGCCCGCGTGTTTGGACCTCCCAGGGATTACGGCTTATCTTTGAATAATTGAATTTGAATAAGAATTGCTATACAGTCGTACATGCCATCGTTTTCAAGTCGCATATTCTACCCCTGAAAATACTGGTTACAACCTTTTTTTAGTTGATTTTGAAAAAAAAAAAAAAATTTTGGTCGAACAGATTGTCAGAAATCGTAGATCTGGCCGCCGGGCCAAAAACCGCCCAAATCGGGGTCACGAAATTTATTTATTTATTTTTCAAAATATTGACTTCTAACCTATACGGTACATGGCGACAAGGTCCAGATTCGGAAATATATCTTTGTACAATGATAATAACAAAAAATATTATTAATAATTTAATCCTGTGGTAATGTTTGGAGTTCTAGATAATTCTTTATGTTTCCGGCTGGAAAAGAAAAGATCTGAAAATCTGTCGAAATATCATCAACTTCCTGTAAAAGCGATGGTATATTCGCGGGATACGACCCGCAGCGACGAGGAGGCGCGTGAGAAGGCGCATGAATATTTCATTGCGGGTACTCTCGCGACCTAATGCCGGGCATACACTAACAGTTTATTGGTTCGCTCGCGTGTGTGTATCGCGCTTAATTCCATTACGTGTCCCGAGCATCCGCACCCGCCCTGTTACCCCGTCGTCGCCATCCTCGCCAGTCCGGAGCGACAACAGCGCGGTACAACCTCAGCTACCCTCGCGCCTATATCGGGTTGACTGCAACGCGTTGTTCGTCAGTGCGGTGCTAATATACCATAGCGCTGTACTATATTAAGCCAAAATGCACTTCGGTCGGCTGAGTAAAACGAGTTCGTTGCGGAGGTCAAGTGATTAAAAAATTAAGACAAAAAAAAAATCAATCCTTCCATGAGAAGTAATTCAAGAGTCAAAAGTCGCGCTGGAAATAATCTTGTCTTCGAAATAATCTCGGACACGAATGACACGACACGTCCCTAACCAGGGCCTGACTTAGCGCCGAGTTTAACCCCATACATTTTACACCAGAGACGATTTATTCATCTCATGATTTAGCCACTCATTTTCAGGACGGAGGAGCCACATTCATCATTCATAAACGTGTAACATTAATTTTTAATCGCGTCGGATTCTCCGCGTTCATAAATCGTCAATCAGTGCCTTATATAAATCGTCGATACCCGAGGACACGTGCCGCGACTGCTAATTGCTTATTTCCCGGATGTAATTTAATTTACCAAAAAGCAAATTAGCCCCGCAATATTGTTGACCTGCTGCTGCGTCACGCTGCTTAGACTCTTTGCCGAAATATTTGCATCAATCTGCATAAGCGCAGTCCCGATTATCATTCGAATGCGCAAACTCAGCTGTGACTGTTATTCCAATCTCGTGGCGAGTGATTTTGCCCTCGCGTTGATGCAGAGTCCCTAGAGATGGATGATCGATTATATCGTCGGGATCCGCGTGTATCAGCGATACGAATTGCAATTTCGATTTCTCGATCCTCGATCCTCGAATCCTCGGCTTCTCTATTGCAACGCAACACAAAAAGTGAGAAAGGGAAAAATGACGTGCATCGTGGCTGAAGGACTCCGGTCGATGGTCTATTGACAACGCGTGTATTGTTAAAAACCATAGATTCAGTATTGAAAAATGACACAAGAAAAAAAAATCTGTACAACGTATTATCAATAAAACTCATTTACTACTACTACTGACGTACACGAACCGTTAAACGGTGGACGATTCTTTTTTACCACAAAAAGAAAAAAGAAACTCGCGCCAAAATAGGAGCCACCAGGCCCTGAAAATTCGGAGCTCCATAAAATCCCCCAGGCACCGTGAGTCAAGCATCAACAGCGTCGTCGGTGCGAGGCTGATTTTTCCAGGACGTTAAAAGCGCGGGATCCAATGGTTCTCGCTTCGCGGACATTTGGCCCAACCACTTCGACGCTTTACACCAGAAATCGCGTGCGTTTATATAAAGACACTTCGCCCGCGTTGCCAGCCCCGCGGCGTAAACCAGCGGGACCAGCGGGTCGAGGCTGAAGGTGCTTGTAAAAAAAAACGAAAAAGATATACGAATCGTATTACTTTATCACCGCGAAAGATGTGAGACGAGCGCAAACGCGAGAGGACGGGACACGATAAACAACGTGACATAGTATACGCGACGAGATGATTCCAAGGGGCGACACTGCGACACTGCGACACTGCGAGGCGGCGTCGTCGACGTTCGCAAAACGAGAGATACGAGGACGCGTTTTATCGGCTCGGCTCTCGTAGCGCCGCTCGTACCTTAAATCCGCGAAATGATCCTTAATTCGAAAAACGTTCCCTTCCACCTTTTTCCCCTTCGCCGCTACCCCCTCGTTCCCCGGTGTTGGGTGGCGCCCCCTGCAACCGGGCAAACCGGCCGTTCCTCTTATACGGCTGCGTATTTTCGGTTAAGCGTCAGACACGCCCGTAAAAGTATATGGGAAAGAATAAAGATGTTATCATCTCACTGTGACGCTACGGCGCGGCAGCGGTAGCTGCGTATATATATATAGGATCCGCGGATAAGGAGGAGAGCGGCGCGCCTATGGGCATCGCGGACACGAGGCGCGCGGGCCTCGTCGGCTCCGGAGATCCGGAAAGTTCCGAGTGATGGGGATGAGCCGAGTCGCGTTTCGGTGGTTCGCGTCTTCGCAACGGGAGGCACTGCGATCCGCTGGCAAAGCGCCCCTATGGTAAACAATTTACAGCGTTGCACTCGGCGCTAGTCAGCGCCTGGTCAGCGCCGTGTTATCCCTGTTCGGGTTATCCGTGCCTGGCTTGGACCGAATGTAACACAATACAGATTTTCTATAAGAATCATCTCCGTCGTTGATATAATAACGCGGAGTAACAGAGGGCGTGAGATAACAGATTGACATTTTTTTTAGTGAAATTTATTTTAGCTGAAAAAAAAACACGATACGAATTTGTTGATGTGTAATCAATTCTTTCCGGCAACGAATCACAGTGCGAAAAGAAATGTCAGTGAGCAGCTTCGTAGGTGCTCACTGTCATTTCTGGCGCTTTGATGGGTTAAGATATTCGTTACTTCGAAACAAAAATTGGTACGCCAAGTATAAAAAAAGTGGGCATCCCATCAAACCAAAAGTTCGTGGCAATTTCAATCCCACCAAACCAAAAATTCGTGGCAATTTTAATCCCACCAAACCAAAAATTCGTGGCAATTTCAAAAATAAAATCATTTCAATCCCATCAAACCAAAAATTCGTGGCAATTTCAAAAATAAAGTCAAATCAAATGCTGCCAAGCAAAATCCCTGTAGTCACTGGCATGCAAAAAACTTGGCGTACCAGCGACTTGCTCCCGTACATAGTCCATTGAAATCCAGCTTACCCAGCTTTGTGATTCCGATAATTGCAAGATATCATCCGACTTTATTTTTTCTCTTTTCTTTTAGCAAAATTGTTACGCTTCGTGGCGCCGTCGAAGTTGACGAGCGTACGGCAATTTCGGTGCATACTCCGAGGCAAACATAATACGCGTCGGAACGCAGAGCAAAAGCTACTCGGGTGGAGCGTCGAGAGCCGCGGGCGGCTCTTGCGTCGCGCGGCGTCAGAAACTCCGAAGAATGCACAACAATGTGCGACGAAAGCGCAGTATGCAAGCAAAAACCGGGGTACGCGCGGCTCGCCCACGTTCTCGCGGTGCGCTCCGGTGTCAAGGGAGTCGAGCGCGCCAGGACCCGCCGTAAAAATGTTATTATTTGCCGCGGAGGTCCGAGAGGCGCGACCGACGACGACGATCGTGGAGCCGCGCTGACCCGAGCGACACGGCCGATGTTGCTTGTTGCCGGTTTAGTGAGTCGTCTCTCTGGCACGGCGACCGCGTGCTTGCGACTCCACTCGAACTACAGAAGTCGCCTTAACTCAGGTCTTGCGGCAAAGCCGCGCGTCTTGCGAACACCGCTTTGACATTTCGCGCTGGACGTAGAATTTGTTCACTTGCACGCTCGAAAAACAATTAGAAAATGAAAACATGTCGATCTTCCATTTTTTTTTCTTCAAACATTTTCTGAAATCGTCAGAATTCATAGATCCGATATCCGGTCGAGAATCGACATTGAGCATTTTTTCACTTTTACGCTCGAAAAAAAAAATTGGAAAATGAAGACGTGTCCGCTTTCTAATATTGCTTTTCGAACGTGACAGTGAAAAAAATTCACCATGTCGATATTTGACCGGATGTCGGATCTATGAATACAGAAAGGTGAAATACACGAAATTTTGATATCTCAAAGAAAATAAAATTGTCATTGTTGCGTCTCCGTTAAGAAAATCGATTGGCAACGATCTGAGAGAAAAATCTCGATCCCGTTCAACCTGTGATCCGTGGACCGCGAAATACGCGGTCGACATTGATCATGGATGGCGTAAAATATGCGCGAGTGATATTCGCAATATTCACCGGGGGTGGGAGGAGTGGGAAGGGGGGGAGGTGGTGCTGGAAGTATAAATACGAGACGCGCCAGGCGTCGATTTCCTCGTCGCGAGAGTTACGAGTAGTTTTGATGACCGATTCGCGGACTCTCTCCTCTATTTATCTCCGCCTATCGATGGGTCCGCAGATCGTAAATCATATTCGACTTCCGTCTTAGATGTCGCTGCAAGCGCAGCCGGCGTAACCCCGACTGAGCTTGCGGTGCTTCGCTTTTCCTTCCCCCGGTCGAAAGTGCGCGACCGCACAAGAAGATTTAGCCCACAGCGGGCGAGGAGCTGCTAGAGTTCGCCGCTGCGGTCGGAAGTAACAGCGGCTGTTGCTGCTTCTGCCGCCGCTGCTTCTGCTGCTCGTGCTCCCTGCTGCCGCTGGCGCGATAGCATTGGAAACTCGATCCAGGTCTCTCGGATGCTTTGCTTCGCCAACTTCGTCTCGCGTTAAATTTCTCTAACGACCAGTTGCGGCCGCGCCAGCTATATCAGTATCAATCCAATCAGATTCGACGCGATACGTCGTGTATATGTATATATAACTATAGATAATATTTAATATTCCCGATGCCTCGTGGTCTTCGGTCCACCGATATGTTTGCTGAAAAAAAAATGGAATAATCACAGTCAGACTCACCGAAGGAAATTAAGGGGTTATGCTACTGTAGAATTTTCGAAAGATCGTTTTCTTTTTTTGTTTCAAATGGTCCCTTAGGACCTGAAAGATGATGTCCCAAAAGATTATGACCGGGAAAAATCTCGAAGTACTCGATTTTCAAATTTTTTCATTATAGTCATTCTGAAAAAAATTTCGGAAACAGCCTATTTTTTCCGCCTCTACAGTGGGGCATAACCCCTTAAATGAAGTGCGAGAAAAATGTGGTATGAGATTGTTGATAAATTACAATTTCCATTGTTTAACTTAATTTTACAAAATGGCTGTGTGCATTGTTCAAATTAATTTGACAACATGTCTATGTGCTCGTGTTACATTTTACGGCAGGTCGATGAAGGTTTAGGGGACGGGGGGGGGGAGGGGAAGACACGACGCAAAGAGGGTAACGTTGACACGTGCAGGATTAATCCTTCAAGGGCCGGTCGATAGCTACGATGATGATGCATCAGCTGCTTCGATGTGTGTTGCACGTTGTACTCACGGTGTTGTTGCGCGGCGTCAAGTGCGCCTCAAAAGATCGAAGCAATAGCATCGCAGCGCCAGGCAAAGGATGAGACAAGGGAGCAAAAGTTACAGCGAGCGAGCGCTCGCTCGCTCGTACCACACGGGGCCAAAGGGATAAAGTGCAAAGGAGCGAAAACACGCGCGCGGCGGACCGGCAGATTAAAATGTTACTCGCCCCGGGGCGATCATATCAAACGGTCCCTGCACCAACCGCACGTCCCGCATAACGATTTCGTCTTCTTTTTTTCCGCCCTCGCTACTTTTTCTACAGAGGCGATCGCGGTGTTATTTTTTTTTTTTTCGACACGGAGAAATGGAGCCTGGAATTAAAAATATACCGACAATTATGAACATCATTTTAACTCCACTGAGGCAGATGATAACGTATCAAACGTATTAAGAGCTAAATTGGAAGTTTAAGAAGATCGTCAATTTTTAGCGAGTGAATTTTTTGTCACGTGGTTCAATTTAATGATTTTTTTTTACACGGATAGAGTCTAAAATAAAAAATACACCGACACTTATGAACATCATTTTCACTGATTAAAGTATCAAAGGTATTAAATGCGAAATTTGAAACTTTGAAAAATCATCGTAAAATCAACAAAAAAATTGATAGATCACGTGGTTAAATTTAATCGTCTTATCAGGAGTCGAGAGAACCGCGTTGTTCCCATTTCACGCAATAATTCAATGAAAAAAGCCCCGTTACTTAAATTCTCATTAACCAACGTGAATGCCGAAAGTTCGGCTATCACTTCGCGCGCAGCGGTGAAGTTTTCCTGTTTTCTCTTAGTCTGTTTAATGCCGCCGCCGCCGCCGCCGCCCTCGCGGGGGCCAGACAACCTGGGCTGACCTAATCTTCTCCCAGCCGCCCCCCTTTCCACCTTTTATCCTCTCTCGCTCTTTCGGTTTCTCACCCCTTTCTCAGGATCCTCCCCCCCCCCCCCCCCACCCCCGGGCACCAGCCACGCCTGTACAATTTCCTGCCGGTAACATCAGAGCTCCGGGTGCTTCGCCGCAGCCACCGAGGGCTTTACTTACAGTTTTTCTGCGGTCGCGAAAGTTTGTCTTTTCCTCCTTGTTTTTTTTCCTACCTCGAAATCCTTAAAGACTTTCTGATTATTCCCGTGTTATTCCATGGTTTACGACCTGGTGATGTACAATTTTGAACATATATTTTGCACTGTTTTGATCGTCGTTATTTATCAGAATTTTGGGACACGAGCTTGACCTGGAGTTCGATCTCAATGTCGATCCTGTCTTTGAACTCGACATCTGGATTAGACGAACAGACGGCACTGCGATGCAAAACTTGAAGTTGACGTCGCGTGCCGTAAAAAACCCGACCCGAGTGCTCGGCAGTGTCTGCATAATTCACGTGCGTCTACCACCCTTTGGAAGTAAATCCAAACGACGGGCAAACATGACGACACCGGATGTGACGCGTCGATTAATTATTGTACACTCCATTAGCGCAGGTGAGGATTTGCCGCATTCGCCCAGAGGGCAGCACCTCCGCGTTTCCGCGTTACATTTTGGTACCGCAGCTGCACACACAGGTGCATTCTTAATACTTACATGTTGCATCTGCGACAAAACTGTACCAGAAATGCGACAAAACTGTACCAGAAACAGAATATCCAGCAGGACGCGACGAAACTTTGTACTCAGCAGAAAGCTCATCGTGTCATCTGAACTTTCGTCTAAAAAAATCAAGCCAGCGTCAGTAGTCGACATGACGAACGGCGGTCCGACGTCCCGACGTCTCGCTAGACTGTTAGAAATCCAGGGTGTTAAACCTAATTGGTGTAGACGTTTCATGAGTGTTGACCCACTTGGTGTTAAAATTAGCGAATCCCAGGATGTCAAACACCCATTACCAGGTGTGTCAGAATTGTTGTCCTCGTTCATGAAACTTTCGACATATGTTTGGGACAAGATGATGAAAATCCATAAAATGCTATCGATCAATAACGACTTAACGAACGAAATCCGACGATGTCGTTGAATTTCATTTGACTGTATTTAAGTAAAAAGTGTTTGAAAATTTTATTTTATGATGCAAAACCAGTTATTGAAAACTAGTTGTTGACACCGTTTAGACTCTATCAACACTGTGAAGGGTCAATGTTCAACACTGGATTTTTAACAGTTTAGGATGTTCATATCGTCTATTTTCCCTAATGAAGAAAACCCAGGAATATCGAGAGCCGCAACGCGATGATTCGTGAGGAACGCAGCCACCGTCACCATCGGCATCAGCAGCAGGAGCAGCAGCAGTGCCACCATCGCCACCAGGAGAGGAACAGCAGCAGCAGCCAGAAGCATCAGAAACAGAGACTCGCCGGTAGCCCTCGAGGGGCCCGCCGGTCGCGGGAATTAACGAGGTCCGAATAACTCGGACGGACGATCCGGGCGAAATTTAGTGCCCGCTTAGAGGCTCCGCGCGCACCAGCCTGTCCGTCGCCCCGTAACGTCTCTCGTCCTCTCTCGCTCTCCCTTTCGTTCGGCTCTCGCGCAGCTACCACCTACTCCGTCACCGCGGCGGAGGGTCCTCTCTCCGCTCGCTCTCTGCCACCGCGCTGGTCTCTCTTCAGCCTCCGCTCATTCCCTCCCTCCTCCCTCCTACCTCCTCCCCACCTCCACCCACTCGCCCTCTCTCCCCTCCCTCTTCCACCCATTCCGCCCGGGGTCCTCTTAATCAGCGATCGCAACGTGGGAAAAATAAATCGTCGTATTATTCAAGTAGCAGGTAATATGGATCGGGTGGGGTTACTGAAAAAAAAAGAGAGCGAGTACGAAGGAGGGATATGGAGGAAGAGAAAGAAAGAAGGAAAGAAAGAAAGAAAGAAAGAAAAAGAAAAGCCTTCAAGACAAAGAAAGATGAGTGCGCGGGAGGTGCGAGTCGGTATAGCAGAGATCAAGATGAGGCGAGAAGGTGCGGAGGGGGGAAGGGTGGAGGGGGTTGGAGAGAGGGGGGACGGGGACAGGAGGAGAAAAGAGGAGAAAAGAGAAGGAGAAAGAGACGAAGACCGCGCGTTCGTTCCCTCGTTCGCCTCGCGCGCGTCGAGATAACTTTCCGTAATTCGACCGTACGGCGACGAATACTAATTCGCTCCATTAATCTCTTCGGCTCGGTTCGCGCCCGCCGCCCGCCCGCCGCACCACCGGCGGCGGCTACACACCAAACCTTATACCAACCCATTCCGGCACGTTTCTGCCACCGCGGTGGCGGGATAGCATCGTCTGAATCAGAGGAGAACCGTGCGCGCCCGCCCCGCCCGGAGCTAGCGAAATCTCCGCCGGTAGTCTGTCCTCGCGCTCGACAGCCGAAAGCCAACGCCGACGACGACGACGACGACGACCGCCGCGGCGCGCTTAGTGGGTGACGCATTTCGAACTAGTCCGCATATGCAGCGCGGACGACGGGGGAGTCGAGAGAAAATGCCGCAGCGGACGAATCAGCGAAAAATATTTAATAAATAAGAATAATTAGTGTAATAAATAATTAAGTTTAGGAAACTTCGCAGTGCTTTTTTTGTTCGGGTTGTAGCGATAATAAATGATGCACCTCGACTGAACGATGATTTACACTGCTAAAAACTGACCCTTCGCAGTGTTGATAGAGTCCTCACTATGTCAACGACTAGTGTGCAATAACTGGTGTCAATTTGCATCATGATCTCAAATATTCAAACACATTTTACTTTAATAAAGTTGCATAAAATTCAACGACATCGTCAAATTTTGTTTATTCAATAAGTTGTCACTGATTGATAGCATTTTATGAATTTTCATCATCTTATCCCGAACATAAATCTGTCGAAAGTTTCATGAACGAGGACAACAATTTTGACACACCTGATTATGTGAATTTGACACCCTGGAACGTGCTACTTTTAACACCAAGTGGGTTAACAGTGATCAAAAGTTCACACCAATGAGGTTTAACACCCTCGATTTCTAACAGTGCTTGGATCGAAATCCTGGCAACCTATGAATGACTTTAATGCGAAATTTATATTTTTATCGGCGGTGACGACAGATTAAGATTTTTTGATGCATTTTTAGGAAATTTTTCGAAGGAAAGTAAATTACAGTTCACGTCGACGTAAACATATCTATTTTATTCGCTTAAAATAATAAATACATTTCAGGTTGAATGGATTATTCCGCCGGGGAAAAAAAGTGGTGTCGTCCTTTTTCCCGCTGAATTATGCATACGCGTACTCGCACTCGTGTCCTACGACGTATCCGGCGAGTGTGCGATGCATCCGGGGCCTCCGAAGCCCCGGGAAAGCGGTAAAGTTTCAATCCATCGGATTCATCGACTGAAAGCCCCGGCGGGTAGCGTCTGACGGTGCCAGGCAACGCGGGGATACGCGTATCGCATCCCCGCGTGTACGGAATGTACGCGGAGATATGGATGGGATAAGCCGGAAAATGTTTAGTTCGCGGCAACGAGCGCGAGAGACAGAGAGACGCGAGCGAAAACACGAATGAGTTAGCTTCTTCGGGCACGTATCAATTCCACATCCCCAGGCGCTTTCAGCGTAACAACCAAATGTACGTGGAAAAAGGAGTTGAAATAAAAGACGCAAACAAGTAAAATGTTCTTCGAAGCGAGGAAATGTTTTTGCCACTGTAATTGATTCTGATCGAATGCAAAAAGCCCCTGTTGAAACTTTGCCAATTACAGAGTGACACTACATCCCGACCTACGCAATTTTTTTCATAATTCAGCTTCGACTATCCAGAAATTTTAGAAACGTCTTCGGGTCTTTCTCGTTGCCTCCTGGTCGCTGATTTTTCCTTTTCGAAAAAAAATGAGAGTCCCTCGACGGTTTCTGGGCCACTAAGCGGAATCCGAGTTGAAAATTTGTAGCGTTGCATCCGGCCTAAATCATGTCCTGCTCAGGCCCTGACCTGGCTAATACTGCCGGATGTAACGTTACAGATTTTATACTCGGAAATCTGTCAATCGTAATTCGCGAGCTTTGAAATTTTATTCGAGGAGTCGAGCACTTGAGTTTGAGTGATACACGGTGTCCTCATATTCTCTACTCGGATGTGCCGCTTCCGCCGGCGGCTAGCGAAGCTCCGAGGTAGCGGAAAGTTGTCCGCGCACTCGTTTACCCGAAACCCACTCGACGACAATTAGCGCGTATAAATGATTGAAGGCTAATTGGCGTCGCCGAGTGGCGAAGCTTTTCGACCGAGACTCTCAAGATGAGCGGGGGTAAAGGCAACGATGGTCCAGGTACCAAACAAGTCGTCGAGTCCGTTTCCACGTGACGATCCCGCTTTCCCGCACGAAGCGGACACACATGCTGATTCGCAAACTCGTTAATAGGATCTGTGTATGCGCTTGTGGCGCTTGTAGCGTCTGATGCCCAGAAACTTTTGACTAATTGCATCACACGACCGACGCGTGTACGTGAATGAGAGAAACCGCCGCATTGATACATTCTCAATTTTGCCGCAGGTAAACGGGTAATTCGAATTATTAGATCAGCGCCTTGATTAGCAACTCGACGATGTCGCCATCGGTGGCTGCAAATTGGACGCCCAATGAGAAAATGATTGCGTATTAATTGATTAAATTTTCCATTTTTCATGAGACTCGATAAGAAAAATTGACATTTTTTACAACATAAAAAAAATTGAACGTCAATCGAATTCAACTGGAAAGTCCCGTATGCAATCCACTGTGCGTTTCAGGCGCTGCAGCTGAGGTCTGGAATTGCGACTGGTGGAAGGAACACGAGAAGTCTACTCTAAAAACGAAATGCACATTGCGAACCGACGGGTAAAGCGCATAAGCAGGAAAGCGGGATGCATGCGGTTTGCCGGCTCCCGCTATGACTCCTCCCCCCGGCTTGCGATATTGAATCAACATAAATTTGCATCATAAATTGGAGCAATGACGACCAACCCATCCCGAGCTCTTGCGAATTCAGTTCGTGCGTTACTCCTACGTCCTAGGACTTCAATAGTGGCGCGCGTAGTCCTTTTGGCTCTTATCGTCACTTCAATTATACGTTTACTTTGATTCTTTCCTGCCTTTTTTCCCTTTGACAGTCGCTTCTTTGACTTCTCTCGACCCATCGCTGATTCTTCATCCTGCGATTCAGCCGCCGTAGTACAAAATTCTCGTGATGGCGAATCCTTGTGATGTGTTCACCATGATTTTACCATGCGTTTCACTTGACTTCACTTTTTTCCCCTTTGACGGTCATTTCTTTCACTTCACTCGTCACATCGCTGATTCTTCATCGTTCGATTTAGTAGACGCAGTGAAAAATTCTCGTTATGGCGGATCCGTGTGATGTGTTCACCATGATTTTACCATGGAATTCATTTGACTTCATCCTGGTCGTTGTCTTCAAGCTCCGAGCACTCGAAACTCTTGGCGACGCAGAGCCGATCAACCCCAACTCGCGAAAGTGGCTGTTCCTTGAGTCCAGGTTGTGGTCCCCGTTGATTTTACCATAAATCTTTGGCTCGAACGAATTCTAGACCGTTGGAGCGCGCTCGTTTCTCCGGGACGTATTAGGGAATGAATTTCGTTAGCCGTTTTTGCGCAAGGTCCTCGCGACGCCAGAGAGAAGCGCACCATCCCAAGTCGAGGACCCTCGGCGCTTCTTCTGACTTGTGGACGTTACTTTCGAACAGTCACATCGTGTATTGCTTTCTCTGTTCCTCTTATCTCAACCGACTCGACAGCCACGGGGAAGAAGAACCTGCGCTCAATGTCCAAGAGCAGCCGGGGAGAAATAAATTTATCGAAGCCCGAAGCTCAGGTTCGCTGAAGTATGTTGGAAAAGAGGATGCAAATAAAAGTCAACGACGCATCGTATAGTTTGTCCTTTTTTAGCACTCCTTTGTTTATGCAATTAGACAGTCCATAGTCGTGTCTAATTACACGCAGATCTCAAGTCAATTAGTCATCTAGGCTCACTTGACCTTTCGAATGTTTATCCTGCAAAGCACAAAACAAGAGAAAAGTTTAACTTGGATGTGGATGGACCGAGCACAAAAAGAGAAAAGTCCCGAGGCGTTGTATCCTCATCAGTATAATTGGGTGTATCACTGGCAAATTGGGGCGCGACTGAAGGAAAATCGTCGAGTCTGTTTGCCAATTTACATTCGACTGTTGATACCTGATTGTGCAAAGGTACAAACGGAGCGAAAATGAATTAACATCGTTGTATCTACGACTTTTTAGCCCCGCCTGAAAAAAGCCAAGTGAAGAAAGACACCGATCGATCACGTCGAACACGAGATATAACCTGCGAACAGCGGCAGATCAGGCGAGCACAAAAATCCACAATAGAAAAGCTATTTACATCTATTTATCCGCATACGTTGACTGGCTTGGATGCTGAGACTGGCAGCCGCCTTATTCACCGAGGAAATAGCTCCTCACGCGGAAATCCGCTCCGTGTGCAACGCACGAAACTGGTTTTCTTTGAAGACATCCGCGGCGCCTCCTTTGCCTCGCGGTTTTTGTCTGCAAAGCTGGCAAAGCTTCGAGACCCACTTGATGGCGCCATAGGCGCTGTGCTACGTGCGCCGCGTTATACGTCACACGTATCTGCCTTCATGGGTGGTGCGAACCAAACGAAAAAGAGCCACAAACGGAGAGGCGAGAAGGAAAAGTAGCGTGTTCGGACGTAAAGGGAAAATGGCACCAAGAGGGCGAAAGATTATCGCGGGTTGTTGGAAAATTCCGTTTGCTGCGGAGTCCAGTTGCGATAGGGGAAATTGAAAGAAAGGAAGGAGAACGAAAAAAAAAGTGCAGTGACCAGCTAAAAGACAAGTTGGAATACGAGGAACGAACGAAGTACAGGAAGGAGCGAAAAAGACGCTGCGAGTAGCCGGGATGAGAAAGAGAATCAGAGATTTCGAAGCAAATTGCCAACGCCGTTTGCGTTTCTCTCCCTTTCCGACAGTAGAACACGGACCAGGAGCCGGTGGATCCGTTTCTCTCTCTTTCTGTCTCTTTCTCTCTCTCCATCTTCCTCTGTCCTTCTCCAACTCTCTTTCTCTCCGTCTCGCACACGTCTCTCGACCTGTTCCATCCACTCCAACCCGGAGTAGAAGTCGCAGGGGCCACGGTAGTCCCGGTCCGTCGAGTGCCGTTTCGGTCGTCTCCATCCTCGTTCCTCCTCCCTCGTTCCTCCCTCCCCGCTCCCCGCGCCCTTTTCCTATCGATCTCAATCTCTCGCAGCGCTCTCGCCCGATAACGTTTATCTCCGGACAAATTGTTATTGATCCCGGTGTTTCGAATTCGGACTGAACCTTCCTCCGTCTGGCTCTTCCCCCTACCCTTTCCCCTTCCCCCACCACTCCCGCGTGTTTTCCAGCTCCTATCTCGTCAGCGAGAGGACACGGAATTCGCACTGCAATTTTTTCCACTCGGTTTATCTCGATTACCTCCTGTAACCTGTATTGTGGGGTGAAGGGTGGGGGGGAGATAAGGCGAATGGGGTAGAAGCAGCCGACGAGGCTGACGTATCTCGATGCTACCGCTTTTCACCGTCTCCGCCGTAGCGCGAACGTCTTACGTAACTCTAACTTCGCAAATGCGATTTCCCTGAGAAATTGCCATAGCCCCTCTTCTCCGCCCCTCCCCTAACCGTATTCATGATCGTACACCGTGCGTACGATCATGAATACGCGTTCCCCTTCCTCGTGGTACTTGCTGTTTAACTAGTCATAACTGTGGTAATTCGATTGGACCACCCCTGGAGGGTGCGCTGACCGCCCGAGGCGAGGACTCCGGATTCCAAGGCCACGTGGAACGGGGTCCAGCTCCAACGAGGCAAAACGCAGCTTTCAGCATAGCCAGAATCTCGGGAGGGGAGCGGGAAACGACATTTCCGGAGGTTGGACCCAGGGTTTCGAGGTCGTCGAGGAAAAGTCGAGGTGTAGCGAAGTCGAGGTCGTGGCGAAGGCCTTAGTGATTGTCGATAAGACCAGGCAATTTCGTCGCCAAGGCCTCGCCACCCGACGAATGTCTCTCTCTTTCTCTTCCTATACTTTCGCCCTGCCACCTAACGGATGCCATTCCCGGCAGGAAAATTCTGCCACCAGGTCGACCCCTAGGCGATACTCGCTCCGCTGGACGTGGACCTATGGGCTGCACGGTATTTCATGTTGCTTTCTTGCCTCCTCAAAGTCGCCTGCATCTTCATAGCAGCGGATTTTCGCTTCGCCAAAAGCGCTTTCGATAACTTTGCGACAGACACTGATACCGAAGCTTCCCTGGTGTAGTTGAACGTAGCCCGGTGCACGAGTGACTGGTGCATAACCTTTCGCGTATTATTCACAGTCACGTCGATACCCTACACATTGTGTACATATTGTGTACCCATTGGGTACCACGTGGTTCCGGCGATTTTATGTTCCGGTGCATCGAGAAGGGTGTGGGGGCAGAGAGAGGGATGGGGGTAGGGGGTTGGTAAGTCGGATCCGCGCCGAGGTCACGAGGCATGAGAAAAGCAGGTTGGATAGAGCGAATAGGATGCTGGGAAGGAGGAAGAGAAAGAGAAAGACCCCCCCCCCCCCACAAATGAAACTACACAGGATGCTACGCAGGACCCGGAGTTAAATCAGCAGCCGTGTAGCTGCCTCGAGCGTGTACACAGGGCAGACGCAGCTCTAGGCCGATTACGCGTTGTGGTTGTTGTAGGCGCCGCGTGTGCGACGTGAATCCAACGGCCGACAACCGTCGTATGTATATACGTAATCCAGTCCTGCTACCAGTCGACGCCATTACGTATATCCCTGGGACACAACGCGAACGCGATATTTGCGAATCTCCCTTCGACCCTCTAGGGGCGAGGAGAGGAGGCCTTGCGATCGACCCTCGGATCTTCGTCCCAACACAGGTCCAAGTTCGGGTGAACCGAACTTGGACAGAACAGAACGCACGAACCGTGCCTCGTTTCGGTCGATTCCATTTGTCCGCCTGGACCGCGTTCGACGTCGTTCGCACTTCATCCCCCGCCGGCGAGGCTCCAGCTAACTGAACCCTGGAAATGTACACGTTAGTCAGTCTCGTACACACCGCGCCGAATTCGCCGACAGCTGCTGATCAAAACGTTACCAGTTCCGGCTCCGCACAGCAGCTGGGACGGCCTCGTTTTCCGCCCTCCAACGCCCCCATCCCATTCTACCTCGACCAACCACCCCACCGAACCTTCTGCATCGGCGACGGGAAACTGCGCTCAAAGTGAATTAGTAGAATCCTCGTGTCTGGACCTCCACCCAACCCGTTCGGCCGCGCTGGTACATCGACACTGTGACTCGATGTGTGTGGCTGTAGGAACCCCAGAATCCAGGATTTTCGCCTTGCCAATTTACCGAACCTGAACCGAGTGCTACTTGGGTTGCATATATATTTTTTTCTTTTCTTCGGTGGCTGCTGCAAAGTTGTGTGTGGGGTTAATAATCTTGGGTGAATTGTTAGGAATTACGATCAAAGACTTTTTCAGCTGGGCCGACGAAGAGTTTTCCTGGACTTCCTGCGTCGATGACGGAAAACTGTCCTCAACGAGAATCGGTTCGACCGTCGCATCTGGACCGCCCGGTAAATCCTAAGCCTAGGATTTAGGCTTTGCCAATTTGCCGGTGAAGAGCCAAAACATGTGTCACTTGGTCGGCACATTTTTTTTCATGACGAAAAAATGTGTCGGATACATCGGTGGAAATTACAACGATTCCTGACTTCTTTTTTTTTTTCGTCACCTAGGGACGTCGACATCAATTTGGTGACGTCCCTGCGTGTGTCAGCTTCGCCCGGTGGTTCCGACGGGGGAGACTGATATGCCCGACGGAATTGTCGGTGTTGGCACCCCACCGAGTCCCTCGGGACGATGTCAAACATACGTCCAGGGGTGTTTTTTCCCCCCGCGAACGTCGTTAGTTTTATCTGCGTCGCACCCAGACAGACATGTTTCACGCAGTCGGGGTAAGGAGCGACGCAGCGAATCTCATGTCGTTTGACCACGCTACTCGAGATCGTCCGGAGTGGCGTGAGGGGTTCACTCGTTTATGGCTGCTGACTGGGGTTAATATCGGTGGTCATGAATGCTGACAACAGTGGAACTGCGCTGGGAGGGCTGCACCTAGTCAACTAGTCAATATCCACAGCCTCAAACAACTCGCACTATTTTTGTCATCAAATTTCTGAAGACATTGCTAATGAATAAATCGCTATTGAACCAAATGTCTGTCAAAATTCACCGCAAGTAAAAAAACATCGTTCCTATTTACCATTATCAGCCTGCCAAGTCCTCTCGAATGTCACCTCAACATCGCTTAACTTTTTGCCATCCCTTCCAAAAAAAAAACAGAAAAATCTTCCACGTACGATCTCATCCGAAATACGAGCGATCCCTCCCTGCCAGTGACCGACGCAGCCGTCGCTCTGGTATTGTTTCTGTCTCTCTACTCGACCAGCAGGGTTTTCCACCTTCAAGTAGACTGATTTCGACTTGGCAGTCACACCGCGCGGTCCAGCCGCGCGTCGCAGCCTCCGAGGCCGAGGACATTCCATTCGACTACACCTACCATGACCACCTCGCGTCCTCTGTTCTTCGTCGTCCCGGCGTCGAAGACGAAAACGACATAGCGATGCGGCGCGACGCAAAAAAAATTGCCGGTCATTCGCTCGACAAATCGTCCGAGTTCGCCTGGACTCGAATGTGCGGGGCTCTCCCATGCTCTATATATATATCTATATATATATCCACTGTATAGTCGCACCGCTGCTGCCTCCACTTTTCCTCGGTCTCGTTCTGCGCCTCCTCCTTCTCCTCCTCCTCCTCCGCCTCCCTTACACCGAGAATCCCCGAGATAAGGTTTTCCATTTACCTCTCCTGCCTCCTTCTACACGAGGAGCTGTCTTTCCGGCTCGCTTCTTTACTCGCGCTCGGTGCTCGCTCCCTCGTCGCGTCTCTCGTCCTCTTCCCAGGGGATATAGCATACGCGCGACCCAGGATCGGGCCCTCCAAATGGGATGGGGACTCACTCTCGCCCTCCCCACCCCACTCGCCCCTCGCACCACCCCCTTCACTCCTCCTTCTCATCCCCAACTCTACTCCTACACTCCACCACCATCGTCTACTTCTCAGGACGCCGGCAGCGCCCTGAATTATGGTCGGTAGATACCCTGGACGGCGCGCGGTTATACTTAGGATTCTCCGGGAAAAGGACACGAACCCCGGAGAGATCCGTTCGTGTCTTTCGTGTCTGCTGCGCCACGACACCAGGCGAAATGTTCGGTACGACATTAGAAAAAAAAAAAAAATGAAACTTTAATGTGTGGGTTTCTAGCGTGCGTTGGCAATTTTTGATAATGGATGAAAAAAGCTCCGCTTGGATGGCTGCACCTAGTCAACTAGAAAATATCCATAATCAAACCTGTTTTCACTATTTTCATTACGGTATCACTACAGTAATTCTCAATGAAAAAAATAGAATAAAAAAAAAACGACGTCGCATCAATCGACTGTCTCGCTCCTATTTACCACAAACGAAGTTAGAAAAAAAATTGAAACTTCAATGTCTGCGTTTTTAGGTTGCGTCGGCAATTTTCGAAAATGGGAAAAAAGCTCCGATTGAAAGTAATTTCTATGAATTCTTTAAAATTACGCGTTCAATCCGAGATAAAGACGAGAAAGGAAAGCATTGATGGCTCGCGTCTGCTGTTCAATTATTTATAGTCCGAGACTTTTGAGCTGCGCCTCTCGCTCGAGGCGCGTATCGGAAAATTCGTTTATTCCCCCCAGCAGTTCTGGGCTCGTTTAAAGAGCCAACAGCGCGAGTAAGATTTCTCCGGAATTATCTCGGGAAATTCCTCCGTTCCTCGAAAAATCTTTCGTCTCCGTTTTGTTTCGTCGCGCTTCTCGTTTGATCTCTCACCCCCTCTTTTTTTTCTTTAGCAAGGTGTTTTTTATTTATTTTTTATTTCTCTTCCCCTTTCTCCGTCTTTCCTTTCTCCTTCAGCGTCGGAGCGCGTATTCTCGCTGTATTTGGTTCGGATTGTTCGGCGGCTAAGCGCGAGACTTCTCGTGCGCCACACGCGCTGCGAGGCAGCAAAGAAGGAACCACAGCAGCAGCAGCAGCGGCAGCAGCAGCAGCAGCAGCAGCAGCGAAAGCAGCGGTAGTAGAAGGAACAGCAGCGAGTTGTCGACACTGAAGAAATAATGGTTCGGCCCCGTTGGAGCCGCGGATCGCGCTCGCCGCCGTCGCGGCAGCCGCGTAGTCGCGCCAAAATAAGACTGCCCCAGGACTCCGTTTATTCTACCGGCTGTCCAGGCCTTCCACCCCGAAAGGATAAATGCTCGACGCTCTTAGGATGCCCCCCGAGCCCCTCTTCTCCTGGACTCGTCGCTTTCTTCCTTTCTCGCTTTATGAACAGCAGCCGATATGCCCCCACGTCTGCATTCCAATCATGGAAAACACGAGCTCGGCAGCCGCCGGTGCATCGGGCAACGTTCGTTGCCTGAGAAGCATCTCAGGCAATGCGATTCCGTTCTTTTCGATTCAAAATTGAATGACGCACGCAACCGTCGACAGTGAACAACATTTTTGGATTGGACAAGACGACATATGAAATTGGTGAGATGAGCGAATTACATTGTAGATATTGCTACATTGATATGACACATGTAAATTAAAAAAAAAAAAAAAATGAAAATGATTATTTCGGGTTTATAGAAAAGTGAAAATAGTACGAAAAAAACGTGGTCCAGTAAAAACGGTAAAGCCAGGTCGGCGCAACGTCGACGGTGGACAAAATTATTGAATTGGACAAGACGATATATAAAATTGGTAAGATGATCGAATTACATTTTAGATATAGCTACATTGAAATAATACATATAAATTTGAAAAAAATAAAATAAAAATAAAAAAATTTACATTATTATCTCGGGTTAATAGAAAAGTGAGAATAGTACGAAATAAAACGTGGTCCAGTAAAAATGGTAAAGCCAGGTCCGGCTAGGATGGAATAGCCCATACACCGCCGCTTCCGTCTCCGCGAATAACCCCCCCCCCCCTCCTCCTCCCTGCCCGCCAAACCCGCCCGAAACTACCTGTCCCTCCCGATGGTTTTCAAAGTAAAGCAGCAGCCGAGAGGGTGCGAGAAGGGGGAGGGAAGGAGGGGGTGGCGAACGTGAGCAAAGCGCCCCCGTTGCTGAAAATTTATGAGGGCGTAAGAGCCTCCGGGATGGATGGGCGACGCTTCTGGCGCTGGGCGAGAGTGCTTTTCGACACTGCGGTTTGTGCCCCCCGCGCGCGCGGTTCCCGTACCTCACACCCTCTCTCGACAGCGCCAACGTCCTCTTCAACCTCCGGTTCCGCGATCGCTTTTTCGTTATCGTTGCAGGTCCGGCACACGTCGAATATTCTGATACACCAATCGCGGTTGCGTCGACGTCTAAAAAAAAAATCGAAAAAAAATCGTGAATTATATGATCGGAAATTACACTTTCGATTTTTTATTTTTTTTTTGCTTTCATTCTTGGTATCAATTATTGAGTCACTCGGGTTTCATAATGGCTGACATTTATCGTTGAGTAAATTTTTTCGAAATTATTAAAAATCGAACCACTCGATCGTACTCGATCGTACAAAATCACAAAATCACGATTCGCCCCTGTTGGGCGAATCGTGATTTTGTGCCAGTGGCGACAGTGAGCGAGTGACGAGGAGCCAGGTGGGTGGTGGGTTGGTGCATGAGGCTGGAGTGGGGGGGGGGGGGGGGGGTGGCCTCTGCGGATGCGGGAACATTCGAGCCCGGAAGCGAGAGCACGTAGTACAAGCAGGTCGCGTATGCTCTCTCGGCGAGTCTCGAGTTCATGCTAAAACAAACAAGAACCGAGGTCCTATCCCAAGACGCCCGGTGCGCGACGCATGCCGGGGCCGTCGTCGTGTCTTTTGCCTCTCCCGATGCTCTCGGGCGCGTCTGCATCTGCCGACGCAGCGTTCGCTTCGCTCCTGCAGTCGCGACATTATGCCGGAATTTTAAGCACGGAATATCACGACGTTCGTTCGCGTAATCTCTCGATTTGACTCTGCGTTATTCACCGCATGTTCGATAAGGTTGATTCTGTCATTTATCTATAAGTGGTAATTTACTGAATTCAGGATAGAGTTCAACGAGTTTGTGAATAATTATTTTAATTTTGTAAAATAAAAGAGCGAGTAAAATAAGAAAATAAAAATATCTCTATCTCTCTCTCTCTCGCCCCGTGGTTATCACCAACGTAGTGTAAATTATTTCTAGAATCGTTGAACGCGCCTGAAAATTATTTTTCCTCGAACTTTTTTGCCATCTTGTAAATCCACCAGCGGCGCGAAAATCTCGAACGAATTAAAGTTGCCGTTTGTTTTGGCCGAGGCAAAGGAGGTCTCGGCTTGTCCGTCCGTCATGATGGATCTCCCACTGTATATCCAGCGTTCGCGTTCTCGTCGGTTTCCATCGCTCTTGCTCGGCGAGCGAATGAGAAAAAAGACAGCGACAAGAGAGAGAGAGAGAATGCCGAGGAAATGCGGAGACCGAGATCAGCCGAAGACGACGACGACGGCGCGGACCGACGAAAGCGACGGGGAGAGAGCGAGGGAAGGTGAAAGGAGCGAGAAAGGAGAAGGGTTAGGGCGAGGAGGTCGCGTAATTGGTTCTGCATATTTATGAAGGCGTTCCGCCGCCGTGACTTCCGAGCGCCGTGTCGTTTACACGTCGAAGCTCCGGGAGACTCTCGGTCGCGCGCGCAGCGCCTGCAGCGCGCCAATTCCGTCGTCGGTAGAGCCGAGCCAGGATATTCCCCGCGCGATATAGTGCAAACCATTTGATACAGTAGCCGCGAGATACGCGATTATACAAAAATACAGGTAAACGACAAAACTTAAAAATATCAAAGAAAAAAAATCAATTGTCTCCTTTCTCCTCGAATTTTACATTTTGCTTTTCTCTTTTTTTCTCAAAAATCGCAAGGGTCCAAGGGTCAAAAATTGTAAAAATGTACAGTTTTTGAGTGTTCGACTTTAAAAATCTGTGAAAATTTGAAAAACCGAGATATCGCGTTCCACCTTACGACATTCTCTTCGTTGAAGGCTTTTCTTTTGAACGCAAAAAGAAAATCCAGATTTCATTTATCCAAAGAAAAATGACATCGATTTTAGTTAAGTGACAAAATTCGAAAAAAGTAAAAAATCATTTTACGCATTCTTCTCGACATTTCTATTTTCCGGGCTAATAACGCTTCGGGCAAAAAAAATTTCGCAAAAAAATACTAACCTCCTGCGCTGACTAACCTCGTTCGCGTCATTGTTCCTAATAAACATAAATAGAAAGATAATATATGCTAAGCATTTCTAGATATTCGACCATTTGACCACTCGACGTGGGACTATTCAAATCACCTTCGCGCCAGGTCCGTCCAGTCCGGCCGCAACTACTGCGAGACGCGCGCGCGCCCGAGTCTCGTTTCACGTGGTGGCATCGGGTTGGCTTGTGCGCGCCGCACGCTCGGTCGCGGCCAGTGGCCGCGGTGTTTCGACGTCGTATAGCGAGAACGCGCTTCCCGGTGGCCCGGCCAAGCGTGCGTGAGGCCGAGCATCGAGAGTTCTCGTTTCTTTTTTTTTCTTTTTCGTTCTCTTTTCATCCAATCGCCGTCTCTGTCGGCGTCACCGTTGCGTCCCGTGCGTCGCCTTTGCAGCCGCGTCTTTCCCTCTTTCTCGTCGTCGTCGTGTTTTCTTATTTTCCCCACTGGAGCACCGGCAAAAAAGTCGGGAGAGCCCCGAGGCACCCACGTGTTGAAAATTCGAAATTGACGTTCGAAGGACCCGCGAATATTCATTCGCAATTCAATCAACCTCGGCAAGTTTTTAAGTATCACTTTGGAGGTTATTTTATTTTTTTACGTCAGGCCTATAGCATGGAAAATATTTACTCAAAATAAAAAAACGTAAAATCGGGACCAACGAGGCTTTGAGTCTGCTAATTTTTTTTACTGCTATATCGGTTCAACGAAAAAGACTGAATATTATAAAGTAGAAAAAGCCGTACAGAGCAGACACTGAGACTTAGCCTCGTTAACACAAGGGAAGCACCATTAAACAACCAACCACGTTTGAGATAAAAGGTCGCTGCTTAAACAAGCTACGCGAGTGTTTAAGTCTCGTGTTCGCCTCGGAGTCGACGAGGAGCAAGCGAGAGGAAGAGATCCCCTCAAAAAAAAATCGTCAGGCGTTGCACCATTCGTGGAGGGGGTAGAACCAGAAGGTACAAGGGCCGCGAGGACGCCGAGAGCTCCGGGCCGAGATGATGGATCCTTCGCAACTTGCCGGAGCTATTTTAGTGGATAAACGAGCACGCGGCGCGCGAGCACGACGACCGTCGCGGTGGCTCGCCGAAGCAGGGGAGACCGAACGTCTGCACTCGAATCTTTATTCGCTCGCCACCCCCTCAACCCCCTGCCCCCATCCATCCCCCAACTCCCCCTCTCCTCACGAGTTCCATCCCTCCGGCGGAATCTCTCGACGATTGCGAGAAAATACTACGGCTCTCGGAAATTCCACGACGGCTTCTCGCGTCTGCGTTGAGCTCCGGACGTGTCGCGAGGACGAGAACCCCTCTTATACCTGCGCAGGATATAGACACACAGCAACAGCAAAAGGAAGAGGAAAAGGAAGAGGAGCTTTATTTTGTTTTCCCGCTGTACAGTTTCTATCGGGTCGAAGTTGCGTGAGGAAGACGAGGATACGGAAAAAGGATGCGAGGGTTGTGGAGGGGAGAGGGGGGTGGGGGTTGAGCATGGCCATTTGTATCGTTGAGAGGTAACATTTTTCAGCGTGCACACACCCAGGACTTCCCATCTAGGCCCGAGCGGTACATGTGACGTCTCTCACCCAGCGCCCAGGGTGGCCCGCGGGGTTGGGGGGTGGAAGAGACGACGATGGGATTTCCGCGAGAGCCGATCGGTCGGAGCAGTGGCTCCGAAGTCCCCTCGGCACCCGCGCAGCAACGACGTCGCCGCCAGCGGCGCTCGCAAATCGGCGCCTCCTGGAGAAACGAGAACGACGGTCGTGTCGCTTCATGGAAACGTCTCCGCGACTGCGAGAGACGACTAGACGCGTTGCGGCCGATCGATAAAATCAATCGACTAATGTCTCAGCGCTCGCGTTGTTTGCGCACTTTTTTTCCTCGGTATTCACCGCGACGATTCGTCGAGCGCCGCGCGCGGCGACTGTCGTTTCAGTGACCGGCAGCTGCGGGCCGGCGGCGCGCTTCGATGGAAATCGCGTGGCCGCGAAAAATAAAAATTAAGTTTGTTCGATCAGCGTTTCGGCGGTGATCGGATGGAAGATAATTTTTATTATTCCGTGTCGAAGAATAGAGTATTTTTATAAAATTAATGAAATTAATGGAATTAAGTTTGGTCAGCGTTTCGTCGATGATTGGATGGACGATAATTTTTATTATTCCGTGCCGAAGAATGAAAAATGTTCTGGAGACCAATGAAAGGTCGAAAATATAAAAAATAAAATATATTACTTCATTAAATAAATCATTGAAAATACTTTCCCATTCGAGTGACGCTTATTTTAGTGATTCAAATCGCATAGTCAACGTCGCCAATGTTCCCGAAACACAAGACACGATTTACGATGATTCACTTGACGGTATAATGAATAATGCGAAATACTTGACGGTTGATTTTTCCCCGGAGCGGCCGTGTTTCTCCACTACGGAGAAACGACCGAGAGGGCGCGTTCTAGGTGCCCGAAACTCGTGTATACGGTAAGTATACACCGTTCGTCGTCCAGGCGGCCCCCATCGGCTTCTGATTAAGAGAAGCGGGAATCAAGAAAACCTCACCGGGCACAGCGGGGCCGGCCGGCGCGGCGCGCAGCACCAAACGATCGCGAGACACGCTTCGCACGGGCTGGCACCGCCTCGCGAGAGTCGCAGTGCTAAGGGGTTTGCACGCCCCCGCACTCACCCCCCCCCCCCCCCCCCCCCGTCCACTCACCCTCCCCGCGTGCCTGGACAATATAAAAGCGTCGGGGCAATTCGCGTCGCCGGTGCATTTGGTCTTCAAAGTGTCGCGTATCCCTGGAATTTGGGGCTTTCAAGAAAAAAACTGTGCACCAAAGTTTCGTTAATACTGTTTCCACGATTTTATCCGAGAATTTAATAATTTCCGGTAACATTATTAATATCTTTACAACGTAACTTTTTTTTACAGGAAGATGCAAATATAATCTTTTTTCCTTCCTCGAAAAATATTATCAATTTGCGGAGGCCAGGTGGATAAATATCTTCAAATAAAAAATAACAGCAAATAAAAAAAATGAAATAAAAAATATTGTGCACCAAAGTTCGTTACTATTACCATGATTTTATCCGGGAATTTAATAATTCCCCGTAAAACATTATTAATATCTATACAACGTATTTTTTTTACAGGAAGATGCAATTATAATCTTTTTTCCTTCCTCGAACAACATTATCAACGTTTGCCGAGTCCAGGTGGATAAATATCTTCAAACAAAAAATAATAGTAAATTAAAAAAACGAAATAAAATCAAATAAATCTCATCATCTCGACCGTCCGCATCGCCGTCGATGAAAGACACAGACTCGATGCGGACTCGCGCAGCTTTTATCGATCCATCGGCGCGCAGAGTCTTCATTCCTGGCGCGCGGACGCGGCAAGAGCGAGAGAGAGGGATAGAGAGAGACATAGAGACAGAGAGAGGGATAGAGAGAGACATAGAGACAGAGAGAGATAGACGCGAAAGGGTTGGGAGCGATACTCCGGGTATCGTGGTGCGGGTCGCGTATCAGCCTTTCACCTTTGGTCTGGCGGCGCGCTGCGCGACCTC